>CM034151.1:223163320-223784724 GCA_019776745.2 Taxus chinensis | reverse complement strand
TTGAAAAAATTTCTTCGAAGTACAATGAAAAAGTATGTGTTTAGTAAGATTTCAAGAAAGGAACCTCATGAAGCTATCTAAATAAATTTAGGCTTGGTCAACTAATATTATGTTTACTAGATAGTAAGTTAATTTTTTATATATTAAATTATTTACTAGCTTGGTCAATTAATGGTGTAATCACATTTGTAATGTTAATCTTTTTTTGCAAATTTTGGGTTTGTAATCAACATGTGTGTGTTTTATATGACATAGATCATGAATGCGCAAACATTATGCTGAATGATAACAAAACTTATGGCAATTACTTCCCAAATGAAAAAATGTGAAACACTTTGGTGAAGATGGATTTACAAAAAATTAAAAGAATTTTACCACAAGAACCATATACACGAATTAAAACCAACAAAAAGTGTAGAGAATAATATGTGAATTTTTTTAAACTTTGACTATAGTTACTAGAGCACATTTTTTTGGTTACATTCTTGAATCATGTTGATATGAAGGAAACAATTAGAAATGTTGGGTTGTTAGATTTTGGATGGGAAAAATTAAAAACGTATAGAAGAAGAATTTGTTGGGAAATGTTTTTAAAGGAATAAGTTCTTTGGGTACAAAAACTAGGTCTGCTGATAAGAGTATTTCTTGTAGAGAAATATTAACTTTAGTTGTAAGTGAAGATACGAAAAAGAATAGTCATGTTATCACTATTTCCAAGACATTAGGTTTATCTAGAAAGACGGTCAGCAGGTATGCAAAGAGGAGGAAGGCATTGAATGACTCTACTATGGAAGGAAATTGGGCATTAATGTGTAGAAATACACGTTCTGATAAAATAGAGGATAATATTGTGAAGATATTTTCTAATTTTTGGAATGAGATGAATCGTCCTTCTCCAAATGTGAGGGATGTTTTAAAACACATGATAACTTGCAATAACTATGATGAACATATAAAAAATTGGCTTGAAATAACTCAACATGAGATGTACAAAAATTTTACAGAAGAAAATCTAGATGTTAAGATTGGAAAACAAATGTTTGAAAATTTCAAGCCTTGGTATGTGCGAGCTGATAAAGTCCTTGACACATGTTGTTGCCAGTATCACGTTGAGTTTGATTATCACTATGAGGTACAAAAAAATAATATCATGTATATATATTTTGAGGTGTGATTTCATTTATATCTATATATTTGAAATTTGATTAAATTTCATTTTTTGAGATGTGATTTAAAATTAATGTATTTTAAAATCTATGATTTTTTAGGTGTATAGAAAGTTACAGGAAGCAACAAATGGTCCTAAAAATTCCTCACCTACACGTGCCATTGAATTCATAAGTTCCATTCTTTTCACAATATCTAATGATCATGTCGATGATCGTATGACTTACATCAAAGGTGTCTGTGACAAGTGTGCATAATTGAAATTATTGCCAGAAACAAATGAAGATTTGGACACAGTTCAAATGGTGGCTTGCAAGAGGTGATATATATATATATATATATATATATATATATATATATATATATATCTGTGTGTGTGTGTGTGTGTGTTTTTTTTTTTTTTTTTAAATTTGTATGTACATATTTTTATTTTGTTTTTTATGTTTACTACAAATGAATATGACAATTTTTCCATTATGTATTGATGTTATAGGTTCAAATACATAAAATATTTAACACGGCTTAGAAAATATGCAACTAGGTTAGATTTGGTAGAAGAGGAAATCCCCATTGCTACATTCATGATAAGTTTTTGAAGTTTAATTAGTCTGTACATCAAACATTCTCACTATGCAAAGTGGTAGGCTACACAATTCAAGACTAATAGAGACACATTCCATATTGGTTCCATATTGTCCGTGGTTGATTTTTCTAAGAATTACTCATTTTCTCATCAAAAATAAATTTAGAAATAGTATTATCATACTGACCAGGTTACTATCATGGTTCAAGTATTTTATAGGCATGCACAATTGGATTTGGATGGGGTTGAAAGTACATATGTGAAGCGAATGATCAAGGAGTATCACTTCTATATAAGTGATGACAAGGAACATGACACCCACTTTGTGCAACATTGTTTTGGTTTTTTCTTTCAATATCTTCATAAGCAAGGAGTACAAATAGATCAACATTTTGTTTGGCTAGATGGTTACGCATCACAATTCAAATCCTCTCGCCCTTTCTTTGCACGCAGTCATTATCATTGTCATCACAAAATACCTCATTTATGGAGTTTTTTTGAGAGTGGTCATGGGAATGGAGAACATGATGGTGCGGGTGCATGCATCAAACATGCTCTAAAGAAGCAAAGCTTTTATTATGAGGGAGATCGATTGATTGATGCCCACACCATTGTTGAATGGTGTAAGAAAAATTTTACAGTTCATGTTTTAACCTCACAGGCTTCAACATCACACACTTCAACCCCACAAGATTCAACCCCACACAGAGTGTTTTGGGAGATAATAGGTACATGCACATTTAAAAACATAAATATGTAGATCTTGATGTGATTTATTAAGTTCCACAAGTTAAAAAATTTAAAATTTTTTATTCTGAATTTTGATGTTTGTTTTAAACTTTATTGATATTTTGAGCATGATTAATTGAAGGTATTGATCAAAGGACAAAGTATGGATGTGAAAGGATTCCTAATTCTAGGTCTTTGCACTCTTTGATGACTATGTATAGTAATAACTGGACAATTTGTACAAGATATTTTTCTTGTTTTTGTTATGAATACATGAACAAATCATATTCAGAGTGCAATAGTAAAAAACATGGTATGTAGGTGAGTGGAAGAAAGTTCCTTTAGTTGCGGATGACACATATGGATTAGATCATGATGATAGTTTTGAATATGTGTCATTAATTTCAACTGATTAACCACATATTTGGACTGGTTAAATAAGGTATGTTTTATTTAATAGGATTGTATAATTTGATAATTAAATATATATGTATAATTTATAGTATACATGGATCATTGAATTTTTATTTGCATTTTGTTGTAGGTGATGTATTTGTAGTCATTGCTGAAGAAGACAATTTTGAGAAAGTGGAGTACTACTTTTTGCGTTGCACAGAAGAGAGAACAAAGCTATCATGTGAAATAACAAGTGAGGAGCCAACATTTTATATTGGCTTAGTTGTAGTGTAGGGAACATACAACAAGTGAAATCCCTCCAAAGTGGGATTCACTTTGTTGATTATAAACCAGAAAAAAGGTGTATCATAACACCCATCACATAATTGTTATAGGGTTACAATTTCATCAGGTGAAGACTAAAAGTGGTCAACGCAAAAAATGGAGACTAGATGTAGAAGACCATGAAATTTTTTTACAGGTCACTGAACAATGAGCAGAGCCACTTGGTATTATATAGAAGGGCCTATAATATTATATATTCATGTCTTCTAGGAATAAAATATTTTATCTATTTTATTTTTCATTTGGCATACATATTTGAAAAATTTCTTGCTATGATATTAAGGATGGGTTCATTAATGATGTAATTTTGTTACCTAGTATCTCCAATAATATTCTTTCCACATATTTCAATGTTTATATCATGAAAATTTGGAAACACAAACAAACACACACACACACACACACACACACACACACACACACACACACACACACACACACACACACACACACACACAACAACAACAACAACAACAACAACAAATGAGTTTTACAAACTTAGTGTTAGGTCTACCTAACATGTCTTGTATTGATAGTGTTTTTAGATATTGTGTACATGTAAAACGACATTAATCGCCATTTTCAAACATTGAGTTGATGATTTCTTCGCTTGTGTATGGATGTAAAACAATGGATATTAATTTATATATTATTTTTTCTTGATTTTAGTTTCTCTTTTCCAGCATCTTTTATAAAAATTTGAAACAATTTCTTAGTGTCAATAAATCTAACTTGAATAATTTAAAATTCCATGTGAGCAAAATGATAGACAATTAAATTTTGATATAGACAATTAAGAACAAGGTATTGAAAGATATTATGACTCAAGGTTACTCATGATGAAGATAATATTGCATAGAAGTGAATATAACATTATTTCTTAGGAATTGGTAGATAAATTGAAATTGAAGAGGATAACACATTACATTCCACAATTGGGGTATAATATACACATTAGTTCTTAGATTGAGTAACATATTACTCTTTATGAGGTAGGTTGCCACGATTTTTATCTCCAAAGAAGTTGGTTTACAGAGAGGCGTTTTACATTAGGTGTTTTAATAGGCTATGCACAATGAACTTAAGCTTTCATAATATATGATTCAAATCATAATTTTCAACATTAGATGTGCAGTATGACATACTTATTTTGATCAAGATGAAATTTCATGATATTCAATAATTTTATCCCTTGCATTAACAATCAACCATCACTTAAACATGTTCACTACCCAATATATATTGAATACATTCTTAAATTAATCTTTATAAATTCCTTTCTTCCCATCTCCAAATAGAGTCAAATTTACAATTACATTAAAATAGTACAAATCATGGAAATGTATTGCATTACATTTAATTCATTTTCCATCATTTTGCACACCTGCAACAACATGAGTTTAGATTTCGCGAGTTTTAGAGAGAGGATAGATAAAGAGAGGGAATCTATTATTTTCATAAGGTTTTAAGTTACTATAGATTTTTAGAGAGATAGTTTAATACTAACAACACTTTCCTAGAACAATGAATATTGAATTTGGCAATATTTACCCAGACTCAAAATTTGAGTTATAAGACTTAGTAGTGATATGAATAAAAACAAAGTTAAGGTGGATAGGAAATGGCCTTTAAAAATATTTGACAAGTGCATAAGTAAAGAAGCATTCGTTAAGCCATGGAATGTTTAATGTAACATAAAGTATTACTAAATTACCTAAGCATCAAATGATTCAATATAGAATTTTAAAGAAGTTTACAATGTTATATCACAAAAATGAAGGGTATTTAATATCTTATCTATCATTATACCTATTATGATATCATCAAGAGGCAAAAATTAAATATAAGGGGGTGTCTTATATTCACATCCATAATTGTAAATATACACTGGAACTCATTAAAATATAATAATAATACATGTGTGTAAGACATATATCAAAATATAATAATCATGTCTAGAATGAGTATGAGTATATATACATGTTTGAAATCTCTAAAATCATATCTAAAATGTCTAAAATCTATAAAATATCACTGAAGTCTCCTCCGTGCATGAGGGTGAGTGCCAGACCCCTCACTACGCTCTGCTGCACCCTGCATGTTAAAAAAGGAATATACACGTCAAAAACTATATATAGCATATAACATATATTAAAATTTATAAGAAAAATTCTACAACAATTTCTTGATTAATTAAATACATCATCTAATAGATATGTACAATTGATTACCTCAATATCTATCCCTAGGAAGATGTTGGGAGTATCTACACTATGTGTAGATCTCTGTCTTGTAGATCCCTGTGAAACAAAATAAATAAAATGTAAGAAGTTGATAAATATTTTTTTGAATAAAGTTCATTAATTTATAACATTTCAATTTAGATTAAATATTAATTCTATTAAAACACATGCATATATATATATATATATATATATATATATATATATATATATATATATCTCTGCAGAATGCGTCTCCAAATCTATGGGATTGCCACCGATGACCTCAACACCAGCAAATACTTTGCCAAGTGAGACAATCTGACTCAGGCCCAAAACATCAAGATCCATGTTGTGCTCAGTCAAGAGCTGTGTGTATGTCACACGAGTAGATGGTGTGGGCTGTGAAGCTCCACACATTGGAGCAGAATCCTAAACACATAAGTACATGTTTAATTTTAATATTAATAAATTGTAAAGTAATGATGAAATATTAAGGTTTAATTTTCACACACCGAAATAGAAATGTGTTGAACATCAGGTGTGACGATCCTAGAAATAGGAGGTCTAAATGTAGCAATGACAGTAGTACCTAGACTAGAAAATACACTGCCACTTTGCTCTATAAAATCTAAAACCCCCGATAGTGGAATGATGCAATGCTATGAAATCACCTCATATACATGCAACAAGTCAATAGCCATGATGCATCCTAGCCGATGTGTCTGAGAAAGATATGTAATTGCCTCAAAGTCATCTGGGGAAATCAAAGATGCACAAACATATACCTTGTTGTGTGCATCACTGCTGCTACTGTCGACACTAAAATTTTCCTCCATAATTTCTATTTCATTAATGTATGTATTAGGAATAGGATGTTGTTAAGTATAATTAGTAGTAGCGTCTGATAGAAGATAGCGGCGCCGTCAGTACGGTGTCGCCAAGAATATGTGGAGTACGGGTAAACAGTCAAAGTACAATAGGATGTTGTTCAAAAGTAAATATTTTGTCGTAAGTGGTCCGGTAATGTTTAAATGTCAGCAAAGTTTGGTAATTAGAGAAGTAGGGTCTACATGATTAGGAATTAGAAAGATTATATTGGTAATAAGGACAAGGAGTGAGGTCATAAATATTTTGTGTATTTATTTGTAAAAAGTCTAAAAAATGTGGAACCCATGTAAAATGATAGGTTTATCTTATCTTAACAGATAAGCTTACATGTACAGATAAGAGTTAAGGTATGGAATATGATTCGTCAGAGTGGATTTCTTATCCTATCTTAGAGATAGGATGGATAAAGCCTGGAAGTTCTATAAATAGAGAGGCCACCCCCCTCATTTAGCATAGAAAGAAGTAGTGAAAAATATTGTAGGAAGTGTGGCGAAGGAATGCCATCAGTTAAAGGTGTGTTGAAGAAGCCATCAAGAGGTGTAATTGTAAAGTTTCTCCCATAGTCTTGTTGAAGTATCTCATGGGTGAGATTGTAACAGTTTCATGTTAATATTATAATTTATTTTGATATTTCAGATTTGTCGTCATTCTATCTTATCATAGTCAATGGTATTCTTTTGGTTATTGCATTTTTTATTTTTCAACGGCCATTGAGAAGCCGTATGAAGCGAAAGTTTCACGTACGGTTTTGGAATAGAGATAAGAACATTGATGTTCTATCGACTATAATTATCCAACAGTTCAAGTACAATTGATATAGTTGAAAGCACAGTGCAGATATGGTTTTTTAGGATGGAATTTGTGGCCGTCAACCTATAGAGTTTATAGCTTTTTTCATCGCGTCTCTAGCAGAATGTGAGAGATTGCCCTTTGATCTACCAGAAGTGGAAGAAGAATTGGTAGCAGGTTATCAAACACGTACGGTTTTGGAATAGAGATAAGAACATTGATGTTCTATCGACTATAATTATCCAACAGTTCAAGTACAATTGATATAGTTGAAGCATAGTGCAGATATGGTTTTTTAGGATGGAATTTGTGGCGTCAACCTATAGGGTTTATAGCTTTTTTCATCTCGTCTCTAGCAGAATGTGAGAGATTGCCCTTTGATCTACCAGAAGTGGAAGAAGAATTGGTAGCGGGTTATCAAACACGTACGGTTTTGGAATAGAGATAAGAACATTGATGTTCTATCGACTATAATTATCCAACAGTTCAAGTACAATTGATATAGTTGAAGCACAGTGCAGATATGGTTTTTTAGGATGGAATTTGTGGCGTCAACCTATAGGGTTTATAGCTTTTTTCATCTTGTCTCTAGCAGAATGTGAGAGATTGCCCTTTGATCTACCAGAAGCGGAAGAAGAATTGGTAGCGGGTTATCAAACTGAATATTCGGGTATCAAATTTGGTTTATTCTACTTCGCTTCTTACCTAAACGGTGAAGAATTATCATAGTGCTGGATTGGTGATGACATTTTGGTTCCATTGCCGGGACCATTCCTCATTGGTGGATTTTCTGGAGAGATATTCCCACTTAGTCAAAAATCAATTGGAGGGTAACCTTGTTTTTACTGTGCATAGTAGTTACCATGGTAAAGTCACTTTTTACCGTGAATAGTATTACCGCAGTAACAACAATTCACTTTTACCGTGAATAGTGTTTACCACAGTAAAATCAATTTTTACCGCAGTAAGTCAAGTTTTACCATAGTTTACCGTGGTCATTTCTATAGTAATTCCAATTATTTGTGCACATAAGTCTTGTTGATTATACTTGTGAGCTGGTATTTCACGGTGGTTACTTCTTGAAAAGGGGAGAAAGATTCCTGTTTTTTCAGCTCAATCTAATGAAGATGCTTCTTCTTTCATTCAAGAATTTAAGCGATCTTGTATTGTAATGGCCTTATAAGAAGGGAACAATGGACTGAATTTTTCCTACTTTTTGGATGGTCAGCACTTAGGTGGTTGTTGAAACACTAGGAGATAATGTGAAAAATTCATGGGATTTATTAACTGAAGGTTTTCTTGAAGAATTTGGTGAACCACAGAAATATGCAGATCTCATGATCGAGATCACAAAGCTATCCCAAGGAGAGAAGGAGAAGATAAGGGATTATCATGCTCGTGTTTCTAGAGCTAAGGAGGAGAGCTCGATGCCCAGATCCGGAAGGAAGGAATAGCGGATGGGTTGATGAAATGGCGTGGATAATCTCCCTGTAGCACTTCATTCTTGGGATGAAGCCAGAGATTAGAAAAATGAGGAAGTATGACCGCCCAGCTACCATTGAACAAGAAAAGGAGATTGCAAGAAGGCAAAAAAGAAAGCATGGAAGAGGAGCCCAAAGAAATTGTTTCTAAAGTAGAGCCTAAACCAACACCTTTGGTCCTGAATCCACAACCACTCTCGTTTACCCGGTGATCCCACAATATTTCTCCTAATACATCTACTGAGTATGAAGATCTGCTAAAAAAAAGAGGGCCAGGTAACTATTAATCTTCTTCAAGGAAAGGAATTTAGTTCTCAGGAGGAGATAGAGGTCCAAAAAGAAATATTTCTGAAGTTGTTTGTTATGGTTGTTATAAAAAAGGGTCATTACAAGTATAATTGTCAAGATAGAGCTTCTACATCTGGTAAGGGAGATAATGATAAAGGAAAAGCACCTGTGAATTCTTTGATGTAGTAGATAAGAGCAAAAATAATGAAGTAGATGTTTTGTAACAAAAAGAAAGAAAGAAAAAGATAATCAAGATGGAAATGATTCCTAAGAAGATGAAAGAAAGAAACTAGTAAGAAACACAGGAGGAAGAAAGTTGGGTGTGTAGGATTTATGATTTCACAGGGGCAAGGACCATACTCCCATCTTGGAAGATCTGTCCAAAAGGCCTGCAAATATTACATATGGTCAACTCTTGGCTATGTCTTTTGAGAGAGGCGGGAGTTGCGAGGTGGACTCAATGCTTTGAAGAAGGGAAGGAGGTTGAGGTCCCTGTTTTGGAGGCAGAGGCAAGATCCCTATGCTCCACAAGCTGAGGTATTATGTAATGGTATTTCAATTCATGATGTCTTAGTGATGGAGGTGCTGTAGTTAATGTAATGACCGAGTCTGTAATGAATATATGGTTGGGTTTAAAAAATTGATCGCCATTCAACACTTATGTTAAGGTCATTAAATAAGGGAAAAACTAAACTAGAAGGTGTAGTTTCAAAGTGTGGCAATATCTGTTATGGGTGTTGTATGTTGTGGTAAACTTTCAGGGTGATGAAAAATGGTACTTTTGTGTACCCAATGCTACTGGGAAGACCATGGCTAAGGAGAGTTCACATGCAAGAAACATACTGGAATGAAGGTTTCATGAACACTTGGACGTGGTAGAGGAGAGGGTGAAGATAAACGTGATCCCTCGACATCATAAAGCATAACCTGTGGATTCAAGTGATGAAACTGATGATTGGACATCCTCTGATTACGCTAGCACCAGTGAAGTGGACAACTAAAGATGAAGAAAGTGAGGTTGATGTTCAGTCATGGATATTCTTCCGTCACACCAACCCAGGACCCCATAAAATTATCTGAAGAAGAAGTTTGATGATCATCTCCAACAAATAAAGATTGGTGATGCTGATGGAAAGTGAGAAGGAATCCTACCTCCAGCTCTTTCGAAGGTACATACACCTATTCACTTTTGATTACAAGGAACATCCGCCAAGTAAGTTGGGTAGAACATTGTATTGAGCTGGTAGATAGTGCTATAGCCCATAAAGCAAAAATGCCATATAGAATGAATCCTAATTTTCCAAGACTGTTAAAAGAAGAGAATAGATAAGTTGCTTGATGCGAGGATTCATATTTGCTGTGGAGAATTCAGAATGGTTTTTATCCCATTGTGATCTCAATAAAAAGAATGGGAAGCTACGCATTTGTGTTGATTATAGGAGCTCAATAAGGCAACAAAGAAGGATCATTACCACTCTTCCATTTTCAGATCAGATCTTGGACGAAGTAGCTGGCCAGGAGTGCTATAGTTTTGCTGATGGATATAGCGGCTACAACCAAGTTCGTATAGCAGAGAAAGATCAGCTGAAGACCACGTTCACCACTCCTTGGGGAACGTTTGCTTATAGAGTTATGCCTTTTGGGTTGTGTAATGCTCCAGCAACATTCCAGCGTTTGATGAATAGGGTGTTCGAACCCTACATTGGGACCTTCATCAGAGTATTTCTGGATGATTTTTGCATCTATGGGAGCAAGTTGGACCACCTGCACCAGATGGAGACAACATTTCAAAAGTTAGATGAAGCACAAGCCTCACTAACCCTAAAAGTGTGTCTTTGGATGTTCTAAAGGCGTTTTGTTAGGGCATGTTGTATCCAGAGATGGTATTGGTAATGATCCTGATAAAGTTTCAAAAATCAAAGATTTACCATTTCCTATGAATAGAAGTAAGTTGAGATCATTTTTAGGCCATGTGGGTTACTATAGAAGGTTCATCAAGAATTTCTCAAAGATTGCACAGCCACTAACCTAGTTCTTGAAGAAGGATGTTGCTTATGAACTAGGAAACAAGGCGCATGAAGCTTTTGGACAACTGAAGGAAGCCCTGGTGTCTTCACCTGTTTTGAAGAATCAGATTAGAGCAAGCCATTCATTGTGTACACTGATGCCTCAGATGCAGCACTAGGTAGTACTTTGAGCCAAAAGGATGAAAATGGGAATGAACATCCAATTTAATTTGGAGCAGACAAATGAGAAGTGCTGAGGTAAACTATACTGTAACTGAAAAAGAGGCTCTGGCTATCATTTTTGCTGTAAAGAAGTTTAGAAATTACTTGCTAGGCCAGAAATTTATAGTTGTAATGGATCATCAGGCTCTGAAATATATTGTCAATAAGCCTAACCCATCAGGGAGGATAGCAAGATGGATAATTTTGCTACAAGAATTTGAATTTGATATTATAGATAGGCCAGGAAAAGAAGCATGTCAATGCAGATGAACTCTCTCGAGCCTATGATGGTTTAGGATCATCTTGTGATGATGATGATTTTCCCGATGCAGCATCGTTCTCCCTTGACACAATCCCTAGTGAATACATAGATATTTGGAATTATCTGAATGAATTCAAGTTTCCTGATGGTACCAATGCAAAGACTAAGAGAAAGATTACTCAAGCCAGTCGTCCATATTCTATTCTGCATGGAGCATTATTTCGAATAGGACCTGATGGACAGTACAAGAGGGCAGTTGGACGTGATCAAGGAAAGGAGCTGCTAGAAGAATTCCACAATGGTACATGTGGAGGGCACTTCTCTAGACAACTTACAGCAAGAAGGATCTTGGATGCAGGTTATCACTGGCCCACTCTTTTTAAAGATTGTTATAATTATTGTAAGACATGTGATATTTGTCAAACACATGGTAACCGTAAGACTTCATCAGCTCCATTATGTCCTATTCTTCCCTTGGTCCCTTTGAAAAGTGGGGAATAGACATTGTAGGTCCACTTCCAACTACATCACTCCCAAAATAAGTATATTGTAGTTGCCACAGATTATTTAACCAAGTGGGTTGAAGCTAGGCCATTGAAGACAGCTTCTATGGATGAAGTGGCAAGGTTCATATATGAACGTATTGTCACCAGATTTGGTTTTCCATTAGAAATTGTAACAGATCAAGGAAGCCACTTCATTAATGAGGTGGTAGAAGCCCTAGTCAATAAATTTTCTATTAAGCACAGGAAGGCAACAACATACAAGCCAAGCACAAATGGACAGGTGGAACGAACAAATTTTGTGCTGTGTCAAATTCTAGCAAAAGATGCAGCCTTGCAGGTACATAAATGGGATAGGAGGATTCATGCAGCATTGTGGGCATATAGGGCAACATCAAAGTCAGCAACAGGATACTCCCCATTTCAATTGGCCTATGGCATTGATCCAATTCTTCCTATTGAGTTTGATATTCCCACTGTGAGAGTTATGAAAAATGAAAGGATGGATGAAAATGATTCAGTAAAAGAAAGGTTGGTACATCTTCATTTGCTAGAAGAAATGAGGGAAATAGCGAAGGATACAAGCCATAAGAAGAAAATGAAGCAGAAGGAGTACTTTGATCAAAAGATCCGTTGGTCTCCATTTCAAGTGAATGACTTGATTCTAGTATATGATTCCAGATACAAAAAAAGAAGACAGAGAAAATTTCTTCTAAAATGGATGGGGCCCTACAAAATAGTAGCTGTGCATGAAAATGGTACGTACCGACTGGAGGAATTGGATGGCACTCCCATTACGAAATGGGTCAACCACGACAAGTTGAAGATTTTCCAAGCACCAGAATAGTCTACTCCGAGGACGGAGTAGAAGCTAGGAAGGGGGAAGATGTCGACACTAAAATTTTCCTCCATAATTTCTATTTCATTAATGTATGTATTAGGAATAGGATGTTGTTAAGTATAATTAGTAGTAGCGTCTGATAGAAGATAGCGGCGCCGTCAGTACGGTGTCGCCAATAATGTGGAGTACGGTAACAGTCAAAGTACAATAGGAATGTTGTAAAAAGTAAATATTTGTCGTAAGTGGTCCGGTAATGTTAAAATGTCAAAGTTTGGGTAATTAGAGAAGTAGGGTCTACATGATTAGGAATTAGAAATATTATATGGTAATAAGGACAAGGAGTGAGGTCATAAATATTTTGTGTATTTTATTTGTAAAAAGTCTAAAAATGTGGAACCCATGTAAAATGATAAGGTTTATCTTATCTTAACAGATAAGCTTACATGTACAGATAAGAGTTAAGGTATGGAATATGATTCGTCAGAGTGGATTTCTTATCCTATCTTAGAGATAGGATGGATAAGCCTGGAAGTTCTATAAATAGAGAGGCCACCCCCCCTCATTTAGCATAGAAAGAAGTAGTGAGAAATATTGTAGGAAGTGTGCGAAGGAAGCCATCAGTTAAGGTGTGTTGAAGAAGCCATCAAGAGGTGTAATTGTAAAGTTTCTCCCATAGTCTTGTTGAAGTATCTCATGGGTGAGATTGTAACAGTTTCATGTTAATATTATAATTTATTTTGATATTTCAGATTTGTCGTCATTCTATCTTATCATAGTCAATGGTATTCTTGTGTTCGGTTGTTGTTTTGTTTCCAGATTACATCCACCAAACTAAAGGCTGTGCATTAGTAAATAATCATAGCACGAGGAGTTCCCGGTGAAGAATTATCATAGTGCCGGATTGGTGATGACACTACTAGCACCTCCACTACTAGTATCACATCTTTGAAGGTACTGACCCACATGGTCAGAAGAGAACAATTGGGTCTTGCGAGAAATGCCAACAAGACCCTCAATAGAAACCTCATGGGTAGTCATAACGATAGGTGCTGTGACATCTTGAAAGCTTGATAAGTATGGTTGTGGCCTTGGTATAAGCTGTTGCTCATCAACAACTGTAGGAGCTCCCTCCTTTCTAGATTCCTCCCTATGGCTAATATGGCCACACCCCTTCCCAAAATAACTAGGGATGTCTAAATAGTTCACCTTTAGGTTTAGTTGAACCTCAACATGTAGCATCATTATGAAGTATAATAGTAATTGGACATTATTCGGAAATTGGCCTTGAGAGGCCATACGTCTAGGATAAATCAAAGGGGCACATAGGGGACATGAACATTTGTTTACATAATATGCCCTTACTTTCTATTTGTGTGCATAAAAACTCCAACAAGACCTCTTAACAACTTCCTTATCGGAAATTCGTAATGTAATCTCATTATAACCTACATCTCCCGAGACACTTGATTTTAATGAATCCATAAATTTTTTTATTGACTCAGAATCAAATGGGTTATATGTTTTCAAACTTGTCTCTATTCTACGAAGATCAACCAATATTTTTTCACAATGGGATTTATACTGCCCAACTGTAGTTGGATTCTAGAGAATAGATGGAAATTTTGCAATCTCTAAATCG
The DNA here is from genome assembly GCA_019776745.2 of Taxus chinensis. NCBI lineage: Eukaryota > Viridiplantae > Streptophyta > Pinopsida > Cupressales > Taxaceae > Taxus > Taxus chinensis. The sequence goes on along the minus strand of CM034151.1, from coordinate 223,770,360 downwards.
GTCCTCTCATACAAATTAGGAGGAGCGGAAGAAGCCATGAATATAAAAAAAATGAAAAGTAAAATTCAATTAATAGTACTTTTAATGAAATTTTTTTCCTAAGATATTCTCCTATTTTAATGAAAATAGAAATATGATTTTCAAGCTTCAATTCAAATAATTTAGAAAATAAGAAATTACATATATCTTATAAGTCAGTCATGCATGAGTGTAAGGATCACATCTAGATTTAATGGGATTAAAGGAGGAATGATCTAGAATGTAACATGTAGTTTTTATAAGTCAACCATGTATGGAATTTAAGGATTTAAAATATTTAATATAATGTAAAAATGGACTCCACCATATCCTTATAAAATTATAATATGAGATCCACCTTATTTACAAAAAATTATAGGTTGGGCACCTCCTTCGTCATAGAATCAACCACATTGTAACACTATTCAACCTTAAGGACCATATATGGGATACCATAATTATAATTAGGGCTAGAGCACCCCATAGATGTCAAGTGTAATGTGTAACATGGGGATACCCAAGGTGGTTACTAGTAAATAATAATAGAACCTCAACCCCAAATGTGGTGGTTTTATACCTTTATTGAGAGACAAATCACATTTTACAAAATTCCCCATCTAATAAAATGCAAGAAACATATTGCACATATCGTAGAGTTCCTACACAACATCACACATAAGACTTTGCCACATTGGAGAGAATGTGTAAGGATAACTAATTACATAATGTCACAATACACAATCAAATAAGCCATTCTTAGACAAATATTTAAAATATGGAATGAGATTCCCTACCAAGCTAGAAAAAGGATAGTTTTATAAGTTTACTCATACATACAAGGATTACACCACATCCCAAATGAGGATATACATATTCCATTAGAGATACCTTCGTCCATTAGTGGGGATTATGATGCAGATTTGAATAATTGAATGCACATATATCATGAATTCAAACTAATGAGAATGTTACAAATGGAAGAAAGATAAAAATTACAATATTTTGGTGCACCTAATTAGGATACTTTCCTAATAAATTTTTGTGCATGATGTGGTTTTTATGAAAAATTGTTTGTTTCTTGGCCCAGATCTAGGGAAAACAATAAGCAATTTTATAGTTCGTGGGAATTTGATAAAAATTTGTAAAAATCTCTACCCAAGCATAGAAAGCATGACCACAAAGTTTCATAGTGAATGGGCACGTGAGGAGAGAGATATTGATATCATAAATTTGGGAGAACTGTAGGTTAGCACAGTGATCAGATTTCATGAAGAAATCGATGCAAAAATTTGGATAATTTTTCGTAAGAGATTGTGACACTAAATGACCAAATTCAAAAGCTTCATTGTGATTAAATTTATAAAATTTTAGTGAAGAATATATAGTAATTTGAACATTGAGAAGTATTTAAATGGATTAATACACATTTTTATATTATTAAAATTGGATCTCAAATTGAAATAACTTTATATGCATGAAGAGACGATATAATGAAAATGTTACAGAATGCAAAATGAAAAAATGAAGGGAAATGTAAAACATCGAAATAGATTTAGTAATATTTTAGGTGGAGAGAGTTTATAAACTCATGAAATTCCTCACTTTCAAGTGTACATAGGTGAAAATACCCATTTTTTAGAGTCCTCGATGAATAAGTAGGATCCTTGTTAGTTTTTTCTAAACTTATAACCTTCGCTATTTTTATTATCTATATGATTTTCCCTACAAGAGAAAAAGGTCACAAATTTTAATATGACACTTGTGGAAGTTATTGGTGTACCTTATGAACACACTAACATCATTTAGCTCATGGTGTTTGATAACCTTGAGATGGTTTTTGAATAGGATCTTGAGTGAGGCTAAACAAGAATCCATATACTTATCTTCATCTAGTAGAACCGAAAGGGAAACCCATAGGATATGGGAGTTGGAATTCTAAAAGAAGAACAAATTTAGAAACCTAAAACAAGATAGAAAGGGGTGGCACATGTGGGCATGTGTATGTTAGTCCTATAATCCCTTGGGGAAAGATATAGTTATAGGTACCCAATCCCTTTTGTCACTCTTAACTATTTTTAGCACAATGGATTTCAATATCTTCTTTACTTCTTAGACATATACATTGTTTTGAGGATAATACAGAGATGAAGTGTGGTGTGAGATAGATAATTTCTTATACAAATAATTCATCTTGGGATTATTAAAGGATATTCTATTATCATAAATGACGACTTGGGGAACTTTAGATCTATAAATGATTTCATAGGCGATTCCAAGGTGGCCGTTAGTGACTCCACCGTGACATTAGAAAATAACATGTTTAGAATCTTCTTGATCTACCCATCAAAGGAACATGTCATTAAAGGGACGCCCTATACAAAAAAGTTATCCAAGATAATTTATTTCACATCTATAGTATGGATTCTTCACTTCTAATTGTAGTTTGTGTCTTCTAGATAGCTACATTCAATAAATTAGGTAATGAGGTTAGTGTACGAATGAGAAGAAGTAATTTTAGGAATTAAAATGTAGTAAATTACTTTGTAGCGAGGTTTAGTATCTACTAGGTATCATAAATATGATGGATTTTCATCTAAAAAATAAAAAATATTATCCCTTTGACATTATAGTTGGTGTAATTTAGCTCAAAAATTTTCGAGGAGATTGATCAAATGACAAGTCTTCTTAGAGAGAGTTTGTTGGGTCAAGAATGTACAAAGGAATTGAGACTTGAAAATTAATTTTGTTTCCTAGTTTACCATATAATGGTGAGTCATTTAGTCTAAAATACTATAGGGAGAAAATCAGTCTTGGATTTAGAATAATGAGTTTCCTAATCTTGGAGGATGGAGTTGATGGAGTATATAACACATTCCCTAACGTCATGGTCCTCTTCAAAAAACATGCATGCTAAAGGGATATCATATGCACATATATAATTGATAAAATGTTTAAATATACCATGGTACCAATGAGTGTAAGAAGAGATAGGAGTAATTTATTACTGTCCTCAAAGGCCTCATGCAAATATTGAGTCCACTAGATTACTTTATTTTTTAGGATTTTTTTGAATGTGTTGACAATGTATGTAATATTATGGATGAATTTTCATATAACCTGTAACTTCCCCAAAATGGATTTGATTCCATAATTCACTTGTTGGTGGAACCATTTCAAGGATAACACAAATTTTAGTGGGATCAATGTCAATTCCTTTCTTAGATATGATATAACCTAGTAGTTTTTATCTTGTTGCCCCGAATACACATTTTTATGGGTTCAATGTGACACAAAACTCATTGGTTCACAACACCATTATTATACATAAGGTATATTTAAATTTAATATATCATTACAAAAAAATTACAGTTTTCATAGCACTATTATTCTACAGAAGGTATACTTTAAATTTAATATATCATTACAACAGAAATTATAGTCTTCACAGCACCATTATTCTACATAAGGTATACTTTAAATTTGATATATCATTGCAACAAAAATTATAGTTTTCACAACACCATTATTCTACAGAAAGTATATTTTAAATTTAATATATCATTACAACAGAAATTATAGTCTTCATAGCACCATTATTCTACAGAAGGTATATTTTAAATTTAATATATCATAACATCAGAAATTATAGTTTTCACAGCAACATTATTCTACAGAAGGTATATTTTAAATTTAATATATCATTACAAACAATAATTATAGTCCTTCACAACACCATTATTCTACAAAAGGTATATTTTAAATTTAATATATCATTACAACAGAAATTATAGTTTTCACAACACCATTATTCTACAAAAGGTATATTTTAAATTTAATATATCATCATAGTAGAAATTATAGTTTTCACAACACCATTATTACCATGCATTGACACTAAAAATTGAAATTTGTGAAGCATGGTCTTGATACATGAGATTTTAAATGGGGTTTTGCAAAAAATGAGCTAGGGTTTCAATGTAGAGGTAGATCAAAGGAAAAAACGAACAGAGCTTTGTTAAAAATTATTAGACAAAAAATGTATCGAATAGGCTAGGGTTTTACAAAAATGAGCTAGGGTTTCAATTATTTTACACCAAAATCCATGGGATCCTCCATTTTCACCCATAAAAAACATATTTCATACTTGGTGCTTGTCAATGGCCTCGCTAGTTGTCATTGGCCACGCTGGTGGGCTCATTGGGCATGGTTTCCGCTTGTCGGTTCAGTGGGATTGGTATGGTCCTGTGTTATTTCATACCTAGTGCTCATCAGTGGCCAAGATAGCCTGATCAATGGGATCATTGGGCACGGTTTGATCGGCGGGATCGGTTTGGTATGGTCTGTGTAATCTTGATGCGAAGGAGGCATGTAGAGGAAAAGTGAATTCCTCTACATCACCTCCAATAAATAAACATGGCCAATTCGCACCAACGCCCTTCGCATGAACGACCTTTGCGTGGAGAAGGGTGTTCACGCGAACACCCCCTTCGTGCGAATCACATTCAATGCCATATGTGGAAAAATAGTAACCTACATGTCACTTCACTCGAATGTGGTTCATGTGAAGGGGGTGTTCGCGCAAACCATTGCTATTTACTACCCAACAAAACTCTCCACTCGCATTTTTAGGACAATGAGTGGGACACAACACCATGCATTGACCCCTACCCAAAGTTATAATTAGAAGTTAAGAAATGATAACAATTGATGTTCCATCTTTAACATAAGAAAATAAAGGAAATGGATAGAAGCACCCAAAGGGGATAGTAGCTCCCAGAAACTCATTTCCCTTACTAGGTGTTAATTTCTAAAGATCTATAAAGATAAAATAGGAGGTACTGAGTTGGGTAACACATTGTGTGATGTCCAAGGGTAAAGGGATAATTTATCAAAGTAGTGGAAAAATCATGGAAAGATAAAACAATGTAAATGTAAGGCAAAGCAAGTGTTATTAATATCTAGATTTTTCATGAGGAATCATGCATATAATGACATAATAGAGGCGTGATGTAATAGTACTAAGTGTATAATTTCATTTCTACATTTTGCCCCACTTTATGTTGGTGAATAAATGTTATCAAAGCATCCTAGATTATGGCATCATAACTTGCAATAGGTGGTATTCTACATTAAAACTTAAAATGGAATTAGAACTAAGATTTTAATTGTGTAATATATCAAGTATAAATATTTAAGAATAGAAGAGTCATATCATATGAATTGCATAAGTTAATTGGAATAAATTGAATTATATCAAAACAAGGATAGAAAAATGAACTATATTGAAGTGTTTTCTATTATGATCCAAGATTAACATTCTTTTAGATATGATTGCATATATTTATACAAAATGATATTACTATTAAGTTACCAGTCCTTTCATCTCCTTCTCATATATTCAAAGGCCTTTCATATTCTCTACTTATGTACAATACAAATATACATTCTATATTTTGTCTTATATAAACTATATACATACAAAAAGATTGCAAAATCATGAACTATATCCATGTCAGCTTGCTATTAAATTTTACTATCCAACATTTTCCCAAAATTAATAGTAATATTGTTCATAAACAAAAAAATATTTGAATTTATAGGGACTTGATTTTGTATTTTCTTATGCCTAGTGATGATTTATCATTTTTCTATGCTATAAATTACTCTATTTGGAGTCGATACATAGGACATTGATTACCAGTTTTCATCCTATGTGTACTACTTAACCGCCCTTACAGGTTTTCAATTATGCAAACTTAGCAATAGGCTTCCATTCTAGGTTTTCAATCTAAGGGAACTACCTTATACACTTCCCTTATAGGTTTTCAGACTGTGTGAGCCTACTTACATATACAACAAAATTTATACATCCAATAGCTTTACCTAATTTTCTTCTACAAAATTATGACGCTCTATATTTATTGTTACTACTCCATCTACTCGTACTAGTCCATTTTCTCATTTTGAATGCGAGGGTGGATATTGGTGGTGGATTTATGAGTTTGGACTTGGATCTTTAAAGAATTAGATGTGGCAGAACAAACCTTGGTGTGTTTTTCATTGTTTATGCAGTTGGGATGATGACCTCTAGGTCTTCCTTGTATGTATTCCAATCTTCAAAGGATTCATTTATTCTTCTATAGTACATATTTAATTTCACTAGTACCTATAAAACCTCATATAGTTGATCATATTTGGCCTGATAAGAATTTTTTTTATGAACTGGAATAGTAGTCTAGATATTCTGAATGAGTGTCTCCAGTTGGTCTATCATTTTTTGTGCTTGGACCCCTACAAAATTATTCTTTGTCACATTTTTTTCTTATTCCCACAACATTTAGCTGACATTATTATTGGATTATAATGATGACTGCAAATCCATTTGAATATTTTGATCCTCTCTCTTTTAGCATTTGTTGGTGTAGTTTCATCTCTACTTAAATATCATTATTGTTCTCTCTCATGATAACCTACAAGTGTGTATTCCAATCTAGGAGTTTGAATGTTAGCTACTTCATCTAAGCTTCAACATCCTTCAACATTGTGATATACTCCTTGAATATCATTATTTCTTTTTTTACTTCATGTTTGGTACTTAGCACTTATATTGTGATCTTTATCACTGCTTCCTTTTCATTCTATTAGTACAACAAATATTTGATGATAAGCATTATCTACATTTATGTTATCCAATTTTTCACACATGGAAAAATTGGACAACGGGGTCCTATCATGTTCAAAATGAAACAATAGCCCCAGGGACCCACTTTCGGTTATCATCGAGATAAAATAATTAAAATAATTGATTAATCATGTTGATGAGATTTACATGTCTCTATGATCCCTAGTTTCCAAAGGAAACTCGAGGAGATCTTAAGTTTCAATAACAGGTGGGAAAATGCCCCAAAAGGGTCTTTAAGCTCAATCAACTCACTGATCAGGCCAATGAGTGACTTGGTGAGTTGATATCATATTTAAGGTCAAGTTGGAGCTAGGTTTTAACTTGATTGGGCTAGTTAACATGGGCTTGTATTAAGTTTTTGATGTGAAAAATCATGTCATAGAAATAGACATTAAGCCTAAGAGCTAGAAGCTCATGATGGAGTTGAGATATAGCTCGGTCTAGATCTACGCCCCACTGAACCATGAGCTGAAGAGCCATATCACTCAGTGGCATATAGTTAAGCTCAAAGGGAGCGGCTCAAACCAAGGATCAACTTGGTGCCAGGATGATTTGAAGAATTCACAAAGCAAGCATGAGTCCTCACTAGTATGGAGGAGCTCGAAAGAGTCAACAATAAGACTTGGGACTCGAATGAGCCATTCCTGGCTTGGCTGAGTTATAGAAGAGCTTGAGTGAGTCAAATATTTTTAACCAGAAGCTCAAAACATTGGATCCGAGCTAGTGAAACTAGGAGCTCGAGGTGTTTACAAAAGGTTTGAGCTAAGTTGAAGAATCAAGCTTGAGTCAAAAAATAATTCCATGCATCGAGTTGGATAAAATGTGAGAAATGAGCTAATTTAGCTCAAGCAAGTTATAAAAGGAGAGGAAGGTTAGAATGTTCATTGGAAGACAAGAGGAAACGATGTAGAGCATTGAGAGGCCAACGCAGCATGGTATGAGCCTTAATGTTGAAATATGAAGTGAGATGATGGGCAGGTTGATCTTTCATATAGCTCGATTGTGCTAGGTAGTAATGAAAATCAAGTGAGCTTGCTCGTTTATTGGTATGTGATCCATCAAGGAAATTGATGAGCTTAGCTCACTTGGTCGAGCTAAAAAAATCCATCGAGAATAAAGAGATGAGTCTTCGGAGGAGCTCATGCCTTGGCCTAACTCGGTCATGACTCGGATCACAGGCCTTTGACTTGGATCATAGGCCTTAGATGTTTTTGTGAGTCGGAAAGGCAAGTTCGGTAGCCAGGTTTGGCTCATCATAAATGAAGCTCAATATGAAAGTTTGGTGGATTTAGCTTGTGATTTCAATTGAGTTAGGAAAATTACTTGACCAGAAAAAAATGACCCAGAATAACCACCCATGACTTGACATATAATAAAGGAGCTTGCGAATGATAAGTTTTGAGCTGGGAGGAGGATGTTTTGATGGGAGATCGGAGTGGAAGGCACATTCAGGGAAGATTTTAACCTATTGCTAGTGAAGTGGGAAGGAAGGATGCATAAATCTGTGCCAAGGCATAAACATGGAAATCTAGGTGATAATTGCCATGTGGAAACATTGAGATAGAAAACCAATACCAACTTTCCACTTCATGGGGATCATGAAAAACATCGCCAAGCAGAATAAAACCATGGAAAACCATAATGGAATTTCCATGAGTTGGAGAAATTCAAACTAATTTCTAGGTGAGGATTTCATAATGGCAAGCCATTGTAATAATTCTACGTAGAGAAGAGGTCCAAGATGGTTGCCGAAAACCGGGTAGAGAAACCAGGGAATGTGGGAGGACGTCCTAGCACGACCTGTTAAACTATTCAAATGCCAAAACATGAGGTAGTTCGGTTGAAGCTTGGTGGTCAAGAGGAAGAAGATAATCTTCATATAGGATTTTTAAGCTGGTCATGTCAAAATTCAAAGGAAAAAATGATTGCAGGTGATGCATAGAAAGCCAAGCTCCTGCATGGATAGCTTGATGATGATGCATTTGAGGAGGGAGTGTTTTCAAACTTGATATGATATGATATTGAATATGAGCTCTTGGTGGTGAAGATTAGTTAGTGGTGACTCACATACAACTTTTATCAAGCTTAGGTGGATGAAGCTCAAGGATAGACTGAAGATCACCGGGTCAAGTTGCAAGAAGAGCTCAGGTGGTTGACACAAGGATCTCATGACTCGGTGACATGAGTAAACAACTCAAGGAAGACTGAAAGAAGCCTATCCCAAGTGAGGGACATGGATTAAGAGCTCGTATGCATAATGATGCTCACAAGTAGATGAGCTCGAGATAACTTGGGTGACCAAGTTTGAACCGTGTAAACCAATCGATGCAAGGAAGAAGAGTTAATGAGCCATTGAGATCTCATCATGTAGGAAACAACCCAAAAGAAAAAATGGGATCATGAAGGTGGTGGTTTATTTGAAACATCTAGCTATACATGCATGGATTTCTCATATGAGTCAAAGTACCTAACACTGAGCTCGATGAGAGAGACAATGAGATCACCAATGTAAGAATACCACCGAGGAGTGTGAAGAGATAAATAAGCAAAGAGCTAACTCAGTGTAAAAAAGGATCTAATTCGAGCTAAAAGTTAAAACTCGTAAAGAAGGGATATCGGATGCGTGATTCAAATCACTCACCAAGTCACGCAAGAGTGAGGAATGCTGAAGAGGGAGCTCAATGTCATGTAGTGAGGTGCATGAAGAAGCCAACCAACTCAACGAAAGGAAGATGTGAGCATGATGGATAATGTGGTGAGCTAGGTCATGGGAGATAATTTTCTTGGTGGTGAGCATGAAAAAAAAATCATGTGGAGGAGAAATATCAATCAATTCAATGGAAGTTAATAACACAAAAGCCAGGCATATTCATATCAAGATTATCATTTAAAAATTAATCCATGAGTTCATCATGGAGGTAAGCCAACTCAAACAAGGGATACGATTGACTAGGTGAGCGGTCATGGAGGATGGGTTGAGTAGAGCTGTGGAGACAGAGATTGGCGATGAGCTCTGTCGACACTAAAATTTTCCTCCGTAATTTCTATTTCATTAATGTATGTATTAGGAATAGGATGTTGTTAAGTGTAATTAGTAGTAGCATCTGATAGAAGATAACGGCGCCGTCAGTACGGTGCCACCAATAATGTAGAGTACGGTAACAGTCAAAGTACAATAGGAATGTTATAAAAAGTAAATATTTGTCGTAAGTGGTCCGGTAATGTTAAAATGTCAAAGTTGGGATAAGTAGAGAAGTAGGGTCTACATGATTAGGAATTAGAAATATTATATTGGTAATAACGACAAGGAGTGAGGTTATAAATATTTTATGTATTTTATTTGTAAAAAGGTCTAAAAATGTGGAACCCATGTGAAATGATAACGTTTATCTTATCTTAAAAGATAAGCTTACATGTACAGATAAGAGTTAAGGTATGGAATATGATTCGTCAGAGTGGATTTCTTATCCTATCTTAGAGATAAGATGGATAAGCCTGGAAGTTCTATAAATAAAGAGGCCACCCCCCTCATTTAGCATAGAAGAAAGTAGTGAGAAATATTGTATGAAGTGTGTAAAGGAAGCCATTAGTTTAAAGGTGTGTTGAAGAAGCCATTAAGAGGTGTAATTATAAAGTTTCTCCCATAGTATTGGTGGAGGGAAAGTGAAGTCAATAACACTTGAAGTACCTCATGGGTGAGATTGTAACAATTTCATGTTAATATTATAATTTACTTTGATATTTCAGATTTGTCATCATTTTGTCTTATCATAGTCGATGGTATTCTTGTGTTATGTTTGTTTTTTTGTTTCCAGATTACATCCACCAAACTAAAGGTTGTGCATTAGTAAATAATCATAGCACAAGGAGTTCCCGGTGAAGAATTATCTTAGTGCCGGATTGGTGATGACATTTTGGTTCCGTTGCTGAGACCATTCCTCATTGGTGGATTGTCTGGAGAGATATTCCCACTTAGTCAAAAATCAATTGGAGGGTAACCTTGTTTTTACTGTGCATAGTAGTTACCATGGTAAAGTCATTTTTGCCATGAATAGTAGTTACCATGGTAAAGTCATTTTTGCTGTGAATAGTATTTACCACAGTAAAGTCACTTTTTACCGTGAATAGTAGTTACCGCAGTAACTTCACTATTTACTGTGAATAGTGTTTACCACAGTAAAGTCAATTTTTACCGCAGTAAGTCAAGTTTTACCATAGTTTACCGTGGTCATTTCTATTTTCTATTATAGTGATTTTAATTATTGGTGCACATAAGTCTTGTTGATTGTACTTTTGGGTTGGTATTTCACTGTGGTTACTTTTGAAAATGGGGAAGATTCCTATTTTTTCAGCCCAATCTAATGAAGATGCTTCCTCTTTCATTCAAGAGTTTAAACGATCTTGTATTTGTAATGGCCTTATAAGAAGGGAACAATGGATTGAATTTTTTCCTACCTTTTTGGATGGTTCATCCCTTAGGTGGTTTGAAACACTAGGTGATAATGTGAAAAACTCATGGGATTTATTAACTGAAAGTTTTCTTGAAGAATTTGGTGAACAACAGAGATATGCAGATCTCATGATCGATATCACAAAGCTAACCCAAGGAGAGAAGGAGAAGATAAGGGATTATCATGCTCGTGTTCTAGAGCTAAGGAGAAAGCTCGACGCCCAGATCCGGAAGGAAGGATTAGCGGATGGGTTGATGAATGGCGTGGATAATTTCCTATGTAAGCACTTCATTCTTGGGATGAAGCCAGAGATCAGACAATGAGTGAAGTATGACCGCCCAGCTACCATTGAACAAGCAAAGGAGATTGCAAGAAGGCAAGAAGAAAGCATGGAAGAGGAGCCCACAGAAATTGTTGCTAAAGTAGAACCTACACCAGCACCTTTGCTCCAGAATCCACAACCACTCTCGGTGAGCACAAATCTTTCTCCTAGTACATCTACTGAGTATGAAGATCTGCTCAAAAAGATGGGTCAGTTAACTATTAATCTTCTTCAAGGAAAAGAATTTAGTTCTCAGGGAGGAGATAGAGGTCCAAAAAGAAATATTTCTGAAGTTGTATGTTATGGTTGTTATAAAAAGGGTCATTATAAGTATAATTGTCCAGATAGAGCTTCTACATCTGGTAAAGGAGATAATGATAAAGGAAAAGCACCTGTGAATTCTTTTGATGTAGTAGATAAGAGCAGAAATAATGAAGTAGATGTGTTTGTAACAAAAAGAAAGAAAGAAAAAGATAATCAAGATGGAAATGATCCTAAGAAGATGAAAGGAGAAACTAGTAAGAAACATAGGAGAAGAAAGTTGGGTGTGCAGGATTTTCTGATTTCACAGGGGCAAGGACCATAATCCATCTTGGAAGATCTGTCCAAAAGGCTTGCAAATATTACATATGGTCAACTCTTGGCTATGTCTTCTGAGAAGAGGCGGGAGCTGCGAAGTGGACTCAATGCTCGATGAAGGAAGGAGGTTGAGGTCCCTGTTTTGGAGGCAGAGGCGGATCCCTATGCTCCACAAGCTGAGGTATTATGTAATGGTATTTCAATTCATGATGTCTTAGTTGATGGAGGTGCTGCAGTTAATGTAATGACTGAGTTTGTAATGAATATGTTGGGGTTAAAAATTCATCGCCCGTCAACACTTATGTTAAGGTCATTAAATAAGGGAAAAACTAAACCAGAAGGTGTAGTTTCAAATGTGGCAATATCTGTTATGGGTGTTGTATGTGTGGTAGACTTTCAGGTGATGAAAAATGGTACTGTTGCATACCCAATGTTGCTGGGAAGACCATGGCTAAGGAGAGTTCATGCAAGAAACTACTGGAATGAAGGCTTCATGACACTTGGACATGGTAGAGAGAGGGTGAAGATAAATGTGATCCCTCGACATCATAAGGCAGAACTTGTGGATTCAAGTGATGAAACTGATGATTGGACATCCTCTGATTACTCTAGTACCAGTGAAGTGGACACTGAAGATGAAGAAAGTGAGGTTGATGTTTCAGTCATGGATATCCTTCCAGTCACACCGACTCATGACCCCATAAAATTATCTGAAGAAGAAGTTGATGATCGTCTCCAACAAATAAATATTGGTGATGCTGTGATGGAGAGTGAGAAGGAATCCTACCTCCAGCTCTTTCGAAGGTACATACACATATTCACTTTTGATTACAAGGAACTCCGTCAAGTAAGTTGGGTAGAACATTCTATTGAGCTGGTAGATGGTGCTAAGCCTATAAAACAAATGCCATATAGAATGAATCCTAATTTTTCCAAGACTGTAAAAGAAGAAATAGATAAGTTGCTTGATGCAGGATTCATATTTGCTGTGGAGAATTCAGAATGGGTTTCTCCCATTGTGATCTCAATAAAAAAGAATGAGAAGCTACGCATTTGTGTTGATTACAGGAAGCTCAATAAGGCAACAAAGAAGGATCATTACCCTCTTCCATTCTCAGATCAGATCTTGGACGAAGTAGCTGGCCAGGAGTGTTATAGTTTTGCTGATGGATATAGCGGATACAACCAAGTCCGTATAGCAGAGAAAGATCAGCTGAAGACCACGTTCACCACTCCTTGGGGAACGTTTGCTTATAGAGTTATGCCTTTTGGGTTGTGTAATGCTCCAGCAACATTCCAGGTGTTTGATGAATAGGGTGTTCGAACCCTACATTGGGACCTTCATCAGAGTATTTCTGGATGATTTTTGCATCTATGGGAGCAAGTTGGACCACCTGCACTAGATGGAGACAGTATTTCAAAGGTTAGATGAAGCACAAGCCTCACTAAACCCTACAAAGTGTGTCTTTGGATGTTCTAAAGGCGTTTTGTTAGGGCATGTTGTATCCAGAGATGGTATTGGTACTGATCCTGATAAAGTTTCAAAAATCAAAGATTTACCATTTCCTATGAATAGAAGTAAGTTGAGATCATTTTTAGGCCATGTGGGTTACTATAGAAGGTTCATCAAGAATTTCTCAAAGATTGCACAGCCACTAACCCAGTTCTTGAAGAAGGATGTTACTTATGAACCAGGAAATAAGGCACATGAAGCTTTTGGACAACTGAAGGAAGCCCTGGTGTCTTCACCTGTTTTAAAGAATCCAGATTGGAGCAAGCCATTCATTGTGTACACTGATGCCTCAGATGCAGCACTAGGAAGTACTTTGAGCCAAAAGGATGAAAATGGGAATGAACATCCAATTTACTTTGGGAGCAGACAAATGAGCAGTGCTGAGGTAAATTATACTGTAACTGAAAAAGAGGCTCTAGCTATCATTTTTGCTGTAAAGAAGTTTAGAAATTACTTGCTAGGGCAGAAATTTATAGTTGTAACAGATCATCAGGCTCTAAAATATATTGTCAATAAGCCTAACCCATCAGGGAGGATAGCAAGATGGATAATTTTTCTACAAGAATTTGAATTTGATATTATAGATAGGCCAGGAAAGAAGCATGTCAATGCAGATGCACTCTCTCGAGCCTATGATGGTTTAGGATCATCTTGTGATGATGATGATTTCCCTGATGCAACATTGTTATCCCTTGACACAATCCCTAGTGAATACATAGATATTTGGAATTATCTAAATGAATTCAAGTTTCCTGATGGTGCCAATGCAAAGACTAAGAGAAAGATTACTCAAGCCAGTCGTCCATATTCTATTCTGCATGGAGTATTATTTCGAATAGGACCTGATGGATAGTACAAGAGGGTAGTTGGACGTGATCAAGGGAAGGAACTACTAGAAGAATTCCACAATGGTACATGTGGAGGGAACTTCTCTGGACAACTTACAGCAAGAAGGATCTTGGATGCAGGTTATCACTGGCCCACTCTTTTTAAAGATTGTTATAATTATTGTAAGACATGTGATATTTGTCAAACACATGGTAACCGTAAGACTTCATCAGCTCCATTATGTCCTATTCTTCCACTTGGTCCCTTTGAAAAGTGGGGAATAGACATTGTAGGTCCACTTCCAACTACCTCACGCCAAAATAAGTATATTGTAGTTGCCACAGATTATTTAACCAAGTGGGTTGAAGCTAGGCCATTGAAAACAACTTCCATGGATGAGGTGGCAAGGTTCATATATGAACGCATTGTCACCAGATTTGGTTGTCCATTAGAAATTGTAACAGATCAAGGAAGCCACTTCATTAATGAGGTAGTAGAAGCCCTAGTCAATAAATTTTCTATTAAGCACAGGAAGGCAACAACATACAAGCCAAGCACAAATGGACAGGTGGAACAAACAAATTTTGTGTTGTGTCAAATTCTAGCAAAAGATGCAGCCTTGTAGGTACATAAGTGGGATAAAATGATTCATGCAGCATTGTGGGCATATAGGGCAACATCAAAGTCAGCAACAGGATACTCCCCATTTCAGTTGGCCTATGGCATTGATCCAGTTCTTCCTATTGAGTTTGATATTCCCACTGTGAGAGTTATGAAAAATGAAAGGATGGATGAAAGTGATTCAGTAAAAGAAAGGTTGGTACATCTTCATTTGCTAGAGGAAATGAGGGAAATAGCAAAGGATACAAGCCATAAGAAGAAAATGAAGCAGAAGGAATACTTTGATCAAAAGATCCGTTGGTCTCCATTTCATGTGAATGACTTGGTTCTAGTATATGATTCCAGATACAAAAAAAGAAGACAGAGAAAATTTCTTCCAAAATGGATGGGGCCCTACAAAATAGCAGCTGTGCATGAAAATGGTACGTACCGACTGGAGGAATTGGATGGCACTCCCATTACGAAATGGGTCAACCACGAAAAGTTGAAGATTTTCCAAGCACCAGAATAGTCTACTCCGAGGACGGAGTAGAAGCTAGGAAGGGGGAAGATGTCGACACTAAAATTTTCCTCCGTAATTTCTATTTCATTAATGTATGTATTAGGAATAGGATGTTGTTAAGTGTAATTAGTAGTAGCATCTGATAGAAGATAACGGCGCCATCAGTACGGTGCCACCAATAATGTAGAGTATGGTAACAGTCAAAGTACAATAGGAATGTTGTAAAAAGTAAATATTTGTCGTAAGTGGTCCGGTAATGTTAAAATGTCAAAGTTGGGATAAGTAGAGAAGTAGGGTCTACATGATTAGGAATTAGAAATATTATATTGGTAATAAGGACAAGGAGTGAGGTCATAAATATTTTGTGTATTTTATTTGTAAAAAGTCTAAAAATGTGGAACCCATGTGAAATGATAAGGTTTATCTTATCTTAAAAGATAAGCTTACATGTACAGATAAGAGTTAAGGTATGGAATATGATTCGTCAGAGTGGATTTCTTATCCTATCTTAGAGATAAGATGGATAAGCCTGGAAGTTCTATAAATAAAGAGGCCACCCCCCTCATTTAGCATAGAAGGAAGTAGTGAGAAATATTGTATGAAGTGTGTAAAGGAAGCCATCAGTTTAAAGGTGTGTTGAAGAAGCCATTAAGAGGTGTAATTGTAAAGTTTCTCCCATAGTATTGGTGGAAGGCAAGTGAAGTCAATAACACTTGAAGTACCTCATGGGTGAGATTGTAACAATTTCATGTTAATATTATAATTTACTTTGATATTTCAGATTTGTCATCATTCCGTCTTATCATAGTCGATGGTATTCTTGTGTTATGTTTGTTGTTTTTTTTCCAGATTACATCCACCAAACTAAAGGCTATGCATTAGTAAATAATCATATGACGAGGAGTTCCCGGTGAAGAATTATCATAGTGCCGGATTGGTGATGACAGCTCAAAGGAGGTTTATGGGAAATGTTCCTAGTGGTGGTGAGCTCGTCAAACAAGAGGGTCTCAGTTCTTACATGTGAGCTCGATTGTACGTAGCGGTGGAGGAGCTCAAAGCACAGTGAGCTCAATTATGTTGAGTGGTGGTGGAGCTCATCCGAGAAGATCTCATTTGGGAAACCAAACAGCTCGGTCAATTCAATGGCATGGAGCTCAGACCCAACTCGGTGAGTTGGCTTGGTGAGCCAACCATCAAGTTGGGTCATATTTTAGGCCTATTTCCTCATGTCTTACAATCCTCTTCAGCACAAACGGGTTAATGTGGGGGGACGCACAATAATAGTAATTAAGTTAATATTTTTAATTTAAATATTTTATTAATAATATTTATTATTATTATTAAAATATTCTTTAAAATATTTCTTTAATTAAATAAAAGGATTAATTCAAACTGGGGATTAATGATAAATGATGGAACCTTCTCAAGTGGTTCAACCAATTGTAATAAATGAATAATCATGTGCCTTCCAGTTTAGGAAGGGAATTTATGACTCCTTCTCACCTCTCTGTCAACTTCTTCTATAAATGTAATTTGGAAGCTCATTCCAAGGGGTTCCAATAGGTCAGACAGGTTGGACAAGTTAGATTTCTGAGGCAAGAGTATAGTTTTTCAAGAGTCATCTCTCTTCTACATGTTGTCCTTGTATGTTGAGGGAACTTTCAAGCCTCCTTTTCTAAGACTGTAATGGGAAACATTGCCTTTTCTAAATGTGTGATGCATTTTGTGTGTTATTGAATTAATTAAAGTGTGTGTTTTATTACTAAATTTCAGTTATTAAATCCTTCTATACTTCTTTGTGCCTTTTCTCATGCTTGCTAAGTACACTGTACAAGTTCATGTTTCTATTACAGGTTCTTTGAATTTTTTTCTTGTCAAGTGGTGGAGTATTAGACATGCAGTTGAGCTGTAGTGGTTATTCACCAATCTCAAGTTCATAATTCTTAAATGGAAGACTAATAACTTGTTTTTTCTGATTGATTTTAAAAAATGAAATGATTGCTTCTTAGTATGTTGTATTTTTTACCCTCTCTAAAATATGCAGTAGGTGAAGTTGACCATGTGGTGTAGATACCCTCTTTGACTTAACCCTTCTTGAGTCTGTAGCGAATACCCTTTATTTGGTCCATCTCCATCCATAGTAGAGTTTCACTTCTGAAAAATATCTTTCCCTAAAACCCATGGAAATGTTAGCATAGCGCCTAAATAATCACATTTTATTACACTAGGAGTAGTATAGACACTTAGTTTAGGAAGAGGAAGTTGACCTTCTATAGACGCTCACCTTGAGCCCAAGTCCCAATAGCTTTAGAGCTTATCCCATGTGTCCCAATCACACCAAACCTCATGTTCATGTTCTTTTAATTTGGAGGGTGCCGTAATTTGGAGATAACAATTTTTGGCACGCCCGATGGGACAGAGATGGTGCTTCTCTTCTCACTTACACAAGTCAAAGTACCTGACGAATCTATATCTCTGGACTTACAAATATTAGTGCGTTAACTTATGCAAAGAATTTACACAAGATTTTATTCAAATCAAGGAAATTATCAGCATATCAAACTTTCCTCGTATCCTCCACAGAGAAGAAGAAGAGACATTTCAACATCACCAATTGCAGCTTTACTTTATAGAGGTCATTTAAATCATCCTGTACGAGAAGATTTCCTCCACTAGGGAACAATCGACCCCTTCGTCATTCCTATGGCATGAAACAAAGTGCTTTCCCTCCCTTTTAATGCCTGAAGCCCACTTGCTATTATCCCAAAGAGATGTTATACATGTAGCTGCTTTGAAACTCAAAAGTTTACCATTTTGTACTGAAGGGAAACTCAATGTTACTTCCTGTGGAGCACATTCTTGGATGTTTCCAGTATTTGTGCAGTGCATAGTATTACGGAGGATAACATGGTGCTGTCAGACTTTTTAATTACCTCATTTAAAGGTAAAAGCACTTCAGTGGTTTCTAAAGGTTAACAACTAGTTGGCACTATTACTACTCGGAACGAGTTAAGCATGAAGCTATTTGCAAGCAGTTTGAGGACAAAAGCGATCACCTATCACTTGTGGAACAACTCACTACCATAAAACAGAGCTCCCTCAAGAATATATGAGTGACTTTCAATTTTTGGTTTAACAAAACTTGGAACCGAATCCCGACACTCAGCAAGACCATATCCAAACAATACATTCTTTTATTAGTTACGAGCCTTAAACAGTGGCATGTACCAGTCATGATCTCAGTCTATGGGAGGGAGATACAGTTACCTAATTGTCTATGCTGTAATCCATAAGGGATGAAAACTCCTTAATCCAAGATGGAAAGATTGCTGCCAAGGCCACCCATGCCTTTGTTTACTAAAATATTATGAAGAATAAACCAATCACCGCGCCTATTCCAACAGCATCTAATCAAGCCAACTCAATTGTGACTGCACCTGCCTCCTTCTAATGATCTGGCGGAGGTTAAATCAGCTATCTGCAAACTTTTGGGAATGAGCTTGTTGCACTCAAGGGGTAAAAAATTTCAATACAATTGTCCATATCATCCATGAAATCAGTAGTATCAAGCTAACCGTCTTCCTTTTCAAGGGAACAATTACCGATAAAATCAAGCTACAAATCAAGCTACGAATGTCAGGCCTTTGAACTTGCACAATCCTCTTACTTCTAGCTCATCTAGAGCCATAGTAATTGTTCAAAATAATCTAGTTCAAGATTCTGAATGGTTCTATCATTCTTCTCAAGCGCAACAATTAAAATATTTTTCCCAATGGAGTTCTTTAGTCAGACCCTTATGGTTTAGAGTTTATCTGCAACCCTTATAAGCTAATAGAAAACCCATCTATGCAGGAAACAATAAATCAACCACAAAAACATTCAATAAACCATTTTTCCAAACTAGAAAGAAGAATATTTTTGCGGGCTTGAATATATATTCCTCATCAATGGCAGAAAACACTCATTCCAAGAAGAGAGAAACAAAATCTCAATCTGCCAAATCTGATCAAGAAACCACTTCACAGCCTTATTCAGAAGTGGTGGTTGATAAAGATGCGGGAAAGAAACCTTTAGAAATACCTGCTAGCCAAGCCACAAGGAAAGAAGGTTATTCTGGAATCAGAATACCTAACAAGCATTTTCCAAAGGAGGACCCCAATGGCCAAAAAAGTGTCAACAAAGTTGGAATAAATTCTCTTAAACAAATTAGAGCAAATGAAGATAACAAATCTGAGTGTTACTATGTGGGGCACACTCTCAATTCCTTCTCAAAGAAATTTGTTGCGAGAGGCTCTAAATAGTTTTGGTATAACCGATGGATTGTCAGGTCGTGAAACAACAGCTGCTATGAGTTTGTGTCAACTAGAAGAGAAAATTATTCATAAATCAAAAAAACCACTGCCATTCTATATTTCCCTGATCATTGGCAACCACCTGTGCATAATTGCATGATTGATTCTGGCGCTAGTAGCTTAGTCATGCCCAAATAAATTACAGATGTACTATGCATACAATATGCGCCGGTTGCAAGAGGAGTTATTCAGCTAGATGGAATAGCTATTAAGACTGTTAGAGTTATCAAAGGACTTCAAATTACCATCTATGCATTCCCAAGTTTTTCATTCACCCAAGAAATATCAGTCATTGATCTTCCTCCTCTCTTCGCCATTTTCCTATCTTGAGATTTCACTGCCAAGATGGGTGGTTATCTATTAGCCGATTAGTCACAAATGATTCTTAGGACTCGATATGGAACCAAATTAACTATAAGGGTAGAAACAATCTTCCATAATCATGTAGAACCCTACACTGCTAGTCCTATAAATGGGGATTACACTTTTAGAAATCTGGAAGAAGAAAATGTTGATTGTGAACTGACCACTCTTGTTGAAGAATTCCCCGATACTATGCTAGATGAAGTAAGTGGATATCATTAGTATGATCCCTACATGTGTTAGTAGAAGAAGAATCTGGTTTGCTACTTTTGGAAGAAATAGGATTGGGTACATACTGCATTCATGAAGAAGATACGATCATGCCACAACTTGTCAAAACACCAAGTGATTTGGAAGGATTGTAGAAATTGTTCTTTGATGGCATGACAAGTAAGAATAGATCTGGTGCTGGTGTTATGTTAATTTATCTAGAGGGAGATAAATACTTCTCATCTTTCTAGTTGTAGTTTAGTTGCACTAACAATGTTGTTGAATACAAGACCCTTGTGCAAAAAATTCAACTAGGCCAAAAGGACAAAATCAAAGCTTTGATTTTTTTGGAGACAGTGAGTTATTTGTTCATCAGGTTATGACATGTAGTGCATCTAAGAATGATATTTTAAGGTCATATAAGAACTGATTCTAGGACTTGATTGAAGATTTCAAAGCTTTTGGAATCCATGTAGTTGCTAGAAATCAAAATCAAGATGCTGATAGGCTTGCTAAAATTGGCTCGCAATATGACATACTTGTTGATATCATGAAGAAAGATAAGAAAATTTTCAAAATAGTGGTTTGACTGATAGTGCTTGATAATGTGAGTAGCTGGAAAGTGTTCGATAGTGACAAAAAAATTGTTCTTTTCCTACAAGAAGAGGTAGAGTTTGCTGCAAGAAATCATGATAAGTTATAAGAGTCATATGGTGATCAAATTATACAATTGAAAAGAAAAAACTACCAAAAGGCTTAGAAACTATGGTATCCATTTTCAATTTAGATGATCAAGCCAAAAGACAAAGCTCTAACATGGTGGTTAAAGAAGAAGATTTTGAGGAATTCGAGGTAGCACATGAAAAGTTTATGAAGATCGGTAAAGTGTGTACTTCTGAAGAGAGACTATTTCATCAAACTTTGTCAAGAGTATCACAACATTTTTACAAAGATCTATAAAGACCTGTGTGGTTTTGATCTAGGTTTGGCACAACATACCATTGAATTGGATCCTAATTCCAAGCCAGTTCGTCAGAAGCAGAGGCCAATTAATCCCAAAATTGAGCCACTGATGAGAAAGGAGCTAATCAAACTCATCAAGGCATGTATACTTTTTCCCATCAAGAACTCCTCTTGGGTAGCCAATCTGGTGCCCGTAAGGAAGAAGAACAAAGAGATTTAGTTATGTGTAGATTTCATGGATTTGAATCATGCATCATTGAAAGACCATTATCCTCTCCCATTAATGGAGTAGATCCTTCAAACAGTAGTAGGAGCTTAAAGATTTTCTTTACTTGATGGATATTTGGGTTACAATCAAATTCTAGTCCAAGAGTCTGATCAATTCAAAATGGATTTCACTACCAAGTAGGGCACGTATTCCTACAATAAATTCCTTTCAGATTATCCAATGCCAGGGCTACCTTCCAAAGAGTCATGGACATGGTATTTAAGGTGCTAATCAACAATATCATCTTGGTTTACCTTAATGACATAACCGTGTATTATAATCATGCAAAAGACCACATCACGCATCTAAGGAAAGTTTTCCGAAGGTGTAGGGAATTTGGGGTTTCACTCAATCCCAAGAAGTGCATTTTTTTAGTGCATGAGGGAAAGTTGTTGGAGCATGTTGTTTCAACATAATGACTATCAATCAATCCAACCAGGATTCTCTCGATTATGTCCTTATCTCTCCCAAGTCATATGAAGAGTCTCTAGAGTTTTCTAGGAACCATAATTTTTGTGCAGAGATTCATCCCTCAATTCGCGACATTGGCTAAACCATTGATAGCCATGTTGAAGAAAAACATGCCATTATCATGGACAAAGGACTGATGAGAGAGCTTTGAAGCCATCAAAATGACCATTTCTCAAGCTCCCACGCTGGTGAACCCTAGGTTTGATGAAAACTTTATCCTTTATACTTTTGTAGGTCAATAGATCATTTTAGGGATCCTCACCCAACAAAACAACAACCTGACAGAGAAACCAATTGCTTTTTCCAGTCAATCCCTTAAAGACTATGAACTCAAATATTCATTTGTTGAAAAATAAGTCTTTGCGGTTATTTGAGATTTGAAGAAATTCAAGTATATCTTGTCCAAAAACAAAATTCATCTGATAGTGTCTCATCTAGGTGTTAAGGAATTTTTTCTGAACAAAGAGATGAATGAAAAGTGTGCTGGATGGATCATGAAGGTGATGGAGTATGACGTGCACATCAAAGTCACTAAAATTGTCAGAGGTAAAGGTTTGTGTCAACAACTTGCTGCAGACATGGAATCAAAAGGTGATGAGGATGTGACACTCTTAAACACTGATAAGAGTGATGATCATGTTGATTGGTTATCCAAAATGAATAATTTCCTCTTCTTAGGAGTATATCCTGTGAACATGGATAAAAATCAAAGACATAATTTCCATCTTCAGTTTATTCCATATGTTATGGTAGATAACCTTCTCTTTCAGAGGGATTTGAATGGCGTTCTCCTTCGGTGCATGGGACTGAAATAGGTAAGCAAGATAGTTGGTGTAGAGGACTCCTTCATATTTCCATAAAGGTATGATAGAGTATGTGGTGATATGTGGACCCTACTCAAACAAACATATTTCTGAAGAAGTTTAGTTTGGGGCAAAGTTGTCCAAAGGAGTTATGAAATAAATTGACATTGTTTTTATCATGGGAGTTTTACTTGATGTACATGATGGTTTTAGATCATGGTTAATCTTCTAGAGGGAAATGTGTCCGTTACTTATGAAGACTGATCTTAAGGCTGTTTTGGGGAAGTTTCAAAGATGGACCTGGTTGAAGGCCTTCCACTTAGAGTTGGAAGGGAATGTAAGATGTTATAAAAATAGTATTCAAAGGGATTTCCAATTGTATATGGGTTGTTTCATGATGATGAGATTTTATGGGTCATCCAGCTCATTTTGTGAAGATGAAGGTTGCTTGTTTCTCAAGATAGGAATGCTTTTGCTGAAATATTGAGGTAGATGATGAATGAGATGAATTTATTGATGATTTATATCAGTTGGAGAGTGAAGAGGGATAAATTTTGTTCCTATTTAATTCCTTTAAATTTCTTGAAAGTGGCAAAAAGGGTGCAAACCAGTTGACTTTCTCAAACTACTTTATGAGTAGCTCAGTTTGGTGAAGAGGAAAATTGGTGTGGTTGGCATGTATGAGCTATAGAAAGAATGGTTGTGATATACAGGTCAAGGGGATTCTAATTAGTTGTTACATGCCATAATTGAGGTGTTCTTGGGTGATCTTGAAGCCTAAAGGTGAAGCATGGTTCCTGGAAACAATTGTTTTAAGAAGGATATGAGCCTTCTTGAGTGGGTTATGATAAATTTGATTAGTGAAAGCTAATGTACGACCATGGATATTTTTTTATGTCATTTGACATGTGTGATGAATTTTGGAGCTTGAATAATCATGGTGATGAATTGTTTTGTATTTAGTGATCCAGGTGATGGGGTTTTTAGTTATTTTTTAGCTTGTTTAGTGCATTTGGGCATGATTGACCGACATGGTTCCATTTTATGAATTTTATTGAGTTTTTTGTTATGTTTTTGAGTTTTATTGGTTGAAATAATGATGAAGGACTGACCTACCTTATGTTTTTGAATTGGAACTCATATAAACGAAAGTGTTTGGTTCAATTTTGAACTAGTTGAGAAAGGAGGGAAAATGCGACTTAGGTGATGAAGTGAGAGCTGTTCATGGGAATTAAGAGGGAGATAATGAAGTTTTTGAAAATATGAAATAAGAGTAGATTGAAGAAGAGCATTTTGAGGGTTTGAAGGAATTTGGAGCAAGGGTTTGAAGAAAAATCACTCCATGAAATAAGAAGGTAGAGTGAGTTGAAGGAGAGAGCATTTGACGAGGGTTTGAAGGAATTTGGAGCTGAATTTTGAGATCACAATTGTGCTTCCAGATGTCTAATCTATGTATCAACATATTTTTAGTGGTCATAATTTTTAGTCCAAAATATCTTATGAAAATATCTAGCGATGATTGAGGAGGAGGATTGAAAGAAAATGGTTAGAATTTAGAGGATTCTAATTATTACGAATTTAATCAACCAATGCATTTAAATATTAACATAAACCATAAAGCATTAAATGTTAAACATTATGCAATGTAATAAATAAAATTACATAACATATTAATTAAGTAATACATACCAAAAGTAAGAACACAATGACACAATGTTTATAGTGGAAAACCCCAAATAGGGTAAAAACCACTGTGAAATAACCTTTTACTTTCCAAGAACCAAACTTACATCCAGTAACTTTCACCTCCTCCTTTCAACCCTAATCACAAGGGTAAAATAATATTCACCTTTTATATTTCATTCAAACATATCAAATGAGGACCTATAGTCCTTTTTATATTAGGTGATCGGGTATGTCTCCCGACCCACCTTTTCAACCTTATCGGTTGACACATATACCTAGGTTTATAATATTTAATATTAGAAATATAATCATTTCATGATATTAAATATTTAACCAAAAGTATATACCTAGGTTAGCATATTTAATAATAGAAATATAAATATTTCATATTATTAAATATTAACCTATATATATTAGTGATGGACCCATATACATTAAGGGTTGGCCAAACCACTTAATCATTATGTTCCAACACTCCCCCTTAATGTTAAGTGGGATAACATAACATATGCCAATAGATTACCTTCCCGTGGTACACTACAGGATTTACAATCCTTAAACCATAAAGGTTTTAGGCTAGCATATCGGTTGAAGGAATTATAACACCTTCATCATACTCAAGTTACCTTTTGGTACAAAAGGATTTGGAATCCCAAAGATCATCCCATGATCAGTGGCTAAGTATGATTTGTGAGTTTTACATGTTCTCACAGGTTCTCATAAAAGGTTATTGAACCCAAGCATATAGGAGCCTTTTTTAACCAAGGACCTCCTTAACAATATGCTTGTACTTGATGTTTACCAGTAAACTCAATAGTACTAAAGAGTTTACTAAAGACCTCCTTTAAGATCTTTCTACACTTCTTTCTAAAAAATAATCCGAGGAGGTATACATGCCCGAAGGTATTTTTACACTTACCGAAGGTCTTTTTTACACTTTCCCGAAGGTATTTTACAAATGCCCGAAGGTCTTTTTACAAAAACCAAGTTCCATTAGGAGGTGACATTTTCATGCACACTCCCCCTCAATGGAAACTCTGACAATCCAAGATTTTCATGAAAGTGACAAAACTTTGCAGCACTCAGGGGCTTTGTGAAGATATCAACAACCTGCTCTTTAGTCAACACAAACTTGAGATCTATCTCACCACTTAGCACCTTCTCACGGATGAAGTGTATATGTATCTCAATGTGCTTTTTCCTCTGATGTTGTACTGGATTATGTGCAAGAGCTATGGTTCTTTGGTTGTCAAACAAAGGAACACTTCATGGATCCTTCATCTTTATCTCATCGAACAACCTCTTTAGCCATAAAGCCTCTTTTGCAGCTTCCATTGCACTTCTATACTCAACTTCTGTTGAAGAGATAGAAATAGTTGGTTGCTTTTTGCTGCACCAAGTAATGACACCTGCACCAAATTTAAACACATAACTAGAAGTAGATTTTCTATCCAATACATCACCAACATGATCAGAATCACAAAATCCATATAAGTTAGCATTTTCATTCTTAGTATAATGCAACCCATAATTTATTGTTCCTTTAATATATCTAAGAATCCTTTTTGCAAGATTCCAATGATCTCTATAAGGTTCCTACATAAACCTGGAAGCAATTCCTACTGCATAGGAAATATCTGGTCTCGTGATAGTTAGATAAATCAAACTACCAACTAACTATCTATATAAAGTAGGATCAAATTTTTCACATGCAGGTTTAGGATCAATTTTCAATCCAACTTCCATAGGAGTAGAAATTGGTTTACAATCAATCATGTTAAAAAATTTCAGTACATTGGTTGCATACTGTGCTTGAGAAACAACAATAGAATGTTTATCTTGAAATACAGCCATGCCAAGAAAATGATGTAAGAGACTAAATTAGTCATTTCAAAGTATTGTTTCAATTTTTCTTTAATTCTACAAATTAAAGTAGGATTATCACCAGTCATAAGCAAATCATCAACATATATACAAACAATGATAATATGTGATCCTTCTTTCTTAATGAATAGATCATTTTCAGAAGAACAATTAACAAATCCTAACTGTTTAAAGAAAGAATTAATTTTCACATACCAAGCTCTAGGAGCTTGCTTTAAACCATACAAGGATTTTTTCAATTTACAAACATAGTTTTCTTTACCAATTTCTTCAAACCCTTTAGGTTGAGACATGTAAAGTTCTTCTTTTAAATCACCATTCAAAAAAATATTTTTCACATCCATTTGGTGGATTTCCCACCCAAATTGAGTGGCAATTGCAAATAAGGTCCTAACAGTACTCATTTTAGCTACAAGGGAAAATGTCTCAACATAATCAATACCAAGTTTCTAAGTGAAACCTCTAGCAACAAGTCTAGCTTTATGTTTTTCAATACTACCATCAACATTATATTTTACTTTGTATAACCACCTAGACCCTATAATACTTCTTTTTTCTGGAGGTGGAACCAACTCCCAAGTTTGATTTTGAATTAGGGCATTGTATTCAGCCTGCATTGCATTGATCCACTTCTCATCTTGAGAAGCTTCTTCAAAAAATTTACGGCTCAGGTTCATACAAGGTCATTAATGCATGGTAGGTATGATGGCTTCTGGTCATTTTCCTAAGGTTAATAGGATTTGAACTTTCTAACATAGATTAATCACAATTTAATTTCTTAGCTAGGAAGATAGGAGTTTTAGAAACATCTATAACATCAAAACATCATCATGACCATTTACTAAATCAGAATCAAAACCATCATTTA
This sequence comes from Taxus chinensis, assembly GCA_019776745.2. Classification (NCBI taxonomy): domain Eukaryota; kingdom Viridiplantae; phylum Streptophyta; class Pinopsida; order Cupressales; family Taxaceae; genus Taxus; species Taxus chinensis. The sequence goes on along the minus strand of CM034151.1, from coordinate 223,742,976 downwards.
GAAGCATTTAATGAAGTAACTTCAAGAGAAGAAGACAACACATGTAAACCTTTCACTAGATTATATCTAGACATTTCATATAAGCTTCAATAATTAACATGTCCTAACCTTTCATGCCATAGTTTTGAATTATTCAAACTTTGAGATATAAAACAAGATGCAGAAGAGAAATCATAAAAAATATACAAACCATTTCTTTGAATTCCTTCAGCTATTATACTCTCATTACTATCCTTGATATACCAAGTATCCTTCATGCATGGATTCTAGTTGAGTCCATACCTCTTTCGGATGTTCGATATTACCAATGTGTAGAAGGTACTCATCGTTCACATTGCACAAATCATAGAAAGAACCTCCTGCATTCGTTGCAAGAATGCATTCATGTTATCTACAGTTTCTTGACGACCAGTGGGAGCAACCTCAGATCCAGAAACAATCATCTAGAGTTTCCTTGCCATAAATTATGTTTTGACCCAAATGTTGTAGTTAGTTCCATTCAGGATCTAGGTTTTGTCAAGACAGAAATAGTTGGACGTCATTGTTTTCCTGAACCTGTAAAACACACCCCATTATAATATACAATGTACCACAGAGTTAGATACATATTTATTAAAAAAATAACACTTTTAATAGAATCATATCTAAATTTTATAGATCTAAAGAAACTATTTGATCATAACTAATTTTGTCATTACAATACATACTAATTAACCTCCCATGATCAAAATAATAACCCGCAATATAAAGAGCTCTGCATTATACCCCATATTTATATAAAAAATATTTCTAACCATATAGAAGAGAAGAAGAAACCACTAAGAATGCATAACAACTTCAAATTTCTGAAAAAAATTAATGTAGGAAAATATCTGGCCAACTTAAATTTGACGTCTAAATGACCGTCATAATGGCTTATTTTTTGGTCTGTCGTGACGGTCATTTGACTGTCAATTTTAACACAATGAAATTTTCCTAGAACCTACAAGCTTAAATTTGATGTCTAAATGAATCGTCATACTATCTTATGTTTGGTCTGTCGTGATGGTCATTTGACCGTCAAATTTAATGAAGCCAAAACTTGTGTATTTCTAGAATGTGAAATTCTAGAATTTCTTCTTCTGTATAATATTAGGGAGGTTATATTTTAATACATTATAATAACCTATTATAATTTATAATGTAAAAATATATACACTTTTTTTTAAAAAAAAGGTAAATAGTTTATATAATGTAAATAAAAAACAACATATAGTTCATAAAAATTATAAACTATAGTATTCTTTTTTTAAAATAAAAAAACATAACCCTTATTAAAGGGGTTTAAAGGACATAGACTAGGTTAAAATAATTTTACCAGGTGCAAGTAGATTTATGAGAGTACATATTAACCTGCATATTTTACAGAGGGGACAAGTAATTTCACTCGGTGAATGAAATAAATTGAAATCCCTATTTTCATGAACCTTGTCTCCTCCCTTCATTTACTCTTAATTTTACCCTGCACACATTTGAAACTATGGAAAGATTGAAAAATATTTCATATAATTCCTGCAAGCTAAAAACTTTATAACTTTTATGTGGCTATAACTACCAATATTTTAATAAATATTTACCACACTTCACGTGGGCCACCAATAAACTAGTTTTTTTAATTCTCCATTTATACCTGGGAATTCCACATTTATACTTGAGATATTATCTCATTTTATTCTCCACTCCCACACTTATATAAAATAAAACCTTGAAATAGGTTTATTTATATAGTTTTTATAAACTATAAGATATAAATGAATGGGGCCACCCCCTTACATGGATAATATAAATGGTTAGGGACACATGTTAGGTTTAGGTTTGAATACTTATTTTTTAAAAACTATAAAATTATAGTTATTTTGTTATACAAATATATATTTTTTTTTTTTATAAATTATAAAAGATTACTATAGTTTTAAGACTATAGTATTTACATGAATTTATTAAAGAAATAGAAAGGACCCTATTTAAAGGGATTCTGACAACTATAGATGACTCCTTAATAAAAATATGTAAAAAAAATCAAACCATTAGAGCAACTGCATTATTTTGTCCCATTCCATGGGTCTTTAACCCCGAGCCAATAAGAAAATTTTAATTTTCCTATTCTCGAGGAAAATTGTCTCCGTATGAGAGACCTTGTGATTTGAATTTTTACATGTTTACCCTGGAATTTAACCTGGGCCTGCACATACATTACAAACTATACAAGAATTAATAAAATATTTCTTAAACATTTTAACCTTTACATATGATATTCATGCCCAGGTAAAAAAACTTATTCCAGAGCCCCTTTCACCAAGGGTTTCGAGGACGGGGGGTCCACCACAATTTTCCTGCAAATACCAATTCTTCACAAAACACACACAATTTTAGTTTGCACAAAAAATGGAAAGAAGAGGGCCCGATCAATTTAAATACCCTTTCGAGTTGGTTGAAAAAACCCATAAAAATTAAATAGATTAAATACAATAACTTAGACCTAACCTATTTAATTTAAACCATGCTCTGGTACCATGTTAGAATTTAGAGGATTCTAATTATTACGAATTTAATCAACCAATGCATTTAAATATTAACATAAACCATAAATCATTAAATGTTAAACATTATGCAATGTAATAAATAAAATTACATAACATATTAATTAAGTAATACATACCAAAAGTAAGAACACACTGACATAATGTTTATAGTGGAAAACCCCAAATAGGGTAAAAACCACTGTGAAATAACCTTTTACTTTCCAAGAACCAAACTTACATCCAGTAACTTTCACCTCCTCCTTTCAACCCTAATCACAAGGGTAAAATAATATTCACCTTTGATATTTCATTCGAACATATCAAATGAGGACCTATAGTCCTTTTTATATTAGGTGATCGGGTATGTCTCTTGACCCACCTTTTCAACCTTATTACACATATACCTAGGTTTATAATATTTAATATTAGAAATATAATCATTTCATGATATTAAATATTTAACCGAAAGTATATACCTAGGTTAGCATATTTAATAATAGAAATATAAATATTTCATATTATTAAATATTAACCTATATATATTAGTGATGGACCCATATACATTAAGGGTTGGCCAAACCAAAACACACCAACGATGCATATACGTGCATGCCATGCATTTTCTATCTTTGGAGGAGAGGATTGAAGTGTTTTGCATGGAGACGAGCTAAGAATAGGATTGGCACTTTATTATATAGATAACACACTTGCTTGTGTGGCTATGCCTGTGAATGTTGTGTGGCTATTAATAACATGCAACCTATTTTTGGAATAGGAAAATGGTGAAGGGAAATTTATCACCCTATATATATGATGTTAGGTACATAGTAAAAGAGTGTAACAGAGAATATACGAAGTGTGTGTGTATGTATGTGTGATGGATGTATGAAGGTATAGAGATATACACATATGACTAAATTACTGTATCAGATCACATACGCATTGGTGTAGACTGACATTAATGTAAGGAGCTTCTATATTTATTAATAGATGCAAAATATTGTCTGGATCTAAGTGTAATTCTGTGTGTAGTTGAGTAGTGCATGTTATTAATTAAATCATGATTACTATTTAAGCTTGTTCTTTCATAGATCTGAGTGTAGCATGCATTGTAGAATGATGGATTAGTTTTGAATCTATATGTTTCTTCCTCCATCATGCTAACATCTTGCTATAGCAACCCTAAAGAGGGACCTGGTACCTTTGCGTGCTTTGGGTGAGCGCTCAGTCAAGACTGAGTGATGTGCCAACATGAATAGGGTGTTATTTGGTAAATTCTAGGCTACATCATTGGTTCCATTGCTGGGACCTCTTTTTCAGTTGTTTTCAGGACTGTTCGCAATGAAGATGTACCGGTTAACTCTACCAAGTATTGAGGAATGAATACATGATCTGGAGGAAGAATATGCATGGCCTTTCAACAGTGTATTTGAGTTTAACACACGCACTTAGGTAGAACAGAATTTGTATGACATATTATATGAGAGATTTTTCACTATCTTTCCAGTAGAACTATATGAGTGGCTTATTGCTTATGCATCTCAGTGGAACTGGAGGTATTGCACACTTTTTTGGACACATGAAGAATTTTAGGCCCTTATGATGTTGATTTGATATGGACGTACTCTTTCCCAGAGGTAGCTGAATTCCAGTTTTTGTGGTATCTAATAGGAACATATTTGCAAGGTATTCCACTGGTGATAAATATCTTGATGGTAACTTTGAACCTAGAGAGTAAACCGAAGGCTAACTAAACTTCACCTTGTGCGAGGGCGGGAACAATTTTGGTGAAAGATGGCAGACCTAGCGACAGAGAGGCAGAGAGAGGAAATGTCGCTTAAGTTTAATGAGGTACGCGAGAGGGAGATAAAGAAGCAATGTTACATTACAGACATTGTGGCGTTGAGGAGAGAGATGGCTCGTGAAGGATTTATAACTCACGTAGAAGACATGGAGCCAAAGCATCAGGAAATCCCACATCTTGGAAAACATGACAAAAATCCTCCCTCGGCCTCACACAGAAGTGCACTAGAAGAGACTACCTAGACCACGGGTGCGCATCTTAATCCACCTTGTGACCTAGCCCTTGCGCTTGGTTTTCTAGTATCTAGTACGACAAGTATCAAACAAGCTAACTTGGGAAGTAGGAGAGCAAGAGTAAGTCAGGGAGCAAGTACATCAATGGCAGGAGAGATGACTTCAATGATATTTAGAGGAACATTTGTAGGCACATCATCCGTACAGAATGTTGGATTCACCTCTGGAAGTGGAACTACCTCACAGACTGTAAGGGTTTAATATAGTACTACTATTGGAGCACATGGGAGTACATCTACAGGTCCTATTCCAACTATAGGTGGAGGATCAAAAGGTATAGGTGGTTCTAGTTCTAGTGGATCTGGTGGTTCTGGAGGTAGAGGGAACATAGGAGGTTCTGGATCAGGTGGTCAAGGTTTGTAAAAACCACATAATATCTATATGGAGATGTATCTTCGTCTCCCAGAATATAGAGGTATAGAGGATGCGGCCAAACATGTGCATATGTGTGAAATCTTGTGGCACGCTAAAGGGTTCATGGCTGTTGAGCGTAAGGCAATTCAATTTGCTACTACATTATAGGGATGTGCACATAGTTGGTTTAGGAAGTTTGACCATGATCAAACTTACGTGGATTATGAAGCATTGAAGGATGCTTTCTTAAAAGAGTTCCATATACCTGAGTTTGAGTAGAATAGTATTAGTGTGCTCAAGGATATCAGGTAAGGCACTAGTGAGAGTGTACGTGAGTATGATGCTCATTTTAAGACACTTCTATCTAAGCTATCTTATGATATTCATGCTAGCCAACATGCACAATGGTTCGCTGGAGGATTGATTGCACCTTTTAGAAGGGTGCTGCCACATAAGACTTACACTGATCCGCATGAATCATTGGAAGCAACTTTACATGTTGAGGCAGTTGGAAGCATTGACACTAGCATTAGTCCATTCCTAGAGGCATAGATTGCAGCTATGGAAAATTAGTTAGAGAAGCTATCAGTAAATTCAGCCCATGAAACACGCTCAAGAATTTTGTGTACAGATTGTGAAGTGGAAGGTCACACCAAGGATAGTTTCCCTCACAGATCTGTATGCTCATTATTGTTATACTGTGAGATTTTCCATTTGAATCATGATGCTAATCATTGTCCTTTGTTACAGCACGTGATAAGGAAGAATGTATCTTGCTTTTGCAAGATTTGCAGGTCCATGACCCATGATACTGAGGATTGTCAGTTGATTAGTTAGATCTAGGATGCTATAGACATTGGTGTATGACAGACAAGTATAATGAATAATTCTAAGGGTAAGAATGAGCACCAGGATCGGGATCATAATCAAATGCGCTATGACAAGAATGAGGGGCATTTTGAAGGAGGTCATGGAAGGGGATGTGGATATCATGGTGGATATGGAGGATGGGGCCATGGTGGAGGAAGATGTGAGTTCCCTCATGGAACATGTTATACGCGTAGATATCCTGACCACTATAGGTGCGAATGTCCTTAGAATATTGCATGTTCCTTTTGCAGAAAGAACGATAGCTATGAAGAGTTCCCAGACTTATATGAGCATCTGAATAAGCAACATAAGAAAGAAAACAAAGGCACCAGAATGGTTAGAATCAAACACACGGTAGAAGATCAGTGGATGCCAAAGATATCATAAGGACATGAGACATTGATAGTGAAGATTACTACACATACTGAAGTAGTGCGTGCAAGAGAGGCATTACACTAGAAGCTTATGATCACCAAGGAGGAAGTTTTTCATGCAAGGTACCAAGATCCCGCTCATCAGAAGGAGGTTTAATAGGATACCATAGAAGTGTTAAGGAATATTCATGGTGAAATAAAGTACCTAAAGGAGCAGAAGAAAGCATCAAAGATAGTCCAAAATGATATTGATGATTTGTGAGAAGTGTGAAAAATGTTGTGCCAGGAGAACATTATTCCACTATTAGGAAGTTGGTTAAAGGGGAACACTTCGCGCGTAAGTCTTGAGACCAAACGACAAATCCTGCATGTAAATATTCCCCCTGATAGCATTGACTATGATAAAGAAATTACTTTGAATGTTGTTGTGGATAGGTGGCTGTTGAGCAACATATTGATTGATACAGATGTGGAAGTAAATGTGCTTACATTAGATGCATGGGTACAAATGGGTAGGCCTCCATTGTAGCCATCATCTAATGTGTTTTTTATGGCAAACCAGACTAAGGTCACTCCCATAGGAGTTTTGAAAGATGCATCTATAACCATACAAAGGGCCAAGTTCATAGGGGATTTTGAGGTATGAGCACTTGTAGAAGCAGACAATTTTCCAACCTTACTTGGATGCCCTTGGTGTTATGCGAATAATGCTGACTTGAGGTTCAATAAAGGGTATATCATCTTTGAAAATAAGGAGGAAAGGGTTTTGATACCTTTGAAAAATGGGAAGTCTACACCATATGTTGAGCCTCTAAGTGAGGAGGACTTAAACAAAGTTTATATATGCATTATTCAGGACCTAGAGGTCAATGAGCCATCAAAAGAAGGAATCCTACTGTGAGAGGATTATCATTCTATTAGTGATACTACAAGTATTGCTTGCAAAAATTGGGCTCATGGTACATATGAATTGGTAGGGCGTGAGGTAAAAACTATGGTTATGCACAGGAATGGATTTCGTTTGGTTTGACAGATAGGTAGCATAGTACCTTGGTATACAGGGGCAGAAGATCTTCCTACGTTTTTGAAATCCATGGAAATATAGTGGATAGATCAAATTAAGAGATGAGATATGTTAGTATATACCTTACATGGGATAGCAGCGCACTGGTGGGTAGTCCACAGAGATAGTCTTATAGAAAGGGAAGATATTGGAATCACCCTATCTATTAGGTTTATAAGGAACAATGCACCTACACAAATATGCACTTATCATGGTGATCAACTTGTTCAAAATAATATTAAGTAGTGTGAGAGACTCTGGACAATAGGATAGGAAGCATAACCACCTTCACTCTGGGTGCATCGATTGTACTCTATGCTACAAGGATGCGCACACGTCTGGTATGTATATGCAGAATTACATCGAGAGACTGGAAACTGGCAAGATTTGACTACAGAAATGATCCATATTTTTTACTATTTCTCGACTAAACCTCCTATAGAAGAGGCATTAAAATTTTTCAAGCGCTTAACTATGGGAGATAGTGCAAAATAAGAAGATCATATTTAGGAAATATTCGGTGAGGCAGAGTTCAGAGCATGTTTTTAAAAGGAAGAAGAAATGGACTCCACACTACTTGAATGCACTTGCCTTGAGAAAGAGAAAGGAAAGATGGTTTACAATTGGAATGATGAGGAAGTTGAGAACCTGGATATTGAACATTCACAAGGGGTGCACGAGGTCTTGGACAGTGCAGATAAGGATACGCGCATCTACCACAAACCCATGAAGACAAAGAAGGTGAATATAGGTTTAGAGGCTGAGCCTAAAAAGGCCATAATTGGAGACTACTGGTTAGACTCGGAGGTAGAAAAGATCATCAAGTTACTCAGGGATTATCAGGACTTATTCCCTCGAGGGTATCATGAACTTAAAGGTATGCATGAATCACTTGGGGAAATGAAGATAAAACTTAAGGACTGTACGTGACCAGTTAGAAAGAGACCTTACAGAATGAATCCTAATTTACGCGAAAAGGTAAAAGAAGAGATTGATAAAATGTTGAAATCTAGAATTATCAAGCCCCTTGATAAGTTAGAATGGGTTAGCCCAATGGTGATCAGTATTAAGAAGGATGGATGAATTATAATATGTGTGGACTACAAGGAGTTGAATCCTGCATGTGTAAAATATCCATTCCCTACGCCATTCACTAAGGAAATACTAGAAGGAGTTTCAGGGCGCGAAATATATTCCTTCATAGATGGGTTTTATAGTTATCAACAGGTCATGAATGCTTAGGAGGATCAAGAAAAGACAACATTCACTACTGAATGGGATAATTTTTCCTATACTGTGATGCCTTTTGGATTGAAAAACGTGCCTGTTGTATTCTTGCGCATAGTTGTTTAGGCATTGAAAGATTTTATTCACAATTTCTTACAGGTCTACCTAGATGATTGGATAGTAAATGGGATTGTGAAGGATCATTGTGACAGTCTGTGCTTAATGTTTGAACGATGTAGATAGATGAGTATCTCTTTAAACATCAAGGAAGTGCATATTTTCTACACCATTTGGAATACTGTTAGGACATATAATTTGCAAGGAAGGTTTGTTGGTTGATCCAGTGAAGGTTGTAGTCATTTTAGGCCTAGAAGCACCTACTAGTCAAAGTGAGGTGTGTGGATTTTTAGGTCATACAAGATATTATAGAAAATTCATCAAAGGGTATGCTGAAATTGTTGCACCCTTGAAATAATTACTAAAGGGGAAAGGTACATTTTATTGGGGAGAACAACAACAACACGCATTTGAGATATTAAAAGAAACTTACTATCACGCCCATTATGTGCATGTGGACACTTCTAGCATGGCCATTAGCACTATGTTAGCTCAACCTGGCGAAGGTATTGTAGATCATCCAATCTGTTTTTCTAGTAGGAAGATGACTCCTGCTGAACAAAATTATACAACTACAGAGCGCAAACAGATCACATGGCGCAAACAGATCACATGGCATTGAAGTACTTGGTAAACATGCCCATCTTACAGGGGTACGTATGCAAATGGGTGATCCTATTTCAAGATTTTGATTTCACAGTTGTGGTGAAGCCAAGGAAAAGTAATTCTGGACCAAACTATTTATCTAGAATCAATTTAGGAGAGGATGCATAGATAATTGAAGAAACCATGCCAAATGCACAGTTATATAGGTTACAACGTGCACCCATAGAATTAGAAGACAATGTTGTCTTTCCACCAACATGTATGACACCAAAAGGAATGAAAGCATTAGAAAAGAAGCAAATTGCTATACACGTGACACCATTTATGTTAATTAGTGGTGACCTCTACAAGTTAGGTAGAGATGAAGTATTACGCCATTGTGTATTAGAGCATGAGCGTAAGGTTATCATCAAAGAAGCTCATGGTGGTATTGTAGGAGGACATTATGTAGGTGATGTGACTGCCTGGAAGATCTTACTTGTTGGATTATGGTGGGAGACATTGTATGAAGACTGTAAAGAATATTGTAAGGCATGTGATCATTATCAGCACCTTGGAAAACAAGGGCAAAGAGATGAGATTCTTTTGAGACTGATTACTAGTGCCGAACTGTTTGAGAAATGGTCCATTGAATTTGTAGGACCTATTTCGCTAGCGACACACAGGAATAGATCACGCTATATCATTACTTACACAGATTATCTCAAACAGTGAACAGAAGCAACACCTACCAAGGACTGTACAATAGCTACAATAGCTAGGTTTTTATGGGAGAATGTTCTTACAATATATGGATGTCCCTTAAGCTTGACAAGTGATAGGGGTACACACTTTTTGAATGAGACAATCAGGATCATATTAGATGAGTTTATGGTTGTACACCATAAAACTACACCCTACCATCCTAAGACAAATGGAATTGCTGAGGCTTTTGACAAGATTTTGAGCCAAACTTTGATAAAAAATTGTGATTTTAGAAGAAAGGATTGGGATGACAAAGTGTCAGCTATTCTTTGGGACTATAGAACAACTTACAAGATATTGAACAAAGCCACACCATTTCAGTTGGTGTTTGGCACAAAAGTCATTCTCCCTATAGAATTTATGTTACGTTCTTTGTGTATTGCATGTTCTGGAGGTATAGCTAATGAATAGGATTTAGAAGAGTGTATCGGGAAGATGATTCTACTAGATGAGCACCAAGCCATAACACGATGGAGTTAGAAGCAGGAAAAGGTCAGGTAAAAGGTATGGCATGACATAAACATAAGGGATAATAAGTTTGAGATTGGACAAATGGTACTTCTTTATAACTCAAAGTTCTTGCACCATCCAGGAAAGCTTAAGGTACATTGTTTGGGGTCGTATGTCATCACTTCTATACTTGAATCAGGTGCTTTCTAGTTAGAAGCACTTAAGGTTTTCAATTTTGTATCTCCTTAATGTATTTCATTCATTGTCACCATGCTTTGTCAATTTAGTTGTTGTCTTTGTGTAATAAGTGTGTTTGCGTGCATGAAGCTAATTACTATATGAAGAATGTTTATGCACAGAGGACTGCACATACTTTTAGTGTGGGGTGGTTATAGTTATCCAAGTAAAAGACTATGGGAATATAAAGGATGAAAGGAATAAGCTGCTATGGGTGTGCTTTAAGTCAAACGAAGATTACTTCTCAAAAGTGACCAAGGATGGAGATGAATGAACATATAATATAACACAAGGTAAGTGGAGGCCATGATAACTACCACGAGAAGGTACAATGATAAGGTAATCAGGTGCAAGGGCGTGCGCTGAAGAGAAGTCTATGACCAGAGGGTAGGAAGGCATGCTAGAAGGTTATAGATGGGGGGTGAAGATGTACCGCGTGGAATGAACAAATTTTGTCAATAAATTTGGATATTTGGTAGGTGAAGGAGTAATAAATGCATCAAAATTAAAAAAAAAACTTATATAAGGATGGGATGCAGATTCATTTTTACCGTTACAACTAACAAAATTTGAGAAAAGAGCTAATTGCGAAGAGCCGAGTGATCGGGTTAAGGTGTGAAGGGTGTGAAACCAAGCGTGACAACCAAATCTGTGTGACAAGAATCTTGTGTCCCTGGTGGTGAAGGGTTTGAGTGAAGCAGGGAGACCAAAAAGAGTTAGGTTACGAAGTTTCCACCTAGGGCACGTTTGAATCGAACTAGGGTTTGATTTGAAAAGTTAGAGTTAAAGAGGAGAATTTTGCAAGGTAAAAATGACACCTAAGAAGGCATCTGCAGTAGCAGTAAAAGGAAAGAAGAAGGTGTTCATCGAGGAGGAAGAGATGGAACCCGAAAGCCATTTTTCATAAATGTAAAATCCAGAAGGAGTCATCGTCAGCCAGGAATGGGATTCACCCATCAAAAAGAGAAAAGTAAGTGAATACAATCACAAGACTCCAGAGAACAAGAAGGAGCTCGATTCCTTGCTCACTGCTAGAATGAAAAAGTGCACGGAAGATGCCATGCCAGTTTATGACGATGTAGGTGAGAAGCTTCTAAAGAGAATTGGGGTCTACCAATTATATGAGCTTCCATATTTCAGGAAGTATTAGTCCTTGTATCAGTGGCTTATGAGAAGGGTGCACAAGGACTTCTTCTACTTTACAGGTTACAGAGTTATAATCTCATATGCACTTATCTCATCAGTTACAAGTTTGAAGGCCATAGGAGAGGACATAAAAAGTGATCTCGTAGATAAAACCATGATTTTAAAGACCATGAAGGAGTTGGGGTACCTGAAGGGTCCACATGGAATGGATATAGACAAATTGAAGAACCTTCTAGTTGTGCAAGATGTAGAACACCTTGTTACAAAGTTGAATGATCAGGAGCGGTGGTCATAGGTAAATACTATGTGGTTACACATGGCACGTAAGATGTCAGAAGGGGTAATCTACAACATTACAAGTTATATTGTAGAGAAAATAGTCGAATAAGTGCACACATGACGGAAAATCAGCTTTGGGGTTGTTCTACTATCACTGGTATTCATGGAGATTGGAGTATCAGACGGATCGAAGGAAAAGGTATGGGAATACCCCATGGAGAATAAGTCACCAGCTGAAAGGTTCAGTAGGTATATATGTAAAGGGGCCATGATAGACGACGTTAAGAAAAGGGTGGAGAAATGGTATGATAGGCTCCGCGCGACATTTGGAGAAGAGTGGCACATCCCAAAGGACCTACCAGAAGTGGTAGGGAAACTAGTCCAATTTGTTGTATATCAGTATTTCTACATCATGTGATTCCTAATGAAAGATGGAGTCTAGAGCCCTTGGTGTAAATTTCCTTACACATTCACTGTAAGGTATTTCCAAGCATCTGTTCATAGATTTACAGACACACACCGAATGGTATTCAATGTAGATAAGGTAGACTGCAACTACCATACATTGAGGAAGAAGTATGCGTATCTTGGCAGAAGTGCTTATATAGAGAGGATCATTTCAAAGGTGCTGAATATTAAGCCAATAAGTTTGGCTGTAGCAGATGTGGGGGCAACATTGGTATATCTTCAGTTGAATCCAAAGATGGAGAATAACAAATATGTGGAAGGTGAGTTCACACTTCTAGCACCACCAAAGGGAAAGCATATAATGGAGAACATCCCAATGCCCAAGCCCACAAAGCCAATTGAAGTGGAGGAGGAGGAGCACGAAGATAGTGGTGGTTTGGAGCATAGAGGTAAGAGACATCCTAAAAATAAGGGTGAAGCTAAGTGCGTAATTACACCACCTCAACCAAAAGAGGAGGATGATGAGGTCTTGAATGCAGTTCAAGGGGAGAACAGATTTAAGAAGGTGTTTTGGAGAACCAGGACCCAAGGTGCTACTCCAAGCACAGTGCGTAGATCACCTAGAATCTCCCCACAAAGAGGTAACCGTACAAAGGAGGAAACTGAAGTTAAACAAGGGGGTGAAAGAGTCAGAAGAAAGCATGCCTAACTCTCCTACACTTCCAAAGAACATAGAAGAACAGGGTGAGAAATAAAAGGAAAAAGAAGAGGATGAGAAAGGACCAGAGGAGACAACTATAGAGAATGTTCAGGACATGGAGACACAAGTACCAAATTTGGAAGCTAAAGTCCCAGAGCAGTAATGGTCTAGAAGAAAACGTGGAGAGCACGTTCCATCAGCCATGGGGTATGCAGATAAAATTATCTATGCATGCTTCCAGAGCATGATATCACAAAAGGATTTATTCAGCTAGAAGCTAATGGATAAGGATATGGTGAGTGTGTGCACTCAAAAACAACTCTCAATTTCAATGTACACCCATATGGATGAGCTTGACTTTGATGTATGTGAAGAGTCATGCGTTTCAAGATGACTGAAGAAGGCACCCCAAGCTAGACACATGACAGTAAAGCCTACTATCATGTTAGATGAGTAGGTCAACAAAACATTAGTAAAGGTTTCTGCTGAGGTGGTTAGAAGAAATATGGACAAAGCTGAAATGATCAGAGCACTGCACAAGGAGCTGAAGATAAAGGATATAGAGATAGCACACATAACGTAGGAGAGGGACTTCACGTAGAAGAAAAATGAGGTATTTATCAGCATCGTAGAGGAGATTGGGGACAATTTCATCAGAGAAAGGCCACACTTGGAGGCCAAGGTACCATAGACATTTCCTTCAATGATAAACTATGTAGGAAAGTTGGTGGAATTGGTACTTGAAGATGAACCTCTGTGCATGCCAGCGCCAAGAAGGTCAGAGCAAGATGCCGAATGGGAGAAAGCCTTGGTGATGCAAAATATTGCATCTTATGAAGGGCTGTTGCAAGAATTACAGGAAACATTGAAGAAAGTATACCATGATTTAAACATATGCACAGCTCTAGAGGTGCTTATCAACATAAAGACCCTAGAAGAGAACAATGAGGTCCAGAAAGCAATGGAGGATGAGACATTTGGCTGTGTAGAAATATTGTCAATGGTTAAGAAGAAGCACAAGGCACTGGCAGCAACACAAGAGCTACACAAGACTCAGCTAGAAGAGCTTAGGAAGCCAATTGCACCGAAGATAGATCTTTTAGAAGGAAGAATGACATCAATGTATAACATTGTGTTAGTTCTATAGAATGAGAAAGGAGATATTGTGAGGGATGAGTTGGAATCCATTGCCGTGGACATCCCAGAAAAAGTAGAACAAGCACTCACTGAATGGCAGGTTTTGGAGGCCGAAATAAAGGTGGAGTATCCATAATTGATACTACAAAGTCATACAGAGGAGACTATCTAGAAAAAATTCTTTATTTTTCTACATTCTTTCATTCTTATTCTTTCCATTATTCTATTCTTTACTTCATTTTTTGGAGGAATACCCATTGTTGGGATGACAATGAGATTAGTGTGGGCTGATGTTGATCGAAGAATACTTGTCAAAGATTACACAAGGAGTCCTCGTGAGAGATAAGGCTAGGATCAAGGGTGCGTAAGGACAAGAAGGACCCGTGTGCAGAAGGCAAGTTCAACTTTCAGGACTTAGCTGATTTTGAGCATGGAGACCTATTTTTACAAGATGGCATGCAAAACACACCAACGATCCAGAGACGTGCACGCCATGCATTTTATATCTTTGGAGGCATGGATCGAAGAGTTTTTCATGGAGACGAGACAATAATAGGATTGGTACTTTAGTTAACTGCAAGAGGTCTATAGATAGCACACTTGCATGTGTGGTTATTCTTGTGAATGACACGTGGCTATTAATAGCATGCAACCTATTTCTAGAATAGGTAAAAGGTGAAGGGAAAGTCCCCACCCTATATATATGATGTTAGTTACATAGTAGAAGAGTGTAACAGAGAATATATAGAGTATGTGTATGTATGTGTGATGGATGTATGAAGGTATATAGATATATGCATATGATTGAATTACTGTATCAGATCCACATGCCCATTAGTATAGACTGACATTAATGTAAGGATCTTATGTATTTATTAATAGATGGAAAATATTGGCTAAATCTAAGTGTCATTCTGTGTGTAGTTGAGTAGTGCATGTTATTAATTCAATCATGATTACTGTTTAAGATTTTTCTTTCAAAGATCTGAGTGTAGCATGCATTGTAGAATGCTGGATTAGTTATGAATCTATATTTTTGTTCCTCCATCATGCTAACATCCTGCTACAATAACCCTAAAGAGGGACATGGTACCTTTGCATGCTTCAGGTGAGTGCTTAGTCAAGACCGGGTCCAATGGGACTAGGGTGTTATTTGGTAAATTCTAGGCTGCATCAGTAATCTATTTCTCAAAAATATAAGTTCTTTGATTAATAATTTCACCAAGTTCATACAGATATATGGAGTTGAAATGAAAGAATTTTGCAAAAATATTTACTGACATCTCAATCAACACATTTTACACATACAATGATTGATCAATATTGGTATCTAAACGAAACAACAGAAAATGAAGCTATCACAAGGCTATGGAAAAACATTATCCCAATAGCATTTTGTAGGAAAATGTTAGTGAATATTTTTGATTATATGAAAATTTCCAAACAATGATGTTAGGTCAATGGAAGATGAATGAGTCTCTAGTGCATTATCTTTTGTTAAATCAAAACTTTGAAACATGTTGTATAAAAATCTAGAGATGTTTGAGATTGTATGTGTCACATTATCTCATGGATGTAATGCCTTTTGAAAGGGCACTTGCCATTTGGACTTCACTTATTGAAATAAGAGGAGTCACTAACACAGTGCTCATCAAAGAGGATCTCAATACTAACCTAAGAAGTGGATGATCTACTGGGACTATAGATACAAATGTCTTCAAATAAAAAGGGCTTTCTCAAGGATTGTTTCAGCTGCATGTGTTTTAGGATTTTAGCTTGGTATGAGGTATGTTTTATAAATATTTATTCCTATATAAAAATTCATATGAACTTGTTATAGTTATGTAGTAATGTGTGTATGTTTTTGAATAAACGATTTCAGTATCCTTATTTCTTATCATTTTTATACAATACAAGATATGAAAACAATAATTACGAATAAAACTCATATATTATGTAGATTGAGAAATATGGGCAGAATTCTGATAAATTATATTTAACTCAATAAACCAGGTAAAATAGTGTAGGATACAATATTTATACATATTGGATAGCCTGGATACAAATAAATGAGGAGTTGCAACAATGCAACAACCAATTTAAAATACAGTAGCTTCCAAATTACATCTGGGGAAGCACAAATGAATAATAACAATAATATTGTTAAAATAATATAACAACACCCATATTGTTTGAATACAAACAATAATATGGTTTATAATTAAATATAACCATATAAATAATAAATACATTAATATGCAATGCATAATTAATATAGGTAAATAATAATAATTAACCTAACATTCCCCCCCTTAATTGTGCATTGTCTCAAGGGATGAGGAGAGGAACTCTCTAAACAACTCGAAATTGTCATGTGTAAGTGACTTTGTGAGGATATCTTCTCGTTGTTCAATTGTTAGACAAAATTGAAGCTGGATGTTGTGCTTCAACACATGATCACGTATAAAATGAACCTGTACCTCGATGTTCTTTGTTCTTTCATGAAACACTGGATTGCGAACAAGTTTGAGAACACCTTAATTGTCAACATACATGGTGGTTGGTTTGTCATGTGGTATTTCAAGTCCTTCTAGTATGCAACGTAGCCAAATTGCTTCACAGAAAACTTCTCTTGTAGAACGATATTTGGCTTCTATGGAAGAACGAGAAAAATAGTGTTGTTTCTTACTTCCCCATGATATTGGTCCAGATCCCATAAAAAATACAAATCCTGAAGTGGATTTTCTATCATCAATATTTCCTACATGATCTGAATCCGAATATCCTAACAAGAAGAAGTTGTCATTCTTCTTGTATTCTAGAACAAGATCCATTGATCCTTTAAGATATCTAAATATGCGCCTTGCTGATTTCCAATGAAAAAATTTGGTTTCTTGCATGAACCTGGATATATAGCTCACTGCAAAGCTAATATCTGGTCTAGTGTATGTCAGGTAAATGAGACTCCCGATCAACTGCCGATAGAGAGCGGCACTTACCTCAGGAGATGGATCTGAATGAGATAACTATAATCTATTCTCCATAGGTGTAGCAATTGGTGTGTAATCCATCATCCTGAATTTCTCGAGTGTTGTATTGGTATATTTCATCTGAGAAAAAAAATGTGATTCTCTTTCTACCATACTTCCAATCCAAGACAATAATGCATCAGCCTGAGATCGGTCATGTTGAACAATCAATTAAGATATTTCTTCATTACATAGATCATCCTCATTGAACTGCCAGTGATGACTAGATCAATGACATAGACAATGACAATCACAATCTCCCCCCTTGATTTTTGAGGTAAATATTGGGATCGTATGGATTTCTAACAAATTCATGTTGTACGAGATGCTCATCAATCTTGATGTACCATGCCCAGGGTGCCTGTTTGAGGCCATAAAGATATTTCCTAAGTCTTCATACCTTTGCTTCTTGACTAGGTACTACATATCCCTTAGGTTGAGTTATGTAGACTTCTTCTTGTAAATATCCATTTAGGAAGGCACATTTAACATCCATCTGATGGACTTTCCATCCAAACTGTGCAGCTAGAGAAAAGATCATCCTGATCATTTTGATCTTAGCTATGGGAGAAAATGTCTCCTCATAGTCAATGCCTTATTTTTGTGCATACCCCTTTGCTACTAGTCTTGCTTTATACTTTTCCACTATCCCATCTACTTTGTACTTTGTTTTGAATATCCATCTGCATCCAATGGGTTTCTTCCCTGGTGGAAGATTGAAAAGCTGCCAAGTGTTGTTTTTCATCATTGATTGATATTTAGAATCCATGGCATCTTTCCAAGATTTTACTGTAGGGCTTCTTCGACTGTAGAGGGCTCATCAGATTCAATAACTCTACTCATTGAAGCAAAGTTAACTTCTTCTCTTTCTTTATTATGAGTCCATGGTCCAGGAGTGGATGTATCTAGTGGAACATCCATTCTTGTATCTCGTAATGTGCTAGTACACCACTTGGGCATACGTTGAACTATTCCTGTGGGTCATGGTTCTATCTGATCAACACCATCATCCCCATCATCACTTTCATCATCTATGGGAACATCAGCTTCAGTTTTTCCAACTGGTGAAGAATCTACATTTTGTGAGTATGGAGGAGGATACTCTGCTTCCTTCTTCTAAAAAAACTCAACATCTTTGCTGGTGTAGATG
This sequence comes from Taxus chinensis, assembly GCA_019776745.2. Classification (NCBI taxonomy): domain Eukaryota; kingdom Viridiplantae; phylum Streptophyta; class Pinopsida; order Cupressales; family Taxaceae; genus Taxus; species Taxus chinensis. Next base: position 223,724,427 of record CM034151.1, on the reverse strand, counting down.
TTTCTGGTCTTAGGATCCATAAATTTGTACCCAAGATTCTCTTCTCTATACCAAATGAAGATGATTTTTTGTGATTCCATATCTAATTTATTTCTATTCTGCTTGGGTATGTGCATATTTGCTTTGCACCTGAATACTCTAAGGTGTGTAATAGATGGTTTCTATTTTTACCATGCTTCTTGTAGTGTTACTCCTTCAAAAGAAACTGTGGGAACTCTGTTCAAAAAATACATTGATGTCTTTGTTGCTTCTTCCCAGAATGTCTTTGTAAGTCCAGACTCATCGATCATGCATCGCACCATTTCCATGGTAGTAAAATTTCTTCTCTCAATAACACCATTTTGCTGCGGTGTGTGTGGAGGCATTTTTCGACGAATCCCATGAGTTTGTAGATAGTATATGATCTCATTACTGGTGAATTCCCCCCTCGATCTGAGTGGAGAGTTCTGATGTGAAGATCAGTTTTGTTCTCAACTGCTACTTTGAACTTCTTGAAAGTTTAGAAAGCTTCACTTTTCTTATGAAGACAAAAAATCCACATTTTTCTGGAATAATTGTCAACACAAAACATGAAGTACTGGAACCTAGAATGAATTAGTTGCATCAAACCACAAAGATTGGTATGAATCAGGTCAAGTTTTCCATGAGCTCAAAATGTACTCTTTTGGAATGAAGCTTTGTAGTGTTTTCCTGCTAGGCAGTGATGACACTTGTCTATATCCTTCTGAAGAAATGGTAGCCCATGTACCATATTGTGCCGGTGAAGTGTCCCGAGATACTTGAAACTAACATGACCAAGTCTCCAATGCCACAACTGTGCTAAGGTAGAGTTCTTAGCCACAAGTGCTTGATCATTTCTGTGAACAAAATCAAGTTGGAACATGCGTCCCACATTGTAGGCTTTTACAACCATTTTTGAGCCTCATTATTTCTCTCAAATTAAACATGTTTTCTTGTCGGAATGACTATCAAATTAAATTTTTAAGTTGTGATCTAGGAGTTGACTAATTGAAAGTAGATTGTTTGTCAACCCAGGGATGTATAAGACATTTGATAGTTTTCAGTTGCGTGAACCAAGGGGTACAGAAATGTTCCCAATCCCCTAAATTGTATATGAAGAATCATCTCCTAACAAAACATGATTTTTCGATGGCGTGTCCCTCATTGAAGTAAACCAGTCTCTGTGGTTGGTCATGTGTCGAGTGGCTCTCGAATCAACATACTAGACATCACTAGTTGATGTGGATGGTTCTCTTGATTGAGCCATGTAAAAAAAGTCTTCATTATCTAAATGTTCTTCTTGCTCAGCAATATTTCCTTACTGATGGGGTCTTCTTTTCTAGTTCCCCTTTTTCTACCCTTGATTGTAGTTAGAATGTCCCTTGTGATATTTTTATGGAGGTCCACAATTACTTGATGAACCTTTCTTGTAAGTATTATACCAACAAACTTTTAAGTCATGTCCTCTTTTACAAATCAGACATTGCTTCTTCTGTTTTTTTTCCTCTTGATACTAATTTTGATGTTGGGAATTTTGATAGGAATTAAGTTTTCCTTTACCTTTTCCTTTCCATTTTTGATGTGAAGAAATTACCTACTCCTCTTCATCATCCTTATTTTGCATTGCTTCCTCTTGTTGCAGTAGGTTTACCAATTTGTCAAAACTAAATATCGTATCTGACAAGTTTAGTGTTGTTACAAAAATGTAGTATGAAGAAGGGAGTGCTTTCAGAATAATGGGAATGAGAGAATCATATTTAACCACTTCTCCTAGGGCTAGAATTGAAGCCCTAAATTATGTGACTCTTCTTAAGAAAGCTTTGATTGTCTCATTTTGTTTGAACTTTAGTGTGTGTAATTGACTCTGCAAATTCAGAATGACATTCTTGTTTTTGGCCTCATACATCATGCTCAACTTATCCCACGCTTCGTTGGCTGTTGTGGCATCACGAATGTGGGGTTGTACATCATCAGACACTCCAAATAAGATGATGAGTTTGGAATTTTGATCTTCTCTATCAAACTACCGCTGTTGTGTTGTATCAGTAGATGATTCGTTCACAGTACCAGTCATAGTAGGCCAAATCTCTTCAAACTCAAGCTGTGTCTTGATTTTTGTCTTCCATGCAACATAGTTGTTTCCTATGAGTAGTTGTGAATCCGGAAGAAAAAAATTAGGGGCATTGGTGCCCATTTTGCCAAAAAATTTGATAGGGTTTGGTTCTTATCACTCCAGGTATAATGTCTTCCAATCTATATACCATCAGTCCGATATACCACACCTTTCTATATATGCGCCCTTCCAATATATGCGGCGATATGTGGAAGAAGCTTTCCCTTTCTACACACCTAACGATATGTGAAAGAGGTGTTAACGTATGTAAAAGAATTCAATACGTGGTACCAAGAAAGCACTGAAAGGGGTTTGTGTGATTATTCAAAAAAATATCCTCATATGTGCGTGTAACTTTGCTATATAGTTGGATAATTTCCCAGTCTAGATTTATGTCATGCAATCGCTCACAGATGGATGTGATGGCTCATAGTGTGTACACTATGACCTTATTACTCCCCATTGATTTAAAGGGTCGATGCCTAGATGACATTATTGCAACTATATTAGGCGTTAAGTGAAGTAGTAGTCACAATGTCTTTACCCATAAGTGCTTCCCAGAGGCACCGTATATACTGAACACTGCGAATGAGATCTAGGATCTCGTGAGTATTTTAGAACCAATTTTATATTTTTTTTATTATAACTTTCTTGCAGTTTCTGAGCAGTTACAATATTTGTGGTTGATTACGGCAACCTACAAATTAGTACAATATATTGTAGCATGCAATTACATTAAAAATTTATAAAAAAATGAATGACAACTAATTTTTTTTGTTTTATGAGCCCTGGTGGCCTTCGGAGCCCAATATTATCCTCAATGCAAACATCCGTTAAAAAGTGTCCCAAAATGAAGTTTTTGGACAATCTTCCTTTTACAAATGTTGCCCGAAATAAAAAATAGGCCTAATAGGAGAATTATTTTTTGCCCTAAATTAGGGTTTTTCTCGCTAAAATATTTAGAAGATTTTTTACCTATAACTAGTTGTTTTGAGGTGGTTTTTCCACTAAATTCTCCTCCAAGTTTGGCGGTTTTCCAAAATTTTCACTAAATTTCAAAATTGTTTGAAAATCCAATTGGGGGTGGGGGTTGAACCATTTACCTCACACACCCAAGTCTTTCCACTTATCTAACTTGCCTCTATGAGCCCTTGGTATTGAAATGAAGGAATACAATTTTATATTTTAAAACAATTGGACTAACTTTTGAAAAACTGCGACCTGACTGGTGATGAGAGGGCGGTTTGTGTGAAGGATCCATGTGGATTAGGTTTTACGTGTGAATTGGATATGAGATTGTAAATCCTCGTTTTGAACACCTTTATTTATTGTTGACTGCTTTCGATTGATCTCCACCATTTTTAATTTGTTTATTTGTCATTTTTATTGATGCGCTGCCTCTTTTTAACTAATTCTTTGTGTAGATTGCATTGTATTTCTCACCATTTTTGCTTGATTGTGCTTCATTTTTGGTTGTAGGTCTACGTGAGCAGGTTGCAGCTCATGGGAGACGACTTGGACGCATGGAAGATGAAGCCATAGGTTGTTCTTTTTATAGGTCACAAGTCTCTATTTGTGGACTGTGTAGATCCGTTCAACACTAGTACAGGGTTGTTACATGTTTTGCAATGTATTTTGATTGACCCACCTTAGTAATGCATTGAAAAAAAATAGTATTAAATGTTTTCCACCATTTGTTGTGTGCAAGACGATGTTTACAGGTGCAAGTCATTTGAATACACGGCGCCACGCTACCCTCCAACTCGATTGCCAAAAACTCAGACGTAGTTACACAACTCTCCCAATGTAAGGCTATACATTTACCATGGCTAGTTGGTGTCTAATGAACACATCAATGTGGAGAAACTCGGCTTTAATGTAAGGTCATCTAACTTGCCAACATACAAACTCAATCTATATACCCTGCAACTAGCTCAATGAATATCTCTTCAAATCGACATGGGGATGTGGAAAGTTCAGATCACCAATTTTAAGCAGGATTTGCTCCAAAAATAGCAAATTGCTATTTTAGCTGACACTAAATACTTCTCCAATATTAGAGATAAAACCCCTAATGGGGAAAAAATTAATAATAATTTTTATTATTATTAAAATGTGATTGCTATAAACCAAAAAATGCTTGAGAAGCAAATTTTTCTAGTACAAAGAGCACCAGGACAAAAAAATTTTGCTTTTTGTTTACTTGGAGAACGCACAGGTAGTTGTAAGACTATAGGGAGGTCTGGGAAGCTGCAGGACGCAACATTGGCTCTCTGGTGAAGAAAATTTCTTCTCCAAGACTTTTCCTTCCTCTGCACCCTTCTTCAACCTTGTCAAAAGCTTCAATTCGCTTTGGTACTAAATGTAGATTGAGTAACAGGGGTGGAAGCCTGATAAAATATATTAAACTCAATCAACTAGGTACAATAGTGCACGCTACAATATTTATACATATTGGATAGCTTGGATACAAACAAATGAGGAGTTACAACAATGCAACAACCAATTTAATATACAATAGCTTCTAAATTACATCCGGGGAAGCACAATAACAATAATATTGTTAAAATAATATAACAACATCTGTATTGTTTAAAATTAAATATAACCATATAAACAATAAATACATTAATATGAAATGCATAATTAATATAGCTAAATAATAATAATTAACCTAACATATTATACTTTACATTGTTATGAAAAAAACATAGAGATGCTATGAAAACAATATATATTAATAAAATGTAGATTCAAATTGTTTCAAAAAAATTTACAAAAATGAAAAATATCTCAATTAAAATTTGAGATTTACATTTCAATTCTCAATATTATAATTATAGTTATACAATATAAGGAAATACAGTCTCATTTTAAGACACTCCCTCTTGTCATGCATCTTATGTGACTAGTGCTCTCGATTTAATTAGATCATTAGTTGTGGATACTAGTGAGATTTTACCTATATTCATTGGCCGCATCACTTGCTGAAAGTAAACTAGGATCCACATCTTTTTTTTTTCTTGAGCAATATTTTTGGATCCATTCCATGCTCTTTAATGATTTTATTCAGTGTGTTGCTCTGTTTATTAAGAAGCAAAAGTTTTTTCTTCATTGAAATAATAAAATTTAAAATTTTGTGTGCATTCTTTAGATGAAGATCCAATACCATACTTAATTCTTCAATTTCTCGTATTTTGACTACATTTGAACAAATAAATATTATTAGTTAAAAATTTAAAATATGTAAAACTAAAATATCATTGCAAAGAAAGAGTTAAACTTATAATAGATTTATCTTTTTCCACATTTGCAATGAAAAAAGGTTTTTTTCTCTAGCCCATTTATTATAGTAAGCTTGGGTTTCACCATTTAAATTTTCCAACCTATTTAAGATTACATCCAAAACATTATCATTGTAGTCATTGATTACTGTAATGGCACCCGAGAGATCTTGATTCAGTAATCCATCTATCTTTGTTGGCTCATTTTGAACTAAAGTAAATAATTTTTTTCTTTAGGAATGGTTAGGAAGCAAGCATTTATTTCATTCATCGAAGCTTTGGCCCAAAATTCCCATGTTTTTAAAGTCTCTAAATCCTTCATAAAAACATCATTAATAGTATCATTACAACTCTATACTAATAGATTATGCAACAAAAAAGTAGTTGATCATCAAATGGTTGTAATAGTATATGTGTTGGAGAGGGTGTGTCGTATGGTGAACTAGGTGTATGTGCATGTAAAAAAATATCTATTTGGGGTAATTTTGATCCATGAATAATATTATGTGGATTAAAATTAGTTGGATCCCCAATACCACTCTTGATAACCAAGAAATCATCATCAAGATCAATTTTTTGTAAAATGGTGGTGCCCATTGCAATAGGTAGACCATCAAAAGAAAAATTTGGAAACTCTATTCCTGTCAAATGAAATGTGCCACCACTTTGAGATGGAAAATATATTTGTTTCCCCCTTGTCTAAACTTGTATTTGCGGCAGTGGTGGTGGCATATTTTTTTTAGAAGTGGGAAGTGGAAATGAAAAAATAAAATGTGAAAAACACATAAGAATTCAATGTTTAGTAAATTTAGAATAAAAGTTAAATTTTGAAGTGATACTAATAATACACCTATCTTGCAGAGTATGTGTAGGTGTAGTTCCTTCCATTGTTAGTAGTTGAATCCTTACAAACTCCATTGGCTCATATTGATGTGGGGAAGTTTGATGAAAACTATATGAGGAATATGTAAATATGCAGTAACGATTAAAAGCAAGTATAGTTCTACTAATAAAAATTTAAAATAAGATATATTCCATTATTCATAGATTGACAAAATAATAGTAGTAATACATGGAATAATTTATGAAGTTGCTTATAACACTTGCAATTGAGGGGGTGCAATTGATGAAGTTTCTTATAAATATTGGAACTGGATTTGGAGTTGGAGATGATTGTACATCCATGTATGAATCTACAGAATCCTCAGGAGATTGATGACCTCTTACTTCATCTTGTCTTCTTGAATGCGATAGAATTTTTTTCTTCTAAAAGAAAATTTAAAAAATAGCTCTATTTTTCAAATAAATACATGAATCTATTTTTGCAATAATTTAAAGTTAAACTTTAAAGTTGCCTCTTTCTCATCATTTGAAAGATAATTTACTTTCTTTAGGAATGTGTTACTGGTCCAAGCAAGCATTTAATTTCATGTATCGTAAGCTTTGGCCCAAAACTTCCTTTTAAAGTCTCTAAATCCTTCATAAAAACATCATTAATAGTATCATTACAACTCTATACTAATAGATTATGCAACAAAAAAGTAGTTGATCATCAAATGGTTGTAATAGTATCTGTGTTGGAAAGGGTGTGTCGTATGGTGAACTAGGTGTATGTGCATGTAAAAAAATATCTATTTGGGGTAATTTTGATCCATGAATAATATTATGTGGATTAAAATTAGTTGGATCCCCAATACCACTCTTGATAACCAAGAAATATCAATCAATGATTCAAATTTTTTTGTAAAATGGTGGTGCCATGCAATAGTAGACTCAAAAGATAAATTTGAAACTCTATTCCTGTCAATGAAATGTGCACACTTTGAGATGAAAATATATTTGATTTCCCCCTTGTCTAGAACTTGTATTGCGGATGTGGTGTGGATATTTTTTTTTAGAAAGTGGAAGTGGAAATGAAAAAATGAAAATGTGAAAAAAACATAAGTAATTCAATTGGTTTAGTAAATTTAGAATAAAAGTTTTAAATTTTTGAAGTGAGTATCTAATAATACAGACTATTTGCAGAGTTATGTGTATTGGTGTTAGTTCCTCTTCCATTGTTAGTAAGTTGAATCTTAAAACGTCCATTGGCTCATATTGATGTGGGGAAGTTTGATTGAAAACTATATGAGGAATAGTAAATATGAGTATACGATTAAAACAAGCAAGGTATAGTTCTTACTAATAAAAATTTAAAATAAGATAATATTCCATTATTCCATGAGATTGACAAAATAATCAGTATCACACTCACATGGAATAATTTAATGAAGTCTTATAATAATTGCAATTGTAGGGGCGTGCAATTGATGAATGTTTTCTTATGAAATATTGGAACTGTGGATTTGGAGTTAGAGGATGATTGTACATTCATAGTATGAATCTAACAGACTCAGGAGAATTGATGACATCTTACTTCATCTTGTTCTTGAATGCGATAGATCATTTTTTTTCGTTCTAAGAAAATTTAAAAAATAGCTTATTTTCAAATAAATAATATATTTTTGGAAATTAAGTTAAAGTTAACTGTGTTAAAGTTGCCGTCTTTCTCATCATGAATTAGATGAATTTACTTTCATTTTTTAATCAATGTGCGATTATAGTATTTTTATATTGCAACATTCAAGAATAGGATTCATAATATATATGTCTATTATATAATTTAAACATGAAAATGTTGCATTCTCATTGCAAATAGTATGAAAAAATCATGTCGTATCATATTGGATATATTTGTACACCAATAAAATTTTTGGAAACTTAGAGAATGGAGGATGTAGACAACAACCCAATACGAGATGTGAGATTGTCTTTCCTACAAAACTATCCTAGCCTGAAAAAATTCAGTCATTTTGTGGAAAAATGTGTGTGGAATAACTTGCATAGATAATCCCCTTCTTGATTTAGATGAGTCAACAATACTTGCACAAAAGGAAAAAACATGTTATTAGCTTATTGTGATAGTTCAGATTAGAAAGAAATATTTAATGTAAAAAATAGGTTATTACTTTAAGCCTGTATGTGCGAAGGTGGAAACTCAAATATTTTTTCTAAGTCAGATAGTAAAGATTTTGTTGTCATAGGGTTAAAATTCACATGTAGAAGCCCTGTTAAGTGATGAATATCTTCTGGGGATGTTCCAAAAGAAAATTATTGTGATGTCAACTTGATTGTGAGGACACGTGGATTTTTCATAATTGGATAAAAGAAACTGTAGCTAAACGGTTCTAATATGATATTTGAGGATGATAAATTATCTTCTCAAAACAAAATTTTCTACCCAATCAACTTGAATGTGTCTTTAGTTTGAGAAATTTGGACATTTGACGGGCACAGTAAGATTTCAAATAAATTTGGGTTGAACTTGAGATCTGAGAGGATTATGTTCGATTACTGCATTTTTGATGTGAATGATAGTATGATGATGTATGGACTTTGCATCTTGGTACGATAGCCATATGAGCCTAGAGCTTGGAGGTAGTGACTAGAGGATCATGGTGGAGTGATAAAAACTGAGGTCCTAACTATATATATGTGAGGGAGGGCACATGGCGTCAGAGTGGATGGCGCAACATGAGTGACTTACATAGTATTGATAATCACAGAAGTTTTCTCATAATTAGATGGCTGACTATATACAACTGTGGACATACTACATGCAATAAACGAGTCAGCTTCAATAAAAAATTTGGGAAATTGTTACGATCCTCAATGTATGTGTAGACATGCGTTTATACACTAGACGACCACATGCATTTGTAACCAAGTGGTTGTATGCAGACAAATCCGACATTTAAATTAATAGGCATCTATGTCTGCAGTTCGTTTCTTAGTAGTTTATGACTTAAGGGAAAAAATATACCTAACAGTCAAGAATACAGTAGGGGAGAGATAAGGGATTAATTAAAAGTGTTAAATAATGCAAATATATTGTCTAATTTAAATTGAAGTTTGTTCTATGATATTTTAGGGTTCATCATATGTATTTATGTGGATGTGTTATGGGCTATAAAATCAATCTATAATTATACCAATAGTGAAGATAAAATATGTTATAGATTGGAGGATTCTAATAAATACAGATTTAATCAATTTAACATTTAGAATATATATTACATATAAATATTATAAACATACTCATAATTAAAGTTAATAAAGAAATACTTTAAAGAAATAAATTATACATGTGACATATTATAATGGAAAACTCAATAGGTAAAACATTTAAAAATAACATTTTACTTCAGAGAAAATTATTTTACATCGTAAGATCACCTCTCCTTCTAAAAGCCCTATTGATAAGGGGTAAAACCAATCATTGATATTGTACATACTTTGATATATTTCTGAATATATCAATGTAGAGACCTAAAGTCTTTTTATATAAGGGTGATCGGGTATTTCTTCTGACCACTTTCAACTTAAATGGTTGACAACATACAATAGATTTATAATATCTTAATATTAGAAATATAATATTTTCATGATATTAAATTATTTAACCTAAAGTAAATACCTAGGTTTAGCATATTTAATAATAAAAATATAAATATTTGATATTATTAAATATTAAACCTATATAAAATCTCAGTGATGAACCATATACATTAAGGTTGGTTCAGTACATCTTAATTCATTTATTTGGTTCTAACAACCCGCTTATATTGTTAAGATCGGTTGATAACATTAACATATGTCAATATAGATACTACCTGTGGACATCTACAAGATTTTATAATCCTTAAACTATAATAAGGTTTAGGATAACATATTGGTTTGAGAAGGAATTATAGACCAACACGCTTCATACATACTCATTTACTTTTTGTAGCAAAAGGATTTGGAATCGTCCCAAGGATCATAGCCCATGATGCAAATGGCTAAGTATGATTTTGAATTTTTTTTTTTTTTCTTTTTTTTTTTTTTTTTACAATGTTCTCAAAGTTCTCATAAAAGGTTATTGAACTAATGCCTTTTTACACTAATGGACGCTCTTCCCTTTAAGATTCTAGAGAATCTTTTCTAAACTTCTTATCAAGAGAAATTGCCTTGTAGGGTGTCATATCAGTATTAGCCGATAAGTCTTTTTTACTACTTTTCCAAAGGTCTTTTTTACAGGACTTTCTGAATGTATTCTTAACGAAATGTGTAGGTTGATTTTCAAGATTTCTCAAAGGTTTTTTATAACAAAACCAAGTTCATTAGTGTTATTGTGACATTGTCTGCACGAAACTTGAACAATGTTGGTGTTGCAAATATTTTTCTAACTGTGGAAAGTGACAAATACTTTGCAACACTCTAGGTGGGACTTGTGAAGATTTCAACAACGCTAATTGCGAATTTATCTCATCCAGTTTACACCTTCTATAGGTGAAGTGCGTATAATGTATGTCTCAATGTTCTTCATACTTGATGTTGATTAGCCAAATTTATTATAGAGTAATGACAATTGATACCGAATATGAATGAGAAATCTTCTTTAGTTCATGTTTTATCTCTACCAAGCAGTTCAGTACACACAATGGATTTTACTTTTCCATTTATCTTCTGCTTCCTATAGAAAAATGAAGATATTGATTGTATTATGTTGGTTCTTAGTATGGTTTTTACACAAAAAAACTTAAACACATATCCAATATATTTTATAACACAACATCAGTATGGTTAGAATCATAAAATCCATATAAGATAACATTTTCATTCTTAGTATAATGCAACCCATAATTGATTGTTCCTTTCAAATATCTAAAAATTCTTTTTGCAAGATTCTAATGATCTTTAAAAAAGATTCCTAAGTAATTCCTATTGTATAGGAAATATCTGATCTAGTTATAGTTAGATAAATCAAACTATCAGCTAACAACATATATAAAATAGGATCAACCTTTTTAATATGCATATTTATGATCAATATTTATTCCAACTTCCATTGAAGTAGAAAATGGTTTACAATCAATCATAAGAATTTTTTTAATACAATGGTTGCATATTGTGTTTTGATAAATAACAATAAAATGAAATACAATCATACAAATAACATGATGTGAAAGACCTAACTCATTAATTTCAAAGTACTACTTCAATTTCTCTTTAATCCTATGAAATAAATCAAAATTGTCACTAGACAAGAAAATCATCAACATATATACATATAATGATAATATGCGAGCCTTATTGCTTAATGAATATATCATTATTAGAAGAACAATTAACAAAACCTAACAGTTTAAAGAATGAAATAATTTTCGCATACCAAGCTTTAAGAGCTTGTTTTAAACCATACAAGGATTTCTCAACTTACAAACATAGTTTTCTTCACCAGTTTCTTCAAATCTTTTAGGTTGAAACATGTAAAGTTCTTCTTTTAAATCGAAATTCAAAAAAATATTTTTCTTATCCATTTGGTGGATTTTCTACCCAAATTAAGCGACAATTGCAAATAAGGCCCTAACACTATTCATTTTAGCTATAGGAAATGTCTCAACATAATTAATACCAGGTTTATGAGTGAAATCTCTAATAATAATTATAGCTTTATGTTTGTTAATACTACCATCAACATTATATTTTACTTTGTATATCCACCTAGACCCTATAATACTTTGCATCTCAGGTTCATACAAAATAATTAATGCATGGTACATATGATGGATTTTGGTCATTTTCCTAAGGTTAATAGGATTTGAACTTTCTAACATAAAGTGAGCCTAATTTAATTTCTTATCTAGGAAGATAAGAGTTTCAAAAAGATCTATAGGATCAAAACATTATCATGACCATTTACTAAATCAGAATCAAAACCATCATTTAGAATAATTTAATGAAGTAACTTTAAGAGAAGAAGACAACACATGTAAACCTTTCACTAGATTATATCTAGACATTTCATATAATTTTTGATAATTAACATATCCTAACCTTTCATGCCATAGTTTTAAATTATTCAAACTTTGAGATATAAAATAAGATACCAAAGAGAAATCATCAAAAATATACAGACCATTTATTTGAATTCCTTCAGCTATTGTACTCTTATTACTATCCTTGATATACCAAGTATCCTTTATGCATGGATTCTAGTTATATCCATACCTCTTTCGGATGTTCGATATTACCAATGTGTAGAAGGTACTCATCGTTCACATTGCATAGAATCATAGAAAGAGCCTCCTGCTTTTTTGCAAGAATGTATTCATGTTATCTACAGTTGCTTGATGATCGGTGGGAGCAACTTCATATCCAGAAACAATCGTCCAGAGTTTCCTCGCCATAAATTTTGTTTTGACCCAAATGTTGTAGTTGGTTTCATCCAGGATCTGAGTTTTTTCAAGACAGAAATAGCTGGATGCCATTGTTTTCCAAAACTTGTAAAACACACCCCATTATAATATATAATGTACCACAAAGTTAGATACATATTTATTGATAATAAAAGCAACACTTTTAATAGAATCAGATCTAAATTTTATAGATCTAAAAAACTTATTTTATTATAACTAATTATGTCATTACAATGCATACTAATTACCCTCCCATGATCAAAACAATAACCCGTAATATAAAGGGCTCTACATTATACCCCAAATTTATATAAAAAATATTTCTGACCATATAGAAGTGAAGAAGAGACCCCTAATAATGCATAACAACTTCAAATTTTTAGAAAAAATTAATGTAGACAAAGATCTGACTAGCTTAAATTTGATGTCTAAATGACTGTCAGAATGACTTATTTTTTGGTCTACCATGAGGGTCATTTGACCGTCAATTTTAACACAATGAAAATTTTTGGAACATACCAGCTTAAATTTGACGTCTAAATGACCGCTATACGGTCTTATATTTGGTCTACTGTGACAATCATTTGGCCGTCAAATTTAATGAAGTCAAAACTTACTGTGTATTTCCAGAATGTGAAATTTCATAATTTTTTCTTCTTTGTAATATTAGGGGGGTTATATTTTAATACATTATAATAACCTATTATAATTTATAATATAAAAATACGTACACTTTTTTAAAAAAAAAGAGGTATATAGTTTATAGAGTGTAAATAAAAAATAACATATAGTTCATAAAAATTATAAACTATAGTATATTTTAAAAAAAAATACATAATCCTTATTAAAGGGGTTTAGAGGACATAAAATAGGTTAAAAGAATTTTACCAAGTGTAAGTAGATTTATGAGAGTATAGATTAATTTACATATTTTACTGAGGGGACAAGTAATTTCACCCGATCAATGAAATAAATTGAAATCTCTATTTTCCTGAACCTTGTCTCCTCCCTTCATTTACTTTTAATTTTACCTTGCACACATTTAAAACTATGGAAAGATTGGAAAATATTTTATATAATTCTGCAAGCTAAAAACTTTAAAAATTTTATGTGGCTATAACTAAAAATATTTTAATAAATATTTACCACACTTCACGCCACCAATAAACTAGCCCTCTTTTAATTCTCTACTCTCACTCTTATATAAAAGAAAATCTTTAAATAAGTTTATTTATATAGTTTTTATAAACTATAAGATATAAATAAATGGGGCCGCCCCATTACATGGATAATATAAATGGTTAGGGACACATGTAGGTTTTATTTAATAAGTATTAAGATTTAAAAAGTAATCCCTTTATGACAAAGCAATAAACATGGCCCCCCTTACTAAAAAAAGTAAACACTTAAAGGTTTTTTTTTAAACATATAAACCAAATCTAAAAAATAAATATTTTAAGCGGTTTAAACTAACCATATATAAATAATATGATTCAAACTTAGGTTTATTTCTTTTTTTAGAACTATATATGCCTAGATTTATAAGTTAAGTTTAAATATGATTTAAACGTAGGCTTAAAATATGATCTGTTGACTCTTCCCTCAATCTCATGTAATTTTAATATGGTTTAAGACTTTTAATATGTAGTTTTTTTTTCAAAACTATATATATATTTTAATATGATGTTTATATAAACCTTATTCTATATTATATATATTTTTATTTAAAAATAATAATATAGTTTTCAAATTATATATGATATAGTTATAGATTAACTATAACCTATAGTTTTTCAAATCGAATCCATTTAGAGGGGTCCAAAGAACACAAGCATGAATTTACCTTTTGAAATATTTAACCTACAAACATTTGAAATCATAGAAAACATGAAAATTATTTCATATAGAAATAAATATTTTCTTTTTCCATATGTGATTTTCATGCAGGTAAATATTTGAATCCCCTTTCACCTGTGCACACATCAATCTCCAAACAAACATAATTCCATATAATTTAGAAAATGTAAATGAAAGTAAGAATCATATCATATTACATCTCTCCCCCAAAAATTAGGGATTTAAAATTGAAAAACCCTAAAAATTTTACTGAGAGCTTTTGCACAAATGTAGTGCCAAAATAAATTGGGGAAAAAAAGGAGGGGACTATATATTTTTAAACACCCTTTTGGGTTGGTTGAAAAAACCTGTAAAAATTAAATAAATAAAATATTAAATATTTGATCTTAATTTATTTAATTTACCTCGCTATGTTACCATGTTAGAATTTGAGGATTTTAATAAATACAGATTTAATCAACTTACATATTATATAATGTTACAATAAATATTTAAATAAACATTACATCATAATATAAGTAAATAAAGAAATACTTACAGGAAATAAATAACACCATTATTTATAGTGGAAAACCCCAATAGGGTAAAAACCACTTTGAAAATAACATTTTACTTTAGAGAACTTATTTTACATCTAGTAAGATCACCTCCTCCTTTAAAACCCTATTTATCAAGGGTAAAATCAAATCACTTGATTTGCACACCTTTGATACATTTCCCAAATATATCAAATGAGGACCTAAAGTCCTTTTTATATAAGGTGATCGAGTATGTCTCCCGACCCACCTTTTCAATCTTAAATGGTTGACACATACACCTAGGTTTATAATATTTAATATTAGAAATATAATCATTTCATGATATTAAATATTTAACCTAAAGTATATACCTAGGTTAACATATTTAATAATAGACATATAAATATTTCATATTATTAAATATTAACCTATATATTAGTGATGGACCCATATACATTAAGGGTTGGCCAAACCACTTAATCATTATGTTCCAAAAAATACCACAGTTAGGGTTAAGGTTGTTTGAAAATCAAAGACTAGGGTTTGCTTGAGGGTTGTAAAGGAGTTTATCAGGGTTTAAGTTGGAAGATTTAAACTTTTCATTCATTTGTTAAGTGGGAAGGAAAGGGAAGCTGGTCTATTACAACATGACACATTCAAGCGAAAAAATGTTGGGTCTGAAGAAAAATGGTTAGCATTCTTTCTTCATCCGTGAAAACAATTTATCTCAGTTGTGTTTTCTTCATTATAGTATGAAATTAATGTAATGTTGGATCTGTCATGCATAATTTAGATTCATTTTTATTTTCTCTGTAAAGTCTTATATCATTTGATATGGTGACTGGATGTTACCCCCATTCATATTTGGTAAGTTTCAATTGCAGATTTATTTTTGTTTACTGTCTCCTAGTAGTATATGCAGTCACTTGGTAGTATATACACACATGCATTTGCACGAAACATATGCAATGAAATCACACGTTTACATGCATAAACACCCAGTTGTATACACAAACGGGCACATGTATGTGTAGGCATATGTCCTCTAGTGATTCCTTACAGAAGACATACATACACTTGCAGACAACTACTTACTGGAGTTCCATACAATTGACGCGTTTGTTCCTTTTTTATGGTCGCTCCCCTACAACCATCCACAAAACACCTTTTTCCTGGATAAATTATTCACCCACTATATAAATTTTTTCATATTTACCATCAACACGAAGTACATTTTACAAATTTTCCAAAAAAATCAAATTTTTATTTTGGTAAGGGGTCTTAAAATTTTCCCTAATGTGCATTCATTTTTATACCATAGATGCTCATGGATACTCCAATATGGTATCAAAGTTGGCTAGAGAAAACATGTGTCTATTTTCAATTTAGTTGTACTTTTGAATACCTCATATGGTAGAATGACAAATTTGTGTGCAAATATTTTGACTCTTGGCGATTTCTTTGAAAATCGGGCTACACCATTGGACCCAAAAGATGGAAAACCATATGATCAACTATAAATTCACCATATTATGAGACAACCGATTTTAGGGTTTTTTAAAATTTGTTGTATGGTTATTTGGTGTGCATTGACATATGTATTAGACATTTTAGCGTCTGGAAAACCTTTCTGGGTAGTTTTTTATTTTTTTGTAGGTTACACAAATTTTTCTAGAAGTAACCTTGGTTTTTGGTGGAGTAGACTCACAATTGTGGATCCTAGTCAGGATGATCCTTTTTCCTATGCATCTTATTTGAGCTATTTATTTGTTGCCTTCCTGGTTTGTGTGACTTTTTTTCAGTGAGTATTTAGTGCATGTGTATTCAAGGAGAACTGTAGGGTGTGCGAATGACTTGTATTTCTATCCAACTGTGACCTGCACTACTGTATAAAGGAATATGCAATAATGACATTCTCATACATGTCAATTTATATGGAGTGGCGATGAACACTATTCATGTGAACCCATGGTCACATGATATTATCACATGGGGCTTAAATCCATAGATTCCTACTAGTAGGTGCTTATGCTTAGCCCCTATATGTTTTTATTTGGATTTTTTTGTGCCTCCCTCTAACCAATTATACAACCATTTTATTATTTTTAGTGTAAAATCAGTCAAATAGGTCATTAATGACGGTAAAGTTTTTAAATATCTTTTGATCAGTAACTCATAATTGAGTGCCATCTTCTTCAAAAGTGGATTTTTTTTGTCCTCTTTTCATTTTTCACATTTTATTTATAATACACACTAAAATTATGAAGTGCCAAATTTGGAGGTTTGGTTGAAGCATAGGTTCTACAAACAGGTTTTAGTGATGTTATTTCTTCTTTCAAACTTGTGCATGCACATGTTTGATGCATGAACATCAACAAATGAAAATTTTCATTCAATAATGGTTGTAGAGGTGAAAGTGAGTGTGTTAGGGTATGTTAAAGTAATGAGAAAAGGTTTAGGTGGAGTTTCAAAGTTTGAGATTTGAAATTTATGTTTTCCCTCTATTTTGTAATTCAAAATTCTAAAGCATGTAAAAGAGAAAAGTGGTTTGTAAGTGGTGAAAGGAGAGAGTTTAGATGGTTTAAGGGAATGTATAAGGTGTCTAGAAATGTTGGATGGATAAAATGACCAAGTATGGGTTGTACGTGAAGGTCTAGGGCGTGCGAGAGGTAAGCACAAAGGGGCATGCATAGGTAGAAGGAGATAACGTGTGAAGGTTTGCGCTTGAGTGGGAGGATTTGGGACTTAAGCTAGTTTTTTTAGTCCAAGGATAAAAATAGAAAAAAAATGGGAAGAGTGGAGTCCACACAAAGGATATAATTAGACATCATCAGGATGGCTTGAGACACATGCAAAAGGGGCTAAATTTGGGAAAAGAAAATACAGAGATCAAAGGGCGAACATGCATGTGTCAATCTAATAATAGTATTAAAGCATAAGTTATATTTAGGTTAATCTATTATTAGGATTTTTGAAAAAGCATGTAGGCTTTATGGCTATTTTTGGATGTACTGCATGGTGTCTATTTTGAGAGCACACCTATTTTGGTGAGTGCTTGGGTGGTGAAAGGAAAGTTCCCACCTCTATTTATATGACTTGGATCTACTATAGAGATATACTGTGTGGATAAAGGGTATGGTCTATACTATGCTGTAGGATTGTGTGCATGATCTATGAACCGATGTAACAATTATTTATGTATTCAACTTATTTATGATGTAATGAATTCTATTTACGACGGATAATTGTGGATGGGTCTTGATTTTTTATATGTATGAACATAGTAAATCTAATGGTGCAATTAATCTTGATTATTGGTCAAAGATGTTTTGTTTCCTTATTACATGTGTTTCCAAAATGATCTAAATGAGTTGATTAAGTAGTAAGAATGAATACTTGGTTAATTTTTATGATAACTATGCATACTAACATCTTGACAAGTAAACACAAAGGAGGGACCAAGTAGCTACTTGCACTTCGAGTGAGCATTCAGTTTAGATTGAATGAGGTGTAAATATGCATAGCTCTGGTGTGGAAATTAAAGGCTACATTTTGAGCATGAAAAAGTGAAAAAGTAAGGCAGTGAAATCAATCTTTCAAAGTATGTTTTCCATTCAACGCACCTCTTTTTGAATAAGGCATGTTTTTATTTCCTCCTTGCCTTGCCTTTGCATATGTAAAATTCATAACATTCTGGTGCACTTACTACTTCCTGAGGCTGCAAACATCCATGCATGCCCTTATTACATCGCAAGCCTTCTTCTTCTATGCCATATTCCAAGTTGTACTTCCTATTGCTGCCTACCTTGCGTTATACTACACTGCCTTCTATTGCATGGGTTTCCATCTGGGTAACTTTTGTTATGCACCATTCTAATTCTACCTGTAACATCTTCCTTTACCTTTGTGACTTTATAATTCTTATTCCCCGAGTACCTACCTTTTTATTCATGTCGCATGCATCACCATACCTTTTCTAGAGTACCTGCTTCTAGAAACCTACATCTAGAAGCATGACTTATCTAAAAGCGTAAGGGAGCATGATGCACGGTTTAAGACTCTGTTATCTAAATTTTCTTATGACATTCACCAAATTCAACATGATCAATGGTTTTTTGGGGGATTACTGACTCCATTTCGAAGGTCATTATATCATAATACGTATACTGATCCATGTGAGGCCCTAGAAGTAATTTACGCACTGAAGAAGTTAGAAGTATGGACATGGGATTCAGTCCTTTTTTGGAAGTGCAAATATTAGCTATGATGAAGCAGTTGGATAATATTTCTACCAACTCCATGTATGAGACAAAAATTGGTATATGGTGCATAGATAGTGAGGTTGAAGGACACATTAAGGATAACTTCCCATGTAGGTAAATGTGTGTGTTGTTACAGTCTTGTGAGATCTATCACTTAGACCATGATGTATGAAATTTTCCTCTCTTGAAGCACACAACTATGAAGAGAGAATCTATGTACTGTTAGATTTGTAATGCACATACTTATGATACAAAGGATTTTTGGTTGATAGATCAAATTCATGAGGCATGCAATACTATATTAAGGAATACCACGATGGTTAGAATCTCTCAGGGACAAAACGCATAACCTTCGAAAGAGCTTAAAAATGGAGGAGGTGGATTTCATTGATGATATAGAAGCATAGGTCATGGAGGTAGAAGTAGATTACCACATGGGACATGTTATACTTTTGGATCCCTAGATCATTACTAGGGAGATTATCCCCAGAATATAGTATGCTCATGGTGTGAGGATTGTATGGAATTGTATGAGCACACAAGTGAGAATAATAAGAAGGACAAGGGCGTGAGGATGATTAAGCTATAACGTGTGAAGGGTGATCATTAGATACTAAGGAAGATACATGATCATGTGTTAAAACATTTGTTAGTTACCACTTGTGTTGAAGCAACACATGAACACGACCCTCTTAAATCCAAACCACTCATCAAAAGTGAAGAAGTCATGCATGCCAGCTATTCAGATGTTGCACATCATAAGGAAGTCTATCAGAGGACCATGGGAGTCATTAGGGGGTTACAAGGTGATATAGAATTCTTGAAGGAACATGTGTGCAAGAGAGAACATAGGAAGCATGTTGAGCTCCCGCAGAAGGATGTGAATAATCCTAAAAAGGTGATGAGGGCAATATTCTAGAGTACAATAACTATAGATAAATTATATGGCTGGGACCTAATGGATAAATAGTGAGGGTTTTTGTGCACCAGGAAGATGCTATCTTTGATTTGAAAATTGACCAAATTTTTTTACCTTGAGCATGGACCCCTATAGGCTTATTAAAATCTTTGCCGAACAATCCAAGTAAATACAAGCAGAGAAAAATTCTACACACAAATTGATTACGGAGTTCAGAAATTTCCTACATCTTTGGGTTATTTCAAACCATTCCACTAGTACAAATTTTTAAGTATAGGATAGATCTTACAAAAAAATCCTAATGGAATCTTACTTGCCTATAAAGTGCTCTTGCATTTCGAAGAACTTCGATGATCAATTGGTCTGTCCTCCACCTTCCTGGTGCCCACTAATCCTAAGGAATTTTATCAACCTTCTCGATGTTTGCAAGATACCCTATGGAACTTTGGTCCAAAACTCCAAGCTTCGCAAGTCGATTGTGTGGCACTATGGGCCAATTGGGTAGTTTTGCAATAACTCCCAATTTTACAATTTTCCTATAAAATAGGTCTTCTCCTCCATAAAGTCAATGCCTAATTAAATAGGAATTAAATACAAAAATATCCTTTATTATAAGGACTTTGAAATTTCAACAATATGACTTTAAAAGGATTTATCAACTCCTCCTTGGGCTCCCTTTTAGAAGGCTTGATTATTTGCCTTGGTCCTGTGTTCAAAATGATATGGGAAGGGCCTTTAATAGGCCTTTAGTGGCCCAAGATATGTATTTATATACCACATCCACCATTCCTTATCCCAACCAACTCGCTGGATGAGTTTGTTGGGCTACTCCACTCCCAACAGCAAGGTCTTGAGTTCAAATACCGCTCCCCATGCTCGCGCCGACTTGGTTTAACAAAGGGGGTCAAGGTTGTTTTGGCCACCAATGGGAATCAACGCACATTGTTGGTGAGAAAGGAGGGGAGACAGTTTATATTGGAACTAAGCTACCATTTAATATGTGGCTTCAGCCACGGATGCTCTTTTTGTTGGGCCATCCATTGATCTGCTGAGCTATTGTTATGCTAGTCGTTTAGATTGATCCTGCTGGGTTATATGGACCAACCATGTCTTGGATGGACTTCCCTTTGAGCTATGTTGGATGGATTGGCCACGTAGTATGTGGAAAGCTAGTTATATAGTTATCCTACTGAGTTGGGGATAAAACTGATCCCAAGCCATAGTGGAAATATTGTAAAGGAAATAGGAGATATATGTAATCTTGACCTGAGATATTCTAGAGAAATGTAAATATGTGGCTTTGATCATTATATAGCCAATGTGACCAACTCAGTACTGAGATAATGAAATTTCTCATTGAGATAAAATCAATGCAAATGCACTCTGCGACATATAGTCCACTTGTCGATTATTGATATGTAAATTGAGTGAAATTGAACTCGTGGTGGCAAGACATATGGTGGCTTAACGACCCACCACGTCATCGATAATAAAATAGTCCTCATGGCGGTAGAGTCCCTTTTCGATATAAAAGTAGATCCCACTAACTATGGTCCCCATAGATGGCCTTTTACAAATAATTGTCAAAGACCAAAGGTGCAAACTCAAACTTTTTTTCTAGTGCCACGTCTCATCATGTAACTCACTAGTTGACTCCCTTTTACCAATCGGTTGACTAAACTTTGACCAAATGCATTGGGAGCATAGGATCTCTAATTTACGCATTATAATATGTGTTGGAAAGCTATCAGAAATATCTTCCATAATGTTCTAATATTGGAAGATTTAGGGAACTTTTGTCTTCCATATTGACCTCCGGATCACACCTCCCTAATAGGAAAGGATTTGTATCCCCAAAATCTTACTAGAACATTTTTCCATCCTCTCTTGAATTTGAATATTTTTTTGTCACATTGGAATTTGAATTCTTCTCATTTCGATAACTTGATTCCAATCCTGGCCCTATGGGTTATGGTCCCACCATGCTTTAAAAAACCTCAACGCACTTTATTTATGGTGCTAAGTCTCTTTCAAGACCTCAATGCTTCTGCTTTACGCTACTAAGTCCTCTTCTAGAGCTCAAAGCTTCCGCTGTGTGGTGCTAAGTCCTCTTCCAAACCTCAATGCTTCCACTACACAGTACTAAGTATGATGATCAACTACCATTCAAATTTATGGTTGTAATTCCTTGACATCGAATGATGATCCATGATAATATTTTGTGAGATTCTTTCTTTTGACATAAATTATCAGGTACCACTCTCTTGTATGGCCATGATGGCCTCTTCAATAAATGAAGATCTGACCTAATGTTGAATGCCAATGGTAGTCCGCTACCATCCTGTTGCATGGTCATAATGCTGCAATACAAAATGAAGATCCGAACTGATGCCTGCGAGCTCATGTTTCTGCACAAATGGTTGACAAATCTCCAAGCTTATAAATATGAGTTAAATCTTGTTGTAAAATGTAACATGTACTCAAAATCTAATTAGGAGATATAAATGGAGTAATCCAAATTTAAATGCGAGAAAAATGCTGAGTATGGTAAAACTATCCCCTAGTTATTCTTACTAAACATGAACTCCAAAAAGAATTTGTCTCCTCCATATTGGAAAAATAACTCAACAAGGACAAAATATACTACATCTCTAGTGTTATCAAAATCACCAAATAATAATAGTCCTATAGGGATTTATAATGCAAGTATACAAATGAGTACAAACATTTCCCAAAAAAATTGGGTATTTTAATATTGTGCCATAATTGGCTAGATGTTTACAAACATTACCCACAAGGGGGTATTATTTATTACATTCTACTTAGAACAATAGTTTCTTGGTTTTATTACAATAAGAGAAATACTCAAAAGACACATACACTAGCTGAACAAATGTCAATTTTAATTACACCTTATATTTCATACCAACTGTAGAATCTTTGGTGTCAGTCTAGGATACCTTAATAGGTGTCCTTTAGATCCTTGAGCTCTCTCTTTACTTCATATGGATCCTGATGATCTGCTGGAATGTAGGAAACCTTGATGTCAAGATCTGGATGATCACCTGACACATGACTCTGAATCTGCATGATCCCCTAGTACATATGAGTTAGAAGTATCATTGTTATCACCCTGTGCAAGTAAAATAACATGTCCCGTCGTGAACTTGATCATCCATTTGTGTCCTATGCAAAGCTTCACTCTGATCTTTTCCTCAGTCATATAGCCTTACCAAGTAGTTAGGTATAAGTTTCCTAATACCATCTCGTCCATCTCTAAAGGGACGATCCTGAGAGTGATTATTGGAAATTCGCATCCTAACTATGAAGCTCAAAGAGAAAAATATAGTAGATAATCCATGCAGAGTACCATCCTTTGTACCAACTATTTTGGTGCGAGGAAGTGGTGTAGTGGGAAGTCCCAGTCTGCGCACCAAATCAGTAGTCATGTATCCTACTTCGATAGTCGAATAGAAAATAAGAGTGACTAATTGTCCTCGAGAAACAACCAGAATCCACTACCTTGAGGAATTCACGTGTCACAGTATAATGTCTAGACATTCCACTGGTGCTCTCAGTCCTAATGGTGAAACTGACTAACTAGTACCGGTTCTTGTAATGCTCTTGTGCTTCTTTGGCATCCACTTAGGTTTCATTTCTAGATACAAGTACCAACATCACGTAGTATCATGCCAATTGCCATAATGGATGAACTCAAATGGATCTAGTGAAGGTAGTCTCTCCAGGTAACACTTCCAAAGCTGAATTGCTTAAACTACCTTCCCTATTGGAGCATCTATGCTCTTCTACAACTCTATAAAGTTTTTTGTTGTTGGTGTTAGCATTCTCAAACATTGGACAGGTGGTTTTGCAATTCCACATTTGGTGATCATTTTCCTGATGTCGAGTGATCATCACTCAAACCATTTTTCCCAGTAAAGTAAGCATCACTGACAACTGGAATAACATGTATAGATACATATCTGTAATCCAATCCTGTGATACCAACTTGATCCAAAAATTGACTAAAATTTTTACCTCGATCACGAACCCCTATAGGCTTATTAAAATACTTTCCGAACAATCCAAGTAAATGTAAGTATAGAAAAATTCTACACATAGATTGATTACAGAGTTTGACAATTGCCTACATCTCCAGGTTATTTCGAACCATTCCACTAGTAAAAATTTGTAAGTACAGGATAGATCTTACAACAAAATCCTAATGGAATCTTATTTTCCTATAAAGTGCTCTAGCCTTTTAAAGAACATTGATGATCAATCAGTCCATCCTCCACCTTCATGGTGCCCAATAATCATAAGGAATTTTATAGGCCTTCCCGATGTTTGCAAGACACCTTATGGCACTCCGGTCCAAAACTCTAGGCTTTGAAAGTTGATTGTGTAGCGTTATGGGCCAACTAGGTAGTTTTGAAATAACTCCAAATTTTATAATTTACCTATAAAATAGGTCTTAGCCTCTAAAAAATCAATGCCTAATTAAATAGGACTTAAATACAAAAATAGCCTTTAAAAATAATAAGGCCTTTGCAATTTCAGCAATATGCCTTTAAAAGGCTTTATAAACTCCTCCTCAGGCTCCCTTTTAGAAGGCTTGATTGTTTTCCTTGGTTGTGTGTGTGTTAAGAATGATATGGGAAGGGCCTTTGATAGGCATTTAGCATCCTGAGATATGTGGTTATATACCACATCCGCCATTCCTTATCCCAACCAACTCGTTGGCTGATTTGGTTGGATTTCTCTACTCCCG
Source organism: Taxus chinensis (assembly GCA_019776745.2). Taxonomy (NCBI): domain Eukaryota; kingdom Viridiplantae; phylum Streptophyta; class Pinopsida; order Cupressales; family Taxaceae; genus Taxus; species Taxus chinensis. The sequence continues at coordinate 223,699,423 of CM034151.1, read as the reverse complement.
ACGATAAGGTCTCGAGTTCAAATCCCGCTCCCCATGCTCTCGTCGACTTGTTTTATCAAAAGGGGTTGGGGTTGTTTTGGCCTCCAGTGGGAATTAGCCCACATCATTGGTGAGAAAGGAGGGGCGACGGTTTATATTGGAACTCACCCACCATTTAATACGTGGCTTCGACCATGTATGCCCTTTTTGCTGGGCCATCCATTGATCCACTGAGCTATTGTTGTGCTGGTCATTTGAATTGATCCCATTGGGTTATATGGACTATCTGTGACTTGGATGGACTTCCCTTTGAGCTGTGTTGGATGGATTGGCCACGTAGTATGTGGAAAGCTGGCTATATAGTTATCTCACTGAGTTAGGGATAAAACTAATCCCAAGCCATAATGGAAATACTGAGAAGGTAATAAGCGATATATGTAATATTGACCCGAGATATTTTGGAGTAATGCAAATACATGGCTTTGATCATAGTATATACAATGTGACTAACTCGGTACCGATATAATGAAATAGCTCATTGATCTAAAATCAATGAAAATTCACTCTGTGACATATAGTCCCCTTGTCGATTCTTGATAGGAAAATCAAGTGAAATTAAACTCGTGGTAGTAAGCCATGTGGTAGCTTGAGGACCCACCATGTCGGTGATAATAAAATAGTCCTCACTGTGGAAGGGTCCACTTTCAATATAAAATTAGATCACACTGACTACAGTCCCCGTAGCTGGCCTTTGATAAAAGACCATCGAAGACCAGAGCTAAAAAATCAAACCATTTTCCCAGTGCTATGTATCATCAGGTAACTTGCCAGTTGACTCCTTTTGATCACTTGGTTGACTAAATTTTTACCAGTTGCACTGGGAGCATACAATCTCTGATTTATGAGTTACAATATTCATTAGAAATCTATCAAAAAGATATTTCATAATTTACCAATCCTAGAAGATTTAGGGAACATATTTCTTCCATAATTACCTCCAGATCAATCTTGGAATATACATACACATGAGGATGAACTTGAATTTGAAGTAAGTAATAATTCCCTCAACATGATAGAGTTGAAGAGAGAGTCTAGAAATAATTACAAATAGGTAGACCCCATGTACCTATCAGATGAACATGCATGTAATGCCTTAAATAAAATGGCCATGGATGTTACACGCATAATTATGTATGTAATGGATACTTTAAGAGTGATGGTAGAAGATAAGAAGAATAAAGAGCACATATTTGAGATCCTGAAGAAGGATATCCAAGGGGAGCATAAGTGCACAAAATAATCCTATAATAGAGCCAACATGTTAGTAAAGCATATTTTAAGCCAATGCCCAACCTTTTTGAGACAGGCGCAGAGTGACTATAATGGTGAAGTGGAATATCTTGAAGACCTAGTGGGTATGTTACTTGTGAACATCAAGAGTTGAGTGGGGTTGTAAGCTAAGGATTTGGTTGAGAAGAAGAGAAGGAACAAAGAAGATGTGGATGCAAGAATAACTGAAATTGGAGATTTAATCATGTAACTCAAGGAGGATGGTAGTAAAGCTGATTTGTCCTTTGATAGATACCAAAATTGTTACCCTATCCTCAGCGCAAGGGTAACTAGTGAAGAGGCAGAGCTCAGGGCCATACAGGAAAAGACACATAATAACAAGATTGAGTGAACCGGGGTTATGGTAGAGTTATCGGTGTAAAAAAAATCATAAAGGTGAAGAAGGATACACTAGGGATAAGGATAAAGAAAATTCAAACCATGGTGATGGAGCACATGGACATGATAGAAGGGGTGATTGCAAAGTTAACTATGGTAATCCAGGAGCTAAAAGGAAGGGTGGATGAACTAGTGCCTGACCAAATACTAGAGATTATAGAGGCGACGCCCGGGAAGGCCATAGAAGAGCTCAAAAAATGGAAGAGGTTGGAAGGGGAGCTAGATGCCAAGTTTATATATATTCTCCAACAACATGTGGTTTGATATGACTTTTGTATAGCTGGGATACCATTTTGGATATTCTATTTTATTTGACGAATCTTTCAATCATATATTCTTTGGAGTAATAAGTTGGTAAAGAATTATCGAGGATGGAAATTCAATTAGTGTATTACCAAGTATGAACAATTTGGCAAACCATATAGTCATGATTCCTCGAGAGTGTATGAGTTAATGAAATGTTAAAGTGATGTAATTAAGCATATTTTATGATGTATGAGCATAATGAGTCATGTAAACTACAATTAGGTTAAATTTTAAGAAATAATGAGATAAAATGTAAGAATAAATTTATAAGGAGTTAGTTATCCTCCTAGAGGAGGTAGGGAGAAGAAGAGTACTCCTCGAGGATTGAGGGGAAGGAAACCAGTATAAGTATGAGATTTTACATGTGACATATATTCTAATATGAATAAAACTCTATCTTTTGAGCATCTACGAGTTGTTTTAATTTCCTTATCAATGATGTCATTAGTCATGCAATTATTAAGTAAGGTATCCTTGTTGTTGAAGGTCTAATGTAGTGCATGTTTCTTAAAGATTCATTGTGCAATACTCTGTCATGTCATGTAAAGAATTATTTGATTATTGTAATGGTGTGGATTGATTGTGAATGATGATTATGATATGCTAGAGATTTTTTGGATTGAATCCATAACCTAATAACTTTGCATGCAGTTAGTAGAGATGGAAGAATCAAATTTGAAGAGTTGAAACCTTGTTTGGAGCCTTGAAGAGCTACAAGACTGTGTGTCTATATGTCAGAATACTAGAAGATTTTTTAAAGGCATATGTGTGAATTTGATGATTGATTTCACTAATTATAAGATAAGAAAATATGGTCTACAAGAGTTAAAAACCCACTAGGAGGCTTGTATCTTGTTTTTCTCGAAGGAAAATGCATTGGAAAATAGGAAAAACTGTTTACAAGTTTGACGTATAGAAACTAAGTGATTTTACACCATTTATTGATTCATTTCCCTTCATTGGTAAAGATTTAATATGGATTATGAGGAAACATATCTCCAATTAAAATTTGATATCTTAAAGATACGTTTGAATTAAATTATAGTCATTATTAGTCTCTCGGGTTCCTAGGAAACCCTAACTAGGGTATGCCAATGAAATGAAACTTGAGACCCATACACTCAACCCCATATCCTAAAAATTTATAAAAATTACCTCAATGGGACCCTAATTCAGATGGAAGAAGAATATTTTCAAAATGATGGTACAATCAAAAGATATTGATGACAATCTATAAGAGGGTTGCCTACACAGTCTAGAGGCCTGATTGAGAAGGTCATGTTACTAAGGAAGTGTGATTTAAACATTGAATCTAAACATGAAATATTTTAGAAAAATAAAACACATAAATAGGTATTTGAAAAGGTATACATCAATATTAGACACCCCATACACTGTAAGATATGCCTGAAAATGCAAGAAAGCAGGGCTAGTTGAGTCCTAGAAAGCTAGGAAGGAAAAAGAGTGATTGTGAGAGAAGTATAAGGAATTAGATGATAAGATTTCAAAAACACCATATTATCCCTAAAGGGTACCTAAATAATTATATATATTTTTCTAGATATGTGTAGATGTTCCCAACCATGAGCCAAGCAAGAGCTTTGGTCTTAAGGGCACAAGAATGCAAGTTTTGAGAAAGATAGGTGAAGTTTGATATTTTAAATCAAGTTAAAGGTTGATCTAACATTGTTTGTGAGTGAGAAACAAGGTACCAACGTTTAAGGATTCCTTGAAGGATAAAAGGACAAAATTTACCTCATTTGGGGTTAAGAACCAAGAGATCTAGTGAGGGAGAAGTGAAGACAAGTTGATGAAGGTAAGAAAAAATGAGGTTTTCACGAGTTTAAATAAAATTAAGGGATCAAATGACATTGCATGAAGTGAATGAGATAGGGAATAATGAGTATTAAATGCCTTAAGGTGAATTTTGGTCAGTTTCTACATGTTAGAGCCATTTTAGGGTACTTGTGAACATGCTCTTGGCAGAGCTTTTTGTTGTAGGTTATTGTTCGATTGCTCTTAACTCAATGAATCCATGGAATGTTGATATAGTTGTGTATCATTTTGGTATCAAAGAATGAGGATTATTATTGATATTTAAATATTGTTTGTGGATAAAAATGCATTGTGTGAAGGAAAAGTGACATATTGAAGCGAAAGTTGTTGAGAAGAAGAGTGATAAGACACCGAAATACTAGTTTGAATCCTAGGTGAGGTGTAGAGAAGAAGCAAGGTGGAAGAACTTTCTTGAGAAAATAAGAAAGAGACAAATGAATAAATAAGAGTTGGTGAAATAATTAGTGAAGTTGATTGTCCACAAGAAGAGATAGAGAGAAAGAAGAAAGAATAAGCCAAAAGAGAGAAGAGACAAGAAAACAAGAAAAATGAATGGAGAAAGAGATGACAGAGTTGATAAAAGACATAGATAAAATTGGATATTTGATGATGAAAGAAAGCAATGGGATTTAATTTTTTATCAAAAAGAAAGTGAAATGGCCTATAGAGCTTTGCATGAGAAAGAAAACAAAGGTTACAGTTGAGAAAGATGATCAAAAGTGATGAAAAAAATATGAGAAAAGATGAAAAATAAGAGGAAAAGGTTAGAAAAGAGATGAGTGAAGAAAAGAGCCATTAAAAGATCTTGAAACTAGATAAAAGACATATATATGTGATGCCTAAGTGGATGCAAAAATCAGAAACAAAGAGAGAGGATGAAAATCCTGAACAAATAAATGATATAACAAGAGAATAAGAACCAAGAAAGAGAAAGAAACCATGCTTTTTGAGAACACAAGAAATGCACAAGGAGACAAAGATGATATGGAAAATAAAGGAAACATGTAAGGTGCATAAAAGAGAGAATGAAATGAGGAAAAAGGATGAATAACTCATAGAAGACAAGTTGGCACAAGAGGATAAAGAAGAGATGCATGCAAAGGATGATAACAAGGTAATAAAGTTTGAATGTTTGTTGATTGATATTTACGATTATCAAGATGAATTCCTTGAAATTGTACAAGATGAATCTAGTAATGCATTTAAGGAGCATGAAACAAGAAAGGGTGAGTGGAATGATAAACATGATGAGAATGAAAGGTATGAAAATCAGTTTTGCATGGATGAAGTGGATTAATTTTGTCAATAATTGTTGGATGCGATGGATGAAGAAGAGAAGAGTGAAGCTAAAACTGAGAAAGTGATGGTTTCTTGGGTAAATAATTAATTGAATGAGGGAAAATAAGACATAAGTATAGGTATAAAACAAGTTGATATGGTGAAGAACATGAAGGAGAAAGCAATCAAGATAGAACAAGAAGAGTGTGGGCAGTTTTCAGTCCACTTGAGAAAGGAAAGGGATGAAAACATGTTGAGGAAGAGCTACATAGAGATTAAGAGCAACATGGAATAAGAAGAAGAATATATTTTTGTTATTGTTATGCTTATTTTTATAGGAAAAAAGAGTGGAAGCTTAAGAAATATGAAGGTGAAGAGGGAATGCAAGAGAGAAAGAAGAAAAATATAGGAAAATGCAAGGAAAAAGAGCAAGATATGGGAAACATGGTGGTCAAAGAGCATGCAAGGTCACTGGGAGTGAGGAAAGTAGACTAAGAGCATGCAAATATGATAAAGACTTAGCTGAAGACATGGCTATACAAATAAAGGACATGGTCATTTTTCTCCACCTTGGGAGTATGATGTAGGAGCATCATCAAAGGCCATCAACAAATGAAAATTTCATTCAATCATGGTTTTAGAGCTCAAATTGAGTGTGTTAGGGTATGTTCAAGTCATGAGAAGAGGTTTAGGAGGAGTTTCAAAGTTTAAAATTTAAAATTTATGTTTTCCCTTGAATTCAAAATTCTAAAGCATGTAAAAGAAAAAAGTGGATTGTAAGTTGTGAAATGAGAGAGTTTAGATGGTTTGAGAGAATGTGTAAGGTGTTTAGACATATATTCATGAGTCCTAGAGAGTGTATGAGTTAATGAAATGTTAAAGTGATGTAATTAAGCCTATTTTGTGATGTATGGGAATAATGAGTCATGTAAAAGATAGTTAGTGTTGAATTTTAAGAAATAATGAGATAAAAGGGAAGATTGGATTCAAAAGGAGGAGTTAGTTATCCTCTTAGAGGAGGTAGGGAGAAGAAAAATAGTACTCCTCGAGGATTGAGGGGAAGGAAACTAGTAAAAGCATGAGATTTTGCATGTGATATATATTCTAATATGAATAAAACTCTGTATTTTGAGAATCTACAAGTTGTTTTAGTCTTGGAGAGTTATTTTAATTTCCTTATCAATGATGCCATTAGTCATGTAATGGTTAAGTAAGGTATCCTTGTTGTTGAAGTTCTAATGTAGTGCATGTTGCTTAAAGATTCACGTTGCAATACTCTATCATGTCATGTAAAGATTTATTTGACTGTTGTAATGGTATGGATTGATTATGAATGATGATTATGATATGATAGAGACTTTTTGGATTGAATTCATAACCTAATACCTTTACATGTGGTTAGTATAGATGGAAGAATCAAATTTGAAGAGTTGTAACCTTGTTTGTAGCCTTAAAGAGCTATAAGACTTTGTGTTGACATGTCAGAACTGTAGAAGCTTCTGTAAAGGAATATGTATGAGTTTGATGATTTATTTCATTGATTAGAAGATAAGAAAATCTGGTCTACAAGAATTAAAAATCTATCAAGAGGCTTGTATGTAGTTTTTCTCGATGGAAAATGCATTAGAAGATTGGTAAAACTGTCATCTATAAGTTTGGAGTATAGAAAGTAAGTGATTTAGCAAAATTTATTGATTCATTTCCCTTCATCAGTAAATATTGCACATGGAGTATGAGGAAAAATATCTCCAATTAAAATTTGAGGTCTTGAAGATAAGTTTGAAGGAAATTATAGTCATTATTAGTCTCCTAGGTTCCTAGGAAATTGATGCAGCCTAGAATTCACCAGATAACACCCTAGATGCGTTGGCACATCACTCATCCTAGACTGAGCACTCACCCAAAGAGTGCAAAGGTACCAGGTCCCTCTTTAGGGTTGTTGTAGCAGAATTTTAACATGATGAAGACTTAAAGCATATAGATCCATAACTAATACATCATTATATAGTGCATGACAGATCTAGATCTAGGAAAGAATAAGTTTAAAAAATAATCATGATAGAGATAAGAACATGCACTACCCATTTACACATAGGAATGAAACTTAGGTTCAATCAATATCTTCCATCTCTTAATTATCACAATAACATAGAAGCTTCTTATAATACTGGAAATCTATGCCGATATGTGCATGGATCTGATACAGTAATCTAGAAACATGCATATGTCTCTATATACTTATCCCTCACACACAAAATATATTATCTATCTCTCTATCTCCATCGTCTCCCTACTAGGTAATTCACTACATATATATAGGGTGGGGAATTTCCCTTCACCTCTTATCTATCCCAAAAATAGGCCGCTTGCTATTAATAGCCACGTGTCCATTTTCATGCATAGCCGACACATACAAGTGTGATATTTATAGACTACTGATAGTTAACTGAGGTGACAATCCTATTCTTAGACTATCTCCATGTAAAAGTGCTCTGAATCTGATCCTCCAGAAATAAACAATGCATGGTGTGCACGTCTATGCATCGTTGGTGTATTCTACACACTATCTTCTAAAAATAGATCTTCATGCCCAAAAATAACTAAGTCTTGAATGTTGACTTATCTTGTGCGTGTGGATTCTTTCTGTTCCTTCGCGCCCTTGAACCTGACATGTTTTCCCGTGCGGATTTCTTGTGTGAGTTCTGTCAAGTGTTCTCTGATCAACATTAGCCCACACTAACCTCATTGTCACCTTGAAAATGGGTATCTCTAAAATAAATGTTGAATATAAAAAATCAGAAAGAATTTGAATTTATAAAGAATGATTTTATGTGGCAGCCTCATTTGTCTCATCTTGAAGGATCAAATCTGGATACTCCTCTTTTATTTCAGCCTCTAAGGCATTTCCACTCAGTGAGACCCTGCTCTTCTTTCTCTGGAATGTCCAAAAAGATGGACTCAAGCTCCATCCTTCACAATTCCCCCCTTTTCATTCTACAAGACCAACATAATGCTTGGACATTGTAGTCATTCTTCCCTCCAGTACATCCATTTTCTATGTGATGAGTTTCCCAAGCTCATTTAATCTTTCCTTGTGTGGTTCTTGTGCTACTTCAAGGGCCTCACACTTTTGTTTTAAAATAGTTAACCTCTCTGTGTGGCCTAATGTATCATCCCTCATAGCCTTCTGGACTTCATTATCTTCTTCTAGAGTCTTTACCTTGATCAACACTTTTGGAGCTGTGCAGATGTTCAAGGCTTGGTTTGCTTTCTTCAATTCTTTTTGCAGCACTTGTAGCAGTCCCTCATAGGATGCAATCTTCCGCATCACTAAAGCCTTTTCTTGTTTTGCCTCTTGTGTTAGATCCTTTGGTGCTGGCATATGTAGAGGTTCATCTTCAAGCACTAGGTATACTAAGGTACTTACATAGTGTATCACCGAAGGAAACATCTTTGGTACCTTTGGTTCTAGGTATGGCCTAGCCTTCATAAAAATATCACCAATTTCCTCTGCGAGGCTGATAAATACAACATTTTTCTTCTACGCCAAGTCTCTTTCCTGTGTTAGGCATGCTATCTCTACATCCTTTGTCTTCAGCTCCTCACACAACGCTCTTATTGTTGTAGCTTTGTCCATGTTTCTTCTTAGAACTTCACTAGAAACCTTCACCAATGCATTACTCACCTATTCATCCAACATGACAGTAGGCTTTATTGTCATATGTCTAGCTTGGGGTGCCTTCTTATGCCATCTCGAAATGCATGACTCCTCACATACATAAAATTTTGGCTCATCCATGTGGGTGTGTATTGACCATGATAGCTTCTTTCAAGTGTGCACGGTTTCCATATCCTTATCCATTAGCTCCCAGATAAATAAATCCTTCCATGCTATCATGCTATGGAAGCGAGGCGGAGACAATCTTTCCTGAATCCTCAGCATATCCCATGAGTGGTGCACTATGTTCTCCACTCATCCTCTTTTTCCTTGCTTCCCTTTTGGAACTTGAGATTCAAGGTTAGGAGTTTGCGTAGTATCCTGGGTAGTCTCATGTGTGGTTTCAGATGTTTCCTTCTCTCCTTCTTCTCCGTATTTCATCTCTTCATCTCTTGGTTCTTCTTCTTGCTCAAGTGGAGTAGGAGATGTTGGAACACTCTCCTCCAATCCTTTGGCCTCTTCATCTAACTTCAACTTCCTTCTCCTTTTTGGCTTTGTGACTCCTTGTGGAGAGAGATGAGGTGATCTCCTTACCATTTGTGGGGTTCCACCTCGAGTCCTTGTGTTCTGAATACTTTCTTGAAAATGTTCTCTCCTTGTACTACGCCCAAGTATCATCTTCTTCATCTTGCCGCTATGGTGGAGTAGTGGTGCATTGTGATTCATTCCTATCTAAAGGTTACCTCCTTTTATGCTCCAAGCCACCACTATCTTCATGCTCTTCTTTCTCATCTTCTACATCAATGGTTTCTATGGGTTTTGGTGCCGGTATGTTCTCCATTATATGTTGACCCTTCGGCAGCCCTGGGAGCTGCAAACTCATTCTCCACATACTTATTGTTTTCCATCTTGGGATTCAGCATAAGGTATACTAGTGCTTGCCCCAATATCTCCGATAGCTAGACTCATGGGCTTTATGCTCAATACTTCTGAAATGAGCCTCTCAATATACATGCTTCACCCTAGATACACATATTTATTCCTTAGGGTGTGGTAGCCATAGTCTACCTTCCTTGCATTGAAGGCTAGGTGGTGCGTGTCTATGAATCTGTGGAGTGATGTTTGAAAGTACCTTGCTGTGAAGGCGTAAGGAAATTTGCACCAAGGGATCCAAGATCCATCTTTCATTGGGAAGCACATCATGTAGAAATGTTGGATATACAGAAACTAGACTTGTTTTCCTATTACCAAAGGTAGGTCCTTCAGATGCGCCACTCTTCTTCAAAGGCTGCACAGATCCTGTCGTACCATTTCTCTGCTCTTTACTTGACATTGTCTATCATGGACCCTTTACATAGGTACTTACTGAACCTTTCAGCTGGTGACTTATTCTCCATGGGGTATTCCCATATCTTCTCCTTCGGTCTGTCTGGTACTCCAATCTCCATGAATACTAGTGATAATAGAACAACTCCAAAGATGATTTTTCCTCCCATGTGCATGCTTCCTCAACTATCTGTTCTACAATGTAGCCTGCAATATTGTAGATACTCCTTCTAACATCCACTTCACAACATGCAGCCACATGGTGTTCACCTGTGACCACCTCTCCTGATCATTCAACTTTGTAACAAGATGTGTTGCTTCTTGTACAACTAGAACAATTATTTAGTTTATCAATGTCCATACCGCGCAGGACCCTTCAAGTATCCCAACTCCTTCATGGTTTCTAGAATCGCGGCCTTATTTGTTAGGTTAGTCTTTATATCCTATCCTATGGCCTTCAAACCTCTCACTATGGAGATCAGCGCATATGAGATTCTGACTCTACGTCCTGCAAAATAGAAAAAGTCCTCATGTACTCTGCTCATGAGCCATTGGTATAAAGGCTCATACTTCCTAAAATATGGAAGCTCATATAATTGGTAGACTCCAATTCTTTTCAAAAGTTTCTCACCTGCATCATCATAAACCGGCATGTCATCTGTCATGCATTTGTTTGTCTTCGTGTTGAGCAGGGCATTGAGTTCCTTTTTGTTCTCTGTGGTCCTGTGGTTATATTCGTTCACTTTTCTTTTTCTTATAGGTGAATCCCACTCTTGACCAACTATGATGCCCTCTGGATATTGCAGTTCTAAAAAATTACTTTTAGGTGCCATCTCTTCCTCCTCTACAACTACCTTCTTCTTCCCTTTGTTCCTATTGCAGTTGCTTTCTTGGGTGCCATTTTTACCTTGCAATCCTTCTGTAGACACTTACCTCTTCAACTCTATAATGCCTGACTCAAACCCTAGCTCAAGTTAGCATTCCCTAGGTGAAATCTTGTGCCCTAGCTCCTCTCTGCCATCCTACTTTGCTCAAACCCTTCACCACTGGGGACACAAGCTTCTTCTACACATAGATCTACTTTGTCACGTCTGGTTTCACACCCTTCACACCTCAAATCGATTACTCAGTTCTTCACATTTATCTCTTTCTCAAATACTCTTAATCATAATGGTAAAAATGAACTTAAACCCCATCCTTATATAGATTTTCGAATTTTAATGCATTTATTGCTTCTCCACCTACCAAATATCCTCTCATTCATTGACCAAATTTATTCTTTCTGCGTGGACATATTTGCGCCCCATCTATAACCTTCTAGCGCGCCTTCCTACCCTCTGGTAAAAAACTTCTCTTCAGCACGCGCACCCATGCACCTGAGTACCGTCGTCAATGTACCTTATCCTGGTAGTTATCATGGCCTCTTCTTACCTTGCGTTATACTATTCCTTCATTCATCTCCATCATTGGTCACTTTTGAGAAGCAATCTTTTTACTTTGACAAACACCCGTAGCAGCTTATTCCTTTCCATTTTTTAGTTCCAGCAGTCCTGTACCTTGATATCAATAACCATACCCCACACTAAAAGTATGTGCAATCCATTGCACATCAACATGCTCCATATTGTAGTTAGCTTCATGCGCACAAGTGCACTTATTACACAAGAACAAAAACTAAAGTGACAAAGCATAGTGACAATGAAGGAAATACATTAAGGAAATACAAAATGGAAACCTAATCTAATTGGAAATACTTCCTTATTACAAATGCCAAGAAGACTTATTTATAGTAGGGCTTCAGCCTACTCCCGTTAAAGTAACCAGGTAGCCATGTTCCATCTAGTGCTTCTAACTGGAAAGCACCTGTTTCAAGGATGTAAGTAATAACATATGGCCCTAACCAATGTACCTTAAGTTTTCCTGGATGGCACAAGAACTTAGAGTCATAGAGAAGTACCATTTGTCCAATCTCAAACTTCTTATCCCTTATGTTTCTATCATGCCATGCTTTCTTCCTGGCCTTTTCCTACTTCTGACTCCATTGTGTTATGGCTCATCACTCATCCAGTTGAATCATCTTCTCAATACACTCTTCTAAATCCTGCTCATCAGCTAGACCTCCAGCATGTGTAATGCACAAAGAAGGTAACATAAATTCTATAGGGAGAACGAATTCTATGCACCAAACACCAACTGAAATGGTGTGGCTTTGTTCAATCTCTTATAAGTTGTTCTATATGCCCAAAGAACAACTGACACTTTATCATCCCAATCCTTTCTTCCAACATCACAATTTTTTGTCAATGTTTGGCTCAAAATCTTGTTGAAAGCCTCAACAGTTCCATTTTCCTGAGGATGATAGGGTGTAGTCTTATGGTGTGCAACCATAAACTCATCTAATAGGATCCTGATTGTCTCATTCAAAAAGTGTGTACCCCTATCACTTTTCAAGCTTAAAGGACATCCATATCTTCTAAGAACATTCTCCCATAGAAACCTAGTTGTTGTAGTCATTATACAGTCCTTTGTAGGTGTTGCTTCTTTTTTCCACCTTGTGAGATAATCTGTATAAGTAATGATATAACGTGACCCAGTCCTACGTATGGCTGGTGAAATAGGTCCTACAAAATCGAATGGCCCATTTCTCAAATGGTTCGGCACTAGTAAGGGGTCTCAAAGGCATGTAATCTCTTTTCCCTAGTTTACCTAGATGCTGACAATGGTCACACGCTTTGCAATATGATTTACAATATTTATATAGTGTCTCCCACCATAATCCAACAAGTAGGATCTTTCAAGTAGTTGCATCACCTGCATAGTGGCCACCTGCAATACCACCATGTGACTCCTCCATTATATCCTTACAATCATTCTCTAATACACAACGACATAATACTTCATCTCTACCTAACTTGTATAGGTCACCACTGATTAACATAAATGGTGCCACACATATAGCAAGTTGTTTCTTTTCTAATGCCTTCATTCCTTCTGGTGCCAAACACCAGTCCGTAGAAAGAAAGCAATGTCTTCTAACTCTGATGGCACAGATTGTGACCTATATAAATGTGCATCTGACATGGTTTATTCAATTTTCTATGATTCTTCTCTTGAGTGAATTCTAGACAAGTGGTCTGGTCTAGAGTCAGTTTTCCCTGGCTTCACTACAACTGTGAATTCAAACTCTTGAAATAGGAGTACCCATCTACATATGCATCCTTGTAAGATGGGTTTGTTCACCAAATAATTCAATGCCATGTGATTTGTATAAAAAAAAAATGGGGTTGCTAACAAGTACTGTCGAAACTTGTGCAATGCATAGATCATTGACAAAGCTTTGCACTCTGTAGTTGTATAATTTTGTTCAGCTAGGAGTCAGCTTCCTACTAGCAAAGAAAATTGGATGATCTATAATACCTTCTCCAGGTTGAGCTAACACAATGCCAATGGCCATGCCAGAGGTGTCCACATGCACATGAAATGGTTTATCCCATGAGGGAAAGTGCACAAATGGGTGCGGTAGTAAGTTTCTCCTTTAATATCTCAAACCTGTGTTGCTGTGGTTCTCCCCAATAAAATCTACCTTTTCCTTTTATTAACTCTTCTAAGGGTGTAACAAATTTCTTCATACCCTTTGCTGAGATTCTGATAATATCTTGTGTGACCCAAAAATCTACGCACCTCGCTTTGACTAGTAGGTGCTTCCAAGCCTAGAATGACTACAAATTTAGCTAGATCAACCAACAAACCTTCCTTACAGATTATATGTCCTAACAGTATTCCAAAAGGTGTAGGAAATATGCACTTATTGATGTTCAAAGAGATACTCAATTGTTTGCATCATTCAAAAATTAAGTGTCAGATTGTCACAATGATCTTTCACAAGCCCATATACTGTCCAATCATCTAGATAAACCTATAAGAAGTTGTGAATAAAATCATTTGAATTCCTACATAACTATCCATGAGAATACAGAAGGTGCATTTTTCAATCCAAAAGGCATCATGGTATAGGAAAAAATACCCCATTCAGTAGTAAAAGTTGTTTTTTCTTGATCCTCCTATTTTAGCAATCCTAACCTGATGATACCCGAAAAACCCATCTTTGAATGAATATATTTCATGCCCTGCCACACCTAGTATTTCCTCAGTGGATGGTGTAGGAAAAGGGTTTGTGACACATGCAACATTCAACACCATGTAATCTACACAGATTCGAATCAAACCATCCTTCTTGATACTTATCGACATAGGACTAACCCATTTTGACTCATCCAAGGGTCTAACTGAATAATTCCAGATTTCAGCATCTTATAAATCTCTTCCTTCACCATTTTCACATAAATTTGGATTCATTCTATAAGGTCACTTTCTAACTGGGTGTGCACCTTTCCTTAAGCTTTATCTTCATTTCCCTAATGTGATTCATGCATGCCTTTAATTTCATGATACCCTCGAGGGAATAATTCTTGATAATCCCTGAGTAACTCGATGATCTTTGCCACTTCAGATTTTGACCAATAGTCTCCAATAATGAACTCCTTTGGCTCAGTCTCTGAACCTATATTCACCTTCTTTGTCTTCAGGGTTCATGATAGGTGCACGTATCCTTGTCTACATTGTCCAAGACCTCGCACACCCCTTGTGAATGTTAAATATCTAGGTTCTCAACTTCCTCATCATCCACTATGTAAACCATCTTTCCTTTCTCTTTCTCAAGGAAAGTGCGTTCAAGTAGTATGGATTCCATTTCTTCTTCCTTTTCAAAATGCGCTCTGGACTCTGTCTCACTAAATATTTCCTGAATAAGATCTTCTGGCCTTTGCACTATCTCCCATAGTTAAGCACTTGAAAATTTTTAATGCTTCTTCTACTGGAGGTTTAGTTGAAGAAGTAGTCAAAGGTATGGATCATTCGTGCAGTCAAATTTTTCCAATTCGTAGTCTCTCGATGTAGTTCTACATATACATACTAGGTACGTGTGCATCCTTGTAGAGTAGAATACAATCTATGCACCCAGAGTGAAGGTGGTAATGCTTCCTGTCCCGCTATCCAGAGTCTCTCACACTGTTGAATGTGATGTTGAGCAAGTTTATCACCATTATAAGTGTAGATCTATGTAGGTGCATTGCTCCTGAAAAACCTAATAGATAGGGTGATTCCAATCACCTCCCATTCTATAAGATTATCCCTGTGGACTACCCACCAGTGCCCTGTTGTCCCGCAAATGTATACACTAACATATCTCTTCTCTTAATTTGATTTTTTCCACTATGCTTCCATGGCTTTCAAAAATACAAGAAGATCCTCTACCCTAGTATACCACGGTACTGCACTACCTATCCGTAGAATAGAAAGAAGTCCATTCTTGCACACAAGCATGCTTTTTACCTCACGCCCTACTAGTTCATATGTACCATGAGCCCAATTTTCACAAGAAATACTCATAGTATCACTAATAGAATGAGAATATTCCCACTATAGGATGCATTCCATTGATGGCTCATTGACCTCTGGGTCCTAAATAACACGTACATAGATTTTGTTTAAGTCCTCCTCACTTAGAGGCTCAACATATGGTGTAGAATTCCCATCTGTCAAAGGTATTACAACCCTTTCCTCCTTGTTCTCAAAGTTGATATACCCCTTATTGAATCTCAAGTCATCATTATTCGCATAACACCAAGGGCGTCCAAGCAAGGCTGGAAAACTGTCTGCTTCTGCAAGTGCTAATACCTCAAAATCCCCAGTGAACTTGGCCCCTTGTATGGTTATAGATGCATCCTTCAAAACTCCTATGGGAGTGGCCTTAGTCCAGTTTTCCATAAACAACACATTAGATGATGGCTACAATAGAGGCCTCCCCATTTGTACCCATGTATCTAATGTAAGCACATTCACTTCCGCACCTGTATCAATCAATATGTTGCTCAACAGCCATCCATCCACAACAACATTCAAAGTAATTTCCTTGTCATAGTCAATGCTATCAGGGGGAAGATTTGCATGTAGGATTTTTCATTCATTCTTAGTGCTTGTGCACGGGGTATTCCCCTTCAACCAATTTCCTAGTAATGGAATAATATTCTCCTAGTGCAACATTTTATAAACCTCTCTGATGTCATCAATATCAGAGGGGACTTTTTCTGCTTCTTTCTTCTGCTCCATCTTCCTTGACTACTCCTTTAAACATTGTATCTCACCTTGAAGATTCCTGAGGACCTCCATGGTCTCTTGATAGACTTCCTTCTGATGAGTAGGATCTAGGTACCTTGCATGTAAAACCTCCTCCTTGGTGATCATAGGCTTCTGGTGCAATGCCTCTCTTGCGTGAGCATCGCTTCAGCTTGTGTAGTAATCTTCATTGTTAATACCTTAGGTCCTAGTGTTATCTTGGGCATCCACTGATCTTCTACCATGCACTAGATTCTAACCATCCCGGCACCTTTGTTTTCTTTCTTATGTTGCTTACTCAGATGATCATATAAGTCTGGGCACTCTTCATAGCTATGATTCTTTCTATAGAAAGAACATGCAATATTCTGGGGACATTCACACCTATAGTGGTAAGGAGATCCACACGTATAACATGTTCCATGAGGGAACTCACCTCTTCCTCCACCGCGGCCTCATCCTCCATATCCACCACGCGATACCCACGTCCTCTTCCAAGACCTCCTTCAAAATGACCCTCATTCATGTCATAGCATGTGATTATGATCTCGATCTTGGTGCTCATTCTTACCCTTAGAATTATCCATTATGCTTGTCTGTCATACCCTAATGTCTATAGCATCCTGGATCTGACCAATCAACTGAAAATCTTCAGTATCATGGGTCGTGGACTGGAAAATTTTATAGTAACAAGATACATTCTTCCTTATCGCATGCTATAACAAAGGAAAATGACTAGCATCATGATTCAAATGAAATATCTCACAGTCTAAAAATAATGAACATATAGACCTGTGAGGGTAACTATCCTTGGTGTGACATTCCACTTCAAAATCTATACACCAAATCCCTGAGCACATGTTTCATGGGCTGAATTTGCTGATAGCTTCTCTAACAATTTTTCCATAGCTACAATATCTATCCTCTAAGAATGGACTAATGCCAGTGTCAATGATCCCAACTACCACAACACACAAAGCTGCTTCCAGTGCTTTGCATGGATCAGTGTATGTCTTATGTGACAGTTCTCTTCTAAATGGTGTAATAAATTTGCCAACGAACCATTGTGCATGTTGGCTTACATGAATATCATAAGAAAGCTTAGATATGAGTGTTTTAAAATGGGCATCATACTCATACACTCTCAGTAGTGCCTTACTTTATATCCTTGAGTGCACTTATACTCTTCTACTCAAATTACAGGATATATAACTCTTTCAAGAAAGCATCCTTCAGCGTTGCATAATCCATGCAAGTTTGATTTGGGTCAAAGTTCCTATACCAGCTGTGTGCACGTCCCTCTAATGTAGTATTAAATTGGCTTTCCTTGCACTCAGAAGTTGTGATCCCTTTTGTGCACCACAATATTTCACACATGCACACATTCTCAGTAGCATCCTCTATGCCTCTATACTCTAAAAGATGAAGAGACATCTCTATATAAATATTTTGGGGTTGGTGTGGACCTTACCCACCTGATCCAGAACCTCATGTGTTTCCCCTACCTCCAGAACCACCAGATCCACTAGAACTAGAACCACCTATACCTCCTGATCCTCCACCTATATCTGGAATAGGACCTATAGATGTACTCCCCTGTGCTCTGACAGTAGTACTATATTGAACCCCTATAGTCTGTGTGGTAGTTCCACTTCCAAAGGTGAATCCAACATTTAGCGTGCTTACATTCTGTGCAGATGATGTGCCTAAAAATGTTCCTCCAAATAACATTGAAGTCATCTGTCCTGCCATTGATGTACTTTCTCTTAGACTTACTCCAGTTCTCATATTTCCCAAATTCACTTGTTGATTACTTGTTGTACTAGATACTGGAAAACCAAGCGTACAAGGGCTAGGTCACCAAGTGGATTAAGATGCACGCCCATGGCCTAGGTAGTCTCTACTGGTGCACTTATGTGTGAGGTTGAGGGGGGATCTCTATCATGTTTTCCAAGATGGGGGAGTTCCTGATTCTCTGGCTCCATGTCTTCTACGTGAGCTTAAAATCCTTCATGAGCCATCTCTCTCCTCAACGCCATACTTTCTGCAATGGTACACTGCTTCTCTATCTCCCTCTCACGTGCCTCATTATACTTAAGCCGCCTCTCCTCTCTCTACCTTTCTACCACTAGGTCTGCCATCTTTCACTAAACCTGTTCCTGACCCTCACGTGTGGTGAGGTTAAGTTAGCCATTGGTTTACTCTCTAGGTTCAAAGTTACCATCAAGATCTTGATCACCAATGGAATGCCTTGTAGATATGTTCCTCTAGGATACCGCAAAAAATGGAATTCAGCTACCTCTGGGAAAGAATACGTTGAAATTGAATATTCTAGAATATAACTATTTAGAACACCATGAAACCACGTATCCACAACACGAGTCCAGATTAGATCAGCATCATAAAGGGCTTGAAATTATTCCTGTGTCTAGACAAGTGCGCGATACCTCCAATTCCACTTAGATGCATAAGCAATCAGCCACTCATATAATTCTACTGGAAAGATGGCAAAAAATATCTCATATAAACTATCATACAGGTTCTGTTCCACCCATAGTGCATGTGTTAAACTCAGATCCAGTGTTGAACCACTGTGCATATTCTTCCTCCAGATCACGTATCCATTCTTCAATACTTGCTAGAGTTAACCGGTACATCTTCATCACAAACCATCCTGAAAAACAACTAAAAAAGAGGTCCCGGCAATGAACCAATGATGCAGCCTAGAATTCACTAGATAACACCATAGATGCATTGGCACATCACTTAGCCTAGATTGAGCACTCACCCAAAGCACACAAAGGTACCAGGTCCCTCTTTAGGGTTGCTGTAGTAGAATGTTAACATGATGAAGACTTAAAGCATATAGATCCATAACTAATACATCATTATATAGTGCATGACAAATCTAGATATTAAGAAAGAATAGTTTTAAATAATAATCATGATAAAAATAAGAACATGCACTACCAAGTTACACACAAGAATGACACTTAGGTTCATTCAATATCTTCCATCTCTTAATTATCATAATAACATAGAATCATTCCTACAATGTTGGCAATCTATGTCAATGCGTGCATGGATCTGATACGGTAATCTAGAAACATGCACATACCTATATAACTTCATACTTATCCATCTCTATGTTATCTCTCTATATCCATTATCTCCCTACCATGTAATTCACTACATATATATAGGGTGGGAACTTTCCCTTCACCACTTATCTATCCCAAAAATAGGTTGCATGCTATTAATAGCCACATACCATTTTCATGCATAGCCACACATGCAAGTGTGCTATCTATAGACTATTGATACTTAACTAAGGTGGAAATCCTATTCTTAGACTATCTCCATGCAAAATCGCTTTGAATCTGATCCTCTAAAAATAGACAATGCGTGTGTGCACTTAACGTCTCTGCATCGTTGTTGTGTTTTGCACACTATCTTCTAAAAATAGATCTTCATGCCCAAAACATGGCTAAGTCCCGAATCTGACTTGTCCTCAGCGCGTGTTCTTCTTGTCCCTTCATGCCATGCTTTTGAACCTGCCTATTTTCCCATGCGCACAATCTTGTGTGAGTTTTTCGCTAAGTGCCATATTTTTACTGACCAATGCAAACATGTGTAAGAACACATACATTATTATCCAACCATAATGTGAATTAAAAAACATACATTATTTGGAACTTTGTTGCTTAAACTAATACATTGCTTGATACTTAAAATTGTAATACATTGTTGTGTAATCATAAATTTTTACCTTCTCTGCAATATAATACATTGTTTAGTGATTGAATTTAACTTAGTCATTAGAACTATTTTTTGATTAAATGAGATCATTTCCTATATTATAACAAGCAAGAAAGGGCTCAATTACCACACAACCACCAATGGTGTTTCTTAGTTAGAATTATGAAGAATTGAAGTTTCAATCAAGTGTAGTTTAGAATCAGTTTCTAATATTGTATTAGAGAATTGCAGGATCCTTTTGATGTGAAACATTTGAAATAAAAAAGGATCCTTTTCTAGGTACTGCATTTTCTTTTTATAATATTATAAACACCCTAAAGTGGAGAAGGCATTCCTATATTTACAATTGATTCAATTTTTTAACAACATAATTTCCTTCCATAGTTCAGATTAATAAAATATTTATTGAAAAAAGGTTGAGAAGTAATGCCGAGCTACAATACTATGATTCTTATTGTTGATGACAATTTCTTTATAGTTGTTTTTGGTAGGAAATGTAAAGTATACCCATATAAAATGAAATAATCAAATAATTCATAATTGTCCCCTTACAAGGAACCTTCATCTTAAATATCAGATCTAAAGGGAGTATACGTCTTCAAATTCAACCAATACTCCCACTGACATCGTGGATAAAGTACACTACACCAAAAATTGAATTGGATGCCATAATTATTTAGTTTGAAACATAATTGGATGGAGTATTTTACTCCATTTAACACCAATAATTAGATGTAATATACTATGCAATTTTAAAATTGGAATTGAATGCACATGGTAATTTATACTGGGCTGGTGACATGAATTGTTGAACAAAATTGCAAAAACTGTCATTTAATTCTCAGAGTAAATTAGTAGTGAGTTCACCCAATAATTTTGGACAGGAGCGCCCACAACAAGACAGAGGCTACCTATGCATTGGTGACCAGATATGTGAATGCCTATGACTGTATAGACACGCTCAGGGTCAAATTTTTGTTGTGTCACAAGGGTTGCAAAATTGTTTCATGTAGGGTTGAATATTTTCTTCTTGAAAGCCAATTTTGAGTTGATTTCAAAAGAACAAATTCACCTTTATGCCCACTAAAATTATGGTTGATAATCAAACCTAAAAAGGAAAATGAGAATTTTAAGTCAAACTAACCCTGGAGGTCATTTAGAGTGAACCTATGACTAAGCACTGTCATAATATGATCTGATTACTCTACATGTATTTCTTGTGTGTGTATAAATAAATGGCTCCCTAGGATGCCCTTATGAAGTTGCTACTTAGATAGTGACTATAGCCAGAATATAACAGATATTGTGTAGTCAAGAATCATGGATCCAATATTGGAATAGACTTTAAGTGTTGGCTATGACGTGTATATGATCAAATGTAATTGTGTTCCCCTTAAATGGAAGTTATACTGGATTCCTTTTATGTGTATTTATTACCTAATTGGACATGAAATGCTCAGGTATATGATAGTAACCTCAACCTCAGTACTATGAAAGTGATATTGATTTAAGAGCTTAACCCCTAACATTTAGGATGATTCCCTTGTTTTGATATTTGTAATTGAACACAGGAGATAATATTCTACCCTTAAGTGATTTACAAATCATTTTCCTACACAAGGTAAAAGAGATAACCAAAAATTAGCAAGTAAAGCAAGAATTTTCTTCAGGGGTGCCCAAGATTTAATTATTTTGAACACCTGAAGGACTGTTGTAAAAGAGGAATTGGTGTCTGTAATGCATGAAAAATAAGGAAAGTCAAGTTTGACTGTTTTTGATTAAAATATATTTGTAATACCAATATGAAAACAAGCACGATAAAGAAAAGATGATCCTCTTTGTGTCCTAATTTAGTTTTCAGGGTTGTATCTAACTTAGTAAGAGTTGTCCCATGTAATGTATCTAGCATGCTTTCCAGAATCCCCAATTGTGGGGTACCCAATAACTTTGACATGATAAGTGGTGGCCTATCCATTTTCCTCTCTATCAATTTATGTTTTCGAGTGAAATGGATAAAGAAAGTAGTTAAGTGTATGCCTTCGGAGGCCTATGAACCTAAGAATAGTATGGTTCATAAGTTGGCAAGAATACAACTTGAAACAAGTGGGAATAATTGCAAAGTGATATGTATTCTACCTCGAAAGGGATGTGAACCCTAAATTTGTATTTCTCGTTTGTGAAAAAAATTAAAACTGGATTTCATTTGCTATCTTCTTGTTGAGACAACAATGGGCCTACAAAAGAAGAGAAAAATAGTAGTTGTAGACATAAATCACACACTTTGGACATTATCTAAGAAAAGGTATGCAATAGCCATTTTTTCCTAAGTAATAAAACTTCTTAAGTTGGTAACAACTATCTTATGGCCTCTTTTCCATGTTTAAATGCTTTTTAGGTAACTCAAAACAGTAAACTACCAACCCATTTCAAGACTTTATTGTTATATAAAAAATGGCTTCAAGAGGTATCATTCTAGGTGCCTAAGCTAGATAGTTAGACATACCCAGTGACTCTTGTGCCTCTTGAAAATGATACCTCTTTTCACATACTTGTACATAGATTAATTTTTGGGTCTCTTGTATGCTTTTGGTAGCATCTTTTTCACGTACTGGATTTTCCTTTGACATATAATATATGAAATTTCATTAAAGGGAATTAAAATAATGTATTTGTGCATTCACATGATAGTAAGGACCAAGCATATGAAAATCATTCACTACCATGAACTATAGCTTGGATTCCAAAGGCACTAAAACACTTCAAAGGCATCCATAATAGCATCCAATTTTCAATTAAAATGTGCATAAATCTTTGCATACAAGTTTAATGCTTACACATAGGGCATCGTGCGCAATCATTTCTAGTGACACACAAAATTTGGCATCATGGTTCTTAGATGTACGTCTATATATGGATAATCATCCAGTCTCTCTTAGGGTGAATTACCGAGTTTAAAGGTCATGAATGTTGAATTGATATAATTCCTTAAACCATGTTTGATGTGGTTTGTGGACCTATAAAGGTAAAATTATCGTTTGCATTTATAGAATCATCGATAACCATAGTAGAACAATTCAGGTGAGTTGAAAATATTTTTACCAGATTATAGGTAGGAGTTGTGACTAAGTGTAGACTAGATTATGAGTTTTCTAATGACTTGGGCCCAGGACCAGAACCTAGGTGCTTAAAGCATATCTTTCTTCCATGTGGGTACCCCTATTCTAATAAGAAAAATCTTAGGTTGACAATCCATTGTGAGTCTTATGATATTATTTACACTCTTTTCCAACAGTCTTACCACCTCACAGAATCACTTCCTATTCACTCAGAAATTTTATCATGAATGGCCTAACACTAGTGCCTAGTCAGGACTTAAGCAGGGTTACACACTTGTCCCTCTCATGCTCCAATGGCACTGTCTATCACTTATTTTACTCATTTTGTACATCAATATTTACTTCTTGGGCATAGATTTAATACTTTAAATTAAATCCTTTTAGTTGAATTACATCGCTTCAAACAACCTTATCATATAGGGACTTTCCTTTTGATGCCCAGTCTAACCATTAGTGGGCCATTGAAGTTCTATAAGACTGTATATTGATCATCACCTAAGCTTACTCGTAGAAGTCCTCTGTAATCAATGTCATGAGGCCATTCATTGATTAAGTCACAAGTCCATACAAGATAAAAGGGGTTAATCATGGTCTACATAGAGTAACAAATCCATCAAGATGAATTTCATCTTGTTCGATCTCACAGGAAAATGCACTTGGAAGCAATCTATATTTGATCCTCTATCAAGTGCAACTTGGCATATAGGGAAACCTAAGGCATTTACACATTCACATAGTTCTCAATGATTTTCTTTCACTATTAAAAAGTTCAATTGGAGATGAGGAAACAAGATCACTCTATGACCGTCTTGGTAGGACTCTTCTGCATCTATTAGTTTGAATGGAAATTACCCAACCCATTAATTAGTCTACTTTACAGGTTCAGGTATCGAATTCCTAGCTTGGTCAGTGCCAACCAAAGATACACTTGAACCTATTAGGACTTAACCCCAAAGCACTCAAAATTTTTTAGATGATTAAATCCATCAGGATCTTGATGTAATTTAGAAGAACATTAGTTGACCCAATAAGTCACTACACCCAAAAGGTTCCTGTCCATCCCATGAGGGTCCTTTTAGTCCTATACTCCTTTCTGAAGGTCCATAGTTACTAAGGAAGTGGGATTTAAAGGTTGAATCCCAAAATTTTCACCTCTAGTCTATTCCAAAACAATGGACCATGGTAGTCATCCTCAAGAGAATCTACGATCTTTTCATTAGCATGTCCCATACATATAAGCTATGATCATACATTACTAGCTCTCTATTACGTAGTTGAGTCTTAGAAAGTCTTTGCATGGAAAAAATTATTGTGAGAGAGGTCCATGGACATTATATTATCATCTATAATATTTCATGTAATTCACATTAAAAAGGATAGGAATGGCATGTATAATTTATTTATGTGAAATCAATCTAATTACAATGGACTATTGTAATTCTTATAGGAATTGTACAACAATATATAAACAGATAAATGGGTTGCACAGTTACAACTGAGAATCAAATACACACAATAATATTGTTAAAACAATATAAAAAATCCTGTAGTGTTTTGAATAAATAAAATTAGATGGTTATATAAATATAACCATATTAAAATTAATAAAAAAACTACCCAATTATTATAGTTAAATGCATAAATTAACTATAGGTAAAATATATTTACCCTAACATTCCCCCCCTTAATTTTGCATTGACCTCAAGGGATGAGGAGAGTAACTCTCTGAACAACTCAAACTTTTCATGTGCAAGTGACTTTGTGAAGATATCTTCTCGTTGTTCAGCTATTGGAAAAAATTGAAGCTGTATATTGTGCTTCAAGACATGCTCACGTATGAAATGTACCTATAACTCAATGTGTTTTGTTCTTTCATGAAAAAATGGATTGCGAACAAGTTTGAGAACACCTTCATTGTCAACATACATGGTGGTCGGTTTGTCCTGTGGTATTCCAAGTCCTTCAAGTATGTGACATAGCCAAATCGCTTCATAGATAACTTCTCCTGCAGAATGATACTTCAACTTCTATGGAAGAACGAGAAACAAAGTGTTGTTTCTTGCTTCCCCATGATATTGGTCTAGATCCCATAAAGAATACAAATACCTTAGAAGTGGATTTTCTGTCATCAATGTTGCCTGCATGATCTAAATCCGAATATCCTGACAAGAAGAATTGATTGTTCTTCTTGTATTCTAGACCAATATCCACTATCCTTTGAGATATCTCAAGATGTGCCTTGTTGCTTTCCAATGACAAACTTTGGGTTCATGCATGAACCTGGATAGATAGCTCACTATAAAGCTGATATATGGTCTAGTGTAGGTTAGGTAAATGAGACTCCCAATCAATTGCCGATAGAGAGTGGCATTTACCTCAGGAGATGGATCTGAATGAGATAACTGTAATAGGTGTAGCAGTGTGTAACCCATCATCCTGAATTTATTGAGTGTTGTCTTATTATATTTCATCTAAGAAACAAAGATATGATTCTCTTTCTTCCATAATTCCAATCCAAGAAAATAGTGCATTAGCCTGAGATGTGTCATGTCGAATGATCGATTAAGATCTTTCTTTATTACATTGATCATCCTCACTAAAATACTAGTGATGACTAGATTGTCAACATAGACAAATGAAATCAAAATATCCCCCCTTGATTTTTGAGGTAAAGATTGGGATCATATGGATTTCTAAAAAATCCATGTTGTATGAGATGCTCATCAATTTTGATGTACCATGCCAGGGTGCCTGTTTGAGGCCATACAAATATTTCCTGAGTCTGCATACATTTTCTTCTTGACTAGGTACAATATATCCCTCAGGTTGAGTCATATAGACTTCTTCTTGTAAATATCCATTCAAGAAGGCACTTTTAACGTCCATCTGATGGAATTTCCAACCAAACTGTACAACTAGAGAAAAGAACATCCTGATCATTTTGATCTTAGTTGTGGGAGAAAATGTCTCCTCATAGTCAATGCGCTTTTTTTAGTGCATACCCCTTTGCTACTAGTCTTTATTTATACTTGTCTATTGTCCCATCTTCTTTGTACTTTGTTTTGAATATCCATCTACATCCAATGGGTTTCTTCCCTGGTGGAAGATTGACAAGCTACCAAGTGTTATTTTTCATTACTGACTAATATTCAGAGTCTGAGGGATATTTCCAAGATTTTGACTGTAGGGCTTCCTTCCTGGATTGTAGAGGGCTCATTAGATTTAATAAATCTACTCATCAAAGAAAAGTTAACTTCTTCTCTTGCTTTGCTATGATTCCATGGTCCAGGGGTGGATGTATCCAGTGGAGCATCCATTCTTGCATCTTATCATAACGTGTTAGTATACCACTTGGGCATACACTTAACTGTTCCCATGGGTCGTGGTTTTATCAAATCATCGCCATCATCACTTTCATCATTTATAGGAACATCAACTACGGTTTTTACAACTAGTGAAGAATCTACATCAAGTGAGTCTGGAGGAGGAGCCTTTGCTTCCTTCTTCTCAAAGAACTCAACATCTCTGCTAGTGTAGACTTTCCTAGTCTTTGGATCCATCAATTTGTACCCAAGAGTCTCTTCACTGTACCCAATGAAGATGAGTTTCTGTGACTTCATGTCCAATTTATTTATGTTCTACTTGGGTATGTGCATACTTACTTTGCACCCAAATACTCTAAGGTGTGCAAAAAATGGTTTCCGGTTTGACCATGCTTCATGTGGTGTTACTCTGTCAAGAGCAATTGTGGGCACTTTTTTCAACAAAATACACTGTTGTCTTTACTTTCTTCTACCCAGAATGTCTTTGCTAGTCCAGATCATCAATCATGCATCACACCATTTCCATGATAGTACAATTTCTTCTCTCAACAACACCATTCTGCTGCGGTGTGTGTGGAGGAGGAATTTGTTGATGAATCTCGTGAGCTTGTAGGTAGTCTTTGAACTCATCACTGGTGAATTCCCCCCTTGATCTGAGTAGAGAGTTATGATGTGATGACAACAGTTTCATTCTCAACAACTACTTTTAACTTCTTAAAGGTTTCAAAAGCTTCACTTTTCTTGTGAAGACAAAAAAATCCACATTTTTCTTGAATAGTCATCAACATAAATCATGAAGTACTAAAATCTAGAATGATGCAGTTGCATCGGACCACAAATATTGTTATGAACCAGGTCAAGCTTTCCATGAGCTCAAAAATTACTTTTCTAGGATGAGGCTATGTGTTGTTTACCTACTAGGCAGTGAGGAGACTTGTCTGTATCCTTCTGAAGAGATGGTAACACATGTACCATATTGTGCTGGCTAAGTGTTTAGAGATACTTGAAACTAACATGACCAAGTCTCCAATGCCACAACTGTGTAGAGGTAGATTTCTTAGCCACAAGTGCCTGATCATCTCTATGGACAAAATCAAGCTGGAACATGCATCCCACATTGGAGGCTTTTGCAACTATTTTCAAGCCTCGTGATTTGTCTCGAATCAAACACGTTTTCTTTCCGGAATGACTATCAAAGTCAATTTTTAAGTTGTGATCTAGGATTTGACTAACTGATAGTAGATTTTTAGTCAACCCAAGGACATATAATACATCTGATAGTCTATAGTTTCGTGAACCAAGGGGTAGAGAAATGTTCCAAATCCCTTGAACTATATACGAATAATCATTACCCAACGAAACATGGTTTTTTGAAGGTTTGTCCCTCATTATTGTAAACCAGTCTCTGTGGCCATTCATGTGTTGAGTGGCTCCCGAATCAACATACCAAATATCACTAGATGATGTGGAAGGTTCACTTGATTGAGAAGTGTACAAAAAGTCTTCATTATCTAACTCTTCTTGTTGTTCAACAATATTTCCTTACTAATGGGTTTTTCTTTTCCAGTTCCCCTTTTTCTTCCTTTGATTGTGGTTAGGATGTACCTTGTGAGATTGTTGTTGTGGAGGTTCAGAATTACTTGATGAACTTTCTTATAAGTATTATACCAACAATATTTTAAGTCATGTCCTCTTTTACAAATTGGACATTTCTTCTTTTGATGATTGTCCCCTTAATGCTGATGCCGATTTTGGGACTTTTGATAGGAATTAGGTTTTCCTTTACCTTTTTCTTTCCATTTTTGATGTGAAGAAAGTGCCTGCTCCTCTTCATCATCCTTATTATAGCATAACTTCCTCTTGTTGCAGTAGGTTTACCAGTTTGTCAAAACTAACTATCGTATCTGACAAGTTTAGTGTTGTTAAAAAAATTGGTAAGAAGAAGGGAGAGCTATCAGAACAATGGGAATGAAATCTTCATATGTGATCACTTCTCCTAGGGCTAGAAGTGAAGCCCTCAATTTGTAACTCTTCTCAAGAAAGCTTCAATTTTCTCATTCTGTTTGAACTTCAGTGTGTGTAATTGAATCTACAAATTCAGTATGACATTATTGTTCTTGGCCTCATACAATGTGCTCAAATTATCCCATGCTTCTTTGGTTTTTTGGCATCTCAAATGTGGGGTTGCACATCGTCAGAAACTCCAAACAACATGATGACTTTGAATTTCTGATATGGTTTATCAAACTATCATTGTTTTGTTGTATTAGTAGTTGATCTAGTCAAAGTACCATTCACAACACTCCAAATCTCTTCAAACTCAAGTTGTGTGTTGATTTTAGTCTTCCATGTAGCATAGTTATTTACTATGAGTAATTGTGAATATGGAAGAAAAATTATGGGGGCATTGGTGCCCATTTTACAGAAATCACTGACATGGTTAAGCTCTTATCACTCCAGGTATAAGGTCTCCTAATCTATATACCATCAGTCCGATATACCAAACCTTTCTATATACACGCCCTTCTGATATACCTGATGATACGTAGAAGAAGCTTTCCCTTTTGATATACCTAGTGCTATGTGAAATAGGCGTTAACACACATGAAAGAATTTGATACATGGTACCAAGACAGTACTGAAAGGGGTCTGTGTGATTATTGACACTGGCTCAAAGAAATATCCTCATACATGCGCGTAAATTTACTATATACTTGGATAATTTCTTAGTCTAGATTTATGTCATGCAATCATTCATAGATGGATGGGATGGCTCATAGTGTGTGCACTGTGACCTTATTACTCCCTGTCGATTTAAAGGGTCAATGCCCAGACGACGTTGTTGCAACTATATTAGGTGTTAAGTGTAGTAGTAGTCATGACAACTTTACTTGTAAGTGCTTCCTAGAGGCACTGTATATACCAAATGCTGTGAATGAGATCTAGGATCTCGTGAGTGTTTTAGAACCAAAATTTAATTGTTTTTGAGTACAATATTCTGTCCAGTTTCTAAGTCAGTTACAATGTTTACAGTTGACTATGGACAACCTACAAATTAGTACAATATATTGACGTATATATATTACATTCAAAAATTTGGAAAAATTGAATGACAAGTAATTTTTTTTGTTTTGCAGGCCCTGGTGGCCTCCAAAGCCCAAAATGACCCTTTATGCCAAAAATTGCAAAAAAAAACTGAAAATGCAATTTGTTTGTGTACCCCCTTTAGAAAATGTTCCTCGGAATGAAAAAATAGGCCTAATAGGAGAATTGTTTTTTCCCTATATTAGGGTTTTTCTCACTAAAACATTTAGAGGCCTTTTTAGTTATAACTAATGCTTTTAGTGGTGGTTTTTGGCTATTTTGCCGCCAGATTTAGGGGAGTGCCACTAAATTTCAAAATTGAAAAAACTTTGTTTTGAGGTGGGGGTCGAACCCCTCACATTTTATACCCAAATCTAACCCTCTAACCGTCCTGGCTCTATGAGCACTTATGTATTGAAATGAAGCAATTAAAACTTAAATAAACTCAAAAATTGCTAACCTTTGAAAAATGTGACCTGGCAGTCGACTTGGCTGGGAGAATCCACATGGAAAATGCTGGTTTGAGGCGGTTTTAGGGTTTTCCAAGCTCAAAAAATGGATTTGAAGCCTTCTATCTCCTCCACTTATTGCTTTGTTTATCCATGACTATCTTTTATTTCATGTATTTGCTATGATTTGTTTTATTTGTCACTGTTTTTATAGAGTCGCCATTTTGATGGTGTAGTGATTACATAACTGGTTTAGGATATTTTTGCTTATAGATTGTTGATGTAGGTCTTGTATGGATTGCTCGATGGTGGTTGAGCTCACATGACTCGCCCTAGCATGGCTCGGATTCAACGGAAAACAAGGACACTTAACTTGGCCATAGGTTCTGTGTTGAATGTATTTTCCAGATCTGTGATGAGGGAGATGATTCAGCCAATTTGTGATGGCTTGCTGTAGAAACAGGGTAGGGTTCATTATGTGGAAGTGACCCGGCCAACGTGTGAATCCAATGCCTCAATAATTTTAATCAACACCTCATATGGGTTCCTTGTTGAATGAAAAGGTGTAGCTCAATCCACTAGTGAATAAACAACTCACTTCTATCCTTGAAGAATGCAGGTTTGCATTGGGGTTCGACCGTGGAGAGGGATCACTTTATAAATGCAACTCGGTTCACCAACAAAGTAACACACCCGATGTTGACTCGATCTCCAAAACTAGCATAGAAACCTCCAATTACAATAACCTACTAATACTAGCAGAGACCAAAGGCACCTCTAATATTAGAGGTAAAACCCCTGTTTGGGGATTTTTTTTAAATTCTTGCAACAAATTTTCCCTGGTGCAGAGTGCACCAATGCAAAAAAATTTGTGTTCTAAACACCTGGAATGAACAGGAGGTTGTGGGGAGGCAGGCATAAGGATGGGAAGTTGCAAGAGGCTACACAGGCTCTCAATTACTACAAATGCTTCTCCAATCTCCTCTATCTCTTTTGCTCTCACTTTCCACACCTTTTGTGCTCATAGGTCCATATTCTTGCTCTGGTACCAAATGTAATTTCACAAATAGGGATTGAAGCGTGTATAATTTATTAATGTGAAATCAATCTAAATTACAATGGAGTGCTACAATTCTTATAGGAAATGTACAGAAATATACAAACAGATAAATGGGTTGCACAGTTACAATCGATAATCAAATACACGCAATAATATTGTTAAAACAATATAACAACTCCCGTAGTTTTTTGAATAAAGACAATTAGATGGTTTTATAAATATAACCATATTACAATTAATAAATAAACTAAATATTATGCAATGCATAATATATTTACCCTAACATTCACATACACCATATTGGCCCGAAAGGGTACCTGTATATGTTTCCAACCATGAACCAAGCAAGAGCTTTGGTCTTAAGGGCACAAGAATGCAAGTTTTGAGCAAGATAGGTGAAGTTTGATAGTGTGATATTTTTGAATCAAGTTAAATGTTGAACTAACATGGTTTGTGAGTGAGAAAGGGTACTAAGGTTGAAAGGGTAATTGAAGGCTAAAAGGCTAATTTTTTCCTCATTTGGGCTTAAGAAACAAGAGAGTTAGTGAAGGAGAAGTGAAGACAAGTTGAATAAGGTAAGAACAAATGAGGGCATAGCCCCTCTTTGAGACAGCGAAGCGAAACTAGTTTATTGCTAATCTATCAAGCACGAATATGTGCAAATATACACTATTTTTCATGAGTTTAAATCAAATTGAGGGATCAAATTTCATTTTGTGAAGTGAATGAGATAAGGCATAGTGAGTATTAAAGGCCTTAAGGTGAATTTTGATGAGTTTCTGCATGTTAGATCCATTTTAGGCTACTTGTGAAGATCCTCTTGGTAGAGATTTTGGGTGTAGGTTGTTGTATGCTCTATCTCAACTTAATGAATGCATGTATTGTTGATATCACTCTGCATCAGCACGTCGACACGAAAATTTCTCCCCATGTTATCCTCATTGTAAATAATTCACCTTGTATCTTCATTTTACATTTACTCAGACACATTCTCGATTTTACATGATGCTCACATTTATCTAGTTTTTCAGTTGGTGACTTGAGATAAAGGGGTTTTTTTAATTGTGGGATACATTCACACTCAAAATGTTACATTCAATATGGATTCATGTTCCATCTAATCACTTGAAATCAAAAACTATTACACATGAATTGAGGATATGATGATATATTTAATAGAAAATGGTTTCTAGAGAGTCTTGAGATAAAGGGGTTTTTTTAATTGTGGGATACTACTAGTACTATGTGTTCCAATCTATCACTTGAAATCAAAAACTATTACACATGAATTGAGGATATGATGATATATTTAATAGAAAATGGTTTCTAGAGAGTCACTATTAGTACTATGTGTTCTCATAGTTTCACTAAGGAGATAAACATTGCCTTCTTTTGAGGTAAAACATGTTAGGGCCTTTTTTTTATTTTCCTCGACATATCATATATCTTGC
This sequence comes from Taxus chinensis, assembly GCA_019776745.2. Taxonomy (NCBI): domain Eukaryota; kingdom Viridiplantae; phylum Streptophyta; class Pinopsida; order Cupressales; family Taxaceae; genus Taxus; species Taxus chinensis. The sequence goes on along the minus strand of CM034151.1, from coordinate 223,666,896 downwards.
AGTATCACATTGCACATGCCATGTCACTGAAGGAAGCTTGGGACATACTTGTAGTGTTGTTTGAAGATGGCATTGTTGCTCCACCTTTTATTATTCCTACAATTCCTCTTCCTTCTCATGCCCTTATTTACGATGATATTTATGGTGATTTACATGAGGATTTGTTGGTATCCTCTTCTCATGCTTCTTCTCCTATTACAGTTATTTATCCTCCCAGAGAGGAAAACTTACAGGTGGTTTGTTTGAGGCACTTGTTATTTATCCTATATTTTTTACTCCTATTCATTTCATTGATTGAGAGGATGCAATTCTACATGATGTGTCATATCCACCATCACTTATAGAGATTATGGATGATGCACCTATACCTACTCCTATGCATTTGAGAACCTCCTTTGATCCTTTCCAATAGGATCACATATGTATTCTGAATTCACCTCACTGGGACACATTTTTATAGGATATTGCTTCCTTGTTTATAGCATCCCACATTTTGGGTCTAAATGATACCATTGAGTACATTTGTCTTCTCCTCGAAAATTCGTATGGATTTATAACTTCTTCTCTAGATGTAACGAGGGTAATTATAAACCCTCATGCTATCCCTCCTTCATTTCATGCTTTTCCATTGCCATCTTCTATAATTAGGCATGGATTTCCCAATATTACTTTGGTAAATTTGAGCATTTCCAGACTTCAATATTTTTATACCTACCTGCATTCCACTTGAGTGAGAATTCAATAGTTTGATTTCTTAGGGTTTCTTTCTTCTTAAAGAAAGAGATATAATTTTTTATAGAGGGACCGACTACAACATTCTCCATGCAACATGTTGTGTTTACCTTCTCTCTCTTATTTATGGAGGTAAACATGGGCCTTATCTTATAGGATACAAGGTGGTTACATGTAGTTTTAGCTTCTAGTGAGGTTTTTGGTCCTCACTTTTCTATTTCATCTCTCTCTTTTTTGGGGGAGGGAGGGGGCTTCCCACTAGGTTTCCTCATTTTCTCCGCTTTGTGAGAGTTGCATTGTACCTGGTTACCTCATTCGGCCTTGTTTTTGGGATCCAATTTATTTTCTTCTGACATAAGCTATGCTTAAGGGGGTGTTACTGTAGGATATTATTTCCCTCATGTTTATTTACTATGGATTATTCCAAAACTTTAAGAGTTATCTTGCTTAGGTGTACTTAGTCATAGGAGTTACACTTAGAGTTAGTCATAAGAGTTACAATTGACCATCATTGTTAGCTAAGTGAGAGTTACTATTTGATTGACTATGTTAAGTGTGTGAGCTACATTTCTATTTTGGGATCTTTATCCACTAATCATGGAGGAGTTACACATTCACTCTCTTATTTGTACATCTTCATTTATGATCTATTCAAACAATGTATTGGAGGATCATGTAAATATTGGATTTGATACATATTGAATTATTTGTTTAGCACTTTCATGAACTTGTGAGTTTAATATCACATTGAATTTTATATACAAATACATGTGCATTGATTTTTCTACTAGATATCCTCATGAATACTCCAATATTGATCTACCGTATCTTGTGAGTAATAATATATCAGAAGTCACAAATGTCAGTTTCTCATTAAATGATAGATCAAATAAAAATGCAAATCTTGAGGAGAGATAATATGTTGATCCCATTTCCCTATTTAATATGATGTTTTCTCCAAGGCATCACCCATTTTGGAAAAAGGATATTCTAACATCCTTTTGATAGAGATTGTGTGGATACATGTAAAATATGGATCATTCAATGTTGCAACCATTGGTGGATGTGCATTCTTGCAATCAAGGCTCTCCCTACCTCTATAAAAGGAAAAATAATTTCATTGTAAAGGATTCCTATTTCTTGAATGCATAGTTACTCTTCCCTTTTAATTACTGAAATTCCTAGCATCTAGACCCATGTTTCATATTCTATAATGTTTCATGTGTATTTTTCATTTCGATACCATATTGTGGATACTTTAAGCATTAATAGAACATTTATTGTTTCTTTTTCCGTTTAGATATTATATTTTAACTCTTTCACTTATTTTCTTATGATATATTATGTTTGGGTTATACTTGTAGGTTTTGATTCATTGTGTCATTAATAAACCAAGAGATATATACAAAATTCATTCTTTGGTGCATCATTATTTTATTTTTAGTTGTTCTCCTCCACCCTTTCCCCATTTATAGCATTAGAGTAGGTAGACTGATGATATAATTATATTAATTAGGATCATAACCAAATGTCTCTAGAAAATTTCTATGAAAGATCCAAGTTCCACACTTGGAAGAAATATCATTATTTATTTTTTGGGCACACAATTTCAATGTCTAATAATTTTTGGAATTCTTGGTGGGACATGTTGTCATGCTAAATTTTTAACATGCAAAACTTAAAATTTTGGTCGCGACAACCAACTGCCCACTTGAAAATATCCTCTCTCGATCATTGTAAATCCTTCTTCTGACCAACATATCAATTGTTTCATCCCCATATTGGATGAGAAGAAAAGAATAACATGATTTTTAAGTGTGTTTCATGTGCAGGGAAGTATACCTAGTTTGACTCATGAAGTTTCTGATATCCAAGGTAGAGTAGTTGTTCCCAGAGGTATAAAAAGGGTTATTTTAGCCATTTTAGAACAAAGGAATACCCTCTAGAGGATGATTGCAAGGGATAAATCCATATGGAGGTTTTATAGAGGAGTATTGAAGATATCCATGTAATTTTTAAATAATTCTATGGGGTCATATGGTGTCGGGAGTCATTCAAGAAAAATAGGGTCATTACGGGTACATGGAATGATAACTTCAATAGAGAAAGTGGACTTGTTATGAAGATTACAAGAGTTATGAGAGGATTTGGAATCTAAAAAAATATGAAATGGAAATTACTTATAATTCAAAACATGTTGGACACATTATTTTTGGTCTAAGTTTCCATAATATTTTGTGATAATTTGAGTCACTGCAGCTTCCCCTTTGTGCCAAAAGAGGGACTAGGCTTGAAAATAAAATTAAAAACATAATTAGTTCTTGGAATTTTTTTTAATGAACTTATAATATTTTTTGGAGTCAAAATCATATAATGTTTGACCTCCAAACTCCATATCTTGCTCTTGGGGCCAAAAAAAATCTGTGTTCTATTCTCGCGTTGACATGATGACAACAACATAGTATATAAGCTTGAGTGAAATTTTCACCCTCAATTTCCCCTTGTATCTTGTACCTTGGTGTAATGGTATAGTGAGGACACTAAATTTTCCCCTATACATGAGTAATGTTTTTTCACTTAAACATCTCAACTTGTGTCCTAGGAGTGTGTGCCCAAATGAAAAATAAGACCCCTTCACCCTTGGAGCACTTTTTGAGGTTGTATGTACCATTTTCCTTTTCTATTGGTGAAAGGGGATATCAGGGAAACTAATTTCACCCTCTATGCATGAATGTGTTTTGTCACTTAAGTGACAACCTAGGTTACTAGGAAAGTTGAAAACGAGTGTTTTGATCAACCTTAGCCCCCTCCTCATGATGACTTGACACATGGTGCATTTTTACACACTCAATGTACCTTTTCCCTTGTAACAAAATATAAGGGGATAATAAGGAAATAAAAATGCACCCCCTTCATGGAGTTAGTCCTAGTCACATGCAAACATTTAGTTTGGCTCCTGAAATCTTGTTTTCGGCCCTTCTATCTTTCTCACGTGTTACCACATAGTGAAAATTGGCATGATCTTGTGAAAATAAAGTCCAATATTCCCCCTCTCCTCTTATGTACCCTATTTTTGTGGTTGTAAATCACCCTCTAATCCCTAATTGACCTGGGTTAATCCTGGTGTGTTAAAAAGTGAGTTAAAATGTGTAAATGGAGTGAAAGTGATTTAAAGCTCACCACTTAGTTTTTTTTTCATATTTTTGAATGGTTTTTTATTCCCTCAAACTCCATTTTTGTACAAATATGTTGAAATTTCAAGGAAACCCCCACGTCTGAAAACCAAAATTTTCTCATAATTGCAAAACCATGCATTAATTTTATATAAAACTTCACCATTCTCCTCCTCTTGAAAATAAATTTGCATTAAGTATAATATAATATCCATTGATTATATAAATAATTTTCTATAGCCAGAGAAATTTTTTAGCCTTCAAACTTGCCTTTTTATATCTATAAAAATACAACGATTAAAAACCTCTGAAAATTGGAGCAGAGTATCCTAGGAAAAACTAAACTTTTAAGACTAATTTCATTCCATTATGACATCCAAAGGTCCATATTATAAAAAAATTAAGTTGTGCTAGGTCATCACAGTCTAAAAATAGAAAGTTTCAAAAACAAAAAATTTTCATTATCACTTTCATTCCTTTCAAGTAAAAAAACACTAAAAAGTGTCAAATTGGAAAACTCACTAAAAATAGCCATCTGAAGTAGGACCATCTAAAAATATAAAGTGTTGGGATCAAGTTTAAATCATTTATATCCATTCATACCCTACATGTTTCACCACCTCCATCCATCATGAAGGTCAAATGCTCAGGTTTGGAGCCAACTTTCACGTTGAGCACTAAATATCAAAATATGGGTGACAATGATGTAACACGCATGGACTTGGAAGATCTAAAAGATAGAATTCTTAGTGAACCTCGTGAACATGTGGAGGATAATATATTCTCAAGTGGTCTATTTAGAGTAGGTGACCATCCTTTGTTTGATCAAAATACCTAGCTAGTCCTAGCTTGTGCATAACACTACGACCTAACTTTAAGAAAAATCCCAACATATGACAATTCAATTCTTGCAATCCTCACACCAAAAAGTATTTCTTAATGCATGAAAATTCCTACCTATAATAACTTGGTAATCATCACTCATCTTTTTTTCTCAAAAGAATGGGCAAGGAAAAATCATACTTATAGGGCTTAATAGTTGGTTCGTGGCTTAAGTAGGGGAGGAAGTTTTCTCGGGTCCCTAAGAATTGGTATCGATGTGAATTTCATGAATCATACTTAGATGTAAGTAATCTAATAAATAGAGTGATGGGAGAAGAAACCACAAAGAATTTCAAAGATTGGATGGCTTAGTTCATTCATGTGGTCACATAAGGAGATCAAATGATTGAATGGGGAAAAATCATAAGTAATAACATTCATTGGATGTTGTTGTATTTGCATACCTCCAATATGTTCACCATGAATTCCTATCTTGAGTATGCCATCACATACACAAGGAATTTTTGAGGTCTCTCCACTACACCTAATGTACCACATAAGTCACCATCATATGAAAATACCCACAACTCTCAGTAATTGTCACTACTCTATGGTAAATGATGTATTCACCATGCATATCATAAGATTACTTGAAGGAAATATCGAGTGAATAATTTCATCTCAAGCAATTGGGTTGATCAAGAAATATGGAAGTTATTTCATTTAGTTTCCCACCTTCACCTACATCATGGTCAGAGGGTTTGATTGTATACCTTGCAGGATACCAAGGTACACAAGTGAAAAAATAATCATGACTGATTTTTTTAGGTAATTATCCCATGTTCACACCAAGTATAAGAGTGTAAAGAAGAAAGGTGCATCATTTCCTATCTCCCTAGGAATCTACTCATGCAAAAGTATCACGTATGCAACAAACATTGAAACCTCCTTCGTAGATTTCAATTTGTAGTACTATATATCTTGGGATGAATTTGACAATAATAATAATACTAATACTTTCCTCCTACTAGGTTTTCATCACATTCCACAAAGTGAGGACTACTGGGCTAATTGCACCAATGAATTTGAGGCCAAGAAGTGGGTCTACATGATAATTATAATAGATCAGATGAGGAACTTCAAGTTTGAATGGTTGTAGAAGGAATGAAGTATGATGGACTATACTTATTTGATGATAAATATCAATAAGTTTAATCATATCCTCTTCCTCCCACCCCATGGAACATTAGAGAGTCTGGTGAAATCAAAGAAAGAACCATGACATTGATTCAGAGGTGAAAATATTGGTTCAAGGGGAATAGGGCCTCTTTCATTAAATCTGGTGGTCTACTATCTCCACCCAGGTAATAATCTCTCACTTATTCTCTAAAGGCACTTGACATAGCCATGGGATCTACTCATTTGGAGGAATCTTCAAGAGGAATCTTGTGGAAACTAGGTGCACTGTATTTTATCCCCCTAGAAGGCTTCACAAGAAGGAAAAGGTCATAAAATATCTCATTGATCCAATTTAATTGGGGGAAATTTATCCATCATAATATCTTAATCATCCCCACAATCCAAGTATTTCCTCCTCGACAGCTGAGTCATATTATCTTGGGAAATATCTAGTTCCTTGTCAAGCTCCTAAGAGTTCTTCTCTGTCTGAATTTGTTTCCACACCAGCTAAGACCTTCCCATGGGTATATGAATTTATTTGTGGATGATAAATAATGGTGTAATAAGAGACAATAATTAACTTTGAATCCATCTCAAATTACATCAAATCCAAGCATACCAAGAAAACACAAAAAACTTCTCATTTCTTCACTGAGGCAACTACATCTCAGTATGTGGAAGTTTCATGTCTGAAAGTTGTTAAACCTATTAGAGAAATGACACAGGATGATTATGAGATGGATAGGATCTACTTGGGGCAAGCCATACACGAGGGAGATGTGCATGTATTCAAATATTATATGGCCCGATTGCTTGTAAGAAATGAAGAAAATAAATATACTATGGAGAAACTAAAAGAGCATGTGAGAAGCCTCACCGTCTATGTACAATCATTCCTGGAATCCAATGTAACACCAATTCCTCTAGGAGAGGTTATCCCCCTCATCATTAGTTTTGATCCTAAAGTGATCAAGAGAGTTCAAAGATACACCATGCGGGGGAGAGCTAATGATAAATGGGTGGAGAAAGATTATATATAAATGAAAGGTATTATTTCCTAAGGTTCTCTCTTTATTCCAAATTTTCCTTGACACTATTTCTGAGGTAAAAATGACCAATGATTGAGAAAGAAAAATTCCATTGGGATGATGTGTTCTCATTGGTGTATGAGATGAGTTGTCTTTATTATTACTCCTTAGTGAGCAAGAATCTATTCACATATATCTCAGATAATTTGTCTCCCATGTGGTCATGCACAATGAGTGCTAGGTTTGATATGATAAATGATGATATCTTAGAACTTGAGTCTTATGGAGAAAATTCATATGAAATCTTGGAATATGTCAACAATAGTGTGCAGAATCTCAGATGGCATCCACTCAGTGAATAATCATCATTGGAAGAACTCCTAAAGTCTTTCCAATAATTGCTCTACAAAGAGGTAGGAGATCTTTTATTTTTAAATGAAGATACTTTGGAATCCCTTGAGGAAATTAGAGGTTCAATCTCTAATACTGAAAGAGATCACCAAGTTTGGTTCACATAATGCAAGACCATTGGTGGCATTCCTGATACTTATATTAGTGCTCTAGGTTATGTTTTCATTCCACAGGTAGAGAAGGTGGCACTCTCAACAAACCATTTCAGTAAGGAGGTCAAAGGAAAGGAGTTCATTTTAGTAGCATTTCTTCATATTTCTCTAAGATCTCTCTTCATCACCGGAAGCTTCCTCATCCTTAGATTGATAACTTTGTTCTTATCTCTCTTCTTCCCTCTCCCTCTATATTCTAATTATTTGTTGGGAATGTAATCTTTGGATTTTTTTTCTTATTCACTCATGTGACCTTTTAATTTTACATTGTAAGAGTTATTTTTCATTAGTCATAAAGGACTCATCTTTATTCATGTAGGAATATTAAAGGTAACAAGTGGTAGGAATGTGAAAATCCATGTGGGGGGAGAAGAAGAGACACATTGTAAAGGTATATAGTTGGATGGTTTCTCCATTCCAAAGGGATAATATATTTTGTTCTCCTACTACAAGAAAGAAGCTATTTCTTCTATTTTATTTTCTATGTTCTTCTACTTCTATTTTCAAATTTTCAAACAATGTAATCTTGAACAACCAAGAAATAAATTTAAATCTTTGAGGAATAGATCAATTGAACTTTATGTATTTGATTTGTTAATCTTGTTATTACTTACTTAGTTATTTTATTCCTATTGGATGTGGACCTACTCTAGTTAATATTAGTGAAATTTTTTAAGTTCTTATTCGCTACCTTAACCCTATCTCCCTCGATTCTTATCACCCCTTCACCTTTGCCCAAGAAAAGTCCTTGTATTCATTACAAGCAATTTGCCATAGGTTTAGTGGATTATTCCTATGTATTTTAGTTTTCATGCATTCAATAAATGATATCCTCCCCATTCCCAAGAGGAGGGACCTAGTCCTACGACCGTTAGTGAAAACCACTAATTTTCTCTTGTGAAAAATTATTTTGCCAAGAGGACCCACATTTCATCTTGTTAAAAGATTTAAAAAACTTATAAATACAAGAATATGTGTTTTCATTTTTAATAAGTATTTGTGTGTTGCTATTTATATTGTTTTTGATCCACTTTTAAGCACATAATGAATCCATTACACTATATTTTTTAAAGATCCAATTTTCCATCCTAGTATACTAGAAATATTGAGACAGTGAGAGGTAGTTAAGGAGGTGAATGCTTTGAGTTCCTTATAGATTTCACCTAGAAGGAGGAGTATACCTATGCAGAGACCTATATCCTCTACTCTTAGAACTCAATCCACACCCCTAAAATGTAGCTTTCACCATGCCTTTCAAAGAAACCTTCACCCTTTATCCTCTATGACCATGTAAAGAAATCAATCTTTTTTTTAATTCAGTAGAGGCATTCCTATGGCCCTAAATGCATGCAATGAAATACCTATCTCAACCATTAAAAATTCCCATATTTTAATGGTAAAACTATTCTTAATCCTACTAAGAGTATTAAAAATATTCCAACATCTGCACCATGCACCATATCACTCAAGATGATGTAAATGTGGAATTATTCAATTCTTCTTTAAGAGGAAAATATCTAGATTGGTATAAAGGTTTACTCCTTGATTCCATGCATAAGTGTGATGATCTTGGAGAGAGTTTGTGAAGGAATTTTGAAGGAAAGGGTGACAAATTGTCACTGATGGATTAACTAACCACAAAAAAGAGCACTAACTAAGGTAATTTCTAACTTCAATAATATATTTCAAAATACTTGGGAGAAGATCCTACTTCTATTAATTCATCACCACATAATTCCTTCCTTTCCTATCTTAAAGCCTCAAACTTTGACATTTTTATTACGACCCAATCTATGGAGGGGCAAGGTATTACGCGATGCATATGAAATCACTATTTAAGCTAAAAATAGCCTAATACAACCATAAAAGTTATATCCAAGGCCTCTCGTGCATATTTTTCCTAAAATAACCCCTCCTACACCCCATTCCCTTAGAACCATTCCTAAAGCCTCTTTAAATGAGCTTAATGAACTCAAAATATTATACATAAACATGGATAATGAGTTAACTTCTCTCAAAAGGTAACAAAATCAGCTAACTCCTATGCCATACCAACATTATAATCCTTCCTATTAGCAAAATAGAATGAAAAATCAAGGCTAAATGGTCCCTATTAGACCCCCTCAATAAAAATACCTAGCCATCAAAAATCCTAACACAATCATGGTCATAATGTAAGACAACCTCGTGGCTCATTGTAACTTCCAATCATTTAATCAACCTATTCAAATGTTGATGTAATTATAGACCAGGGATGTGTTCAAGGATGTATGCAAAGAAGTTGATATGCAACTCAGTATTATGGTGGTTCTCTTTTTGGGGAGGTTTTTTTTAGTGTCAGTTTTCTTGTCTACACTAATTAAATATAGAAAGTAGGTAAAGGATCTAAAATATTGAATGTCAAAGCTTCTAATCTATGGAGAACAAACTATATGAACTACATATATTTCTAATGAAACAAAGTTACTGAAATGAAATGCTTGTTAAAGTAAATGTTTTCTTGAAATGAAATACTTGATTGAATCAAATGACAATAAAGGGATTGTGATGAAACAAAGAAATACAAGATTGCATTCAGATAATGTTAGACCCTGAAATTGACTAAGTCCCAAGGTAGAGGAAGAGCACGCATGGGCAGGGAAAGTAAGGTAGAAAAAATCTCAAGGAAAGGTGTGTGAGAGAAAAGGTTAGCGCATGGAAGTAACAAAGGATTTGGGGACTTAGCCGTATTTCTAAGGTGGAATTACAGGAAAAACACATGAAGGTTCAAGTAAGCATGATAAGTGGATAAGGTTCCAGCATGGAGTCTTGGAGCTCAAGGAAAGAATATTCCACAAAGTGAATATTCCAAAGCAGGATCATTACAGTTAGTGGAGGCTCTTGTAAGATGGCATAAGCACTTGAGTATGGAGGAGCATGTTTCCACCTAGCATGGGATCTTCTCATGGATGAAACTATGGCGGTGAAGGAAAGATCCAGATTATATTTAAAGGAGTGCTTGGGTCCAAAACAAAAGAGGCTTTAGAGGTAACAAAGTGCATCAAGAATGTTGTGGGATAAAGGGGTTGTGACATTGAGGGTTTCCATTATTGTGGTAAGTTGATGTTTTTGTTGTTAGTGCTAGAGAGAGGCTAGGAAAGGATGATGCTATGCACAGATGTAGGCACTCAAGTCTAAAATGAGAGCTAAGATAGAAGAACATAGCTAGGGATCTATGTGCAGAGTAGTTTTGTAGGGTTGGGATGTTATTCCTTGATGTATATGGTCTAAAATGACCCTTTTTGATGCAATATGGCTATTGTAAATGATTATAACCAATATATAAAGATCTTTTCTAAATAGTTGTGTTTATAGAAAAAACCCTAGTGTGTTTTCATGTTATACTTCGTTCAGATCCAATTCTATTATGCCGTTGTGAAGTTTGTGTTTATCTCATGGTGAATTTGTGCTTAAAACTAGTTCCACTACCCCTGTATTAGATTATATGCATGTTTCTGTTCTACAAACCATTCCTCCATTAATGGAAAAATATTCTTACAAGGCTCACATAAAAGAGGGGGTTGATGCCCGCGTGCACCTTGGGTCAGTGCCCAACTTATGTTGGGTGATAGCCCTACACCCTTAGGGTCTAAAAGAGGAGTTAGAGGTAAAAAATGACTATGGATAATCATTAAACATAGATACTGAAACTAAAATGAATCAAGTATAAATATGTTGCATGAAATACCGATCCTCCAATCTCCTAATTCGAGTGGGCCCTTGCTCTAATTTTGTATTGAGGCTCTCAACGCAAATGTATACTCAAAATAGCATGTATTATATTGATTGAAATAAGTTTATCACATACTCCAAAGTGCAACTGAAAATAACTTCTTCTATTAACTACTGTAATCACTAGTAAAATCTAACTAACAGTTCAAAGGAGGTGTCTTATAGACATAATTGATTACAACACATGCCACAAATATAGGTAACATATTAACCGATAAACAATTTCATACAAGTTTCCATGAGCACCCTATAATTCTACTAGAAATAGGGCCCCTCGTTTATAATTAATTATGGGTCAATCCTCCAAAATGGCGTAGTGGCAGTGGACTTGGTATCCTTTATTACCGTAACTACTCAAAATGGAAGAAAATGCGCCTCATTAGCCTGCATATATCACCAAATCACTGAACAAAGTAGTTTAGTGAAAGTTTCCATGTGGTCACTAGTTTTCATAAGTCAGAATAAGGGGAAATGCATCACTTTCTACTTTAGATATAACTATTTAGAACATTCCCATGCATATATTAACATTTTTAGGAGTAATATTTATAGTTATTATAGATGCTATGATGAGTAGATTTATGGACCCATCATCTCCCCTGCACTTTACCTTTTAGCAAGTCCTCATGCAAACTATCTCTGACCTGATCTCTGCCTAATTTTTTGTGCCATGTCATACTCTTCAAACTAATTCCTGCATACTGATTTCCTATGTGCCTTTACATCCTTGGGTTTCCAACATAACCTCAACCTATGCCTTAGAGCTCTCATGTGACTTAGGAGCACTGTTTTGCCAAGTGGTCATTGAGCTAAGGTGCTAGAGGAGGCCTAACCTACATCCCAACCCATTCATCTGACTATATTCATTGTCTCCCTTTCTCTACCAATTCCCAAATAATCTCCACAAATGCATCCCCCTTCACATACTCTAGCTGATATTCTGAGGAGAGATAACTTCTCTTCATTTCAATGGACAAATTTAGAGTGTCCCATCTATCTTATCACAGGATGTCATAGCCTTGCCAAAGTTTTGCTGACAATAAGTTTCAAATTCTTGGACACATTTAGCCAAGATATCAGATGTGTTTCTACCAATTCCATCTTGATAATAAAGAGATCTAAAATATTTTTTCATAGAAACATCATTATGGTGTTGAGGCCGAATGTAAAAACCAACAGTTTTGTCCTATTGAGTAAAGAGATCAGCTTTTTCTTCCCACATAATCTAATTCCTTACCAATGATTGAAAGGATTTCAATTGAAACTCTCCCACTGACAGATTTATAAAGAAATCAGGAACATTTGAAACCAACATGTTATGGAGATAAAATTCATATAAGAAGTTTCGAATTTCTAGAGTACAACCTTGATAAATTTGAAAGAACGTTTTTCCATTAGGATCCTCATGAGGCTCTCCACAACAAAGTCTATGCAATTGCCATGAATAAAATTGTTCTTGAATAAATAAACTATAAACCGAAGATTGGTTTTATGCAAGCCATAAGTTTACAAGCCAAAGGGAAGACAAACTCAACAATTGTTTCCAATTTTCTCTTTGCATTAGAACTTGACTCAGCCTCTTCTTTAAGTTTTCTATTTTCTCCTACCAACTCTTTATTTCTAAGAGATAATTGGGCATAATGAGAGGAAAAATCATCCCATGCTTTCAAACCAATATTTTTATATCTCTTTAAACTATCAACTTCCATTCTCAAAGAAGCTATTTCTTTATCTTTTTCTACACTCTTTTGTACAAACTCATTTTGAAGAGACAAATGAGTTGTTTCCATAACTTTTAGTTATTATTTCACAGAAGTAATTTCATCTTGTGTTTGCCTCAAAACCTTATCTCTTTGTGATTCCTCTCGACCAACCTCTTGTGTAACAGTTTATGTAGTTTCTGTTTGGATTTCTAGAGCTACAGGTATACTTTCTGGAGCTTCCAAAGGAGTTTCCGGTGCCTCAGCAACATGACTCTGCTCTTTAGGAATGGCTGAAGTAAACTTGAAATATCATGACTATTTTCCTTGGGAAGAGGAAGTCTCAGTTCCAACAAACTCTTCCAAAATATGGGTTGTTCCTTCATCAGACAATGTAGGCTGAGAAACTTCATCTTTCCTTGCGGTTCCAGACCTTATTTTTCTCAAAACTCTGAGCAGGGGTTGACAGGATAGTATTTTTATTTAAATCTCGAGGCTTTGAGGGGTGCTTGACTTCATTTTTAGGGTCTTCTATAAACACAGGGGTAGGATGAGGAGCAGATTGAAGCTTAGGCTGCGAGCTATGGGTTGGTTCGGCAGAAACTGGCATATGAGTCTTCCTGACCTTATTCTTCTAAGAACTATCCCCTGCAGTAGACTTTTCTATTTTCCTCTTGGGTTTCCTAGAGGCCTAGTGCACTAAAATCAATTGAATAAGCCCTGGGTGCTTAATTTTAGCATCACCACGCCCACTCTTATACTTATGTCCCACGTTTATGATAGCATCCAAGATGTATTAATGAAGATTCACCTTAAGCTCAGGATTTTTCCTGCATTTCTTCAAATGGGTTAGAATATTTAGCGTATCACCCACTAATACCGATTGTTTCCCATCACAAATAAAATACTAGTTTACCCAAGAAGTAACCTCCCTCCAATGGCCTGACAAGCTCTCCCTCTTAATACCCTTCTAAATTCCTTGGGGACTAATGATTATCTTAGGTAGAGATTCCCCATTCCTCATGAAAAAGGGCTATCAAATATTTAAGGAGGGAGTTAGTGACAACCTTAAGCCCAAAATCTGTAAGACCCAATATTTTGTTAACAATTTGGTTGTCTACTTCAATTATTTTCCCTCCTATTATAGAACAAGTTGCTTCAAAATTTGATAGAAATTATTAAATTAAATCCTTATAAAACCCCTAAATTTTTTGAATAAAATCCAACCAACCTACATCATGGAAGACCTGAGAGATAACAACATTCCGTAGCAGTGGCTCTGCAGATTTTGGCTCAGACTTCTTCTTCTTCCCCATAACACAGAACTGGTTTACAACAGTAAATGAAAAAGGAAGTGAGGGGGTATTTTTAGAACAATGGAAATGATTTCATGAGAGGAACAAAGTAAATTTATGTAATGTCAGTAGCTTAAATTTAAACTACTCATGAGTTTATAATAGCATCAAGATGGCATAAAATGGTGGCAGAAAGGACAGATGGGACTATTTAAGGTGACAAGATTTTATTTTTTTTGCATGGTTCCCATACTTCTATCCTTATCACTTGTGCCACATCACATTCCTTAAAAAGAGTGACAACATGCATTTACTCATCATCATTACCCCTTATCTCTCTAATTACTTTGCTAGATTTAGTTTTATGGTTTCAATAAAGGCATTGGGAAGTTAAAACATAGTTAATATCCACAGAAAAAAGTAAGTACACGTCACCTTACCAGCTCAATGTCCTTTTGACCATTGGCTCTCCACCTCCTACATTTGAAAAGTGATCATGATTAATTCACATTTTGATAAATTACATCTCTAACCTTTATTTGCATGCATGAAAGAAAACATATTTTGTGTTTTTAGATATAGGGGGGAAGAGGATGATAATCAGAACTATGGTCTTCTTCCTTTATTTGCATATTCCTAACAAACTACTCATGGCTGGAAGAGTTGAAATCTTCCACTGAATTGAATTCCTGGCACAACTGCATGTCCTTAGTGAAGGTTTCTTTATCCTGGGGGCATTGATATAGGCTCATTGTATGGCCGTTCACTAACAAAGTTCTTCTATCACCATCAATTGGATACAGTCTCACAAATCGATTATCATATATATTTTCAATTTGGTACGGTCCTAGCCATCTTGTTCCTAGTTTCCCTTTGAATTGATGGTATTTTGATTCAAACATCAAGGCTCGGTATCCTTCTTTTAATATCTTGGTTTTGATATGAGAGTCATAACAGACCTTCCTCTAATGTTGAAGGAACTCACATTGTTGTTGTGCCTCCATCTACATCTCATCCAGTTCATTCAGCTACATCACTCTATCTCGTTGATCTTAATCCAAATCAATTTATATCTTCAATGTTGTCCTCCAAGTCTGTACTTCAAATTCTACTTGGAGAAATGTCTTCTTCCCATATACTAGTTCATATGGGGAGAAACTAGTGGTGGTTTTCCAAGTTATGTTGTATGCCCAAATTGCTTCAGGAATTCTTGGCACCCAATTCTTTCTATCTTCATTAAAAACTTTAGTTAAGATGTTTTCTAGTTCTCTATTGGTGACCTCCACTTGTCCATTGGATTGGGGTGGTATGGTGATGATTTCCTATGCTTGATCTGGTAAATTTTCAAAAAGGCCTCAATCATGTTGGACACGAATTGAGGTCCTTGATAAGATACTATAGCTCTGAGAGCTCCATACCTTAGCATGATCATGTCATACAAAAATTCAGCTATAACATCCTCATTGGTAGATTCCAGTACTTGAACCTCAGCCTATTTTGTGACATATTTGGTGCATACCAACGTGTACTCTTTTCCATAAGATGGGTTCTATAGGTCCAACAAAATCAATCCCCCATTTCTCAAATGGCCTTAAGACCAGCTGAGGATTGAGGGGAAATTCAAAAGAAAAATTAGGCTTCCCCATTCTTTGACATGCATCACATTGCCATACATATTTCTTGATAGCTTTGTGGAGAGAGGGCCAGTAGTACCCAGCTCCAAGGACCTTATGAATTTTCCTCTTTACTGAGTAATTCCGTCCTCTAGGTTCATCATGACATGCTCTCAGTATGTCATATACTTCATCTTTTCAAACACACTTATGATGAATCATGTCAGGACAACATTTAAACAAAATTCTATTGCACCACTTATATGTAGAACTATTTATGACTAATCATTTGTATTCTTTACTAGTAAAGTAAAATGGAAAATTCCTTTTACTTAGATAATTGGAAAGATCAACAAACCATGGAGGGCATGCTGATATTGTAAACAAATGCTAATGCGGGAAGTAATCTTGAAATGCATCACCTTCTTCTGAAGCATTTAATATCAAAAGGAATTCAACAAAAACATTAGCCTTTCCATGCTTATCAATAATGGTCAAGTTAAATTCTTGCAAAAGAAGTAACCATCTGATAATTATTTCCCCCACTACTGTTTTGTTCATTAAGTATCTTATGGCCGAATGGTCTGTATACACAAAAATATTATAACTAGTAATATAGTGTCTAAATTTGTTTATAGAGTAAAAAAAACTAGAAATTCCTTTTTAGTAGTGGTGTAGTTTCTCTCTGTAGGGGTAATATTTTTTCAGATGAAATAGATGGCATATATTTGTTCTTCTTCATATTTGTGTCCAAGAACAACTCTCATTGCCGTTCTGGAAGCATCGATGTGAATATGAAAAGGTTGACCCTTATTAGGTCCTCTTAAGACTGGGGCAGTGTCTAATTTATCCTTTATAAATTGAAAAGCTTGTTGACATTGAGGATCCCATTCAAAAACATAGTCTTCTATTAGTAGAGAGAACATTTGTGCAACAATATTACTAAAATATTTTATAAATCGTCTGTAATAACCTATATGTCCAAGGAAAATTTTGATGTCTATTTGATTTTTTGGTGTGGGAAACTTAGTAATGACTTCTATATTTTTAGGATCAACTTGGATACCCTTAGCAGAGATATGATGACCCAAGACAACCCATTAATCAATAGGATAGTTAGTGTTGCTCACATCTGGTTAACACTTTTTAAAGATTGCTTAAAGATTCCTCAAAGGTAAACCCATGGACAATGATATCATCCATATAAACTTCAACACAGTCATTGGTGAGGTCTGCAAAAAATATCTAAAGATTACCTCTGAAAGGTTGCAAGTGCATTATAAATTCCAAATGGTAGAACTCTGTATATGAATGTACCCCCAGGACAAGTGAAGGTGGTCTTATCTTAATCAAAAAGTGCTATACTAATTTGGTTATATCCGCTAAAACCATACAAGAAGGAGAAGTATTTATTACCTAGAAAATTGTCTAAAACCTGATCTATAAAGGGAAAGAGAAATTAATATTTCTTGGTGGATTAATTAATCTCCCTATAATCTATATAGATTCTCCACTTACCATTTTCATTGGAATGATAACAAGCGGTGATACTCACTGACTATCCGAAATTAGAGAGATGAATCCTACCCTCAATAGTTTCTCTATTTCATTTTTGACAATGTCTCTTAATGATGAGTTAATCCTTCTTGTGGTTGTCTGACTGGTTTGACATCCTCAATGTAAATATGATGAGTGCAAATATTTGGATGAATCCCTTTCATATCAGTATAATCCCAAGTAAAATCCTTCAAATGATTTCTTAATATGTCTATGACCCTAATCTCTTGGTTGTCTTCAAAGTTATTACCAATGGTAAATTATTTTCCTACCTCAATAGTTACTTTTTTAGTGTCTTTCAAAATAGCCAGTTTTGTCTCAACAATCAAAGAGTTGAATGGACAAGCATGAGGGTATAACATGTGAAAATAGTCATGTTCTCAAAAGATACAGTCTTGGCTAAAGGAAAATGACAATCAGTTGATGTTTGGCCTTCATGGTAATCATTAGGCCTCTTCACAAATTTCTATATACATTTCACTTACCAAGGTGATCTTTTTCTCTTCTGAGTTCAACAAAGTCATTTTTGTAGCCACAGTTTTGGTTTCCATATCCACAATATTGTCTTCAAAAAACACTGGGTATGTCTTAGTAATTTCTTCCATATGATTTTTCACTACAATGGTGGAAAAATAAGTAGGACTCATATTGTTAGTATTCAAAAAATATAACCACACACATTCACAAATAGCCACATATGGTTGGGAAGGAGGATAAAGAGAAATATTCTTTGCTTTTTTCCCATTTGACATAGTCATTTTTATTGACCTACAGTCAATGTATGCAACAAAAATAGATAGCCAGGGTATTCCTAAGATGACTGGATATCCTATATTTCAAGCCTTAGGTTGTAAGAACATAAAATCTACCAAATACTCTTAGGATTCAACCGTAACCATAACATCCTCAATTATTCCATTTAGTACAAAAATAGATTGATTTCTTAACTGGAGGACCGTATTGGTTGGTTGTAATCCTATCAAGGAAAACAAGTTAAATGTATCTGTTGTTATGAAATTGATGATAGCACCGAGATCCACAAAAACGTTAGATATTGACTAACCATTTACAAAAATAATGATGAATGGACTCACAAGGTCCCCATATTTTGGAGAAATAATTTTTCCAGCTACAAGGTTTTTGAGTAGAAAATAATTAACAAAAGGCACATAAGAGGTCTGCATGGGAAATCAGGGCATGTTCAAAGGCACAGATGGATAAGGGAAACACATGCGCGGAGGATAAGTTCATATTTCGAGACATTTCCATTTTTGCACATAAGGATCTATTTTTAGAGATGGCATGCATCACACATAAACAAGGCAGAGACTTGCATGCCACCCATTGGCTATTTTTGGAGGATTGTTTACAAATCAATTTGTGTAGATGCAGGCTAAGAATAGGTTTATCATTGTCAATTAACTAAAGGAAGTCTATTATTAGCACACTTGCATGTGGGGCTGTGACTATAAAAAGCACGTAGCTAATAATAACATGCAACCTATTTTGGGGATTAGATAAGTGGTGAAGGGAAATTCCCCACCCTTAAAAATATGTAGTGAACTATGTAGTAGATATCGAGCTAGATCCAAAGAGATAGAGAGAGGATAGATATACGAACTAGGGTATAGAGAGATTATGCTGCTAGATCTGTTAGATGCATGAGCGTATACTATTATTATTATAATGAAGCTTCTGTGTATTTACTACAATTAATATAATGGAGATTATAGACTAAAACAAGGTGTTCTCATGGTTATAATTTATTATTGCATGCTTGATTCCATTATGGTTATCTGTTAAAGTATATTATGTCCTAGATCTAGATCTGAATATGCACTATATGAAAGACATAATAACTATAGATCTGAATGATTAAATTTTTCATCATGCTAACATCCTGCAACATAAACCCTAAAGAGGGACCTGGTACCTTTTCACGCTTTGGGTGAACTCTCAGTCTAGGCTAAGTGATGTGTCAGCACTCCTGGGTTTGTATTGCTAAATTCTAGACTGCATCATGGCAGCTAGATTTCCTTCTAATTTGACTATTTTTGGGTATTTATTATTCCTTCCTGGTGTCTTTATGCAATGGTTCCTACTGGTTTGTTTTAATTCAGGAGTGTTCCTTATTTCTCTTAAGAGTGGGACCTCAATATTCAAAATTTTCAGCTCTTGAACCAATGTTGTTTCTTCCTCATGCTGCATTTCTTTTAATTTCTCTGGGAAAGAAGCTGCATTCACATTCTTTTTTTTCTCCTGGTCATCCCTATTTTCTTGTGTTTATGGAACATGTTCAGTTATCTCACTTTCCTCAAGTACCTCAGTAAAAAATATTGGAGGATTGTTCATTTTTTTTCTAGATCATAGTCGTAAGTTATTAATGGCATTAACTTGCATTGTCTCACCCTATCCATAATTGAAGTTGGTTGATTTTTAAGGTTTGAGAGGATATGGAATTTGGGTGTGCTTCTTGTCCTTTGGTAGGTAATTTTTATGTGGTTGAGGAATTAAATCTTATTGTTATTGTGCAAACCTCCTTGGCTGATTATAGTTCTACTGGGGTGACCATTTTTGGTTTGGCCATGGAAGTGCATTGGCTGGTGGTGTCCAACCTTACTGATTGTATGGAGACATCCATGGTTGTGGATTTGGGTAGGCCATCCATTTTGGTGGTTTCCAGTCAGTTTTTCCCCAAGTTGGGATATGACGTCATCTAGGGATTCTGAGTAGGTCTAAGGGCATAAGCAAATTGATTATTTGATCTTTGAACAAATTTTACTTCTCCATTTCTCTAAGTGATAGAATTTAATATTTCTTTTAGCTGAGGTAGGGGAGTAAAATGGTTGGTTTCATGGTCAGGGACATCACAGATCATACAAATTTCTGTGATATCTCAAGAAAATTCTTGTAAAGGATGTCTCTTCCTACATCTAGGACAATATATGTCCAGAGGTTCTTTTGCATCATTATTATTAGCTTTCATCCCATCCATGGTTGAAGTTAACTACGTCAAGATGTTTGTTTTCATATTTTCCATCTCTTCTATAATTTTTGAGGTACCAAAGGCATGTTTTGATGTTTTCCTTCTTCTAATGCCTCCCCTTATCCTAGAGTGGCTCCTATATAACTCAAAAATATGTGCCATGGTGATTTTGTGTACATCACCTCCTCCCATGAGATGGAGGGATTCTTTGGTTTCATCACCAAGTCCTTTACGGAAGAATTTCTTGGTTATTTCTATATTCAACTCATAACCACTTCTCATATGGATAAAAGGAATCTATTTAGATAATCTTTCAGATTTTCATCTTATTTTTTCCTCATCTGAAAGAAATCTTCCCTCCTATCTCATCCCCTACAATAGTCTTGGTATTTGTCTAAAAAGGAAGTCTCTATCTGTTCCCATGAATGAATGGAGTTAGATGGTAATCCCATAAACCACCTCATGGTAGATTCCTTGAGGGTGGAAGGAAAGAGCTTGATTTTTTGGTTATCTATTTTGTATTCATATGTTTGGTAGAGGACTTTGAATTCAAACAAGAATTGGTCTAGTTCTTTTGTGGAAATTCCTTGAAAGATAGGAAGAATAGATGGGGAAATGTTTTTCATAGGTTCTTCCTTGTCCTCATTTAAGAAAATGGGGTAGGTAAAGGTTTGACCCAAGGGTATTTCACAATTTTATCTATTATCTCCCATTTCTTCAAGTTGTTCAGGTTCTATATAAGGTAATCCAGATTCAGTGTCACTCTCAAGAGTAGTATTATCAATGTTTACTACATGTTCTCCTATTGGTGATATTATTTGAGTGTTGCGAGGTATATATCTCCCTCTAGTGTCCCTTATCCTATGCATCAATGTTTATCTTTAAGGCAAGGCTTAGGATCACTACTGGTTACATAGCTCAACTTCAATAACACCCATAACATAGAATGTGAATAGAATGGTGTGTTTTGCTTATGGTGTTCCTAACAACAACATCAAAAATGATGGTTCGTTGTAACTTCCAATTATTTAATCAACCTATTCAAATGTTGATGTCATTATAGACCAGGGTTGTGTTCAAGGTTGTATGCAGAGAAGTTGATATGCAATTCAGTATTATGGTGGTTCTCTTTTTGGGGTTTTTGTTTAGTGTTGGTTTTCTTGTCTACACTACTTAACCATGGAAAACAAGTAAAGGATCTAAACTATTGAATTTCAAAGCTTCTAATCTATGGAGAACAAAGTATATGAACTGTATCTACTTCTACTGAAACAAAGTTGCTGAAACAAAATTCTTGTTAAAGGAAAGTTTTTCTTGAAATGAAATACTTTCTTAAATCAAATGAAAATATAGGGAATGTGTTGAAACAAAGAAATACAAGATTGCATTCAGATAATCATCAAACCAAGATATTGAAACTGAAACTAATCAGCTATAAAGATTTTTCATGAAATACCAATCCTCCAATCTCCTCAATTGAGTGGGCCCTTGCTCTACTTCAGGATTGAGGCTCTCAACACAAATGTATACTCAAAATAGCATGTATTATATTGATCAAAATAAGTATATCACATACTCTAGAGTGCAACTGAAAATAACTTCTTCTATTAACTACTGTAATATTTGTAAAAAATAACTAAGTAACAATTCAAAGGAGGTGTCTTATAGACACAGTTGATTACAACACATGCCACAAATATAGGCAACATATTAACCGATAACAATTTCATAAAAGTTACATGACACCTTATAATTCTGCTAGAAACATGGGCCCTTGTTTATAGCTGGTTATGGGTCAATCCTCCAAAATGGCGTAGTGGATGTGGACTTGTTCTCCTTGACTACAACTACTCAAAATAGTAGAAAATACACCTAACCAGCGTGCATATTCCACCAAATCACTCTACAAAGCAGTTAGTGAAAGTTCCATGGGCCATTAATTTGCATAAGACAAAATAAGGGGAAATGCATCACTTTTCAACTTAGATATAAATATTTAGAACATTTCCATGCATATATTAACATTTTTAGGAGTAAAATTTATAGTTATATAGATATTATGATGATTCAATTTATGGAATCATCATAACCTATCTAAATAAACAAGTTGGTAGTACCCTTGTGTACTACCACATGAATCTAACACTTGTGATAATGGAAGTTTGGGTAAAAAATGATGGTGAAAGGATCTTTGTTACATCAAAACCATGTTACAAATCTATCACATCCTCTTCCAACCATCATTGAGGAGAACATGATCTATTGGAAAGAGGATTTTTTTGTGTAGTCAATCAAAATGAAGGAAACCTAATCAGATCCCAAGTGTAGTCTATTTAAAACACTATAACAAAGAAGATAATTTTAGAGTTGAATGTTCAAGAAAATTAGGTCCCAATGATGCCTCATCACAAGGCAGAGATCCATACTGTATAAGAAGGCTCAAAAAACATCAAAAGTACAAGAATAATATCCTCATGCATATAATTTTTAGCCCAAAATCTACCATCATATGCCTAAAATATGAATTAAATATTAGGACACATACAATATCAAAAAGTATATTCTTATACCATTAAATATTGTGGAGAAGATAAATAAGACAAATGTGAATGTCACAATGTGTGATGCTTTAAAAATTCTGGTTCAATAAATTCTACTGCAAGAGGCTTTAGAACAATTTAAGAATGTTCCAAATGCTTGGAAGGAGGTAATTATTGTCACTTGAAGTTGCACCCTTTGTTGAAGCTAGGATCAACAACTCAGTGAAACATGGAAATAAATTCAAAGTATGGGACAATGGATCCTCCAAGCTCAATCTACAGGTGAAAATCCTAGTTCCTTTCACTCAAATTCACTGCAACTAATCTAACTAACTCTATACTCTATTACTAACTAGTTATAATATAGGATTTCTAAAGAACCATGGTTCAGAAAGATGAAATACTGAATAAATATAAGGTGATGCACAAAACTAAAAGTTGATTCTCTCATTGAGATGAAGAATGAGTGGGGAAAATGAAAATACAAGAAGGTAGAAACAAGACACATTCAACCCTAAAAATTTACCAGACTATGATTCTCTATGTAATTGAAACAAAGCATGGAATTTATACAAATATAACACACACACCACTTGACATACAAGAATAAAAAGGAAATAATAAAATAATACAAATTAAAGGGAAGAAGGAGAGCCATAATAACCAAATATCATTGATTAGATTATGCATAATCTATTATTATAATGGAGAGGTCACTAAGTGCATTGCATAAAACATACAAAGAATTCTGCAACTCAAAATACTTGGCCACACAAAATAGAAACATAACCTTGTAATCAAGAGAGGATTTTTTTTACAATAAAACTAAGTTACACACACACACACACACACACACACACACACACACACACACACACACCTCTCTCTCTCTCTCTCTCTCTCTCTCTGTGTGTGTGTGTGTGTGTGTGTGTGTGTGTGTGTGTGTGTGTGTGAAGGATAAGGGGGAAAGGAAATCTGAAATTAGGAAGACCACCTACTTCTCCAAATACCAAGGACCACTTTACATTAAAGTTTGCTGACCCAACATGAGCACTATGGATTTTGTAGAACCCATACCTAAAAAGGCTATGAGTTTGTTTATTTACATTTATAAAACACTTTTTCATGACCCAAAAGTACTTTAAACATTTATTAATCCTCAAGACCTTTCAAACGATATAATTTTTTTCTTATTTGGTGAATTGGATCAAAATTTATGAACATTTAAAAATCTCCATGATGTTCACATAGTTGACAGCCATGAGGTAATTAAATTTAACGTTCAGGTTTCCCATGTTGACATGTCAACTCCTCATTGGATCCTAAAGTCTCCCCTTTTGTTCCATGAAATTTGAGGAAGTTGCAGACTTTTAGAATCCACAAAAAAAGAAAGATGCAAGAAACTAGTACCCAAGGAAAAGAAGTAAGCAATGGATAAATAGGACCAAAAAAGAAGGAATCCATAAACAAATAGGAACCATGGAAATTAAGGAATCCATGGATAAATAGGACCCACAAAAAAGAAGGAAGTAGTGGATAATTAGGACCCATGAAAAATAAGGAAGACATAGATAACTATGACCCACAAAAAATAAGGAAGCTGTAGATAACTAGGAAATATTGAAAATAAGGAAGCCACAGATAATTATGACTTGTAGAAAATAAAGAAGCTGTAGATAACTAGGACCCATGGAAAATAAGGAAGCAATGATAAATTAGGACCCATGTAAAATAAGGAATCAGTGGATAACTAGGACCCATAGAAAATAAGGAAGACACATATAACTAGGATCCATGAGAAAAAGAGCATTTCATAGAAAAATAGGGATCCACAAAAATTTAGGCATGTGTGGATTCCCTTATTTTTGAATTAAGTTTTCTAAATAAGCATGTGTGTTTATTTAATAATAGTAACCTTAGTTCTAAACAATTTATATCTATAAAATGTGTTTGAAGTGAGTAATACACTATAACCTCTTCCATTTTATGTCTCATATATTTGGTAAATATATGGTCCATAATTGCATGATTGATTTAGGTACTACTAGCTCAGTCATGAGCAATAAAATCATTGATGTTTTAGGAATTAAGTATATCCTTGTCAATAAATAAGTATTCCAACTTGATGGAACCATTTTTAAAGTAGTAGGATTCATCAAAATATTGAATCTTGCATTGCACACCTCTTCTAGTTGTAGACACAAAATATATGCACTTGGGTACATTTATAGGTCCTAGAGCATACTAATATATACATGATTCCTAAGTAAGAAAACTAGTAATTGACAATGTATTTTGGGCCTTTTTCTTTGTCTCTTATAATTTTATTGACCTTGCACACCCTACAACCCAGTCAGTATTTGACTTATTTATCTTTCATGGCCTTGTACACTAGCACCCATTTAGGAAAGAAGCACCCAAGTGTTCCTATCCCTTTTGGGCACTCCTGACCCTCTCTAGCATTTTTTCACTCTTTTAGGTCTCTTTTACTTATTGGGCATATTTTACACTTTTGGTTCGGCCTTCCAATTTTCAATTACAAAATTCAAACAAGGGAATCATATATACACATATTTATAGCTCTCAAATAAGGGGTCAAACACTAAAATTATCTACTATCACCTAAGCTTGCATCCAAAGGAATGTGATCATTATTAAAAATCCATCTAGCACATTCATTCAAAGGACAATGGATGCATCACTCTACATACACATTATAGGAGGCGAAGTCTATTCTATTCCATATCATACATTCAATACATTTTCTACACTCTAGATCTATCCCACTATCATTGTTCAACTTGCACAAGGGCATCCTAGGGAATACTTACACACACTTTCACATAGAATTGCATGGATTATGAAATGTAGTGCAATGCTTGGTACTAAGTTCACTCTTCGGGTGACCATCGGGATCATTATGAATCCCCATTTTGCATCTTCTTTATTAGTTTTGATGTTATTTGTGGGCATGTGAAGCTAGGCATCTCTCTTTGTAGGTTACATGTGTGAAAAAAAAACATTGGAACAAATCCAGAGTGAAAAACATAGATAAAAAATGAATCTCCTCATGTATAGAAAAATATCAAAACCAGAGCATCTGGGTGGACACTAGCACCCAGATCTAGTCACCAATTCTTGAGCACTCCCACCCTTCAGTGGAATATTCTTTCCTACACATTTCTGGGTCTCAGAACCTCCAGTGTTTGTCGACAATGCTACTTCCAGTCTATTTCAGCTATTCACCTACCCATATCACTTCTATATCACTTAGAAATAAACTAAGTCATCTATCCCTCTCATTTGCTTAGGGTCTCATATTATTGCATGCTTATTTTTTGTCAATTTATTGTATTTTATCACTCATATATTATACACTACAACAGTTAATCTGAAAGTAATATTTAATTCAATTAATATTAAATCACTAGTATCATAGTCCCATAAGACATTCAATCATTAACCTTACCCCCCATGTTTTCTATCTGTCTATCTAGATATTTAATTCCAAAATAGGAATGGTGTATATCCTTATATTGGTCACGTATGCTATTAAAAACTAGGTATGACACCAAGATAACCATTAAAGTATATCACAACTCTAACTTCCATGTAGATTCTTATGATCTAAGTGTTTTTGAAGTAAATTGTGCCATCCACTATGAGATAGAAGAAAATATTGGTCCTAAACCTCATGAGATCAAGGAGAAGAGTCAATATGAATAGCTATATGAGTGATCTTAAGTGAATTATAAATTTTATCCTTATGATGCATTTGAAGAGAATGGCCTAAGCCCATATTACATTTAGAAGGAAAATATTCAAACTCCCAACTTGTATAAATAAAAGGAAGCTTATAAGGTATGTGGGATTTTTATTTTCATGGCTATAAATGTAAATTTGGAATTTGCATATGAGTGGTGTTGATATCCCTAGGAAGAGAAAAAACTATCTTTTCACATAGGCCCCAATTTAATTACACTAAAAATGTATCAAAGTATGAGGCCCTAATCCAAGGACCACAAAGTAAAAAGGAAAATTATTTAGATGCTAAATATTTTTGAAGACACAAATCTAACCATTTATCAAGCGAGGGCACAATGTTATGATTATAATACTCTACGCAAGGCCTACAAGCATAATGTGTGGGACATTTTAGAAGGATTTAATACCATCAACCTCCAAGTTGTTCTAATCAATCATAATATTGAACCTAAAACAATGACATCCATTGGAGTGTAATTTGACCCCCCTATAGATATTTTGAGGGATTTATACCAGTATGTGAAGATGATAATCAAACCAAGAACTATTGGTAATGAATGCCATTGGTAGATATCTAATAATGATAAACAATTTGTTAAATTTACATAACCAGAATTTTTCTCAAGAATTATAGCCCATGTTGCAATAAATTTATGGTGATTAGATCATTTAATTAAAAAAGAGGTTGGTCACCATGGAAAGAGTATTCAACCCTTATGATCTGTACATAGGGGAGAAGAGAAACATTAATATAAAATATGAAGACTACATAAAGGTTACCATATTCCATGGAAAGCATATCATAAAGAATTTGGTAAAAAAATATTTATTGAGATGTGTTATTAGTATGATGATATTA
This sequence comes from Taxus chinensis, assembly GCA_019776745.2. Taxonomy (NCBI): domain Eukaryota; kingdom Viridiplantae; phylum Streptophyta; class Pinopsida; order Cupressales; family Taxaceae; genus Taxus; species Taxus chinensis. Next base: position 223,639,313 of record CM034151.1, on the reverse strand, counting down.
TTGCTTAGACTTATGAGTAAATTAAAGGGTATAATCCAAAAATTATCCATCACACCATTGAAATCTCTTGAGATGCTAGACCTATGAGACATAAATAAAGGTCTGTTAATCCCAAAATTGAGCCCCTAATGAGAAGAGAGCTAATCAAGATGATTGAATCCAATATCATTTTCCCTATCAAACACTACACTTGGGTATCCAATCTAGTCCATATGAGAAAAAAGTAGTAAATTTTTTTTTGTGTGTTCAAATTTCGGGACCTAAATAAAAACACTCCTAAAGATAATTATCCCCTACCCTCCATGCATCAAAATTTTCCAAACGATGTCTACAGATGAGATATTCTCACTCTTGGATAAATTTCCGGGTATAATTAAATATTTGTCTAAGATTTTGATCAGTATAAAACAAACTTCACCACCAAATGGAGAACCTATGCTTATGGTAAATTCCTTTTGGATTATCTAATGTTGGTGTCACCTTCCAAAGAGAAATGGATTTGGATTTTAAATGTTTAATAAATGATGTCATTTTAGTTTATTTACATTACATCACCATATTTTCTAGAAAATAAGAATATCACTTGGATCACCTTGAGAAGACATTCAATAGATGTAGAGAGTTTTGAATTTCCCTTAATCCTAAAAAATGTATATTTTCTATTCATGAGGGTAAACTCACATGTCAATTTGTTTTAAAGAGTGGTTTAATCATGGATCTTGATAGATTCACAACCATAATTTCCCTATTTAATGTTGCTTATAAAAGGGAACTTCAATCCATTCTTTGAAAAATAAATTTATAAGGAAATTTATAACTAAATTTTTAGGATTGGTCAAACCCATCAATTTGATATTGAAGAAAGGTTGTAATTCAAATGGAAACAAGAAGGGAAGAAAAAATTTACACAAATAAAGTAAGCCATAACTCAAGCTCCTACATTTTTCAACCCCAATTTTGGAAGGAATTTTATTCTCTACATATTTAGGGGAGAAAATAGTACTACTATTATTTTAACACAAGAGAATCAACAAGGTATGGAGCAATCCATAGATTTTTATAGACAAACAAACTTAAAGATTATGAGATAAAATTAAATTTTATTGAAAAATCAATGTATATTGTGCTTAGAGCTCTCAAGAAATTTAGGCATTTGGTGTCCAACAACAAAATAAGAGTTGTCACCCATTAAGAACATCAAACAATATATCATGAGTGCAAAAAGCAGTAAAAAAGAGATGTTTGGATCACTAAGATCATGGATGTTGAAATCAATTTGACCAAGTTCATCATAGGAAGAACACTTTGTGAACACTTGGCTAAATATCTCGAGGCTAGGGAAAATTTAAGGATTCCATGAAAAAAACTTGTATAAATGGTGCAAATATTATTGTAGTAAGATTCACATTGATGGTGAATCTAGCAAAGGTGGACATATGTTTAGTGGAGAAAATGAAAAAAAACATAAAAAATAGTTTCAAATTAAATGACAAATATAACTTTGTTTATCTAAGGTTGAAAACTAATTTTATGAATGGCCTTTGTCAAAATTATTCCCTCTCACGGAAATCCAGCTCCTTAGTTGTTTTCAATTATTGATTCATGTCTTGATAGTTGACTCTTGATGGGTAGACAAAAAATATGTTTTAATTTAATAGTGAGTTTTCACTCTTGAGTCTTGATTTCAATTGAATTTTTAGAGTAACTGATAGAGCATAGTTGGTCTTGTTTTCATGAGCTACTATTTCACGCACTTATTTATTTGGGTTTGCTTTATAATATTAGATGATTAAGTGGTTTAGTTATGTCAGTATATGAATGATTACTTTATTTTCTTGTCAAATATTTGACAAAGTCAATTTAATATTTATGCATTCAAATTTCCCCCAAAGTTAAATAGGATCACATGTACTATTGTATTCTATGGCTACCTCAAAGAGTCTAACCTATGGGATGCAATGGTCATATAGTAAAAAATTACAATGTATTCCTACGTATCATGTATAACTTACTAAATTTATCCTCTTTATTAATGCCCTTAAATATCATTGGATTTACTCAGCCAATGTTTGTGCATAATTATATTTTACTTAGTGGTTACACTCACTCCAAAAACTTCATATTCTCTATCTATTCCTTGAACAATTGAACTAAGAAATAATGATTTTTTTTTTTTTAATTTGATAAGATTAAGAGGAGGTTTTTTTTAAAGGTCCCATAAACCTTTTAAAATCACAAAAGCTTAATATTCAAATTTATAAGTATCAAAACAAAATAATTTACATAGTATGAAATAGGGGTGAAAGAGACGCCTAACCTACAAAATGTGAAATTATTTAGCAATCGACAACCAAATTGCATCAAAGTAACTACTTTTCCAATTAATATTCTAGGACACAGAGGCTACTTTATATATATATATATATATATATATATATATATATATATATATATATATCTTGTAGTCTTTCCAACCATTTTTGATGCAGGATCTTCTACTGTGGATCTTGATTAAAAAAGTGGCCATGTATTATGAAAGGCCACCTCCTTATTTAGTTTCCAAGATATTTTTTAAGAATACCAATACCATGTTGTCAGCTCATCTTAGAGCCACTTAATCTCAATTTTAATTTCTCTCATTCATTAAAAGAAAAAGGATACTTAAAATAAGTAACAAGGTGATGTAGAAGCATCAACCTTGTACATAATAAATTTTGGTTTGTAATAAGTTTTGGCTAATACTAGGTTATGGGGGTCCTTTCAAGTGTTCTCGAGTCCTTCATAGCTATCTTAAGTCCCTCCATGCATGTTAATTGGGTATTTTGGAGTTTCCCTCCAAAAAGGAATATTTAAATACTTGAATTTGTAAATATTTTTTATAAAAGGTGTAATGATGTAAGTGAGGTCATGAAAGGTCTTAAAATACCTCAATTAATGTTTCTAGGGTATTATCACCCTTTAGTCAAGTATCATCATGAGTGGTTAGACTCCACCATGGTTAGGTTTGGGGAGTATTTATTATACTCACCTTTTAGGTATTTAGTGAAGATATTTGAATGGAGGAGGAATAAGGGAGAGTAATAAAAAAGGATAAGAGGTTAAGAATAGGGAGATGAAATTTATTAGAGCAAGAACCTGTAAGCTTGAGTATGACTTGTAAGAAAAATTTTATTGTAAAGGAATAAAGATGATTTTTGTATAAATGTATAAAGGGAGTATTTGTATGGAATCTCTATCTGTATTTGTTACTAATGAGCTTTAAATGGCATGATAATATGGATTATATTATTTGAATGATTCTCAATACTGGCATTGATGCATTAGTTAGATATTTAAAATGAATACTAGATGATTTTGATGATACATTATGATGTGACAAGTATTTAGTGTTATGGAATAAAGTAAATGAATGTACAAGTCTATAAGCGCATGTGGAATAGGATTTCAAAGGTGTGAATGAATCTTCTTAGGGTTGAGGAGACAACAAAAGAATAATTTCTAAGTTTAAAGCAAACATGTATGGTCATTTTGTGCATTCTTGAACAAAAGTGAAGGAAATAGATAGAGAATGGAAGAGTTGAGTCATGCATGCATAGGCATGAGAATGTATCTTATAGGTAAAGTATGATACGAAAAATAAGTTTGAATAAAGGATTGATGGATTGGGATTTGAAAACAAGGTTTTCTTTTAAGGAAATGAATAGAAACGTTGTGGTTGTTGGGAGTGTTTGCTAAGTTTGCATGAGTGGATGCATGAAGATGAAAGTTGAGATATGATATTACAGAGCTTAAAAGTAAACTTCTAGGAATTTAAACCAGGGTGAGTTCAAGAGAGGTAAAAAGCTTCTTCTCGAGCATTGCAAAACCCTAGTTTAGGGTTTAAGATTAAAATCACTATAAATTGAGTTTTTGTAACTGAAATCATTTCAATTTTGCAACATAACGTGTGAGCATCATGATACAAATGATTTTATTGATTTGAGTGGTGTTACTATTTTATGGTCTTTTATTTATATTATAGTATTTCTTGGAGCATAAACAAACCTAATTTGATAAGGGAAATTGCATTTATGTGTTGATTTCTTAAAGAAATCCCTAGCAAGTTTGATTTGAAATTGAAATGATTTAATGGGTAAATAAAAATTATAATAATTATTTGAGAGACCTAGTTTGAAACAAGTTATGAATAAAAAACATGTTTCCTATGTTGGAAGCACAATCAATGAGAGGGGGTGTGAATCAGTGATTAATAAAAAAATTCTCCACTTAAATAATATTATCCATTAACCATTAAACATGCATCCACAAGAACATAACCATAAAAGAGAAAATGAGAGCCCATAAACACAAGAACATAAGATGTAAGTTTGAAACCCTCAATGTGAAGAAAACCCAGTGAAACACAACTTTATTAGAGAAATGAATCAAATTTATTTGAGCACCAACTCAACAAGAAGCATCAACCCCTAGGTTTAGTGAGGCACCAACCCCATTAGGAACACCAACCCCCAGATTTAGTAGACAAAAAACCCTACAAGGAGGCATAAAAATACAAGATGAATCAACACCAAAAAAATCCACCTGATATATTTTTCACATCTGATTTTTTGCTACTACAACTGATGATGACACAATGAATCTCACTCTCCTTCCTCCTTCAAATATCCTCACTAGGTCAACTTTTTCTAGATATTCTTCACCAAGATGATTAGGTCTAATGGCATATCTATTCATCACTTTAATAAACTCTATAAAATATTTACAAACTCTCAAACCTCTCTTGAAGGTCACACAGACCTCTTTCACCTTTACAAACACCCCTCAAGTTCACACTTTTCCTCGCTTGCTCAACTAAGTCAAATGATCTTTCTAATTTTATTTTTTATATATATTATGATTATAAAACATGTATATCAGCCATAATAGGAAAAATTCACTCCTAAAAAAATAAATAAATCCTATAAACATCATCTATAATACTATATAGGTCAGCAATATCACCTTCATACCTAAATCCTTCATTTAGGACTCACGAAGCCCCTAATGCACTAAAAAGGCCTACTTTCAAAAATATAATGTTATAAAACAAAAAAAAGCTTGATAATAGCTCATACACCACTTATAAATATTTCCTAATAACAATAACAACCTCCAACAAGCTATTAAAACTCAGAACCGTCATCTCAGACCATGAAGCCACTTGAGAACAATGACAACCATCATGCCCCAAAGCTAGTCTTCATAAATGAACCTCTAACAAACACAAAAATACCTCAAATCATGAAAGTGTAATATATCAAAGTAAATATAATTATATCATGGTAATCACCAAATACATAGGATACCATAAATCAGACTAAAACACCTCTAAAAAGCTTCTTCAACCAGGTCACCTGAAACTGCTCAAAACTGCCCCAAAACCAGTCTTGCAAAATGAGATTGTACATACCTCCTAAGGGAAAAAAAGGATCTAAGAACAACTTGAACATGTATTAAAAGTTCCATAATTTCTCAAAAACCAAATAAATCAACAGGTTTAATGTAGAACTTGAGCACACACTGAACTTCTTCAAAAACTTACCTTTTTGAGTGAGGTCCACACAAAACCATAACACCTAAATAAGACCTGGAGAAATATGAGAGAGTTATATACAACCTAAAATCATAATAATATATAAAAATCCATTTTTGGCATGTATACTCAATAACTCCTCCATCGCTTTTGACCTAGAGTTTTAAGAGGGTTAAAAAGATGTTTAGCTTCTTAATGATTGTTCATAAAATTATGGGCCTTAAGTCTCAAAATAATAATTGGAATGGAATATAAATACCATTACCCAAATAAAATGAATATATTATACCACCATGTAAATATATCACATGCTAATGAGCATCAAACTGTCCAATTCGACCTCAAATTCTCACTTCCACAAACTTGGTAAGGGAAAAAATCACATAACTTTCTTAATTTTTCATTATAGGACCTAACACTTGGTCCACACCTCAATAAAAACCTACTACACCTTATCCAATGATAAAATTTTAATAATTATCTATATAAATTCTTAACCAATCTCATTTGGCCACCTAGGGCTTATGATTAGGTCTAATGTAGACCTAGAAATCATGTATTCACGTCACATCTGCACTATGAGACACTTGTGAATGCCTCTAGTCCTTGTATTAATTCTTACCATTCTCTCATCATGATCAAACAACACATAAATAACTATATTCCATCATAACATACCATACCTACTGACTAGGATTCCTAATTAGGCCACTTGAACATGCTTGCTTCACCTAAACTGACCTTTTTATCACTTTTCCATCCTTAAAAACCTGTAAAAACTATCAAGACACCTCATGAAATCAATATTGAATCACCAATACATTTCATCACCTCTATAAGTTGTCAAACTAACTCAAGAACCCTTGCAACACCATCGATACCAAACAATCTCAACAAGACACTCAAAACTACCAATCAACCTTCATGTTTCTCTCCTTTTGAAATTAATGATATTTAATACATTAATGAAAAACATCACTCTTTTTCATCAATGATAACACCATGCCAACATCCTAGGGCTACTATCATGTGTAAACAGGATTAAGAAAGAAGTAAGAACTTAATGGTTATTTCCTTGTGTTGTTATTATTGTTAAAGGTTTGGAATCATGCAATACGTTGAATGAAGGTGTGATGGATGGTTTGAAACCTTGAAATAGAGTTTGGATTTTAGGGGTGTTTTCAAGATTAATAAGAGTATGACAACCCTATACATGGAAGTGATAAAGAAAACTAAGGTAATAAGAATTAAATATGATGCTAGAGAACTGTACAAGATATGATATAAGTGGGAATTCAGAGTTTCAAATAGAAGAGGAACACCCTATAGCAAGTAACTCAGAGACATGCTAAGGAAGATAAGAGTGAAGATGCATGTACAAGCTTGGGAAGAGTCTTAGATCTTAAATTTACCTAGATAAATTAATTAATTTTAATCCATGAATGTCGCTATATACATTGTTAAGCCCTTGAAAAAATAATATAACAAGGTGAGAAATGGGTCAAAAAGGTTTAACTAGTAAAGATAGGGTAGTTAGCAGAGTCAAGCTATACACATGAGATCCACATTATTAGAAGATTTTATAACAATGTACATAACTGTTGGACCTGTTTAGGTAAGATTCAAATAGTGGAACATCACTTACATGTATAAAGGTGTGATTACAAAAGAAACAAGAGATAAGAATATAGTGAGAGAGTAAGGAACTAATGAGGACAACCAAGTTAATATTATGTCAAGATGCACAATTGAAGTATGTAACGAATGAAATGGTGAAATAGAGTGAACAATTATAAGGTGTTTATGGGAAAGAAATTTGTTCTTTAGGTTGTAATAACAATATATAATAGTGAGTAAGTACAAGAATGATCCAAGGTTTTGTTGAGAAGAGGAATGATACACAAAATTACTTGTGCCCTATAAGAACGCTGACTAATGCTGCTCTAATCTAATTTCTGAGTTAACTTTTGATAGGATTGTGTAAGAAGGAGATCAAATTTGGTTTGAGAAGTTTGGAAAAAAAAAAGGTGATGATTCACCCCTTTTCATGAAATAAATGGTATGTATGAGATCATTTAGTTTTGAAAACAATTAGTACATAGAGTTTTGAGAAGTTTCTTATCCTTTTTTCCATCAAGTGGTATCAAAGTAGGCTGATATTGATATTTAAATATATTTTACTCTAGCCATAAGTTATATGAGTGGATGAATCAACTTTTGATAGGTTGAAGGAAATTATAAGAAGAGAGATAAGAGAAATAAAAGGTGAATAATGGCAAGAAATATCTGAAAAGAAGTGAAGTAAAGAAGAAATTCAAAAGAATATGTGTGAAAAAAACCTAGGTGAGACCCAAGAAAAGGTGAAAAAGACTTGCTAAGAGACAGAATAGAGAGAAAATGGAGAAATAAGAGAAACTTAAGGTATTTATTATGTTACTTAGCCACAAGAAGAAGCAAGAGGAGAGAGATAGAAAGAAGGAAGAAAAGAGGAAAGAGGATCCAAGAAAATGAGACTTATGGTTTGGACAAGAATTAAAAGAAATCATAAAAGGCATAGAGCCACTTGAGGAGTTAATCAAAACAATAAGTATGGAGGAAGAAAACAAAGAAATGGGAATAGTGATGAGAAGAATGGTTAAGTGGCCTATAGGGCTACTTGTGAAGAGAAAACAAAGATTGCAGCTGAGAGAAGAGATTAGAAAAGAAGCGAGGAAGCTAAGAAAAATGGAGAAGAATGCAAAAAAACCATGAATAAGAGGTGATCAAAGAGGTTGTATATGAAGAAAATGTTGTATATATCTTCCCCCCAGGTAGATATAGACAAGCGGAAGAATATGGAAACCAAAGAAATTCAAACCTCAGCCCATGGCGCACAAAAATGGCGCATAACAATGAGTGTCAACATGAGAATGTATGCGCCAAGGCGCAGGAAAGTGGCGCACAGAAATGGATGTCGACAATGTAAAGGATGCGCCCTTGGCACAGGGAATGGCACATAACAATGAGTGTCAACATGAGAATGTATGTGCCAAGGCGCAGGAAAGTGGCGCACAGAAATGGATGTCGATAATGTAAAGGATGCGCCCTTGGCGCACGGAAATGGCGCACAACAATGAGTGTCAACAGGGAAAAAGTTGCGCCTTGGCGCACAAAATAAGAGGATGTCGACACAAATGTAAATGCACCCTTGGCGCATAGAAGAAGATGTCAACATAGAAATAGACGTGCCCTTGGCGCACAGAAAGGAATGTTGACATGGGAAAAGTTGCACCCTTGGCGCAGGTAAAGTGGCGCACATAAACATGTGTCGACATAAACATATTTGCGCCTTTGGTGCACAGAAAAGAGTGTTGACATGCAAATGAATGCGCCTTTGGCGCACAAAAAGGGTTGTTGAAACAAACATATTTGCACCTTTGGTGCCCGAAAAGGATTGTCAACATGCATATGGATGCGCCAAGGTGCACCTTCAGGAGGCGCAACATTCTGAACGCTGATAGGAAGCAGACCCTGACCCAGATATTCAGATGGCCATAACTTTTGACTGGGAGCTCCGATTCACACAAGGTTGGACTTTTTTCGGAAAGCCTACGGCGTCCTCTACCTAACTAAGACTGTATATCTTTAATTGGGTGGGGAACAAGTTCTTAAAAATGCAAAATACAGTTTGCCATTTTTGGGGTTTGATATGGTCCTCACCTACCACCATAATGAGATGAATTAGATACAACCTGAGGTGGTTGGGGTAGATTTGGACTTTCTCTCTCTTCTCTCTCTCATTCTTCCTATAAATTGTAAGGAGGGGATTTTTTCTAAAGGTTGGACATTCTTGTTTTGCCCCTCCCTTCTTCTCTTTGGCAGGTGAATCTGTGGAGTTAAAACCTCCCATTTAAAACTGTAATGCAGCTTTGCCTCTTGGCATTTTGCAGTGTGTTGTATCAATCTTTGGAGCAAAATTAATGCATGTCTATGGATGATTATCAACCCTCTCAGTGTTTATTTGCTTCTTCTTGATATTTCACTGTAAATCTGGTTATCTGTGCATGATCTTGCATTACATTTCTTTTGGTCTGTGTTTATTGGCAAGACAGGTGTTCTTCATTCCTCGGTGCATCACCTCTGTTAGTTTAGGTTTTATTTTTTCCATTTTCTTACCCCTGTCTCCTTGAAAAATTAGATTAGGTTTTGAGTAGACCCTCTGCATTTTTACGTGTGCATCTGAACAGAGGAATAGGAACCGGCCTTCATCCGGAGAGCTTTTCTGATTTCGCAAGGTCCCACACTTGGGAAAAGCTCCATGTTGTGCAATCGCACTGAGATTCTCAACCCATCGAGTTGCAGAGTCCCAGGGGTGCTGTGATTCGACATCAACAGTTTTGGCACGCCCGGTGGGACCAAGAGGTCATTCCATAGATTTGAAGGAGTTTTCATGAAATTCAGACCAAAAGAATTGCAGGTTTTACAATTCCAGATTTTTCACCTTCCAGGCTGAACTTTGAAATTGATTTTCAAGGACTTAACTTGCTCGAAAACAAGTCAAAATTTCATCAGTTGATAGATCGGGGGGTAATCTTCAAAAGGGTATTCCTAGAATTTTGAGATTTTGACTTTCAAAATTTCATGGTTTTTTGAATTTCGGATTTCAGGTTTTCAGAAATCTGGCATTTTTTGGGTTTTCGGGACTGTCATTCCAAATCAAATTCCAAACCCTAAAATCTCAAATGTGCAGGTCTTTTAAAAAAATTTGTGTTTAAATATTGTCAGGTTTTGGTGTGTAACTTGGCAAAATCTAGTCTTTTGAGGCTTGTTCTCTAACACATCTGGCGACTCCGAAGGGATAGAATTCAGTGGTGTAGCAGCACAAGTTGCCTAGGCACATGAGAAGAATTCAAACCAGGTCCAATACTCAAGAAGAAGGGCTATTTTTTCCACTTGCAACTATCACCAGGCAGAGGAAGGAGAGGAAGAAGACCACAAAGATCACCATCTCCGCCTAACAGGACTTTGTCTACACCTCCACCTGGTAGGCCTTTTCTCGCATCAACCAGGGTTCTTAGGCCAATCATAATGGCACATCTACCACTGAATCCCTTTGTCAATTTCACGGGCAGTAGTCCACTTGCCCTAAATGCTCAGAATCAAATTCCAGTTACAACGCTAAAGAATATCCCCTACTTCACAGGTGAAAATCATACTACTCCTATTAATCACATCCAGGATATTGCTAATGCATGTGCAATCCACGAAATAAATGAAATGGATGTTGCAGTCAAGTTGTTGGCTTCATCTTTCAAAGGCAAGGCCTTACAATGGTTTAGGAGCCTTACAGCAGGCTCTATTACGAATTGGAACCAACTTTGTTCTGCTCTTTGCAGCCAATTCGGGGAGAGGGCGGACAATTTATCTTTATTGGAACAGCTGACAACAATCAAAAGGGCTCCTAACGAACATATGGCAGATTTCAACTTTATATTCCAACGGACATGGGACAGGATCCCAATAGCTATTAGACCAACTGCCGAAGGAGCATTCCTTTATTTCTTAAAGGCTATAAATTTAGACATAGCCATGATGATCCAATCAATGGGAGGGACAACGCTGCCAGGGTCCTATGACACAGCGATCAGAGCAGAGAACTGTTTGATCCAAGCCGGAAAGCTTGCACCAAGGCCACCAATGCCTCTCTATCCAGACATGGGAAAGCCTACAACCAGTCAAGTACCAGAGTTAAATCCCATTCCAACTCCTAGGAATCAAAGCAATAATGAGGCGTCGACTTCTTCAAATACTTCAAAGGAATTGCATGAGGTCATGAAACAATTGCAGAACCTTGGAAATGAGCTTGTGACTATCAAAAGATAGCAAGCTCAAAGTGCTAGACCGTATCAGCCTCAAGCACAGTACAAAGCTAGGCCCCCATACCAACAAAATAGACCACCACCTCAGGCTGCAAATCAAAACCAGAACCAAGGACAGCCTCAAGCTGCCAGGCCATTTCGACCGTATGATCCAAATGCAACGACGTCCTCAAGAGCCTTGGTTCCAACACAAAATAACATGGCACAGGAGTACGACTGGTGTTACCCTTGCAATCTACCTCACAATCAGTCAGCATGTTTCAATGGTGCACTGAATCAGGCCTTGATGGTGCAAACCATTGGTGTTGCTCAAGAACCAAGCTAGGAGGAGAATCAACAGCAACAAACACAACAAGAAGGACCTCCAACAGAAACCACATTGGCAAATTGGCAAACGGAAGACTTCTGTGGAGTTAACCAACAGCCTTTTCAAGGCGTGGCTGCCAACACACGGTCAAAGAAGAGAAATATAGGAGAGGGACAACCATGTAATCCAGTTGTTTCTCAACCCACTCTTACACAACAAGGGGTCAGTAGACCAAACGCAGCTCCAAATGTGCAGAATCAACCTAAGGTACCTGTTGTAGCAACACATGCACCTGTTCAATCTCCAGAAAAGGTTGCACCAAGCAAGGGACAACAAAAGGACAATTCATCCCCCTTCAACATCATCGATCAAATGAAGAAGACACATGTGAACATTTCCATGTGGGAATCACTGGCGATCCCAGGGCAACGAGATTTATTGCAAGCTGCAATGGCTAATTGGTCTGCCACAAATGTATCAAACCAGGGACATGAGAAAGTTCTCACTAATGCAGTGCAACATGATGGGGGCCAGACAAGGAAAAATTTGAAGCCTCCACCATTCTATGCTTCATTGATTGTTGGAGACCACTTGGTACACAACTGCATGATTGATTCTGGGGCAAGTAGTTCAGTGATGCCGAAGCAAATAGCGGATCAGTTGGGTTTGAAATATGAGCCAGTACTGAAAGGAGTAGTACAGCTAGATGGAACGGCAGTAGGAATAGTTGGGGTCATAAAAGGGTTAATCCTAACACTGCATTCCTTTCCTAATGTTACAGTTCTATAAAATGTGTCTATGATTGACCTTCCGCCACTCTTTGCGTTGTGTCTATCAAGAGACTTCACTGCAAAAATCGGTGGATATTTATCTGCAGATTGGTCGCACATGATTTTTAGGACAAGGTATGGAGCCAAAGCAACAATCAGGTTAGAACCAATTGCCCATTTCCATATTGAGCCTCATGTACCAAATCCTATCAATGTAAATTGCTCGGTTTTTGATCAGGAGGAGTGTTCAAGTGATCTAGAAACAGGTACTAAGGTCGAGGGAATTCCTGATTTAACTTTGGATGAATGGGCAAACAAGAGTCATGAATTTGACCCATACAAGGAAATTGAAGAATCTGAATTGGGCGTGTATTGTATACATGAAGAAAATTCACCCATTCCTGACATCATTCAGCCTGAACAAAAGGATGAAAACAAAGTTTGGAAATTATTTTTCGATGGTTCGAGAAGCAGACAAGGTGCTGGAGGTGGTGCAATGTTGATTTCACCACAAGACATCAAATATTTTTTAGGTTTACGTTTCTAGTTTTCCTGTTTAAACAACACGGCTAAATACGAAGCATTGATTCATGGAATTCATTGGGCCAGGAAAAGGGGCATAAAGAACTTGCAGGTGTTTGAAGATAGCGAGCTAATCGTCAACCAAGTTAGGGGACAACATGCTACAAAGAACGACTTGCTAAGGAGCTACAAGAATAGGGTATGGGACCTCATTGAGGATTTCAAAGCTTTCAACATTGTATCCATACCCAGGAAGAAAAATGAAGCCGCAGATAGGCTCGCAGCAGTTGGTGCGACATTTGATGTGGTTGACAGCATCAGGAGAGAAAAAACGCAGCCACACATCCATGTGGTTGTGAGGCCAGCAGTTCCAGATAACAACACAAGCTGGCAGGTGTTTGAGAACGATCAACAGATCATCAATTTCTTGCAAGAAGAAGCTGAATTCTCCGCTAGAAATCAGGACAAACTAGAGCAAGCAGTATGGGGATCAAGTAGTGCAGTTGTGGACAAACAAGCTTCCTAAGGGTTTAGTAACATTGGAGTCTATCTTCAACCCTAACGACCAGTTTCGTAAGGAAAAGGAAAACATACAGGTCAAGAGAGAAGATTCAGAGCTAATTCCGGTTGGGGAAGACAAAACACTTCAAATTGGCAAAGTGGCCACTGAACAGGAGAAATCAGATTTCATACAACTTTGCCAAGAATTTCCAGATGTCTTCGCTTGGAGCTACGAAGACTTGAGAGGATTCGATCCAAATTTGGCACAACATACCATAGAATTAGATCCAGATGCTAATCCCGTCAGGCAGAAACAGAGACCGGTCAACCCTCACATTGAGCCTCTAATGAAGAAAGAGCTAAATAAGTTGATAGAGGCAAGCATTATATTCCCGATCAAGCACTCAAGCTGGGTTGCAAACTTGGTTCCGGTCAGGAAAAAGAGTGGAGAAATCAGGTTGTGTGTAGATTTCCGAGACCTCAACAGGGCATCTCTCAAAGATCATTACCCACTTCCTTCAATGGAACAAATATTGCAAGTAGTATCCGGTTCAGAGAGGTTCTCTCTCCTAGATGGCTACTCAGGGTATAATCAGGTGATGGTAAAAGAAGATGACCAGTTCAAGACAGCTTTCACCACCAAATGGGGGACCTATGCCTACAAGAAGATGCCATTTGGGCTATCAAATGCTGGGGCCACTTTCCAAAGGGCAATGGATATGGCATTCAAGGGGTTGATCAATAAAATAGTTTTGATATATCTTGACGACATCACTGTATTCTCAAAAAATGCAGCGGATCACCTCTATCATTTGAGGCAAGTATTTCAGAGGTGTAGAAGATTTGGGGTATCATTGAATCCCAAAAAATGCATATTCTTGGCTCACGAGGGAAAACTTCTAGGCCATATTGTTTCAAAGGAGGGGTTGGCGATTGACCCAGAAAGAGTTGAAGCAATTCAAGCATTGCCATTGCCAAGTCACAAGAAGGCTCTTCAAAGCTTCTTGGGAAGGATCAATTTTGTCCGCAGGTTTGTTCCAAACTTTGCAGCTCTTACGAAGCCAATAACACTGATGTTAAAGAAGAGCATGGCATTTAAGTGGACATCTGAAGGCAAGGCAAGTTTTGAGGCAATAAAAGAGGCTATATCTCAAGCCCCAACTCTTGTCAATCCAGACTTCTCTAAAGAATTCATGCTATATGCCTTTGGTGGTGGAGACACAATTTCTGCAATCCTGGTACAACAAAACAAAGAAGGGTTAGAACAACCAGTTGCTTTCTTCAGTCAAAGCTTGGAGGAATACGAAACTAGGTACTCTTTCATTGAAAAGCATGTCCTTGCGGTAATCAGAAGCTTAAAGAAATTCAAGCACCTAGTCTCAAACAACAAGATCCAATTATTAGTCTCTCATGCGGGAGTCAAGGACTTCCTTCTAAACAAGGATCTGAATGAGAAATGTGCAGGATGGATAACTCGTGTCATGGAATATGACATCGAGATCAAGGTCACCAAACTAGTACGTGGGAAGGGACTATGTGAGCAGCTAGCCTTGAGTCAGAAAGTTGAAGCTGGTGATGAAAAGGAGACTACTTTGATACTACAGGATGATCAAGAACAAGAAAATGATGACGTGCCTACTCCTTGTTGGACTCAAAATATGATACACTTCCTACAGACAGGCCTATGCCCTCTAGAAATGAGCAAAGCAAAGAGGAGATACTTCAGATTACAAGCCATTCCATATGTGCTTGTTGATGGTGTTTTGTTTAAGAAAGACATCAATGGAGTTCTATTGAGGTGCATTGGGATAAGTCAAATTGAGAGGGTGTTACGAGATTTTCATGATGGAGATTCTGGAGGACATTTTGCCCCACGAGTAACAGCTCTCAAAATAATGAAGGCAGGGTATTATTGGCCGACAGTCTTCAGTGACTGCTATACATGGATAAGAAAGTGCAAGAAATGTGCACTCTTCATAGGCAAAGAAAGACAAGCAGCACTTCCATTGCACCCAATTCTGGTTGACCAACCATTTATGCAATGGGGATTGGACTTCATCGGGGTCATTAATCCAAACTCAAGCCAAGGCCACAAGTGGATTCTCACGGCAACAAACTATTTCACCAAGTGGACCGAAGCAGTAGCGCTCAAGGAAGCAAATGAGTCTAACATACTAGACTTTTATGAAGGAATAGTGACCAGGTTTGGTGTGCCGTCCACTATCATATCAGACAATGCATTGGCATTTATAGGTTCCAAAATTACAGAATGGGCTATTAAGAATGGAATCTACTTGAGCACCTCTTCAATTTATTACCCGCAGGGTAATGGACAGGCAGAGTCCACAAACAAAAATTTTCTAAGAATCATCAAGAGGACTCTGGATGAAAATCAAAGAACATGGCATACCAAGCTAAAATCAGCATTATGGGCTGACAGAATAACACCAAAGAGGTCTATAGGTAATTCCCCTTATAAGTTGGTCTATGGAAAAGAGGCAGTATTGCCTATATCATTAGAACTACCTGCATTAGAATTCATGAAGCAGTTGGAGTTGGCTGAGTTCAAACCAATGGAGGCTAGGTATGCAGAGTTGATGGAATTGGAAGAAATTAGAGAACATGCAGTTCAAACAATTGAGAAAGATCAGGCCTTAGTGAAAAGATGGTTTGATAAGAAAGCAAGAGCAAGGACCTTCCGGGAAGGGGACCTAGTTCTGAAATGGGATGCAGATCGGGCAAAACCAGGAAGGCATTCCAAGTTTGATGCCATTTGGAGTGGCCCCTACATGGTCACAGGATGTAAGAGTAGTAATGCCTTCCAATTGTCTACATTGGACGGAGAAGAACTTTCGATTCCGGTCAACGGAATCTATCTTAAACATTTCTACTGAAAAGAGAAAATTTCTACCCTTGTAAATATTAGCTTAGATTTCAATTCCTCTAAGTGCGTTTGCACATTGTCTTGTTGTAGTTAGGTTTCAGTTTCCCTAAGTGCTTTGGCACAGGTTTCGTTGCTCTCAGGTTGTTTCTACAGTTCAAAGTGCTGTCGGAGAAGGAGTTGCGATTTCAGGCTCGGGATCAGAGATCAAGTTGGTTTCAAGTATTGCTTATGACTCCATGCCCAATGGATTTCTAAAAGGGCCACTAATCTTCTACCTAGCAGGCAGGTGATCCCGTTGAGTCGCCAAATTGTTGTATATATCTTCCCCCCAGGTAGATATAGACAAGCGGAAGAATATGGAAACCAAAGAAATTCAAACCTCAGCCCATGGCGCACAGAAATGGCACATAACAATGAGTGTCAACATGATAACAATGAGTGTCAACATGAGAATGTATGCGCCAAGGTGCAGGAAAGTGGCGCACAGAAATGGATGTCGACAATGTAAAGGATGCGCCCTTGGCGCACGGAAATGGCGCACAACAATGAGTGTCAACAAGGAAAAAGTTGCGCCTTGGCGCACATAAGAGGATGTCGACACAAATGTAAATGCGCCCTTGGCGCACAAAAGAAGATGTCAACATAGAAATAGACGCGCCCTTGGCGCACAGGAATGAATGTTGACACAGGAAAAGTTGCGCCCTTGGCGCAGGTAAAGTGGCGCACGTAAACATGTGTCGACATAAACATATTTGCGCCTTTGGCGCACAGAAAAGAGTGTTGACATGCAAATGAATGTGCCTTTGGCGCACAAAAAGGGTTGTTGACACAAACATATTTGCACCTTTGGCGCCCGAAAAGGATTGTCAACATGCATATGGATGCGCCAAGGTGCACCTTCAGGAGGCGCAACATTCTGAACGCTGACAGGAAGCAGACCCTGACCCAGATATTCAGATGGCCATAACTTTTGACTGGGAGCTCCGATTCACACAAGGTTGGACTTTTCGGAAAGCCTACAGCGTCCTCTACCTAACTAGCACTGGATATCTTTAATTGGGTGGGAAAAAGTTCTTAAAAATTCAAAATACAGTTTGCCACTTTTGGGGTTTGATATGGTCCTCACCTACCACCATAATGAGATGAATTAGATACAACCTGAGGTGGTTGGGGTAGATTTGGAATTTCTCTCTCTTCTCCCTCTCATTCTTCCTATAAATTGTAAGGAGGGGCTTCTTTCTAAAGGTTGGACATTCTTGTTTTGCCCCTCCCTTCTTCTCTTTGGCAGGTGAATCTGTGGAGTTAAAACCTCTCATTTAAAACTGTAATGCAGCTTTGCCTCTTGGCATTTTGCAGTGTGTTGTATCAATCTTTGGAGCAAATTAATGCATGTCTGTGGAAGATTATCAACCCTCTCAGTTTTTATTTGCTTCTTCTTGATCTTTCACTGTAAATCTGGTTATCTGTGCATGATCTTGCATTACGTTTTTTTTTTGGTCTGTGTTTATTGGCAAGACAGGTGTTCTTCATTCCTCGGTGCATCACCTCTGTTAGTTCAGGTTTTATTTTCTACATTTTCTTACCCCTGTCTCCTTGAAAAATTAGATTAGGTTTTGAGTAGACCCTCTGCATTTTTACGTGTGCATCTGAACAGAGGAATAGGAATCGGCCTTCATCCGGAGAGCTTTTCCGATTTCGCAAGGTCCCACACTTGGGAAAAGCTCCATGTTGTGCAATCGCACTGAGATTCTCAACCCATCGAGTTGCAGAGTCCCAGGGGTTTTGTGATTCGACATCAACAGAAAATCAGAAATTTGATGAAGAAGAGGTGATAAGAAGATTCTTAGTTTGTCTTGAAGAAGATGAAAATGAACATTTTTTCAGAAATGAAGATGAAGATAATTTTTATGATGATTGTACAAATTTTGAGGAATAAAATCAATTCCTTGAAGAGAAAGAAGGCGGAAATGAAGCTAAAAATGAATACAAAATAGTTAAAAAGGAAGATTTGGAGATGGAACAATTAGAAAACATGCAAAAGGAAATGAAGGAAACCAAAAGGTAATCATGTTTTCATCTAATTTTTGGTGTGACTGTGTATATGCAGGTGATTTAAAAAATATAGAAATTTATAGAAATGTTAAATTCCTAATTCCAAAGTTGTAATAAAATGATAAAGCAAAAAATTAAAGATATGACCTAAGTAATAAATAATTTAAATTTGAAACCCTAAGTGCAAATAAGGGATGAAGTACGTAGCTGATTTCACAATTTATCCTAGAGTGTATGAAGTTGGAAGACCGATGAAAAAAAAGAGCAGACTGTCACAACCAAGCCCAAAAAAATTCAAAACTATCAGGAAATCTGGGACTAGGGCGCTTGGACTAGGTCAAGGGCACCTAGGCATTGTAGACTAGTTCTGGGTGCTCACAACTATGAAAATCCTAAGAAACTAAATGTTACAAGGTTGCAAGATGTTGTTGTTAGCCGCCTGTATGTCACTTGATCATAACCGAGTTCTCTTGAAACCTACAAAGAGAAAGATCACCTACAAAACCCCAAAACACATCAAATCCTAAAAAGAAAAAGATGCAAAAGGGGATTCAGACTGACCCCGATGGTCACTCGACTGAGTGAACTTACAATCTGGCCACTGCACTACATTTCAGACTCCATATAGTTCTGTGTGTGCATGTAGAATTGTGCCCTAGGTGTCTCTTGTGCAAGATGCATTTGATAGCGAGTAATATCTAGATGTAGAAGATGTATATATATGTGTGCATGGAAAAATGAACTTCCCCTCCTATGAAGTGTATGCAAAAGAGTGCAATCCTTTGTCCATTGAATGGATGTTAGATGGATGCTTTTATGCTCTTGAAATGCCTTTGGATGCAACCTTAGGTGATATTAATAGATGATTGGAGATTGTTCCTTTATTATGGTCACATAACTTTATATTTATATGATTCCCTTGCTTAAATTTCATAATTAACCACTAAAAGGCCAACCACCAAGAAAATAAGATGCCCAAACAACTAGAAAAGACCCAAAAGATGTGATCAAGATACAAAGAGGTCGGGGATGCCCAGAGGAGATGGGGGCACCTGGGTGCCAATGTCCTGGCAGGGCATTGTTGTCCAGACTCAGAAATGTTGAAGTGACAAAGGCCAGACTGGGCAGTGGGGTGTGTAAGATCAAGAAAGGAACCATAAGGAAAGAAAAGAGGCCAAATACAATGGTCAATTAGTTCTTTATGTGCTTAGGAATCATATGATTAGTCACATGTGATTAGGACCTAGAAATGTACCCAAAGTGTGTGATTTAGTGTCTACAATAGGTACATTATATGAATAAGTGAAAGAAATTGTAAGAGAAGATCGTAAAAGAGATCAAATGAAGAAGATACAAGATACTATATGCATTTTTGAGAGAAATAACATGAAGAAGATAGAAGAAAAAGATGGAAGACAAAGAAATCAAGCAAGAAAAAGAAGACACAACTGAAAGAAGAAAGAAATCAAAGACACACTACAAGTGGAAGAAGAAAAATATAAAATCTACTTAAGATACCTCACAAATTCTTCCACCTATGGAGAATGATGCAGGAGCATCGACTTTGTACATAATAAATTTTGGTTTGTAATAATTTTTGGCTTGTATTAGGTTATGGGGGTCCTTTCAAGTGTTCATGACTCCTTCATATCTATCTTAAGTCCCTCAATGTATGTTAATTAGGTATTTTACAGTTTCCCTTCAAAAAGGAATATTTAAATATTTTAATTTGTAAAGATTGCTCTAAAAGGTGTAATGATGTAAGTGAGATCATGAAAGGTTGTAAAAGGTCCTAAAAGACCTCAATTAATATTTCTAAGGTATTATTGTAGCAAAAAAGTAGCACCCTAGGATTTTTTGTTATGGATCCCTAACTTTTGGGCAACATTGGGTTATATCTCAAGTTGTGGGACTTGCGAACTTGATATAACCCTACATAGAAAGCTGTCTCTTTCTCCTAAACTGCTTGCCACAAGCTATTTTTAGTGAAATAAAATAAAAATAATACTAATATAACAATCCAAGAGGTCAGGGAGAGAGAGTGCATAGAAATAAAGCCTACACTAATAATGGTGATACACCAGAAAACAAGGATGTTAATTGAGAATCCAACTGCCTAAAATGGGGAAAGGTGAGTAGTGAAAAGGGTGGAAAAAATGCACCAAAATCCAAAGGTAGATTCACAAAGAACACCACTTCAATCCCATTAAGCACAACTTTCAAAAACTATGTAGTGAACATGTGGAATATGCACAGTATACCTGCAGTGAATAAAGGCAAGTAGAGACAATTAAAACATGTAAATGATGGACAAAATGCATCACAGGACATATTATATTGCTCCAAAAATGTGCATAGTACCACAATAGAAGCAAATAGGAAAGAAAAATGCCATCAAAAATCTTAGGAAGAAGGCTTGAGCTCCATGTTCAAACCCTAGCAAAGAAGAAAGAGGGGCAGAAAGGATAAATGACTAACTTTTTTTAAAAAATGAGCCTAGCCTTACAATATATAGAATGAGAAGGAGAGAAGAGTGAAATCCCAGAATTAATTTTTCAACCACTTGTCAGATTCAATAAATGAGGTGAAATGATAGAAATATATTTGTAAAATCTCCCTCACACTACCCCATGACCCATAGTTAGAAAAAATGAAGGCCATACTCATTTAATGCATTCTTAACCACTCTTCAACTGTCTCTCTGAATACAGATATTTTTCTGAGAAATACGCCATCAAATATTCAATAATATATGAATTTATTTATTTTTGTGAATTGGTAGTGGAATCAAAATTCCAAAGATACCAATTACGTGTAATTTTGTTAAGAAATTCTCTAGTTATGAGCCCTCTGAGTGCAGGTAGGTATTTTTGGATTTGTGAGGCATTTTCGTGCATCCATACGGGATTTTGTAATTATTTCCCTTGGCTAGAAGAGTCAATTTAATAATTATCCTCTCTTCCTTCAATGTTTTTCTCATCATTTAATATATCTTGGTTCATTAAGATATTAGTGGGGCCTCCCATCATGACTATTTTGTTATCCATCGTTTAAAGGGGAATGTTTACTGTTTTATGTTCCATACCCAGCCAGCTCGGCCAGCTCGGACAAGCTGGCTCTCCTCCCTTTTCATTTATTTTTCCCTAAATGACCTCCATATCTCATACTTCATAGCTCTTTATGCCTCATCCTAATTTATGACCTGGCTCTGGCCTGTCCAACCTTGTTATATTTTGCATGGCAGGCTCCTTCACCTTTGAGTATCGAGCCAAATCATCCTTATGCTTTGTTCGAGTGCTGAGCTATCCACCTCACTATGGGCATCAAGTTGTTTCTTCACTTCTCCATGTGTCATTGAGTCACTAAGTCATCAGCCTATCTCCTAGCTCTATCTCGAGATCATGAGGTGAGCCATGCCTTGACCCCCTAGTACTTTGACTCTTGCATTTATTATCTCACATCGTGCCCGAGTGCACATGGATACCCTCTTCACTCTATCTAATGGCTCTAAGATGCTACTCCCAACTCACTGCTACACTTGGATTTTTGTCAGAAGCATTGAGAGGCTACTTACATGATACCCCCCGTGTTCCAATATTTGTTTGAATTCATCGAGCATGCTTCAGATGACTTGTTGAGTTCTTTATAATATAATTTCCTACATTTTTTGTTAAGAATGGTTGAGTTTTCGCCATGATGAAAGTGACTTGGTTCCTTCAATGCTACTCACAATCTCCTATGAAATGGCTTGTCCCTTCTTAAAGAGATAACTTGATGCACACACCTATAAGCTTGATACCAATCTCATGGTCTCTCAACCTCTTCATTATACTTGCTCCATGAAGACTTTATCCTGACATTGTGCTTAACCTATCTTGTTACCCTTATACTCTATCATCTTGGCAATATAACTAGGCCCTTCCAAAATTGAGCTTGGTTACTAGAACTAGTGCCCATTTAAATCTAACACTTAGCTATGGTGTATTGAGATGGATTGATCTGTAACTCAGTGACGAAGGGCTCCCTATATCATTCATTACATCTAGGCTAGGATTCTTTTTCCTCAATTCAAATTATTCAACGTCTTTTTCATCAAATAAGCTAGTGGATTCCATGGGCATTGGCCATGTGTCTAATAATGTGATGGCTTTGATGACCAACTTCAAGATTCCTCCTAAAAATTTGATCCATAACTGGATTAGAACCTGATCCTTTAGTCAAGACAACCCTAACTTCTGTATACATCGAGTCTGGAACCCCTTGATGAAATATGGCTCAGTTGACATAAAAATATCTTGGTGTATAAGAAAGTAGCCTTAATTTTAGTTTAGACAGTTCCATAGAGCTCAATTATTGAACAACTTTCCTGAACACAAAACTAGCTTGACCTTCAATGATGTGAACTGGATATATTTTAGTTAGTTTGTTGGAAAAAGCATCAACTCAACCATGCTATGTTTTGAGCTCGATGGATTATCTCAAACCCTTTAGAGATGATACATGTGCTCGACATAACTCTATCTTGAAAATATCCTCCATCCAGCTTGGTCTATGCATAAGTATCTTGGTTTTCTACCAAGGAGCTCGATGAGCTAGTCTTCAAGTTGAGTACCATGCCTTCATAAACCACACCTTAGATAATTATGACATTTTTTGAACTCCTGGTGAATCTTAGGTGCAAAGGATGAGGAGTAAGTGAAGATGATTATTATATTTTTTCATTTCCCCTCTAATGTTAATCCCCATAAATGTTAATCTTATCATAATAAGCTTACTTGTTATCAAATTTCATCGGAGTGGTGAAATTAGATGATAGTTTGGCGACTCACAGGGGTCATTATCCTGCTAAATGGAATGGACCAACTACATGTACCTACCCATTGGGCATGGAGTCTATGTGATAAATCATAAGATCGGTCTGTACTCTAGAAATATTTACCCTGGAACACTTAGAATTTAGTTTTTGTCTTTTACACATCTGCAACAACTCATAAGAAGATCTTGAAATTTATTTTGTGAGAGTAAAAAATTGTTTTAAAACTTGAATTTTACTCATTCCCACAAGTTGCGATCCCAAAGCTGCGATGATTGGGCCACTGAATCATATTGGCTGAAGGATTGCTTGCACAAGCATAGGGGCTTGCTACAGGTATTCTTGAAGAGAATAGACAAAATTTCCTCCTTAACTGATTTTAGTTGCTCTACATTTTTACGATTTGAAGTTTTCAATTATTACATACAACTCTAGATCTCCCTATTGCAACAACTGGAGGGACTAATGCACTGTAACACTAGGAGAAACACAAAAAAAACTATATACAAAAGAGAAAAATAATACATGCCTCAAGTAAGACATGTAGAGTGTGCACAAGAAATTTTTCTACTGAAAGAAAGTCTACTCCTATGCCTACACTAACTGAAACAAGGGAAATTTAAACAAAGCCTACAACAGGTAGGGAGAAATAACTTCCCTTTCTTTACAAAGTGTGACCATGTAATTACTTTAGTAGTGAACATGGCCTATAAAAAGAGTGAAAAATTACCTTCCAATTTTCCACTCAAAGTTTCAAAAAACAAAATTAATATCTCCTCAAGATGCTCATTATTCTGGTTGGAGGTGTTATAGCTGATCCTTGGTGCATTAAAGATAATCCCCATGCTCAAAAGTTAGCATGACCAGTGTTGGCTCCTCCCTTGGTTCCAATGAAACTAAATACTTGATTTGCCATGGGGCCTTGGGAACCAATGGGCTGGTCTGTTTGGTTTTCCCATTTTGTTGAAGCTCATCCTCATGAATGGGGATATCTTGCAGAATTTCCTAAATGGAGCTATTTGTACGCTGATTTTGAATTTCTTGTGCATCTTCAAATAGATGGTCCTCTATTTTGATGATTGGTATAGAAGTGGTGTCATCCTTGTCCTCCTTTTCCTTCTTCTCCATGGTAGATTCACCAAAGAGACTTGACTCCTTGAATGAGAGGAAAAATCATTCAATGATTGCATCTTCATCAAGAAATTCTGACTTTGATTCAAGAGGATAGTTATGAGAACCAGGTTGTTCTTGAATGTTCTCTTCTATAGCAGCAAGATCTTGTTGTTGGAGATTGAATGATTGAGTAACAAAGGATGTGATTTCCATGGGATATTCTCCATTAAAACACTCCTCCAAGTCATATAAGCAATAAATCTCATCACTATAAAATTGTGCCAAGGTCTATCCCTCTTGTATGATGATATCTGAATTTGGTAATCTCTTATTATGTATAGCTTCATCTTCAAACATGAAGTTCATGACCTCAAACTCTTCCAAAAAATTATATTCCTAGAGGGATTAAATGGGAGAGAGATCTGGAAATTTGCTAATTTTTTGAGCAATGACTCATGATTGAATTCCTCTGAATTTATTTTTACTCACCTTCATGTGCTCCTCTTCAAATGAACTTGGATTTGATTGTTTTTCCTCTTTTGTGAGCTAATGAATCAACCTCCACCTTTTGAACTTCAACCTCTTATGAAGACCTAGTTATCAGTGGTATTTTATTAATATTCAACCTTGAAACCCACTCTTTCACGTTTCTTACAAGTTCTTCCTTGCTAAGGTCTTTAATTTGTTTCACTCCTTGCATAATTTTATGATCTTGTTCTTCCCAAAATAGATTTTGGATTGCAATAGGAGGGGTGGGTTGAGATTCAAGTGATGCTAATTATTTGTAGTGGTGGGAGGGATGGAACTTCATGTTTTTATGGATGGGAGTGACTGTTTGGGAGGAAAAGGGGTAGATGAAATGAGGTGGGATGAAAGGCTAGGAGATGGAGAAGAGAACTTAACATTTAGAGCAACATACAATGGGCTTGAATCACGAAAACGTTGAAATTGTAAGGGCTTAAATCATGAAAATGTTTAAATTGAAATTGTAAGGCTTGGGAAGGAAATAAATAAGAACAAAGAGCTCATGATTGACTTACCCATTGCTAAGTTTGTCTCACACTTTGCTCATATGTTTCAATACCCTCAATCGATTATGTAAGTTGGGTCATCATTTCATCCAATAAATTAAGCTTTTCCTACGGGCTATAGTGTCTTGGAAAAGGGCCTTCCCATGGAAAAGGTGCCTTACAACTAATCCTGAATGCCTTCATTTGTGTTGTATCTTTAGATTGAACCATGACCACCTCCATTTTTTTGATCATCTCTAGTAGACCAACATCCTCCATCTGACTATCGTCATCATATGCATACCCGCATTCTTGATAGGTTCCATAGCCAAAATAGTTATAGCATTACTCATATGGGTAAGGATAGTGGTTTTGACTCTAGTCATAGTGCTGATCTAGAGGAGTTGTGAAACTCATTAGAGGTTGATTGTACTGCTGAAAGTGTGAATTCCAGTGAAGGAATGAAGCCCTGGTTGCACAACTTCATAGGATGAAATAAAATGAGACATATGGAAAGAAATATGAATGTAAATGGATGGAAGAAAGGTATGTAAAATCAGAGAATGGATATTTCAAACTAAATGAAGTTGTCGGATGTGCTTTACATGTGCTTCTAAAGGTTGAATATCACCAAGAACACACCAAATTGAGGAAATGAAGTGGTAAGGTGCTTTAAACCTATCCCACCAGGCATTCTAGAACTGTAGTAGCCAAAACATAGCACCTCTGGGAATACTAATTATGGATCCTTACCTTTTTGTAAACATTGGGTTATCTCTCAAGTTGTGGGACTTGTAGACTTGAGATAAACCTCTAAAGAAAGTTGGCTCTTGCTCCTAAACTACCTACCACAAGCTATTCTTAGTGAATGAAAATAAAACTAATCATAATATAATAATACAATAGGTCAGGGAGAGAGAGTGCATAGAAATAAAGCCTATACTAACAACAATGATGCACCAGAAAATGAGGATGTTAATCAAAAATCCAAATTCCTGAAATGGAAAAAGGTGAGTAGTGAAAAGGGAGGAAAAAATGCACAACAGTCCAAAGGTAGATTCACACAGAACACCAATTCAAGAAAATTAAGCACAACTTTCAAAACCTTTAGTGAACATGAGGAATATGTAGAATATACCTGCAGTGAATAAAGGTAAGTAGAGACAATAAAAACATGCAAAGGATGGACAAAATGCATCATAAGACATATTATATTGCTCCAAAATTATGCACAGTACAAAATCAGCAGGAAAAAGGCAAGAAAATTTCCATTACAAATCTTGGAAAGGAGGCTTGAGCTCCATATTCAAACCATAGCAGAGAAGAAAGAGGGGCTAAAAAAAATGACTAACTCTTTTTAGAATGAGCACCAGATTACATTTAATAGAATGAGAAAGAGGGAAGAATGAAAACCTGAAATTACTTTTCCAACCACTTGCAAGATGTAATAAATGAGGTGAAATGATGGAAAGAAACTCCTTTACACCTACTCAACTTGATTTTGACAACTGAATTGATTCCATTTGAGCTTTAACTCTACGGATTTTACCCAAGTCTTATGAGAATGGCTCGTCTGGGTTTGTGAGATCCATTTGACTAGTGTTGAATGAATCAGTCTTATGTGCATGTGGCTTAGTATTCCAAAGGAAATAGCTCACCCTCTGATTCCCAGTAGCTCGATCAAGGAGATGGATGGAATAACTTGCCTGATGATGAAAATGGGTTTAGTTCAATAGAAAACAAAACTCGGTGAGCTCATACTAGCTTGAAACCTCTATGATGTAATATGGAGAGGCTCGAATTAGGTCCTGGAGCTCGGCGATAACTCGGTGTTCCCTGAAATAATCATACAAGTCTTCTCATTCCGATTGTCATTCCAATGTATGTGTCTTGACTCATGACACTACAAGCTCTAACCAAAAGCACAACTCGCCAACATTTATGTGGGCTTGTATAATGTGATGGAGGTGACTCATTTCTTTCTATAATTTCACAACTTTCCCGGTCTTTAGAAGAGTGGCTCAACTCCCTGTATCTTTGGTGGACTTCTTCATGAGCTTGAGGGACTAAATGCAGCTCAGATTTAGATAGATCCGCCAGCTAACATTTAGCTCAGTTGACTCAACACCCAAGCCACAAATTTTTAAGAATTCTTCCAACCTAGTCCGAATATTGTAAATCTTCTAGGCCTCCTGAGGTGTATTAGAGAATTTATAGAATGTTGGAGAAGCATTCTTCCTGTAAGCTTGACATTCATCAAATTTCACCAAAGGGTGAAATGGGATAGCATGTATTATAACCCTTTAGTCAAGTCTTATCATGAGTGGTTAGACTCCACCATGGTTAGGTTTGGAAAAGTAGTTATTCTACCCACCTTTTAGGTATTAAGTGAATATATTTGAATGGAAGAGGAATACAAGAGAGTAAGAGAGAAGCATAAGAGGTTTCGAATAGGGAGAGGAACTTTCTTAAAGCAAAAACATGTAAGGTTGAGTATGACGAACTTGTAAGAACATGTTTCTTGTAAAGGAATAAAGATGATTTTTGTATAAATGAAAAAAGTGAGACTTTTTATGGAAAACGTGTTTGTATGTGTGAATAATGAGCTTGAAATGACATGATAATATGTATTACATTTTGTGAATGATTCTCAATACTGAAACTGATGCATTAGTTAGATATTTGAAATGATGAGTGAATAATTTTGATGATACATTGTGACGTGACAAGTATTTAGTGTTATTGCATCAAGAAAATGAATGTACACGTGTATAATCACATGTGGAATAAGATTTCAATGATGTTAATGAATCCTTTTGGGGTTAAGGAGACAAGAAAATAATAATTTCTCAATTTAAAGCAAATACATATGGTCATTTTGTGCATTCCTGAACAAAATTGAAGGAAATGGATAAGGAAAGGATGAATTCAATGGGGGAAGAGTTGAGGCATGCATGAAAAAGTATGATAATACATCTTAGAGGTAAATTATGATAGGAAGATGAGTTGGAATAAAGTATTGATGGGTTGGGCTATGAAAACATGGTTTTCTTTTAAGGAAATGAATACAAATGTTGTTGTTGGGAGTGTTTGGTACATTTTCATGAGTGGATGTATGAAGAAGAAATTTTGGATATGCTCTTATAGAGATTAAAATTCAAAATTTAGGACTTGAAACCATGGTGAGTTCAAGATAGGTAAAAGTCTCCTTCTCGGGCACTATAAAATCCTAGTTTAGGGTTTAGGAGAAAAATCACTATAACTTGAATTTTGTTGGATGAAATCATTTAAAATTTGCAACATACCATGGGAGCATCTTCATACAAAGGATTTTATTTATTTGAGTGTTTTTGGTATTGTATGATCTTGTATTTCTCTGACATTCTTGTTTGAAGCATAAAGAGACCTAATTTGATAAGGGAAATTACATTTATGTGTTGTTTAATTAAAGAAACCATTTACAAGTTTGATTGGATAGTTTAAATGGATTAATAGGTGTCTAAAAAGTATCATAGTTTTTTAGATACCTAATTTGAAACAAGTTATGAATAGAAAACAAGTTTCCTAGGGCTACTAGCATGTGTAAACATGGTTAAAAAAGAAGAAAAAACTTAATGGCTATTTCCTTGTATTGTTAATGGTGTTAAAGGTTTTGAATCATGTAATATTATGAATTAAGTTGTGATTGAGGGTTTTAACCTTGAAATATATTTTGAATTTAGGTGGTGTTTACAAGATTAAGAATTGTATGATAGTACTGGACATGGCAATGATAAAGCAAACTAAAGTAATAAAAAATGAGAGATGATGTTAGAGAAATGTACAAGATATGACAAAGTGGGAATGAAGAGTTTAAAATAGAAGAGAAACACCCTATAGAAAGTCAATCAAAGACAAGTTCAAGAGTTATCTAGAAAATGTTTTAGGAAGATAAGAGTGAAGATGCATATACATCCTTGGGAAGAGTCTTAGATCTGAACTTTACCTAAATAAATTAAGTAATTTTAATCCATGGAGGTGGCTATATAAATTGATAATTCCTTGAAATATAATATACCAAGGTGAGAAATGGGTCAACAAGGTTTAACTAGTAGAGAGATGACAGTTAGCACAATCAAGCTATATACATGAGATCCGCATTATTAGAAGAATCGATAACATAGTACATAAGTGTTGGACTTATTTAGGTATGATTAAAATTGTGGAACATATCTTACATGTATAAAGGTGTGAGTACACAAGAATTACGAGGATAAGAATATAATGAGAGAGTAGTGAACTAATGCGGAAAACCAATTTAATCTTATGTCAAGAAGCACAATTAAAGTATTGAATGAATGATACAATGAATGTAAGTGAATAATTATAAGGTGCTTGTGGGAAAGAAATATGTTCTTGAGGTTGTGAGAACATTATAGGATAGGGATGGAAGCACAAGAATGATCCAAGGTTTTGTTGAGAAGATGAATGATCCATGAAAGTACCTATGGCTTATATGAAGACTAACTAATGCTGCTCTAATATGATTTCTAAGTTAATTTTTGATAGGTTTGTGTAAGAAGGAGATAAAACTTGGTTTAAGAAGGTTGGAAACACAAAACAAAGGTGATGATTCAAAAAAATTCATGAAATAAATGGTATGTATAGGATTTTTTAGTCTTGAAAATAGTTAGTACATAAACTTCTGAGAAGTTTCTTGTCCTTTTTGCAATCACAAGGTAATTTTGATAACTACGAGATACTGACTAGTTCCAACTTTGAAAATCTATACATATTAGATACCATATTATTGATTCAACAAGGAACACATAAGATGTATCAAATATGTGAGGGGAATCCAAAAAGTATTACAAATTAACTAAGTCCTAGAATATGGTGAATCAAAAAGGTGAGTTCCGAATGCAAAAAGAATCTATGATTGAAGAAGATGGAGGAATGTTGAATTGATGGAAAATTCAATTCAACATCACTCCATCTTCTTTAGGCATATAATATTTTCTCATTTTGAATTCAGATTTTTGATTCACCTAATTGTAGGGATTAATTGATTTGTGATATTTTATAGATCCCCTATTACCCTCTAATCTACAAAATGGAAAGCAGAGCACGATGTCCATTAATTTACCCAATTACTTATAAATTCTCCAAATGCAACAATTCATTATTTCTTCCTCATGTCATGTATCTTGTAAGTGATAAGATTTGAGGGTGAATAGACTTCCCATAACCTAAATCCATATTGAATAAAATGACGATCTTATCAATTTCAAATTATCCATGTGGCCATGCCACACTTTTTTTGACATCTAAATTAAAAATTTAATACTTATGAGTGACAAGAAAATATGAGATGAATACCTATGGAATATATGTAATGGGTTAATAGGAAACCACAATGTGTGGTTTTAAATTTTTTTGATTGAAAAGTAAACTATAACACTAACCTGGATTTTTTTTGTAAGGCATAGAAAAGAAAAAACACAAGTTGTAATAAATTTAACAAGTACAATATACACCCAAAAAATGTGTGATAAATTAAAAATGGGCCATTTTTACTCATTGCAATCAAAGTAACCAATCCATGGTAAAATCTTAAAATCTAACAAGGAAGGATTCCATATTACTTCCATACTTGGAACAAATTGTTGAGAAAATTTTAAAATATGAGAGAACTAAGAAGGAAGATAGAAAAATAGGTTAGTTTGTAACCTCATAATTAGATATGGATACTCTTAATATATTCTTGGAGAGTGAATTTAAGTTAAAAAATGGAGGAAACATAGTTCAAAATCATATTTTCCCGATGTGGAAGGAAATTTTTCACACATCCCATATAAATTTTCCTATTACTGCAATATTCAACAGTACATTCACTCCAAAAAAGTAGAGATAGGATACAAAAAATGAATATGGATCTAGAGAACATTTAATTAAAGTGAAACCATAGATAGAGGATGAATAATGGAAGGCTAACACAAAGGTAATTCCACATATGAAGCTAGACATCTGGGATGACTTTCCCTATTTTCTCTAGGAGGTGAAAATAATCAAAATATTTCTTATCCAAATACATAATGAAATGATATATCTAGAAAAAGCATACCCAATAATAGATGAGGATATTAAGAAAGTCATGAATTTGATAAGATATGGGTATAACATGCACATATTAGATAAGAAAGGTAAATCTATCGAAAAGACTATTGCAAGCTTATTGGGGATTATCGTTAACAAATGAGGAGCATTAATAGGAGGCATACCAAGTTCAACACTAAGATATGCAGTTAAGGTGTTTTCATGGAAATTATACCATATCAACAAAGAATATTATGTGTATGTTAGGAGTGCTATAATTACATATGAAATGATGGTAACTGAATTCAAATACAACCAATGCGAGATTATGTTTGAAGAATTCAATGATGATGTACAAAAAATGATGAAAGGTAAACACGATTTTTGTTATGCCCCTTACTAATTTTTCTAACAAAGTACTTTAAGAAAACCATGCCATGGAAGGTATAACATGTGGTCTGGATAGAGAATAATCCAATAGGATCCTAATTAAAATAACATGTGAATACTATGACACTAGTATATGACATAACATCCATGCATATATGGGAAAAAGGATTAAAAGTATGATAATGAGAAGAAATAGGATTTCTGAGTAGGCAATGCCTCAATATGACAATAAATTTTCATTCATGGTGGATGTTTACAATCTTTACACATGTCAATTCATTCCATGGAGAACTAAAATAATGCAACTACCATATGAGGCATCAAAAGAGGAAGTAGATAAATTGATAGAGGTTATAAGGTAGTTTCCATTAGATAACACAAAAAAAATTCCAAAAATAAATGCAATCATAGAAGAAATCTGCAAAGCATACAGAGGATTCCTTAAGGGACTTCTAGATTTCACACACTCAAGTAATACAATAGAGATATGGGATGTCCTAGAAAACACACTAGGAAAAATTAAAAGGATTGAGAACACCACAACAAATAATGAATAAATAGGGAAATTTACTTTAAGTTCATGGATGGATCACAATGAAAAACAACAGCACTTTGAGTTCCAATCCTCAGTTATGAGAAATATAATGGAAGAATTAGAGCTTGAAAATACATAGGTGCCCCCATCTGAAAAAAGGGAAAGCACCTGGTGTCCATGGCTATTAGAATAATTTTGTGAAAGAAAAAATGAAAGTATGATAGTGTTAATGAGTCTCCCTTAGCAAGCCACTTGAATGAGAGTACCAAAAAAACACCCATGGGAAAACATCAAAAATAGTTCTCCCAAATACCAAAGTTAGAATTAATTATGCATGATGTAGACACTCAACTTTGGTAGTTTGCACTTTGATAACCCATGACTTGACTATACACTCATGTTATGATAAATACAAATTCTCCATTCCCACTTAGCACTTTCTGAGATCCTTTATTTTACTTATTTATCCTTACACACTAGACTGTATGATGTCATCATTCTTAGAATAAAGGCGGTGTATTATTCAATGTGAGAAAGAAAGGGTAAAATATCGAGATTAAGGTAGGTCCGCCAAAACTTCAGACGTTGTGATATTTTCTATATGATCCTGGAGGTTGTGTTTGTGTTTTGGCCATGAGATATTTGAGGGGTTGAAAAGAATGATTGATATACGCAGATGCCTGACCCAAATAGTGTATAGTTCTTGCGCAAAAATATGGCATCTCAGGGCTAGATAGTACTTGGTCACACAGATAGTAAGGGTCAATGTGTTGATATGAGGTTCATTGGGTAAGATAAGTTGCCATGTCAGTAGGAGTGAACCTGCTTAGATGGAAATAAATCTACTAAGAGAGAGCAGAAAGCGCGTAGACGCACTAGATGAGATCGCAAGGGAGACAGTAACACTAAGAAACATTTAGAAGAAAGCATTTAGAATCAGAGCGCTAAGATAGAAGCGATAAGGTGCACTACTCGTGTAGGAAACAACTGCGGCACTTACACCGATAGGTATAAGGAAAGAGGATAACGGCCAGAGAAGACTGCCCTGGAGGTAGAGAATCTCAAACTTCTGACACGAGGGCATGAAAGAATTAAGTGGACTAGGGGGAGGAGATAAATGGTTGAGGACATAGCGAGGAGTAGTAGGGACAGCGAATGAGCTAACCAAAGTATGGGGGGGGAAGCACAGGCCGCAGGCCGGGGGTCAAAGGAGGTAAATAACGCGTTGGAAAGAAGTAAGGAGATGCGTAGGAGAACACCAAGAGATGTGGAGGTCAATGGAGACCGGTAGAGCAGAGATGAGAAGATATACGTAGCAAACACAGTGAGGCCGGGTAGCAGAGGGGTCAAGGAGGTATCAAAGATAATGACGTAAGCGCTATGTTAGGTAAACCATTAGAATGGAAACGACTGGTAGCGGAGAAGAACGGGAAATGCTCACGTCTGTGTGCGACACAAAAGGGTGCGCGGTTCAAAACATGGATCGCACGCAAAAGGTAAAGGAAGAAATAAACCGGAAAGGGATAAGGGAGAGAAGTACACGAAGAGAACAGTGTGGGGTGTTATGGGGCTGGATAATCTAAACAGGCAGCAGTGTTGGGAGGAGTCGGACTCAACGGGAGTAGCAAGACGAGGGGGAGCGGTCTGTTAGATCTAGACCTGGACACTTAGATCAATCGAGGCACTTCATAAGCGTAATGGCGGATTATATAGGACTAGAATCGGAAAATCAGCCGTCAGCATGGTTCCTGAAGAGGAACCGGGCGAGCCCAGCTCGTGGTAGATGAACACAAAAAGTGGAAGAGATCGAAATTAGGAGCAGTTGTACGACAAGGTAAGATGAGAGTGCGTGGAAGAGAGTGTCATAGTGGGGAATAGCGGCAGGAAAAAAGCCGAAACAGCCAGCATTAAGGAGGTAGCCAAGATGATGGCAGCTCTAGGGAAATGGGGGAGAACAGGATTGACCAAAAGAGCGAGAGCAGATAACAGGAGGAGATAGCGGCGGATAAATGGGAGTCAGAGCTGATTTATCTCTCCCAGCTAATAGAAGGACCTCTGTACATAACCAGCGAATGAGCTCGAAAGGAAAGAGTTTGACAGGGAAAGAATCTAGTCTATTCAAGAAAGTAGGCCACGCGATGAGGGCAATGCTAGAAAAATAAGAGCGTGAGCTAGTGATGTACAAGTGATAGTAAGAGGTACAGTAGGAGGGAAATGAAACAACATACAAATTCCTAGGTAGATCGAGTGCCGCAATCACATACAGTGACCAGAGGGTATTGAGAAGAGAGCTGAGAGGATTCAAAGAAGTAAAGCGAAATAGTACAGTCCCGGCAGCGACGCAAAAGGAACGAGGAGACGGAGAGAACCAATTAATAGTAAGGGGATAGGAAAATAGGAAAAAAGAATATAAAGAGTAGGGAGGATAGAAAGAGAATGAGAGGGGCCGAGAGCGACATAATGCGAAACATATGAGTCCTTTGAAACTAAGGTGGCATTTGTAATGTAGTGAAGTCGGTCAATAGTGAGGGGGAAGTGGTAAGAGGACGGCGACAACTAGAAGACTGATGTGGGGGCAGTGACCAAACGAAACCGTAGCAATGGTAAACGGTAGCGGAAGTCCAGGGTCAAAAGATAATAGTCGCCTCCTGGCTATGCCAGTGGGTGCACTCTCCGTAAATATTCCAATAAGATGACATATGAGAAGTTATAGGTAAGTCGCAAATAATTCCATGTGCTTTAAATCGAAAGGTGTTTCACTAGTATCTTATGGTGGAGCTGATTTATACTCATTCTAGTTCTGACACCAAATTACATGACATTAAAAGTTATACCTACTTCACTCGATCTACAGCAATTAATTAATTATAATGGTAATACAACATGAAGGGACCCCAGTACGAGAACAGGAGGAAGGGCGATCAATAAATTTGGCACCCCAAATAGAAGACGAAGAGAGGATCAAACTCAGATTCCATTTATCTCATGCGGTGATGATGAGCGCGAATTGAAAAGAAAAAAGAGGTACACTTTTGGGAATGGGGTAGGAGGTAAGTGTATCAGCCAATCGAATGCAGACGCCTCGGAGAATGGGCTTAGAATAAGGTGGAAACAAGAGCAGTCGGAGTGGATTGCCGACAAAAGCGGAACAAAGTAAAGTGATCACCTCTCAGCGTAATGGGGACTTGGGATTGAGGGAAACCTCCCGGTCATGGTGGAAGGGGGCCAAAGATTCCGTACTTCCATAAAAATAGAGTGTTGTATCTAAGCTCCGTAGGGATGCAATAAAATGCATGTAGACTTATTGAACAAGGTTGTTCATGGGTTTAGGGGAGAGAGATTTGTGCAACGGAGAGAGAAAAGAGAACTTATTGGGGGGGGATGGTGGCTAAGCGCACCATAAAAGGTCGTTTGATTTTAGACATTAGGAAGGGATTGGAATAGGGTGTGTGGTGAACCACACATAAAACAGTATGCACGCGGTACCTGCAGATTGTGTGAGGGAGGATTGGTGTGCGGAGCGGTAAGCAGGGGGAATAAATCACGAGAACTAGGTAAGCATCGAACATATTCGACTGGATATTAGGTTAAAAACTGCAGATCATAAGATAGAAATACAAGTCCATCGAGGAGTCTAAACCCAAAGGTAATAGAGAGAAGAGTAGGATGAGACAGTTGAGAAGGGCGTGGAGGACAAGAAACACAACAACTTTGCAAGTGTGCATCTGATTTTGATCCAGTAGGAATGAATGTCCAACCCATCTTGGATTTGGGATACTTGGCGAGCGAAACCAACAACACGTCCAAGAATCGGGAAATAGAAAACTTGAAGTGACACAATGTACCTGCAAAGAGAGCATGAGAAACGGGAGGCCACAAAGAAGTAAAGAAGTAATAGGAATGGATGGAAAGGGACAATGGATTAGTCACAGAAAACACACAAATATTAATTGAGCTTAAAAAACAAGGAGTTGCACAGCAGATGCCGTATATTCATTCAAAAAGAGAAAGATGTGATTGCCATTTACAATCTCGAAAGGAGAACGATTGAAGCGGGGACGAGTTCAATTTAAAATAAGGCAAAAACGCACAAATAGGTTAGCAGACTAGAAGGAGGATTCTTTTGAAACATATTGCAACGTTATCAAGGTAAATTGATTGGCACTGCACCCGTAATTGTCAACCTAGTGGAATGACAGCGGTTCAGGCCCGAAAGCGCAACTTACATGTATAGAAAGAATTAGCTATGAGAGAAGGAGAAAGACGGAGGGCGAAGGGAGGTTAGAATTCCGTGCTAAAAGACGAAGGTAGGGATCTGGATGGGTCTATTTCATAGGCTTAGGAGTTAGATTTGAAGCTCCTTGAAATGACCTTCTCATCATGTGCCTATTAGATGCATAGTATTGGAAGGGCCTAAGTCGGTCTTAAAGTTTTAAGTTAGACAGAAAAGGGGAAGAATTTAAATATATATGGTGTTTTAATAATGTATATTATGTTAGTTAAATAGTGTAAAAGAAAAAGAGTAGTTAATAAATTACGTGGTGGGCCGCACTGATTGATAAAAGGGGTTTCATGATATGATAGCACATCGATGGGAGGGTCCATCAAGTAGGAGTGCAAAGTATAAAACCCATTCCGGCCTTCAACACAACGACGAAGGGAGGGATGCTCCCCATTCCACGTCAAAGCCTCCAAAGAAAAACAACTAGGTAGCGAGTTCGTTCAACTTCTGGGTGGGGGAGCCACGCCGGTGGTACTATGAGGAGACATCGTATGTGAGCTTGAGCTGGTAATGACAGCATGAAAGGCTTAAACCCTATGGTGTAGCCCTAGCTTAAGCTATATATAACGACCATTTCGAAACTTGCGACTGTACAGTTTTACTGCAAGTTGTTGAGTATAGGCGCCAGTTAAAAATTATGCCCGGGAGGAAGGGTCGAGATAGAGGGCATCCAATCTCTCATGGCTCAGACTTCCAGTGAGCTGTTTGGACTGTGGCAAAAGTCGGGCAAGCACTGTAGTCCTTAAACAACTCCACTAGTACCCCTTTAGTGGAGTGGAAAGCCTCATCAACTCCTGCTTGGAATGCATGAGGACATTCACGGACAGCGATGGGGCACAGGATCAAGTATCTCCGTTTCCTATCAACGCGGGAGATCAATTTCTATGTCTCACCCAGAGCACAGAGAAAGCGAGGTTGAGGTCGACCACCCAGGGTTATGACCTGAAGCACCACAAGACTGCTAGGTCTATGACAACAAGCTTTATAACACCGACAGTGGAGCCCTCCAACAAAGCTGAAAACGGTACGTGGAGTATGCAGGAATCGGAGAGAGGGGTTGAGTGAACGTCGACATCGAAAAGCAGGGGAATCATCCTCAAACCACATTGGAGCATGAAGCACGCAATTGATGTTTGAAGTGATCGGATGCAGGAGGTAACGGACGGGTAAACTCCAACTAGATGACAGGTGCTGCCCCACCTCGCGGGGCATCATGACTGCAGAAAAGTTCAGACAATGTGGTATGAGGTGGGAACCATTAACAAACAACGGAGAGGCCGAGGGGACAGAGCGTATTCAGCCTAGTGCGGGTGGGATGTCGAAGGTGATCCAGTAGAATAAGAGCCAATCATAGTACAAGAAGGCTCAATCTCAATCTGAACATAGTTAAGGTCGTCGAGTATTACCGAATGAGCGTTGAAATGATCAACAATATCCCAAAGATCCACAAGAATGAGCTACCCCGAGGGAAATACGGCGTTCACATGATGAAATTGGTGGAACCAGAGTGCTGAAACAAGCCTGGAGAGTGCTTACGTACTGACATACGGAAGCTTCTTCATTGTTAAACACCCATTGGACTGATCCATCTATAACCTCGATATTCCGCCATACACTACAGACGAGCTACACCATGTAAAGCAGAGCTGGAATCCCACCAAACAACTCTGAGACATTCCACAGGTGAGCTCATGGGGATCCTTACAGATGACCATCAAAATATGAAGTGTTTTATATCGTTGCCTCAAAGCACGTGGTCACCACAAGGGTCGGCATGGTGGTCGGTGAGTACGAGGCTCGTCTTTCGACGTGGGGGAGAACTCATACCTTGAAACGATTAGTGGGGAGGCCTCCGCTCATTACATATTTTTTCAAAAACTTCAGCAGAGAGTTGAGCAGCCAATGAGTTTATGTATGACAGACTGAAGCTGATCTACAAGCGTGCATAGCGTAATGACGTGATCCAAGGGATGCACTTCATAGAGGTGATTCCTCGCAACCTTCATTGAGGCTCACTTCACAGAACATCTCTAGCCAAGCCTGATTCCAATGAGAAATTAACTGCGAGTCTGGGCTCATTAACTCGCAATGACAATACGACACTATGATGGGAGCCGCTGATTAACAAGAATAGGAATGGCGAAACTCAGTGAACACTCATCGGTTTATCGTTTCCTGGAAATTGAGTTCCTGCTAGCTCGCACGCCCACGGAGCGATCTTCGATGTAGTGTAAGCTCAGCCAGTTAGGATTAAATCAAGTGTCAGCCACCAGTATGAAGGCTGCACGATCTATAACAATGGTATACAAAAACTCGATCTGTGAATTAATGATTCCATGCCGGGGTGTAAGATATGGGTTGGAAACATTCGTTGACCTTAGCGAGATGTTTCAGCTCTACACACCAGAACAGGTTAGTCGAGGATCAAGGATGACCTTGAGGGTGTGACTCTCCCATTCATTAATCTAGCCCATACCGCGATAGTCCATAAGACGCGTGTCAGGGACGCATATCCGGCATGGGAGAGTAGACTCATTGAGCTGGTGAGCGGTGGGACAACTGAGGTGTGTCAGGCACCGGCATGGAGGCCACGTGAAGACAAGCCTATCTGAATGAGAGTTGATCTCCATAGACCACCTGAGATCTTTACAATACAACATGGGATGTTCACTCAAGCCCGTGCATTTGGATTGTTGAGAAGGGAAAAGAAATTCGCGAAAGCTATCTGGGCACTCGAGGCGGCTGCAACAGTGTAACTTGAATGGATGGGAATCATGTACTAGTGATCCTTTGCCCCGCTCAGGAGAACAAAGAGCAGGAAAAACCCTGAGGCGGTCACGGAATGCGCACGTGGTTGGAACATTCAAATACTATCTACATCCTGATGAGTGATTTCTTTGAATGTTGTGTAGAAATATTCTTGAGCTCAAGGAGACTCTCTTCGAGGTTGTCTCTTCTCGAAGGGCTAGAATAGGGGTAGTCCGTGGTTGAGAACGGTGGAGAGCTGGGCAAGCCTAGGCTAAAGAACACAGGACCGGAAGAAACTTATTCACACGGCATGCACTTCTAGGCTGGGTGATTGGTAGAAAGAGGATTGTCAATCGGCCAGCGGTTTGGGTCCCGCTGGTGGAGACTGTTGCGATATCTTAGGAAATCCAGAGCGTATGATCACTATTGTAATTGCGTTTCTTTTTGACGAAAGCACCAATAGAATTGACTAACTCCTCTAGAGAAATAGGTCTGTGGGGGTGAAGAGGGTAGTTTAAGCTCCCCATCTACGACGTCACTATACCCTACAACACAACCGTCTGGCGTAAAAGCAATGAAAGGTAGTGAGATGCTCGAGGACGGAGACTAATAACCGGGGGCAATCTCTCAAAACTGACTATTAAGACTTCAAAGGATGTATAGTAGGTGGAGACATGTTGGGATGGGCAATCAGACATAAAGCCGGTCGGGGTGATATTCCGTTTGATTGGCAACAGAACTGAATGTATCACATTAGTGAGCTCTCATGATCCATTGCGGAAGTTATAAAATTCTAAATTTTACAAATTTAAGAAGCGGCCGAATCTGTCTGGAGCGAAGGGCAACCAATGCAATGGGTAAAGGAAAGGGGAAAGCCAGCTACAAATGAGGGACAAGGAGAAGGCAAGTATCGAGCGATGAGGGCAATAGAGGCAATCGGAGCAGTTCTAGGAGAGGGACAGGGGAAGTAGGTGTGTAGGCGCGGGAAAGCGATAAGCGACACAAAAGTACCAACGAATACTTTGAAACTACAGAGAGAGAGTAATAGGAAAAAGACATGGGAAAAAAACATAGAGTTCGACGAAGTGGCGAAGATATGTACGGTAGGAGAAGGACCGGCGAAGGGTTCGTAAAAACAAAGGGGTAAGTGATGTGACGGTGTGTGGAAGTTATGGTGCCTAGGTTATATGCACTCCGCAGTGTGGGGCAAGGATTAGATTGAGAGGAAAAGGGGCGGGCAGACAGAGGAGGGGCTAGTGGGGAAGGTCACGGTGGTTGGTGTAGTAGACAGGAGTGAAGGAACTGAGAC
Source organism: Taxus chinensis (assembly GCA_019776745.2). Taxonomy (NCBI): domain Eukaryota; kingdom Viridiplantae; phylum Streptophyta; class Pinopsida; order Cupressales; family Taxaceae; genus Taxus; species Taxus chinensis. The sequence goes on along the minus strand of CM034151.1, from coordinate 223,598,572 downwards.
GGACGTCAAAATATTACGGAGGATGAGTGAACCTAAGGAGGGGCATATGCCGAATAAAGGTAGGATTGGCTTGAGCGGGAGGCCATCATATACTATGTTGTGGTCATCCTTCCCTGATAAAATAACGCAACACAACTCTGCGTCTTCATATAAAAGAATTAGAGGACCAGGCACGTAGTCATGGCCTTTGAGTTTTCTCAAACTGAGATAACTAAGTACCCATATGACACGAACGTGAGGGAGGTCTCGCTTCGGGCGAATGGCAGGGGCGGTGCCGGGAGAGGTCAGGACGGGGGTAACAGTATACACAGGACAAAAAGAAGTATAAGGTATTCAAGAGTACGAATCTCACTGTTGAACGATGCGAGTGAGTGTTACGAGTGTACTGTGCGAGGAAAAAAGGCTGCGCGGAAAAATAGGGTGTTGGGTCCAACTAGGAGATTAAAGGAAGGTATGTTGCGTCCGAGACGTCTCAAATAGGGAAGAAAGGAATGGAGTAGAGGAGAAGGAAAGAAAACTACATAAGAGTCAAGAGGAGCCACAAGGGGCGAAATAGATCAAACCACAGTCGCACAGCGGGGAACTTGAGTGGTATTTTGGAATCTACGGGATGGGGGGGAGAAGTATAGGCGAGCAAATGGAGCGATACGACAATTCTTCAAATTTGGAATGATCCGTAAGAGTAATCCGCTCCACGAAAATAGATGGTGCAGATTATTGTGGCTAGGGCGGTGCGGGCAATGGATCATAATGGGTTGCAATCACCGATTTGGACTTCGGGTCTTAACATGCTAAGGCATTGTGTAGATCTACTCTACTGAGCTTCCACTCTACTGAATTTTCCCTTTCGTCAGGAATGTGGGGGATCATTTAATAGAGGCAAAGTGGCCGAGGAAGGGGGACGAAAAGGAGGTGATTAACGGATCGAAATCTAATATGAATAGAGTACTTTGAGAAGGACAGGTAGTACTAATGTGCATGACCAACCGTGGAATTTGGATCCCAATCACTAGAACCCAGACTAGGTACGGGCTATGGGAAAATGATTGGAGAGCGCTAGGTGAAGGGGACGGCGGAGTTGGTAGGTCTACCTCTGGACACCAAAGGCGAGAATTATGGGTCATAATTATATACCATTACACGTCTTCTAGTCTATTGGAGGGTATTGCCGAAAGGCGAAGGGATGTCTTGAAAAAGAGTTAGACTCAGAAGGAGTATGAGGGGTAACGGGTCCCACCCGACCGACCAGAATGATGCATTACATGGTGGGAAACTGAGCACCCTTTTTTGCCGGAGGAAGGTAGTGTTGACTGGGAAGATATCATAGGAGGTATCATCGAAGAGTACTGGGAATAAAAGCGATGGAAGCCAGGTAGAGGGGAGGTTAAACTAGCTATGCTGAGATCATGTGACGGGGGGACAGCGCGCAAATCTCAAAGGGCCAATTAGAAACAGGCGACTGGATGTTTTGGAGTCGCGTCAACAGATAGGAAAGAGTTTAAGGAGGAAAGTAGCGACGAGACGATTCGGTGGAGTACACAGAAGACTATGCTCACAAGGTGGAAAAAGTTTTTATTTGTTGTTCTGCTATAAACGATGTCCAAATTTGGCAATTATGTGGATACAATGAATCTCAAATAGCCGAACCTGATTTGTACATATTTCATACCTGCGATAACGAGGTCGAATTCCTCACAGCGAATGGTTTCCATCTCGACTTTACAAGTGAAAATAAAGTGCTCAGTGGGTCGGAATCACCGAGGCTTTAAAATAGTGACATGCTACACGGTGCCTTGCCAGGTGGGCCTAGGAGTAGTCTTGAGATCCTACCCATTAAGCTACGCCAAAACAAAACTCCCATGGAGAGTTTGGACCATGTTTTACATTTCGGGTCCTCTTTCAGCTTCGACCGATCCATCGTAGGTCTTGGAAGATGCAAGCTCAGCTGCAAATTACTTGTGTGCGAAGTTGAGCTGGACGTCGAGAAGTTGGACCAAGCTTATCTTGGTCATCTTTAGAAATTTAAACCTAACTTTGATCCTCAATTATTGTAATATTAGAATCATTTAGCTCCAGCTCTTAACACCAGGGGCGCTCAAATATTAGAATACGAACCACCCAGAGAGTGGGTCTACTTACAGATGCTAATCATCATAAGTTGATCTCATACTTCAGAAACTAAGGGTGTGCATTCCAACCCACCTGCAGAATAAGAAGCCCTTATTGAGGTCTTGGTCGGCTAGCGAGCCTTGCGAGAATCCACCAAACCTTATAACCGGCTCGCTAGAAGTATCTCTCAACCCAAAACTGTGACTTAATGTAACTCAACTACATTTCCAGGGATGCTATAGTTATTTCGTGGGGAGCGGTGAGCTCGTGTCGTTTCCATCTCACTATTATCATCAAGATGGAATCATTAGCGCAAATGAAGACAAGCATTCCTATTCGTCGCATCGAATCAGGCGGAGACCTATCTCCTAATTTTCACCTAGCTCGGCTCCAATGTTTGAGCTTCTAGCTAAAATTATTTGACTTGCTTCACCTCTTCTATAACTCACCCAAGCCTAAAATGGATCATTAGCTCATGATTCGGTGGGGCCAAGCTCACAGACTGAGATATGTATAAACTCCATCATGATCTTCTAGCTCTTACGGTTAATGTCTATTTCCATGACATGATTTGGTCACATCAAAAACTTAATACAAGCCCTTGTTAATTATCCTGACCAAGCTAATACAACCTAGCTCTGAATCGACCTTATATATGATATCAACTCACCAATTTGCTCATTGGGCTAATCAATGAGTTGATTGAGCTCAAATACCCTTTTGGGGCATTTCCCTACATGTTATTAAAACTTAATATCTCCTCGAGTTTCCTTTGGAAACTGAGGATCATAGAGACATGGTAAAGCTCCTCAACATGATTAATTAATTATTTTAATTATTTTATCTTGATAATGACCAGAAGTGAGTCCCTGGGACTAACGTTTCATTTTGAACATAATAGGACCCCGTTTTCCAATTTTTCCATGTGTGCGAAATTGGATAACAATAGGGTAGGGTGGATTATAAATAGTAGCTAGTAAATATGATAAGGCATGTAGGGAAGAGAAGATGAAAATTGTGAGGCAATCATATAGTACATAAAATATTCCCCACTATAGCTTAAAAGACATCTTAGACCATATCCATACCCCAATAGCCAAAATAATTAGGGACCTATATAAGGTATCCAAGAAGGTGGCCTAAATGTGAGAATATGTAAAATTTTCTAAGTTACTGAAAAATAATGAATTAACTTGTGAAATTGAAGAGGAAAATAAATAAAAGAGTTGTAGGAATAACTCTGGACTAAAATTCATCATGAGAATGTTCCTAAATAGAGATAGAAACAAAAATCTCTAACAAAGATCATAAAATAAGAGGAAGATGCGAGACATAGAAGAGAAAAATTATAAAAAGGAACTGCAAGATAAGGAGAGAAAAACAAAGGCAAAGATTAAAGTAGCCAAGATAAAGGCCCAAAAATAAATATTAATAGAGAAGGAAAAATAGGTAAGGGAAACAAAATAAAGAAATAATATGGCCACAAAGGCCCAAAAATTGATTATGGAGGAAGAAAAGAAAACTCGTGAAGAGAAAGAAGGAAGAGGAGGAAAAAGAATAGTAAGACAAATATGTGGAGGATAAAATAAAGGTTGTGGAAGAACTACTAGTGCAGGAGAAGGCCTATAAGGAAGTGAATGAGAAAAAGAAGCTGAGTTGAGGGAAAAAGAATATGAGGATAAATAAAATTCCATGGATGATGAAAATAAATCTCATGAAGATAAGTATAAGGAAGATGAGGGAAGATGACAATAAGAGAAAGATGTGAAGGCTAAAATAAATGATACAAAATAACTAGCATCATAGGAGAAGGCCGAAAAGGAAGAAAATGAGAAAAATGAAGCTGAATTGAGAGAAAAAGAACATGTGGAGAAATAAAAGGCCATGGAAGATGAAACTAAATATCACAAAGAGAAGGAGAATGGAGAGGAGGAAAATGACAATAAGAGAAATCCATGGAGGCTAAAAGAAAGGCTATAAAAGAAATAGTAGTATATGAGAAGGCCATGAAGGAAGTAAATGAGGAAATTTAAGCTAAATTGAGGGGAAAATATCAACACAAGAAAGAAAAGGTGGCAAAAAATAAAGTATCCGTGATGCATGTTTATAAATTTGACGAAAAATTCAAAGGTAAATATCTCACCTAGGTTGAGGAGGAATATAACGTTGATTTGTAAAATATTAGAGACCGTGGACTCCATGATATTGCAGCCAAACCAAAAGTTTATCCATGTGAGGAATTATTTAAGGATGTATTAACTACTTACAACCTCCAAGATGGCCAAATCATTTCTAATTCCATAAGTAAGCATATTTGTACAACTACTGGTCATGTTTTGAATACTATGTATAAAATTTTCATGCAAGACATATCATATAACCAAGATACTAAAAGGGAATTCATGGGGGGTGAATATATTATGGATGAATCAAAATCATGGGAAAATGATGAGTCAAAGGTAAAACAAAAGTCAAAGTTGAATTAACCTATTTCTCCATTCAAAATGGGAATCAGGGTGGCCATAGTTTTACTGAATAAACTGTATGGATTAGATAAAGATGATCATGTTAATTAAGTTTGGTTTCCCCCGTTGAGCATGATTATGAAAGGAAAAAGGCCTAAATTTGGGGAACTTTTATAATTCAATTTCAAGTTGTGTTGGAATTTGGTAGCTATAGGAAATAAATTTAACATCTTATTTGGTGGGTCTGTTCCGTGCTTTCTTAACCTTTGATCCACCATTTTCTAATTGATTACCCATCACTAAAGTCTCCATTCATGTTGTCTTTACTAAATTGTACAATCAAAATAATGGCCCAATGATTAATCTAAAATGTGAATTTTAAGATTAATCTAAGAAGTAAAACAATGAAATGAATGTCTAAATTAAATAAGGAAAGTGACCCCAAAAATTAAGAAAGTATAAATATAAAACCCTAGAGTGCAAGGAGAGTTAGAAAGAAATCAACTGATTCGATGAGCATGCTGGAATTTTTTGCAAAGATGGATGGAGTAGTAGGAGAAATGACTATGCCGAGGTCTAGAAAAGTGCAGATCTGAGTAATCTAAGTGGACTGAGGTGCCTGGGAGAGGATTAGGGTGCATGTGGGAACCCTAGTATGAGTTATGGGTGCCTTGGTCTATGAAAAATATATGCAAACCTCCCCTAAGGTGTTACTGGATATTCGTCTGCCTTCGTTTCTTGTCACACTAGCTTTGTTAGACTGTACAGTATGTTACTAGAAATCAGTGATGAAGTAGAGACCAACAAAACCCTAAAACAATTATCAAACCCATAAAAAATAAAGATGCATATGAAGGGTTCAAACTATCCTCAGTGGCCACAATGGTGGAATTACTAACTGAGCATTGCACTACATCTTAGACCCGATGTAGTTATATGTGCATGTGTGCAATCATGCCCTAGGTGCTCTTGTGCCAGTCGCACTTTGTGAAATTAACGAGCAATAACTATTTGTAGAAATTTAATAAAATGGTAGGTGAAATATAATAAAATTCCCTCATATGTAGTGTGATGCAGATGAACAAGCCTTATGCCTTGTGATGGAGCTAGATGGATGCAAATGTTAGGTGATGATAGTAATGATTAGTGATTGGTCCCTCATTATTGTCTCATAACTTTATATTTATATGGTTATCTTGTTTTAATTTAATAACCATAAAAAGGTCGACCACTAAAAAGATAGAAATCTCAAACAGCTCGAAAGTTCCCAAATAGTGGCGGGAAAGTGTAAGAAGGCTCAAGGTGCCTTATATGGGACTAGGGCACATGGAGCACCCTAGTATAGGGCTGAGTGCCATAGTCAAAGATAAAATTCTACCAAATGAAAAAAATGACTGGGCGAGTAGATGCGAGAGGTCGACAGTGATGAAAGCAAGCAAAGTAAAATGGCCAAAGTACATGAGTTAATTAGTACTTTCTTCACTTAAAAACCATATGAATAGAAGTATGAGACTGAAACTAAATAATGTATAAAGTGCATAATTTTGTGACTACACTTTCCCTCACTTTATGTTAGTGATTGGAAATCTTGGTAACATAAAGTAAAAAGAGATGCAAACATGATAATCCATGTAGAGTGATGTAGAAATTGTTTTGATAGACTAGACAAAGTGTGGAATGAGAAAATAGTGGAGCGTGGAAACTAAAGATGTAAAAAGTGTAAAAAATGGTAAGAGTTAACCTAGGTCCTAAATGCATGTTCATATGTCGATGTGTTTTATGTACCTACATGTTAGTATGGGTGTGTGTTGCTACAAAATGTTGTTATTATTTTTGATGCCTTTTTTGTAGTTGTTTGTTATTGACTGTTTGTTTTTCATATGGCGAGACCTACAAAGAGAACATGATCAAGTAATCAAATATGAATTTAGATGTATGTAAAAACACATGTTTATAATAATGAAAAGATTGAAATGGAAGTATGAAAAAGTAAAAGGAACATGTGCACCTGATCCGTGATGAGAGAAAAAGGTGAAGAAAGGATATCCTGTGTTGCGAGTTTTTTGGTTGACCTCACACCACCCAGGATGAATAAGTGTAGGGAGAAAGTTGCATTATTTTGTAACCTGTAACTTCTTCCCTGAAGATGTATGAAGAGATCTTTGTACTGCCTAGGTTTTTGGGTGATCCAACACAGCTGGACAAAGTAGTGTAGAGAGGAAATCTGTTGTATCCTATAACTTGTAACTACTCCCCAAAATGCTAAGAAAAATTTTCCCTGTAAAACTCGATGTGTACAAGGTTATTAGAGTGGTTTGAACCCACTCGATGTATAACCCACAATGTCAAGGATAGAAAACTAAATTGAATTGTATTGGTAGAAAGTGTTGTGTAGTGTGTAAAACCCCAAATGATGCCCCCCTCTTTGGGGACACATGCGACTTCTCTAATAGGATAATGCAGCCCCAAAAGAGGACCAACCACATAAACTATGCCCTACAGGGGGAAGGGAATGCGCTTGGTAGAAACCAAGGCAAAAAAAAACAAATGGATAGAAATCAAGTGTTATTACGAACAAGCATGCATGTAAAAGACAAGTGTATGCTACCAAACAATATAAAAGGAAAAATGTAAGTAAATATGCAAGAAAGCAATATAGACCACAAAAGAAATTTGCAAACATGGGACACCACTCATGATGTCGCAAGACACTCAAGGCCATAATGGCCACATAGAAACAAACTAGTGTGAATTCCAACAAAGGGAAATACCGGCATAAAAGAGAAAACAAGAGATAAACAATAGAAAGCAAACAAATAAATAGTCAGGGAAGAAAACAATCTTGTAAAAAATTACTACAAATGAAGTACCCGTTAGCATGTTAGAAAGATAACCAGTATGTCAAAATCATTTATAACCAAGTAAAGGAAGAGTGTTAAGTACAAATGAAATGATAACACCTGTAAGAGATGAATGTGGATACATGTTAGCATGGTATCCTAATAGGTGTTTCCATTCATGAAAAACCACATTAATGACAAAGTGAATGTTGAAGGATTATGTCATGATGTTTTTTGTGGTGAAAACATATTGGTTCAAATGTTCATCATCTGCTACAGTGGGATTTAGTGAGGTGTGCTTACTCTTACAAGCCTATACAGGTACTTAGGAGGTGTAGCTTGACAGTGTTATCTTATTGAATTCTTGGGAATAATGTTGACATGATTTATAGCATGATTTGAGGGTACTTGAGCACTCAGAACAGTGGCATAGTGCAGGTACAGGTGGTTCACCATGTTGCCAGTGCTCATTGGGAGTAGGTATGGAAGCTTGAAGGTGTGACAGTGTAGATTAGAGCCATATGAGATCATGAAAGAATGAAAACATGTATATCATATCATATAAGTTATTCTTGGGTAATTTTTAGTGGTTTCATGTTCAGTTATTGCATTATTCCAGTTGACCCTAGTTGTTACTATGAGGATCTAGTATGCAAGCATAGGTAATTCTTAGTGACTAGAGAGTTTGATTAATGTAATTGATATTACAATGATTAGATATGTTAGAGGTATTATTCATAGTTCTCTTAGTAAAATTTTAGGTTCCCATGATGTGTATTGTGTCTGATATGACTGATTTTGTGAGACACGGTCAAAATCTAGTGCATTTCCACTTTGAAGTGCAACTTCAGATGCTTGTTACGAAAAATGTGCTTTGCATGGGACCTTTTTCCTTTCAGGGATGATTATAAGGTTATTTTATAAGGTTTCAAAAAAATAATCATGTCAGTTGATCATCACATTTTTATGAACGAATGTTAAGAAGGCAAAGAGGTCTAAAACCCTAATTAAACCCTAGCTAAGGGAAGTTGACAGAAAGTGAAGTATTGTGACCCATGTTTGATTGATTTATAAAAATTGATGATTTTTTTTGTAGAGCACTCCTTAGTATTTCTATAAATGTATGATTGAGGTCACGGTGATGAGTGGGCACCACCTAAAAAATAGCAGCTATTGGAGAAGAAGGTTTTAGGAAAATATGGTCTAAAGGATTAGCATGAAAATTTTATGGTGCATGATTATTGGGATTTTTTATTTATTTCCATGGAGTTTCAAGACATGTTCATATAGGTTGATTGGTCAAAGGACAATTTTGGGGTCTTAAACAACAGGGTATAGTAAACTGAGCATAACTTGAGCTAGAGGTGGAGTTTTGAGATTATTATAGTTGTGTTTGAAACTATATTCAGATATATTTATATTGATATATGTATTTCATCATGATGATTTCATTTGAAATGGTTTATAGGTCATTCTTTGAGAAAGAATATTTTCGGAAGTTAAAGATAACACCTATTTTGGTGCAAGTTAGATGTTTTTTGAAGCATGTTATGGATTGGTTGATGCTTCCTATCACATGTAATATTAAGAGGGATGAATTTTGAATCCAATTTAGTTAATTTGGAGGTATTTAATGTGTGTACAAATAATTTTATGAGCTAAACGTTGGAAACAACATTTTTGGCATGTTGATACGGTGAAGGCAAATGTTATTGTGGTTTGAAGTGAAGAATGTTTCATGAATTATAAATTGCTTAGAAGTGTTATATAGGTTCTGAAATTTATTTTGCGTTGTCACATGATATGTTTTGGTTGAATATAATTGATTTAGTGATCAGATGAATTTTCTAGGGTGTTGAAGGGTGCAAGAAACAACTGTTTTGAGAATTGTAAAGGGAACTGGGCCCATGAGATGAAATAGTTTGATTGGTTGATATTGATTTCGACCATGTATGAATTTTTTATGATTTTTTACTCATATTTAAAGGGTTTTGGGTCATGAAAACTTATGGAACTAATGTTAGGGAATTTTAAAGAATGTGTTTATGGGGTTTTGAGCCATTTTTGGCACATGTAATGAGGTTTTTGGCTAGGCCAACCTAATTGGGTCACTTGTGACTGTTATATTAAATTTTTGAAATCTTTCCTGGAACTTGATGTATGGGTCAAACCAAATTGAGGGAAAAGGTTTTGCCTAAGTTTGAAAGGTGAAGAAGCATATAAAAACATGTTTTGGGTGTTTTTTGGAACTAGTTGAGTGTGTGCATGGTGTGTGGGATAATTTTGACCTAGGTGGGTGATATTTGTAGGTGTAGAAGCATGAATTGAAGTCATATATATTGAGTTATAGGTTGAGTAATATCATCAAGAAAGTGTGTAATATTTTTAAGTATTGAGAAGTAAAGAAAGAGCTAGATTGTGTAAGTTGAAGACCTAGGGCTTGAGCAAGGTTTGGAAGAGTTTGGAGCTGAATATTTGGATCACTATCAACCATGGTATCAACATATTTTAAGTGTTCATACTTCATCAAAAAAAATTATGATGTGTAATATTCATGCAAGTATCTTGTTGTGAGTAATATCAACAAGGGTTTAGGGGTTGGTGCTCCTTATGGGGTTGGTGCCTCACTAAAGAAATATCTTGTGATGTGTAATATTAACTTGAGTCTTTGTTGTGTGTAATATCATAAAAAATTTCAATGTATTTTATTCCCCTTTAGTGTTTCACATTTATATATTTTGTCTTGTGTTGATTCTCTTGCTCATTGTTTTTAGCATGTATGGTATTTGATTATGTGCACACATTAATGGATGGTTAAGTGATTATGTGTTTTTAATAAGTATTATGAAATATGATTTGAATTTTTATAAGGAATGATTCACCCACCCCTCTCACTCCATTTTTATTCTAAAAATTGGTATTAGAGTAGGTCCTTTTTGGAGGAGTTTAACAACTTGAAAGGAGATCTAGAAGCACAAAATGACGAGTGTTAGAGTTATAGGAAATGCACCAATGTTTGACGGAACAATCTATGCTTTTTGGAGTGTAATGGTTTGATTTTTGGAATAATATGGTAGATGTCTATAATCCTCCTACCACTCCTATTATCGATTAAGAAGACAAGGATGTGTATGAACACAATTCTAAGGCCTTTAATGCTATCATTTAGGGCATTGGAGAATTTGAGTTGGGAAAGGTAATGTACTAAAAATAAGTAAAGGAATCATGGGATAAATTGCAAGTCTTATATGAAGGTTAATAAAAGGTACTAATTTCTAAACTTTAAACCTTTAGAAATCAGTTTGAGTCTCTTAAGATGAATGATGAAGAGTCCATTGTTTCATATCTACTTAGATTTGACAAAATTGTCAATACTATGAAAGGATTAGGAGAAGAAGTAAAAAAAGAAATGGTTGTTCAAAAGGTTCTAAGGTCACTAACTCCAAAGTTTGATTCCAAAGTATCTGTTATAGAAGAAGTAAAGGATTTGACTACTTTGAAGATGGATGATTTGCATGGTAATTTGATTGCTTATGAGATGAGAGTAGGTGATCCCAAACCAGCCAAGAAAGAGGTTTTATTAAATATGAAATGAAGACTAAAAGAAAGAAAGTGATGGATGATAAAACTACTCTTGAGATTGAAGATGAAGAACTCTTTGCTATGATGGCTAGAAGATTGAAACTTGGATCTAGTAAGTACAAAGGTAAGATTCCTTACAAATGTTTTAAATGTGGTAAGATAGGACATTTTGATGTTAATTATACTCATAGGAATAATAAGGAAGATCATGATGAACATGAACATGATAGTGATCATGACAAAAAGCACAAAAATTATGATAAGAGAAATAAAAGCTTTAAGAAGTTTGATTACAAAAGGATAAAAAGAGTTTTTATACAAATGAAAATGATGAACTATTTGATGATAGTAGTGGAGTTTCAGATTTTGAATCTGAATCAGATTGTGAGAGCATTGGAAATGAGGCCTTATTCATGACTAAATAAGCCATGAGGTCTTTTAATGATGAATCATCTTTGTTAGGATATTTTATTTCAGGTTATTGTAGTTATTCTATTGAATATGACTAGAAAGATAAAGTAAATGTTAAACGAATTCAAGAGAATTTAAAACATGTTGAGAAATAAAATCAAAAGCTAAGTTTGTAGATCAAGGAATATGGGAATCACTTTCATGAGCTAGAAGAACAATATGTGGTTGAATCATCTAAGAAAAGTGAGTCAATAAAATTTCTAGAAGAAAAGGTAAAGTATCTTATTTCAAATTTTCAAGATAAAGAGATTTTTTGTTCAAAATATGAAGAGGATATAGAGTTTCTAAGGGCTGAGCTACTAAAGGCTAGCAAGAAGACTCTGTCCTTTTAGAAGTTTGAGAAAAGTGTAAAATATCTAGATGGCCTACTTGGAAAACAAAGAGTAGCAAATGATAGGGCTGGTTTGGGCTTCAAAGAGGAGTTTAAAGGAAAGGAAATGAAGCAAGAAGACATTGGTTCAAGCAAATAATTAGGTGAACCTATCACCAAGGAAGAGAAGAATGTGATACTCATGAAGGGAAATGTGAAACCAAGGCCTATGAGGCAGCCTAATGCATCAAGGTATGAAAAATATTTCAATGGTTATTGTTTTAGATGCAATGGATTTGGTCATAGGGAAAAGGAGTGTAGAAGGTATGTTAGAAAGGCTCATCCATGGAAGGATAGTATAAGTGAGCAAGATAAGAGTGTGGTATGTTACAATTTCCATAAAAAAGGTCATGTTGCTAGACATTACTTGAATGATCCACGTAGACAAGTCGAGAGTTACATGAGGAAGGATTCATTTGTGTGTTACAATTTTAATAGAGTTGGACATGTTGTAAAGAACTACTACCATGGACTATCAAGGAAAAATCAAAGAGTTTAAGGACCTAAAGTGCAAAGAGGTGGCCTTTAAATGACTAGAATGAACAAAAAATAGTCAAGGAAGAGTATGACAGCCTAGAAGTGACAATAGTGTCCTATCAAGAGCTTGTGATGATGGAAGAAGAGGTTTTTCTCAGTGGACAGATCATAAGAGAGAGGATGAAGGTCTTGAGAAGGTCCTAATCATTCTTGGGCACCCTCACTTAGATATCTATGTCATGTGTGTCATCTCTATGAAGTCAAGGTATGAGTTTATTTCCTCCTTGTAGTCTTGTTTTGGCTCATAATGATGGTTATTGTGCAAATATATTGTCAATTTGTCTTGCATCCTTGTGTTACACATGTTGAGTAGCTTACATGGTCTGAGTATGAGGTATCAAGTTGTATGGTTCATCTATGGTGAGTCTTATATGATCTAGTGTCATCTTGACATGTCTTTATGAGAGTCTAAATGGTTTCATTTGTCTAAAGTATCATGCTCATGTCATTTGTGTGTAAATATTGGTCTTTGTTCTATCTCTGTGACTGTAAAGGTTTGCATTGTCCTATTTGAGTTCACATGAGGTTATATGGAGTTGGCAAGGGGCATAGATTATCCTAACAAGTGTGGTGTTGTAATTTCTATATGTGTAGAGTAATAAACATGGTCATTTCATTATAAATAGGTGTCTTGCACTCTTAACTGTATGATTTCAATCTTGTCAACTTGTGTAGCAAGTTTGGGTCATGGTCCTTGAATGTCTTGGTATGTATATGATTTACAAATGATCCATGGGGATCCAAAAAAACACACCAGTTCATCAGTTCCATCAACAATAAGAAGGAGAAACAAGAAAAGTGAAAGAAAATGAGGTAAACGGAGGTTCTGGATAGAACCACTGCTCTGTGCAGAGCGGCGGTTTCAAAACCGCCACCCAGCCAAGGTGGCGGTCCTGATACCGTCGGTCTGCATAGTGCAGCGGTCCTGACACTTTCAAACAAAAATAAGAATGGAATGCGAGTGGATACATTCTTGAAGCGCCCTTCCGTGTCTTTTCCCTTCCATGCCCTTTCACATCCTCTAGTACATGGGAGGATATGGGAAGGCCTATAAATACATGGAAGGAGCAAGAGAATAGACATTCAAAGACCTAGAGAGATCGTGAAGCAGATTTTAATGAGAGAAGTGAGTAAGATCTTCAGTGTTGGAATGGAATTGTAGGAGAAAGGTGTAGAAATAGAGAAAGTAAGTAATTGGAGAGAAGGTTTACACTGTTTCTTCTTTTCATACTTATTATAATCTGTAATTGTCTATATTAGACCAATTAAAGTGGGAAGAAAGAGTAGTTTCCCTTCCCGACTGGTTTTCCTCCTTGAAGGTTTCCAGGGTAAAATTGTTGGTGTTGAAGTTTGAATTATTTCCTTCTTTGTAGTTTCCTTTGAAAGCACTAGATAATCAGTCATGAAGATCTAATTTTCAAGCAATTCTTTCATTTTCCAAAGTTGAAAGTAGAACAACATAGTTGTGTGATTCGTAGAGTTCCAAAGTAGAAGTTTATGGATCATTTTGGTATCAGAGCTGATTATATATTTAGGACTGTGGTATTCAAATATTTCTTGTGATTTGTATGACTATGACAAGGTCCAAAGGTGAAGAAGTTTTACCTTACGAGCCAAATATTTCTACAAAGAAGTGGAAAATGAGATTTTGAGATCAAATGGAGGAAGAGAACTTGGTCCGTAGAGTCAAGATGTTAGAGACCATGATGGATAGATTGCATAGGAAACAAGAAGAGATTTCAGATCTGTAAAAGATAGCTTCGGTTAAGCAAGATTACATGGAATCGATGGTTCGAGCACTAGCTGAAAATTTTGGTATCGGAAAGAGCCATGAAGAGGAATAATGGGAAGAGCATGAAATGACACTAATTGTAAGCGAGAATGTAAAATCTTCACATAACCTTTAAAGTTGAAACAAAAGTGGAAACAAAGAATTTTGAAGGACAAGCAGATGCAGAATTACTGGATAAATGGCTAAAATAGTTGGAAGTCAACTTTAGTGTGCATAATGTCACTGAGGCACAAAGGGTCAGACAAACTAGTTGGGCAATCTGATATCCTCAACACGCAATAATGGGATCTGCAAGTCTAAGGCAAAGAAATCTCTCCTAACTTGAATTGGTGTAATGGATCATTCAGATATAATAGCTGCTCAAGGCTCCAATCAATGTCAAGCTCTACTGAGATCCTATCTATTGGTTGTTGGATGCATGGAAAGTGACCTGTAGGTGCTTCGTGTATATTTCCAGACAAGGTCATGAAAGTGGTAGTGAGAGGTGTAGTGGATTTGTAGGGAACTATGGGTGGTTTTCTGGTCTAGCCCAGAAAATATTAGCTTGATTGGCTTCTATATTTAATACGGAAAATTGTGTTATGATATCTGGCGGGAGTGGTGAAGATCTAAATACCAACGTACATAAACTGGTGTCAATAGTTAACTAATTAGTAGTCCCATTGGGTTATGGGACCCAAGGATCACAACCATGAGTTCATGGTTCTTGTGGACCTGTTATGGTCATGTGAAGAATCAATCTCTTCTTCTGACAATCCAATAGTCATAAGCCTTTTCAACTTCTATGTTTAATACCAGGAGTTGTGTGATTTTCTCATAATACCTTACGGGTGTTCTGGCAACTTGTATACGTAAGCCTGTGTCTATGTCAATGAGAAGGTCTCCTGCAATTTGGCTGTGGAACTAATGAATCACAACCAAATAGTTTCTCTCTTTCAGGTTCTTGTATGGTCATGTGGATATCCTATCAAGGAAATCTATAGTTGGGTTGATTTGACCAGAATGTGTATGCTTTGTCATCTTCAATATTCAATTCTCTCAATTGCTCACTAACTGCTTGTGGGTTTGTTGTTGTTTGAAAGATGTGAATTCTAAGACCTTGATCTATATCCATTAATGTTGTGAAGAGATTTGGCTGAGGTATTACCGGTTTGAATACGTAATCCCTGGGCTCTCTGGGTCCCGTAATTGTCATGCAAGAGATAACCAAACTTAACTGAAAGAAATAAATGAATTATGAAAGATATATCTACACTATGCTTATATTCCTTTTTTTGTATTTTCAAAGATATGAGTTTGAACAAAATTTAAAGAGTGACTATTCTACAATATTAAGATAACAAACAATTAATCTAATAACAGAATTAAAACAAGTAAGATAGCCAGATATAGCTATTTGCCTGTGCATTTGTGAATTTATCCTAAATATTAAATAACTAACTAATTTAATTGAAAAGACCTTCAATCTTACCTCAGAAGTGAGGAATAAATCACAGCTTCTCAGAAGCTATCATTCCCCACAGCTTCCTTGGTAATACTGAAAGCAAGCTTAACTGAAATAAAATGATTTGCTATTCTATTTGATATATTGTAACTACAACTTTGACAATTCAAACCTGGATTTTACAGAATAATGGAAAATCTAGTTGTATTGTGATTTGTCCCCTCAGTGTGATCTCTTCATTCCTTCATGTTCTCGTGAATCTGGAGAAAGTGGGAATGTGACAGTGGTAGTAGGAGAAGATGTTCAAATAGTGGCAGCTTGGACGTAAGCCAAACAAAATGCAAGTAGGAGAAGGATAGTGCAAGAGAACAGAGCTTGACTATGTGATTCCTAGCGGGATTGTTACAGGGATACAATACAAGCACACTGAAATCTCTAGGATCTATACTTCCTGTGACAAAACAACAACCTATAATTCTAAGTAGAATCAAGATTCAAATGGACATAATCTAGACCAGAACTGTGGAGCCTTGAACTGAGAGGCTGAAAGCTTTACAAAATCTAAACTTGTTGAGACTTATTGAAGAACTTTCAAAACACACTGAATAATAATTCATAGAAGGAGAGGGGCCATTTTCTTGTAAACAAGCTTGGTATTTATAGCACTTTGATTTACCAGAGGGTAAGTTTGAATTGAACTCTTCTATTATAAACAAAGAGGAATTACTATTTACCAGGTGGCTAAAACTTAAATGCAAGCAAGAGTGGTTGAGAATTACGAGTGCCACTTGATTTTTTACATTGACGAAAGTGTCAGAAAGTTTTGGAAAATGCGCACAGGACCACCGCCCAGCACAGGGTGGCAGTTACAGGACCTCCACCCTGTCCTGGGTGGTGGTCACGGGACCGCCGCCCAGGCAGGGTGGCGGTCCTGTAACTAAAGACCAAAATGCAAGGAAAGAGAGGAATGGGGTTAGAATAAAGCATGTGAAGGCTGGATAAGGCATTTTAGGATAAAAATTTATACTCATGATGCTTTCTAGATTCCGAACACCTTGCGAAGAGATCTGAATCATCATTGGGGTTTCTGTAACCTCTTTCTGGTAGTACAATACATACAATTTTGGGTACGTACATATTGCCCCCTTAGGAGAAGCATTTTAGCCATGAAGGGGAATAAAATGGTGGGTCCAAGAGTATGGGGAGTTAGTCCCGAAATGGGGAGTTAGAAGCTATACCTGACATACCCATGTGTCACAATGTCACCATCCAGATTCACTATCTGCAAAATGAAAAGAGGACTCAAGTGTAGATAGATAAAGAAATTAAAAAAATAAACACTAAATTAAAACAAAATGAGGACTTACCATTTGCGTGGGGATAAGAACTTACCTCCGTCGCACTCCAACTCTATGAAAGAACATTCAAAACAAGGTTAGAATGTTATATATATATATATATATATATATATAACGAGCTCATTTTCCTATTCATTTGCGTGTATCGATTTGGCAGTTTTTGAGCTCTGGGACCCACTGTAACCGTTTTTGACAAGAGTGCAGTCAAAAATTTTGTTGCGAGATTGTGATCATGCCTCCGAGAGCAGGACATCGACCCGTGAAGTCTCAGGTTAGTTTTTCTCAATTCATTGTTTTTAAACCTAAAATATAAAAATGTTGAAATCTTTGTCTTGGGGGGGTTATTTTCAAAAATCTTAGTGTTAAATGAGTCTCTAGGGGGTGCCCATAGGGTAGGCTTTTATTTCATTCAAAATGGTGTATTTTGCTATTTTTAGGCATTTTTAGGGCTTTATGGGCACACACCGAATTGGCACAGGACCACCACCATGCACAGAGTGGCGGTCATGGGACCACCGCCCTATGATGGGGACCTCCACCCTTAGATGGTGGTGGTCACAAACCACCGCTCTGCATAGGGCAGTGGTTCTGGACAGAAAGAGAAAACAAATGCCTTAGTTAATTATTTTTGCATTTTTGACATTTTTCTATGTTTTTGATGAGCTT
Organism: Taxus chinensis; assembly: GCA_019776745.2. Lineage (NCBI taxonomy): Eukaryota > Viridiplantae > Streptophyta > Pinopsida > Cupressales > Taxaceae > Taxus > Taxus chinensis. The sequence continues at coordinate 223,580,938 of CM034151.1, read as the reverse complement.
ATCTATTGGATTATGTTGCTAACTTGCTCTTTTTCTCTATTTTGGGTGGATGCAGAAGGAGGAGTACATTAGGTGGAGCAGAGAGAGGGAGTGTGATTGGCTCCCGGTAGTGTTAGACATGCTGACCCAGGTAGAGAGAGACACTTTGCAGAGGGCCAATATTTTGAGGATTTCACAGGTTCCTCATGTTGCTCCTGCTAGTCACATATTGTGTGACTTGTTCTCATACTGGGATGTGGACCAGAATACTTTCCGGTTTCTAGGTGTTAGGGGTGAGTGGACTATCACCCTGGAGGACGTTTATCATATACTGGGGGTTCTGATTCTTGGGAGGTGGTTGTCTCTTAAGACAGCAGGATCCAGGTCTCAGATGGTTCAGTGGGCTACTTATATGGGAGATGTTGTTGTCTCCTTTGGCTCGAAGAAGGGGGTGAAGGTCTGATCTATTGTTGCTTCTCCTATCCCCATCATCCGTAAGGCTATTATGGGTATCTTGGCCTCACGGTTGATTGGGGATAAGGGAGGAGATACTCTCTTATACTGTTGGGCTCCCATTATTACATAGATTGAGGCCCATGGCCGTACTTATGCTTGGGGAGAAGACATTCTTGGGACTACATATCATGACTTATACAGGGTGGTCAGGTTACAGGGGCATTCCTTGAGTCATCCCACTCTAGTTATGAGTTGGGTGTATGAGCGCTTCATCCCCTATGGGAGGGGTGTACTAGTAAAGGATCCAAGGGTTGTTAGAGCAGCGAGGTGGATAGGGATGATAGTACTCAGGATGCCACATCAGCCAGTGGCTTCATTGACTACTGCAGATATGGAGGCCACTCCTTATCAGGCCATGGCGGGAGTATGGGGAGAGGAGACACATACATTGATTACCTACTCTACTACAGGTCAGTTAGTAGATAGGATAGAGAGGGTGGAGGTCCACCCATTTGATCAAGTCCCTCAGTAGTTTGGCCTCCCATACATTGATATGCTTCCTCCAGCGGGGCCAGTATACAGGACTATTCATGAGGCCCGGGGAGGTCCTAGAGGAGATCGAGGTTGGACCACAGTTACTCCTGGAGTTCCTATTGTGGTTAGGTGGGTGGTTCAGGCCCGAGGGGCAGTCGGTGCTCCTCGAGCACCCTTACTTCAGATCGGAGCTGCTCCTGCTTTCAGTGGGGGGAGGATGAGCCTGTTGATGTGGACTCAGACTCTGAGGAGTTCACAGGAGGGGAGACTGATGAGGAGATGATGGGAGAGGGAGTTGGAGGTGAGGCCAGTGGGACAACCGAGGAGGATGATAGTGATTCTGAGTGGCATGACACTTAGGATATCTTGAGGGTAGAGAGGGTGGAGGTGAGTGTAGAGAAGGAGACCTTGGTCTCAGAGGAGTTTCCTTCTCAGGACTTTGAGGGAGATGATGAGTCCATGGTAGGACATCATTTCTTTCCAGATTCTGGGGAGGCTCCATAGTCGGTGGCAGCGTCAGTAGTAGGCACAGATCCTAGAGATCCTACCTAGATGCCTAGAGATCTGAGTGAGTTACTACTCTTTTCTCGACCCTGTTAGTTAGAGATGTTTAGTTGATATTTCTTTTTGTTGTTTTGCTTTTTTTTGACTTGTTTTTGGTGATTTTCTAACTTGTTATTTCCCTTTTTTATTTGCAGTGACTACTCAGGGATAGCAGGATTTGATTCATCCAGGTGTGTGCTGACACCCTGTTTCTCCCTTTAGGGAAGACCCGGCTCAGCTTACCGAGGACATTGGAGAGTCTTTAGCAACCGGCTGACACACTGATGTGTTTGCCCCTGTCTGGAAGGTGGTAGAGTTAGTGTCCTCCCTTCATACTGAGCTAGCTGGATACAAGACTGTTGAGCACCTGATGAGGTGGAGCCATTCTCGTAGTGAGACCACAACCAGTGGCTGTGATCATGAGCACTCAGTTCATTTAGAGCGTCGTCGTAGCAGGAGCCCTAGATGCGATCGTGCACCCTCTGAGGGATCCCACAGGGATTGAGGGGCCGTTTGGTCTTTTTGTAGTGATTTTGCTAGATGTTTATATGAGTTGTTTTTGTATTTTTTGGGCTCATTGAGTGTTTTGACCATGCCTAGTGCATGATGGCATTGTATGTAAAACATGATTCTTATATATATATATATATATATATATATATATATATTTTTATTTATCTTTTTCTTTTTTTGGATCTAAATCTTCTTTGTATCTAGAGTTTTGTGATTCGTTTCTCATGTGTACACTAGATGTTTTTAGAATCTTTGTTTTTATATGCTTTTCAGAATGTATGCAATGGATGACAGGTGATAACAAGTGTTTGAATAGAATGTTTCTCTTATTGTTTGTAATGTTGATATGTGATGATGCAAACATACTGTAGTACTGAACTTTTGGCTTCTTTGGGAAATGTTCATTGCTTCTTCTTGTTTTGGAAAAACATGATGAATGTGTAGTGATAATGAGATGAACTTGCCCCACTCCTAAATCCACACAACTAGTAATATGTGAGGGCTTAACATTGAGAGTTGGGAAGGGAAAAATTGTATGAGTTTGACTGAATGGAAATGATGAGAGAAAGACAAGGTATTGACAGAAACCAAATTTAGACCTACGTACTTATTCCTACTCAAAACTACTACATAGTTCAGAATGCAACTTACTTTCTAGTTTATCTAGACTTAGATCCATGGATGGCAATTTGGTTGACAAAATCTGGTTTTGAGGATTTGATCTCTTTGGAATTTGGATACTTAATTTCACTTAATACACTTTGCTTTGCATTTTTAAAATACTAAGATTCATTAATTTGGTGTGAATGGACCCCCTACGCCCTGCCCCATGCTACTAGTAAGAAGTATGGGCTTGTCACCAAAGGTAGGATATAGGCGAGTAAGGAAACTTCTTTCCTTTCTCAACCTTGCACCACTAGTAAGAGATGTGGGCTCATCACCGAAGGTTGGTAGGGCAAAGAAGTGTGTAAAATAAAATATTTAGTTTTGTTTAGTATTTTTTATTTAATTTGGTTTTGACATTTCTGATCTGTGATTTTGGAGTATCCTTGTTTCAAAGAGACGTAAGAGGGATAGATGTGACACCAAGAAGCTTCTAGAATAGACCATAGGTAAGAACAACTTAACCTAGTAGAAGAAATGAGTATGACCAAGTATGCAGGCCTTGGTATGGTTTTTGTCAAGATTTTGTCTGTCGGATTGATGAGATGATTTCGAAACCATTTGATGATATTATGAAAATTGAAGAGATATGATTTGAATGCTTTTTCCAATATTTTCATAAGCTTGTAATAAATTTCTTAAGAATAAGTTCCTTTGACCACAAAATTTACGAAGTGAGTGAACAAAATGAAACAACTGAGTGACTAATGCAATGCAGGTAGACATAATGTACAAATGGTGATGTTAATGACTTATGCGTAAAACCGTTTAAGATGTAAGGAATTGACAGTCTCATTGAATTCCTCACCTTCTAGTTTACAAAAGAGATACACACCATTTCCATAGTCTTTCATGACTTGGTATGGGCCTAACCACTTGCGCCAGAATTTCCTTTCTTCATCAGTTTTCTTGTCAATCTAGTTGTCAAGTCTTAGGACTAGATCTCCCTCGTATATTTCTCATTCATAGACCTTTTTGTTGTATTGCTGGCACATCCAATCAGCATAGGATTTGTGTCATTGTTCATTTTAACCTGGCCTCATCAAGGCTTTCTAGTTGAGAGAGGTGTGCCTCTCTATAGGCTTCTTCTCCCAAGATCCCTTGTAATGAGATGCAGAGACTGGGTATTTCGACCTCAAGCAGGAGAACTGCTTCTGCCCCAAATACCAATGAGAAAGGGGTTGTCCCTGTTTGGTGTTCTTATTGATGTTTGATAGGCCCACAAGGCCGGGTATAATTTTAAATGCCAATCCCATTTGTTCTCCTTAACTGTTTTGAGGAGAATAGATTTTAATGTTTTGTTTGTGGCTTCAGCCTGTCCATTGGCTTGGGGGTAATAAAGAGAGGTTGTATGATGGTTTATCTTGAATTTGCAGCATAACTCACAGACCTCATCATTCTTGAAGGATGTGCCATTATCTGAGATAATGACTTGTGGGACACTGTACCTGTAAATGATTTGATTTAAAATGAACTTAGCGATTACAGAACCTGGTACGGTGGTGAGAGGCATGGCCTCTACCCATTTAGTAAAATATTATGTGGCCATGATTATAAAGTTATGGCCATCTGTTGACGAGGGAGAGAATTTCCCTATCAAATCTAGGCCCCACGTGGAAAAGGGCCATGGGGTTGCGATTGGTTGCAGAGCCTGTGCTGGCATGTGAATCTCGTGGGAGAACTCTTGGCATTTATGACACTTTCACACAAATTCTACTGCATCATGTTCCAAAGTGGGCCAGAAATAGCCCATCCAATGTATTTTGTGAGTAGTGGCATGGCCACCGAAGTGGCCTCCACATATCCCACTGTGGGATTCGTAAAGAATATTTTTGGATTCTTCCATGTCAACACATCTTAAAAGCATTCCGTTGAAGGCTTTACGATAGAGCACCTGTTCTAAAATAACGTATTTAGCAGTGATAATGCATAACCACCTTCTTTGTTTTGATGTGGCACGTTCTGGATATGTGTGGTCCATGATGAAATTGACAATGTTAGTGTACCAAGGACATATAGAGATGGGGGGCCTGGTTTCGAAAAAATATATGCACTCATCGGGAAAGTCTAGATCTACCAGATCACCTCCATCTAATGGATTGTCAGCTAACCAGTCTGCAATGATTTGTCCCTTAACAGACTTTTGGTTTACAAATGTTAGTTCAAACTCACCCATTAAGGTTATGAAACGTCCAACCTTTTTAGATAAAGACCCTTGCATGAGGAATGTCCGTAAGTGATCTGTCTTTACAATGACCCTTGTTTCTTGATTCAACATGTAATGTCTTAAATGTTTTGTTGCGAAGACTATGGCAAGGCATTCTCTTTCTTCCTGTGTGTAACATGTTTCATAATCAAGCAACGTCTGGCTAATGAAATAAACTACACGTTCCCATTTATCATTATCTTCCTGAGCCAACATGCAGGCTAGCGAGACATCAGTAGCCCATGAATACAGGATCAAAGTATGATCCAGTCTAGGAGGCATTAGCATGGGAGGAGACAACAAGAAGCGTTTAACTGCTTCAAAGGCCTCGTTGCATTCTTCTGTCCAATCAATGCTATAATCCTTCTTTAATAAATTGTTGATTGGATGAACAACAAAACTTAAGTCAGGGATGAACCTTCGAATTGCACCGAGTTTCCCAAGAAATGATCTAATACCAGACTCGTCTGATGGTGGAATCATTTCAAGAACAACTCAGATTTTGGCTGGATCGACATCAATCCCTCGTGACGATATAATGTAGCCCAGAAGCTTGCCTCCTGTCACACCAAATACACATTTCTCTAGATTTAATGTGATGCCATATTCGATCAATCGTGAGAGAATGATACAGAGTACTTCTGGGTGATCACAACACTTCTTGGCCTTGGCCAGCAAGTCATCTACGTAGGATTCCACAATCTTATGAATAAGGTCATGGAATATGTATGTCATTTCCCGTTGGTATGTAGCACCAACGTTCTTAAGACCGAATGGCATGACAACGTAACAATAAGTTCCCCAAGGAGTTATAAACGTAGTCTTGGCTTGATCCTCTTCAGATATTTTGATTTGATTATATCCCGAGAACCCATCCATGAGAGACAAAAGCTCAAATCTAGTTGTTGCATCAACAATGACATGTCGATGGATGGTAATGGGAAGTCATCTTTGGGGCAAGCTTTATTAATGTCCTGGAAGTCTATGCAAATGTGTATCTTCCCATTCTTTTTGAGAACAAGGATGATATTAGATACCCATTGTGAATAGTTGACTGGTTTGATGAATCCCACCTGGAGAAGTTTCATTACTTCTTCTTTCACCATGAGAGCCACTTTTGGTTTCATTGGTCTCGAATTTTTCTTAATTGGCTTTGCATCTGGTTTGGTGACAAGATTGTGTACTGCGATATGTGGTGCAATTCCCATCATTTCTTTGTAATTAAATGCAAAATCCTTTTGATGTTCCTTGAGGATCTGGGTATGTATTTCTATCTCCTCTGGAGTTAACGAGGATCCCAACTTCAAAATATTTGGTTCTTCCTCCATTCCAATATTTATGTCAATCATTCCTTCAATTAAGGAAGCGTTTCCTTCTTCAAATTCAGGCGGGGCCGGAGGTAGTTCCAAACCTTCTCCATTCTCTACCTCATAGATTTTGATATTTTTTTGCGGGGGAGATTCTATCATGGGATTTCCAAAATAGGAAGAGGAAGATGGGATTAGGGAGAAATCTACTATGTGATGAGCAAGATGTAATTCCATGTGGGAATTTAGATATCCAAGAGTGACCCTATCACTGTCGAAGTGAGTCTAGGATGGTAAACTCATTCTCAACTTCTATACGTGTCAAGATCGGGGTTATTGGTATTTTACGCACCAATGGTTCAGTACGAAGTGATACCATGAAATTTTTATTTTCCAACTCACTGCTTGGAGTGAAACAAGAAGCTGAGGTTGCTATTGAATCATGAGAAGATTTTGTTCTTGTGGTATTTCTTTGATTGATATGAAGTTGAATCCCTTGGTTAGATCTAGCACCACTATTTTATAGAGTTGTAAGTGTTCAGCTCTAGTTTCATATACCTCAGATACTTGGTTTGCAACTAATTGCGAGTCTCCTAATACTCTAATGTTATCAATGCCCATCCTTTTTGCTATAATGAGGCCAAGGAGGAGGGCTTCATATTCAGCCCTGTTGTTTGTACATTCGAAGTTTAACTTAAAGGAAAAAGGTAGGATCTTTCCCTCAGGAGAAGTAAAGATCACACCTACCCCAGTGCCGAAATGACATCTAGCTCCATCAAAGTGGAGGGTCCAATATTTTCTTAGAAAAATGGATATTGGAACATTCTTCGTGTCTACTTCTTTTGCCTCGCTTACTTCTACCATACAAACTTTGTTCCGCTGGAAGGGAGCCAATTCCTAGGGTACATCCTATACCCATGGAATCAAATGGTAGGAGAATAGGTAAATCTTTCTCTAGTAACTTGACAATTTTTGCGGTAGTTCCTAATGATACTGTCTCTATGACGTTAGTCTCATTTTTGAGTGTCGGAATGCCTTTGACTAGATTCGTGATTTCTAATTCTGTTGTAGGTATCAACTTTACTTCTGGCTTTGAATTGACTGGTTTGTTAAGTTGATTTGTTGGGAGCTCAAACTCAGAGTGAACACCTAGTCTCTTCTTCAAATCTGCTAGGTGTATGTCAAAGGGTTTTGGGTCACCTGTGCCATAAATATTTTTCCCAGGTGTAAAAATATTATTTCCTGGAATAACGTGGAAGGGATTGCCTTCATGCGATGTATCCATGGTCGACCGAGAATCATATTATAGTTGGTTTCCTGATCTATAATATAAAATTTGGTGAGGACTGTCTTAGGTCCTAAGGTGACTGGTAACACTATAGTCCCAATTGAAGTGGCCTTGAGGCTATCATAACCCCTTAGTGTATTTCATGTTGTGGAATAATTTGTTTCTCCATATCCTAGATTTTGAAGAAAAGTGAAGGGGACTATGTTAACTGCTACCCCATCATCAATCATTGCGTGCTTAACATAATTATTGTAAACCCATACCTGCAAATGCAAGGTTGGGTCACCTCTACGTGTGATTTCAGCATCTATTGGCATTTTACTTATATCAAATATAAACTCAGTATCCCTATCTGGCTTCCCTGGAGGGTAGACGTCAAAGTCTACATGGTTTACTTGCATTTCAGGAGGAGGAGTGATGTTAATTAGATGACCAAGACCTAATGCTTCTAAGAGAGAAGCTCTATGGGCGGGAGATTTTTTCAACAAATCCAAGAAGGAAATGTGAGAGAAGGTATTTGTTAGGTCATTAATTAGATCGTAAGTGCCTATAGGTTTCACTAGTGTTTGTTGAATATTGTCTGGTACTAATGGGTAGGTTGGAACTGGTTGAGAAGAATAATCTCACGTTCTTGTTATGGTTTCTACGTGTAGCTCAGTATCTAACTCTACCAGACCGACTATCTTAGTTTGTGGTCGAGTTCCTAATTGGGGTGCGACCGATAGATTTGATGAAGTTGAGGCTTCGTGATCATTATTTCCTATCATAACACCCTTGTTCATCCCATTTGGATCTAACCTGTTATTGTTAGAGTGATTCGGGAGAGGATCATTGAAAATATTGAGGGGTGCATTTTGAGGGGAAACTGCTCCCGTATAAGTGTTTGGCGTGGGTAATGCAGAATTTGTTAAAAACATATCTATAAAGAGTTGTCTTTGGTCTTCTGGAAAACGTTGCATGAATTTATTGTAGTCACGGCAAGTCCTAGTATCATGGCCTTGAATCTTGTGGAAACCACAATACAAGTTGGGATTATAGTTTTGAGGTTGTTGGTTTGAAACCTGTTGTGGTCCAAAATTTTGACTAGGTTGCTGGTTGTTAGAGTTGAAATTTTGAGGTTGTTGCCTTTGGTTTTGGTTTTGATATCCAGTTGGGTTTCAGATTGGACCTTGTGTTTGGATTTTCCATTGTTGTTGTTGTTGTCGTGATGGACGATTAAAATCCACCGCGTTGATTGTTGGAGTAAAGTTATTATTTCGCTGATTGTTAATGGGTGGTGAGATGTTCACGACGTTTTCCCTTTTAACCTGGTCTGTGACTCCATCTGTTGTAACCCCATGGTTTTTGTTAAGAATTTTGGGTCCTTGATTGGTATTCCCGACATTAGGATAAGTCATAGTGTTTTGATTGGGAGCGATTAATTTCCTGTTTGTTCCATATGTCTTACGGCCACTGTCTATTGCCACTTGATTGATTCAGAGAGCACTCTCAAGTACCTCATCATAAGTCCTTAGTGGGAACTTCTAGACTTCTTCCTTTATCTCTCTATTGAGAGAATGAAGGAATAAGTCACATAGTTCCATCTGATCCATGTTTGGAGCACTTGCTGATGAGTAGAGGACTGTACGCCATCTTTGAATGAAATGAGCAGTAGATTCATTGTGCTCTTGTTTAATATGTAAGAATTCCCTGATCCTTGTTCTTAAAAATTTGGTCACGTCAAAATCTTTGATAAATTCTGACACAAGTTGTTTGAATGAGTGTATCAAGGCTTTAGGTATTCTATAATACCAATCAAGGGAAATACCTTCTAAGGTCTTAGGGAATATCTTAGCAACAACCTCAACCCGAGGGATAAATTCTTGAATGGCCATGGCATAGGCCTTGATATGTGCATTTGGATCTCCCTCCCCCTTGAATTTAGGAAAATCAGGAAGAGGTCTTGGAAGCATGATGCTTCGTATGGTGAAATCTAGAGGTTCTTTTAAATATTCTGAGTAAGTCCCTACTGCATAGGTTTCAACCATCGATGGTGCCTGCTGAGGGGGGAAAGGTGAATGGGTTGTTGATATGGCATAACATATGTATTTGTAGGAGACATAAGGAAACCCCTGTGGTTGAGCAAACATCCCGGGAGAAGAGAACATATCTCCCTATGGTGATTTTGAATAAATGTTTAAATAGGGAGGAGCATTTCTCTGATATGGGTTGTTTGGTACTAAATCAGGGGGTATCATACTTTCAACTAGAGTAGCATTTGAAAATGCAGTTCTAGTTGGTGTTTGTTGTGGGTAGTTATACGAATGTTGAGGAGGCATGCCTAACGTGCCTATTCCTGTGAGGAGGTCAATTTGAATAGGATAATGTGGAGGGTTGGGAGTTCTTGCTTGCCCTGAATATGAAGTTTGATTTACTTGAGAAAGTTCTAGTCCTCTAACCCTCTTGACCAAATTTGAGATGACCTCAATTGGTGATGGCCCAGTTTTTCACCTTGACGGTTGTTGTGGTACTCTTTGAGGTTGCAGAGGGGTATGGTATCCTACTATGAATTTTTCATTACTCTACCCAATTTCACCAAGAGTATTTTCCATTGGTGGAGGAATGGGGGTGTTTTCTTGAAGTAGGGTGTCGGGTTGTGTTTGCAAACTTCCTAGAGATAGATACATGTTTTGGAAGTTTTGCTCATTTCTAGCGTGGCGTGCTAGGTACTCCACATCCAAGAATGGGAGTGGATCTGATTTCCTACTAATTTGTGGTCTAAACAAAACCTGAGGAGATAAAATGGATTCTCTAGTAAATGTCATATTGTTAGAGCCTGAGGGCTCTGGTTGTTGTGTTTGTGTGAGATGATCCAGCTCCTCAATTTGAAATGAAGAACTAGAGCTAGTTCTTTGAGGAGGATTTTGTGATGAAAATTAGTTGCTTGAATAGTTTTCAGCCCATGCGGAAAGTGAGGGTGACGGTTGTCTATTTGTTTGACCATAATATGCTTCGAGACGTGAGAGAGGTCTACCATATGCATCGTATCCTGACATATTCGAGGGGTATATAAATACCCGCAGAATAATGGGAAGGAGCGAAGATGGATGAAAGAAATGAAAATGAAAAGGGATCAGTTGTTGCATTTCATGTCGGGTTCACCAATTTTGTATGATAGAAAAGTGACAGGTGAGCATGAGAATCAACAAGTAGCCTTTCTTCGTACCCAACCTCTCGAGGTCGTGCCGAGACAGCTAGTGGAAATGAAATATATGTGGGTGTAGACAAACTAGTTGGGCAATCTCATATCCTCAACATGCAATAATGGGATCTACGAGTCTAAGGCAAAGAAAGCTCTCCTAACCTGAATTGGTGTAATGGATCATTCAGATATAATAGCTGCTCGGAGGCTCCAATCAATGTCGAGCTCTACCGAGATCCTATCTATTGGCTGTTGGATGTGTGGAAAGTGACATGTAGGTGCTTCGTGTATATTTCTAGACAAGGTCATGAAAGTGGTAGTGAGAGGTGTAGTGGATTTGTAGGGAACTATGGGTGGTTTTCTGGTCTAGCCCAGAAAATATTAGCTTGATTGGCTTCTATATTTAATATGGAAAATTGTGTTATGATATCTGGTGGGAGTGGTGAAGATCTAAATACCAACGTATGTAAACTGATGTTAATATTTAACTAATTAACAGGCCCGTTGCGTTATGGGAACCAAGGATAACAACCATGAGTTCGTGGTTGTTGTGGACCTGTTATGGTCATGTGAAGAATCAATCTCTTCTTCCGAATAATCCAATAGTCATAAGCCTTTTTAGCTTCTATGTTTAATACCAGGAGTTGTGCGATCTTCTCAGAATACCTTACAAGTGTTCAAGAAACTTGTATACGTAATCATGTGTCTATGTCAATGAGAAGGTATCCTACGTTTGGCTGCGGAACTAACGAATCACAACCAAATAGTTTCTCTTTTTCAAGTTCTTGTATGGTCATGTAGATATCCTATCAAGGAAATCTATAGTTGGGTTGATTTGACCAGAATGTGTATGCTTTTTCGTCTTCAATATTCAATTCTCTCAATTGCTCACTAACTACTTGTGGGTTTGTTGTTGTTTGAAAGACGTGAATTCTAAGACCTTGATCTATATCCGTTAATGTTGTGAAGAGATTTGGCTGAGGTATTTCCGATTCAAATACGCAATCCCTGGGCTCTCTGGGTCTCGTAATTGTTATGCAAGAGATAACCAAACTTAATTGAAAGAAATTAACGAATTATGAAAGATATGTATACACTATGTTTATATTCCTTTTTTTTGTATTTTCGAAGATATGATTTTGAATGAAATTTAAAGAGCGACTATTCTAAAATATTAAGATAATAAACAATTAATCTAATAATAGAAATTAAAACAAGTAAGATAGCAAAATATAGCTATTTGCCTGTGCATTTAAGAATTTATCTTAAATATTAAATAACTAACTAATTTAATTGAAAAGACCTTCAATCTTACCTCAGAAGTGAGGAAAAAATCATAGCTTCTCAGAAGCTATCATTCCCCATAGCTTCCCTGGTAATACTAAAAGCAAGCTTAACTAAAACAAAATGATTTGTTATTCTATTTGATATATTGTAACTACAATTTTAACAATTAAAACATGGATTTTACATAATAGCAGCAAATCCAGTTGTATTGTGATTTTCCCCCTCAGTGTGATCTCTTCTTTCCTTCATGTTCTCGTGAATCCAGAAAAGTGGGAATGTGATAGCAGTAGTGGGAGAAGATGTTTAAACAGTGGCATCTTGGACGTAAGCTGAACAGAATGCAAGTAGGAGAAGGATAATGCAAGAGAACAAAGCTTGATTATGTGATTCCTAGTGGGATTGTTACAGGGATATAATACAAGCACACTGAAATCTCTAGGATCTATACTTCCTGTGACAAAACAACAACCTATAATTCTAAGTAGAATCAAGATTCAAATGGACATGATCTAGGACCAAAACTGTGGAGCCTTGAACTAAGAGGCTAAAAGCTTTACAAAATCTAAACTTGTTAAGACTTATTGAAGAACTTTCAAAACACACTGAATAATAATTCATAGAAGGAGAGGGGCCATTTTCTTGTAAAAAAGCTTGTTATTTATAGCACTTTGATTTACCAGAGGGTAAGCTTAAATTGAGCTCTTTTAATATAAAAAAAAGAGGAATTACTAATTACCAGGTGGCTAAAACTTAAATGTAAGTAAGAGTGGTTGAGAAATACGAGTGCCACTTATTTTTTACATTGACGAAAGCATCAGAAAGTTATAGAAAATGCACACAAGACTGCCACCCTGCACAGGGTAGCAGTTACAGGACCGCCACCCTGTCCTGGGCAGTGGTCACTAGATTGCCACCCAGGCAGGGTAGTGGTCCTGAAACTAAAGACAAAAATTCAAGGAAAGAGAGGAACGGCTTAGAATAAAGCATGCGAAGGCTGGATAAGGCATTTTAGGATGCAAATTTATACTCATCTTTCTTTCTGGATTCCGAACACCTTACGAAGAAATCTGAATCATCATTGGGTTTTCTGTAACCTCTTTTTGGTAGTACAGTACATACAATTTTGGGTACATACAGAAACGTCCTATTTTCAATACTTGGAATGGTTTTAAAGAATCTGTTAGATCTAACTTATATCCTATTGGCCATAATATTAACATGATGATTAAGTTCCAGTACTTTGGACAGGGCAGCGGTCAAAGTGTGCAAGACTACACTATGGAATTCCAGAGACAAGCCATGTTGCTTAATATGGACTTGGAGGCTGAGGACATTCTGACCAAGTATTTGGGAGGACTTTACACTCACCTTCAAAGGAAGGTAATCTCCATGAAGCCCAAGGATATCAATGAAGCTTGTGTACAAGCATAATACATTGATGATGAGAAGAAGCAAGGAGAAATAGAGCCAAAGGGAGACCATTCAACAGAACAACAGGACAAAGAACAAGGGAAGACAAGTAGCAGGGGTAAATGGAAAGGTAGACATGCAGCTATTGCTTTACATACTTGTAAATATCCTAAGAATTTTTGTAAGAATTGTGATGTAAATGGACATGTTGATGCCACATGCTGGAAGTTACATCTGGAATTACACCCAAAGCACCGAACCAAGGATTCCAAGAAATCCATGGCCACTGTGAAGACAAAGAAAGAGGTGGAGATTGAGGATGATTCAGATGTGGATGAGAGGCTGGGATGCATGGCCACTAACATGTATGGGGCAGCAGAAGAAGAAGAGATGAGTAAGCTATTTCAAATCAAAATCCAAATCAAGAAGACTAAGGTAAACGCTTTAGTAGATTGTGGTTCTCAGTCAAATTTGATTTCTGATGCAATTGTAGAACAACTTGGTCTAGAGACTTACACGCATCCACATCCATACCCATTGGGATGGGTGAAGATGGCTGTAGAAATACAAGTTATAAGGAAGTGTAAGTTTTAGTTTGGGATAAACACCCAAAACATAGATGTATTAGAGGCTGATATTATTCCAATTGATGCATTTGACGTTGTCTTTGGAAGTCCTTACTTGTATATCAGGGATGTTGTGTTCACAAGGAGGGAGAACCGGTACATATGGGTCAAGGATGGAGTCAGTTTTAACATCTGGGCACACCAGAGTAAATAAAAGAAGGCTATGGTAAGTGCCAACCAAGCACCAAGACTTTTTCAGGAAAATCATCAGTTTTGTTTTCTTTCATTAGAAGAAAAGAAAAATGGACATGAGAGCACGGATAATTCTGAACAAAGGATGGAGAATTTGGATAGCACTTGTCATTTTTTGCAAAATAAGCCACCACAGGAACTGCTCATTCAAGGACCAAAATGAACTTCCACTATGCAGTCACTGTATCTACCTACGGAATCACTGGACCTGACCGTGGGGCATTAAGAAGAAGAGGAGATACAAGGAATGGTGGTGACCATAGTAGCAGCGTACTTGAAGAGGATTCGACCAATCCATCTCAAGAGACAAAGACAAGAAAGGACTAAACCACTACAGTATAGGACCTTCGCCATACTTGAGCAGGTTGGAGAAGAAACCTTTAGTCCATATTTCACGCAGATGCACGTGATAGTAAGTTGCAAGAGCTCGCATCCATTAATGCCATCTATGCATGACAAATAAGGAAAGATACTGAAGTTACCTTCTAAAGAGGATTGTACTTGAGGCATCTTGGAGGAGGATGTAGCACTGGAACAAAAAACCATAGATCCACAAGATTCTTGGCAGGTTGGACAAGAGAAGACACCAAGGTGGATCTAATGGTACTTGAATGAGCACAAGAGGGAGTTGATTCCTCTACCACTCCCCCACTAAGATTTTGTGGGACCAAAAGCCTCCTATATAGGGGAGTTATGACCCATAGGGATCCAAAAAAACACACCACTTCATCAAAATCCATCAGCACCAAGAAGGAAAAGTGAAGAAAAATGAGGAAAAGGAGGTTCTATCAACTTTTTAACATAAACTCCACTCTGTGTAGAGTAGTGGTTGTAGAACCACTGCCGCAACCTGAGAAGAGTTCCTATAACCGCTGCTTAGACAGGGAAGCTGGTCCTGTGACTGTCCGGTCTGCACCATGACGACAGTCCTGTCACTTTTGAACAGAAAAATAAGAATGGAGCTGCAAACAGTGGACGAATTCTTAAACCGATTATCTTTGTCTCTTCGCTTTCTTGCTTCCCTTCACATCTTCCAGTGCACGGGAGGACATGGGAAGGCCTATAAATACATGGAAGGAGAAAGGGATTAGGGTATTCGAAGATCCAAAGAGATCAAGAAGCAAAGTCTAATTATACAAGAGCAAGTGAGTAGAGATTCTTCAGTGCTAGAGTGGAATTGTATGAGTAAGGTGTAGGAAAACAGAGCAAACAAAGTAATTGGAGAGAAGGTTTTACATTGTTGCTTCTTTTCATACTTATTGTAATCTATAAACTGTCTGATTATTAAACCAATACAAGTGGGAAGAAAGAGAAATTTCCCTTCCCGATTGGTTTTGCCCGTCAAATATGGGGTTTCTGAGGATAAAATCTTTGGTGTTGAAGTGTTTGAGTTTTGTTGACACTTCTCTTTAATTTCAATTCTGAAAGCACTAGATAATCAGTCACGAAGCTCTAATTTTTAGGCAATTCTATCATTTTCCAAAGTTGAAAGAGAAAGAGCATAGTTGTGTGATTCATAGAGTTCCAAAGTAGAATTTTATAGTTCATCTGTGGAGATTATTATATGATCTACTGTCATCTTGACATGTCTTTATGAGATTCTAAATGGTTTCATTTGTCTTAAGTATCATGCTCATGTCATTTGTGTGCAAATATTGGTCTTTGTTCTATCTCTGGGACTGTAAAGGTCTACACTGTCCTATCTGAGTTCACATGAGGTTATATGGAGTTGGCAAGGGGCATAGATTATCCTAACAAGTGTGGTGTTGTAGCTTCTATATGTGTAGAGTAATAATCATGGTCATTTCATTATAAATAGGTGTCTTGCACTCTTAACTGTATGATTTTAGTCTTGTCAACTTGTGTGGCAAGTTTGTGTCATGGTCCTTGAATGTCTTGGTATGTATAATGATTTACAAATGTGGTGTCTACTCCTATGAGTCCTATTGAATGTGGTTTAATGTGATCAAGTCCTACTTGATCAGTTTGAGCTCTTGAATTTTGTTTGAGACACTTCTATAGTCAAGATAGCTCATTTTTCAGTGTTTCTACAAGAAAAATGGTGTGTTATAGGTGAGTGGAGTGACTATCCCTGATGAAGTATCATTGAATAATATTTTTACCATGAATGAAGATGCTATCTCAAGGTTTTGGTGCCATCTTGGAGGTGATAAGATAAAATTGTGTCAAAAATGATACTTCAGTGTCATTGACTAGGTTTTCATAGTCCCTAAAAATGGTAGGTGGGGATACTCACTTTTCGAGGTCAATTTAGGGGATTTAGAACATGAAATTTTGGTAAAATCATATAGGTTAATGGGGCTAGAGGAGGTACAAGTTTGGAGCTTCAGGTATGAATATATTTTATGTTTTGCTTTACATAGTTGAAGTGTTAGTTCATAATGCTCAGTGATGAGGGTTTGACTATCTAAACCATACCTCTCGGTTTCCTCATGACTATTCAATGTATTCAAGATGTTTTATCAGCATAATAAGTTCTCAAAACATATATGGTGTGTCCTTTATGTTTATGTATAATTGAGAAGAATATTGGTTTGTTGTTCACCATGTTTTCATGCTAAAATTGCAAGCTACAGTACAGAGGTAGGGGTGTCAGTTTCTTAGGTAAAAGTGATGTTATTTCTTCATTTCTTGTGTTGATTACACCTTTGATATGTCTTTGGAGTAAATTAAAATGGATTAGAAGAGTCTTTAACAATGAACTCAGTGATTTTAAGAAGGATGATTAAGAGGATTGTCAAATATGAGACTATTAAGTTTAGATCATCACTGTGTTGCAATACTAAGGTGACCTCCTATATGTCAATAGATGATTAAGAGTATGAACTCATGACGATCTCAATATTCCAACTATGATTGAAGATGTTGTTGTATAAAAAAATCATGTTGCTCTTGGTGTATGTATGATAATCATAGCACGAGCAGTACTTGTTTGTTCATCTAAGGGAGTAAAATGTTGTTCTCAAGGCTAGCTAAGGTAAGAAAATGGCGACTTCTTCTTATTCATGCTTGTAAAGGTATACATTGACTCATCTTAGTTGGAAATTTTTGTAGAAGACTAAAAATAGTGTTTAGAACCTTGAAAAGGTTGTAAATATGTTTTCAAGGCACGATAACAAGGAATCTTGCTAAGTTTTGTGCTTAGGAGCTAGAATTGGAGACATTAAGCCCAATGGGAGTGCATTTTGCATAGGACTAAGAATAGTTAGCCTATAGATGGATGTTTAACACGGTCAAGATTACACTGAGAAGTCTGTTATGGTCTCATAGTAGTGATCTTAAGTATGGAAGCAAGAATATGCATTGTTTTTCTACATGATTTGGGTGTAGAGTTGATGGCTCATGGTCAATATTGATGGAGAAACGATGAGGTAAGTTTTTTCTTGAAATTTTTTGCATGTTAAGGGTGATGTCACCCCAATCCCATGACTTGTACAATACCATCAATGAACTCAAAGCAAGGGTATTGAAGAAATTTCATGTTTTTCTTGCCTAGAGGATGAAAAATGAAATTTTTTCTCCTAAGAAGGTGAATTTTTTTATTTTCATGGTGTACTTATGTTTTTTAGATGATGGAAATATACTTTTGAGGGGAGCTTAGTGCTTGCATCCCTACAATGAAGGAAAGAATCAATTTTTGGGCAAAAAATCAAGAAAATGGAGCATGTTAAGACCTTTGGTTGATGTTTCTAACCAAAGCATGGAGGTATGAAGCTGATGAAGGTGAAAGTGGTAAGCTACAGGTATGGCTTTGTCATTAATATAAAAATGGGGAGAAGTTTAGGTTGCTCTCCATCAATGACAAAGGGGGAGATTGTTGGCATGGTGTCCTATAGGTGTTGTCATTGATGCAAAACCACATTAATTAGAATTTCAATGTTGTAGGATGATTTCATGATTTTTTTTGGGGTGCTAACATACGGGTTCACATGTTCATCAACCACTACAGTGGGATTCAGTGAGGTGTGCTTTCTCTTACAAGCCTATACACGTACCTAATATGTGTATCTTAAAAGTGTGCGATTCTTGGGAATAATGTTGAAATGATGTATACCATGATTAGAGGGTGCTTGAGCACTCACATCTGTGTCATAGTGTAAATACAGGTGGTTCACCATGTTACTGGTGCTCATTGGGAGCATATATGTAAGCTTGAAGGTGTGACAGTGTATATTGGAGCCATATGAGCTCATTAAAGCATTCAAACACATATATCATGGCATATTAGGTATGTTTGGGTCATTTTCAGAGGTTTCATGTTCAGTTATTATATTATTTCAGTTGACCCTAGTTGCTACTATGAGGATCTAACATGTAAGGATAAGTAAGTATTAGTGACTGGAGATTTTGAGAAATGTAATTGATACTATGATGATTTTATATGTTATAGGGATGAGTCATAGTGCTCTCAGAAAAATTTTAGGTTCCCATGATGTGTATTTGTCAGATATGACTGATTTTGTGAGACAAGGTTAAAATCTAGTGCATTTCCAGTTCGAAGTGCAATTTCATATGCTCATTTTAAAAAATGTTCTTTGCGTGTGGAATTTAACTTTCAATGATGATTATGAGGTGATTTTATAAGGTTTCACAAAAATAATTATTTCAATTGATCGTCATGTTTTTATGAACGAATGTTAAGAAGGCAAAGAGGTATAAAACCCTAGTTAAACCCCAGCTAAGGGCATTTGACAAAAAGTGAAGTATTGTGACCCAATTTTGATTTATTAATAAAAATTTATGATAGGATGTTTTATATTACTCCCCATGATTTCTATAAATGTATGATTTAGGTCATAGTGATGAGTGGGCCCCACCTAAGAATAACAGTTTCTGGAGAATAAGGTTTTAGGAAAATATGGTCCAAAGGGGTAGCATGAAAAATTGATGGTGCATGATTATTGGGAGTTTTTTATTGATGTAAATGGATTTTCAGGACATCTTAATTCAGGTTCATGGTGTTTTTAGGTCCAAATAGGTTGACTGGTCAAAGGACAGTTTTGGGGTCTCAAATAGCAAGGTCCAGTAAATTGAGCATAACTTGAGCTACAAGTGAAGTTTTGAGATGATTAAAGTTTTTTTGTAAATTAGATTCAGAGATATTTCCAGATATATATGTATTTTATCATTATTGTTTCATTTTATATGGTTTACAAGTCATTATTTGATAAGGAATATTTTTGGCAGTTTAAGACAACACCTGTTTTGGTACAAGTTTGATGTTGTTTGAAGAATGAGATGTTTTGGGTGATTATTCCTATCACATAGAATGTGAATAGGTATGAATGTGGAATAAAATGAATAAATTTTTAGGTATTTAATGTATGTAGAATTTTTTTATGAGCTAAGCTTTGGAAACATATTTTTTGGAATGTTGATATGATGAAGGCAAATGTTGTAGTGGTTTGAAGTGAAGGATGTTTCATGACTTATAAATTTATTAGAAGTGTTAAAAAGTTTATGAAATTTATTTTTCTTTTTCACATGATATGTTTTGGTTAAATATAAGTGATTTAGTGATCAAATGAAGTTTCAAGGGTGTTGAAGGGTGCAAGAAACACCTGTTTTGAGAATTGTAAAGGGAACTAGGCCCATGAAATGTAATAGTTTGATTGGTTTATATTAATTTCGACCATGTATGAATTATTTATGATTTTTTACTTATATTTAAATGGTTTTGGATCATGAAAAGTATGGTACTAATGTTAGGGAATTTTTAAGAATGTGCCTATGGGGTTTTGAGCCATTTTTGGCACATGTATTGAGGTTTTTGGCTAGGCTGACCTAATTCGATCACTTGTAACTATTATATTTAAAATTAAAAAAAAATTCTTGTTTCATGGGTTGAACCAAATGGAGGGAAATTTTTTTTCCTAAGTTTGAAATGTGGAGAAGCATATAAAATCGTAATTTTGGGTGCTTTTTAGAACTAGTTGAGTGTGTGCATGGTGTGTGTGAGAAGTGCAACCTAGGTGGGTGATATTTGAAGGTTTATAATCATGAATTGAATTCATATCTAGTGAGTTACAGGTTGAGGAATATCAACAAGCATGTGTGAAAGAGTTTGATGCATTGAGAAGTGAAGAAAGAGCTAGATTGTGCAAGTTGAAGATCTAGGGTTTGAGCAAGGGTTTGGAGATGAATATTTGGATCACTATCAGTTGTGGAATAAGAATATTTTAAGTGTTCATACTTCATTAAAATCTTTTGCGATGTGTTATATTCATGCAAGTATCTTGTTGTGAGTAATATCAACAAAGGTTTAGGGGTTGGTGCTCCTTGTGGGGTCAGTGCCTCACTAAAGAAATATCTTGTGATGTGTAATATTCACTCAAGTATTTGTTGTGTGTAATATCAGAAATTTTTTGTGGGTTTTCTTCCCCTTGATGTTTTTCCACTTATATCTTGTGTCTTGTGTTGATTCTCTTGCTTATGGTTTATAGCATGTATGGTATTTGATTATGTGCACACATTAATGGATGGTTTGGTGATTATGTGTTTTGAATAAGTATTATGAAATCTGATTTAAATTTTTATAAGGAATGATTCACCCCCTTATAAGTCCATTGTGCTTCCAAGAATTACCCCAACGACTGTTGTAGGAGTGGTAGAAGACGAGTGTCCATGTTTTGTGTAAGAGACATGTATCTGTGATCACAACTAGAGAAAGGCATGAATGTGCATGTGTGTATGGTAAAAATAATGACATAAAAGAGGTATAACTAGCATGTGTAGTAAAGTGAATCATGATAAAGTAAATTTAAGCAAGAGAAAAAATAACCAAGATATGTAACATGTTGGGGATGGATGGAATGAAATGTAAGATAGATGATAGGATCCGTGTACCCCTCAAATGAATGGAGTTATATGTAATGAGTTTCATTTAGTTTTCCCCCTCAGCAATCAATAATGAACTATAAATGAGATTGCATCATTAGGAAATGGTCGAAGTATGTATTATGTCTAACACGTAGTGATGAATGTGTATGTTTAGTGATGATATGTGACCTAGAGATGAATTATGTGTGACCCTATAACCGAGTCACATATCACAAAAAGATGAGTGTAATAGTGATGATGTATCCTAAAGTGTATACCACTACCAAATGAATAGATGGAGTGGTGATGTAGCCTAAAGAGTATACTGTTAAAATATGAGGGAGTAAGTGACCATTTAGTATATAACGTATGTAACTAACCTAGTAATGTCGCATGGTAGAAAGTTGAATGATGAAATTGTGTGTATGATAAGGTGCATTTTATTTATAAACCCTCAGCAGTAGAGTATGGACTGAGGAACTAGAGTTAGTCATATGGTAGTGAGTGCAGTGCATAGAAGAAGATGTAATTAATCTAAGAAGTAAAAAGGTGAAATAAATGTCTAAATTAAATAAGGAAAGTGAACCAAGAAGCTAAGAAAGTAGAAATATAAAACCTATAGTGCAAGGAGAGTTAGAAAAAAATCAGCTGATTCCATGAGCTTGTTGGAATTTTTCACAAATATGGTTGAAGAAACATGAGGAGGAAATGACTATGCCATGGTCCAGAAAAGTGCATATCTAAGTAATCTGAGTGGACTGGGGCACCTGGGAGAGGGTTAGGGTGCCTATGGATGCCCTAGTATGAGTTATGGGCACCCTAGTTTGTGAAAAATCTATGAAAACATCCCCTGAGGTGTCACTAGATATTCATCTTCCTTTGCTTCCTACCACACTAGCTTTGCTAGACTGCACAATATGTTGCTGGAAATCCTAAGAAAAATATCAAACCAATTAAAAATAAAGATTCATATGAAGGTGTCAGACTATCCTCAGTGACCACAATGGTGGAATTACTAACTAAGTGGTGCACTACATCTCAAACCCGATGTATTTCTGTGTGTGTGTGTGTGTGTGTGTGTGTGTGTGTGTGTGTGTGTGATCATGCCTTAGGTGCTCTTATGCAAGTCGCACTTTATGAAAGTAGCAAGAAATAACTATTTGTAGAAAGGTAATAACATGGTGGATGGAATAGAATAAACTTCCCTCATATGCAGTGTGATGCAAATGAATCAGCCTTGTGCCTTGTGATGGAGCTATATGGATGCAAATGGATCCTTTGATGAATACAACCTTAGGTGATGATAGTAGTGCTTAGTGCTTGGTCCCTCATTATGGTCTCATAAATTTATATTTATATGGTTATCTTGTTCTAATTTTTTAATTAACCCCAAAAAGGTCGACCACTAAAAATGTACAAAGCTCAAATGGCTAGAAAGTTCCCAAAAAGTGGCAGGAAAGTGTAAGAAGGCTCGGGGCGCCTTAAATGGGACCAACACACCTAGGGTGCCCCAATAAAAGATAAAATGATGTAAAATTTCAGAAATGACTAGGTGAGTAGATGCTGGAGGTCGGAAATGAGGACAAGAAGAAAATTAAAATGGGCAAAGGACATAGGTTAATTAATACTTTCTTCACTAAAAAACCATATGAATAGTAGTATGAGACCGTGACTAAAGAATGCCTAAAGTGTGTGATTTTTTTACTACACCCAAACATTGTGGACATTTGTGAAATTTTATATCCTATAGTATATTATTCCATCTATGGAATATTAAGACCTAGGATCCTCCCTGAATTGAGATAGTCTATCAAGAAAGTGGGATCCTATTTGTACTATTAGGGGTACATTGTGATAAGAATTAAAGGTGTTTTGATACCTCCTTGATGACTACCTAAGAATGTACCTAAATGAATATCATCCATTGAGGTGGCCCATGAATTTGAGCATGAGATAGGTGGATGATGTAAAGGAATCAACTAAAATCTATGGCCTTATATTCACTTCAAAATTAACAAGTACAAGTTCAATACATATTCATCTGTTCATGCCTTTTCAAGGAAACAAATGACTTATGATAATATTCATATTGATATTTATAGCAGGTAGGATCTATATGGTTATATGAAATCTCATATAAATAATATGAACAAAAAATATCCTAAACCTTGTAATCATCTATGAATGGAATAAAAAATACCATATGAATCTTGAATCTGTGGAGGAAGTCATAACTAATCATAAAGCAGCGAGGTGGATGCCAATTGATCGACCAATGAAAATTACTTCTAGATCATTAGATGTAATAAAAAAGGATTTAAAGAGGAGTGTTATACAAGTTTTTATCCTTCCCATAATGTGACAAGATCAAATTAGGTAACAAGAGAGGCTTTTTAGACCCTAGTTGGCATCAATTTCATCAAGTAGAATTATTCCTAATATGGGGCAAGCTAGTGGGGAAATGATGATTGTTTTAGAAGTGGGAAAGGAAATCCCCATAGGTTTACATATCATAAAAAATTCAAGTTTTAGTAGGCTCAATTCCTTCTCCTCTAATTTAATTATTTGTGTTAACCATGCCAACAAGTACAACTATAGTAAGTGCTAATGTGCCTTTTTAGTTACAAGTGAAAGTTTGGATTTGAGTTATATTTTTTCATCATCTACAATGTTTTCCTCTTCTTTTGTAATTTCTACCACTACCTCTATAATTTTCACATCACCCTCACTTCCTCCAACTATCACCACATCTTCCATTTCTTCCTCATCTCCCCAAGTTTCTTTTGCTATTCCTACTTCCACTATGTTGTCACCGCCATCAATTATCATTATAACACCCATGGAGAGGATTATATAAGATAATAATTAGCCCATATAATTTATGGAGATGATGAAATTAGAGATTATAAATGTTTCCATGACACTACCACCATTTCCATCTCTTCACACATGGCCACATTTATTTTAGACCCAATTTGTCTATGCCAAGATTATCAGTGCATATTTCTCAATTCCAATATCACCAATGTCAAGTGTTCCTATGTAATTATTAAGGGGTCATATCATTGGTTATAAATGGAAACAAGTCCACAATTCACCTCCTATGGATCATCCCATGGAGAAAATGTATGTCCAAATGAATACTATTTTAGGTTCTTCAATTCCTCTAGTCTCCACAGTGACTACATCATCTACCTCTTCTATCATGATATATTCAACTACCATTGAAGTGGAATAATCATAAAAAGAGTAGGTTGAATTATCAAAGAAACAATGGAAAAAAAAATAGTTAGTCACTAAATCACAAACCCCTACATATAAAACTCCTAAGGTGTCTCTAGTATATAATAAGAAGAAACTACAAAAGATAAAAAAAACTAACAAAATAAAGAGACATGGACACAAATTATTTCTAAGTATAGAGGAGGATGTTATGATACTCTATAGAAAAATAGGAAGAGATGGAGAACCGTCAATTGATCCATTAAATGTGGTGGTAACTTAACTAAAAATGGCTATAAGATCCTTAGATGAAGCTAAACTTAACTAAAATTTCTTCACACTCACAAATTTCTCTACCCCCAACTCTTAGGTTTGAAATTTACCATGCCTTAAGGGATTTATTTTTTAACTTTAGATATATTTCTAATGTTATGGAAAAGGTATAAACAATGAAGAGAAATCTAAATAAATTGAAACAAGAGGTTATGGAATGTAAAGCTAAAATTATAGTCACAGAAGAGATAGTTAAGGGAAACTTATTGCCAAATTTACCACTTATGTTGGTTGATTATGTGATAACCATTTATAACAACTTGAATAAGGTAAATGTAGAGTTGACATATACATCCAATCAACTTAAACCCACTTACAAACATTTGGACATGTTTTATGTCAACATTATGCCACTTTTTGCGGAGGTGGATTTAAAATAACTATTAGATTTAACTAGTTATATTTTAATGGCTGAATAATTTGGCGGTCTCTTGTTGTAATTTATGTCATTGTTTGATCAACATATTTAAATTCCTCTTTTGAAAAAAAACATTGAGATGGATTAGTTTATCCTCACAACTATAGTTAAAATAGAAAATTCTAAAGGGATAAAACTATTTTTGGAGGGAATGTTACAGGACCTTATCCATGTGGTTCATGAGAGTGAGGAGCAATGTAAACCTTTGATCATAAAAACACAAGAGATAGAGGCTAATTTTAGATTTTTCCAACAAACTCAAAGTATCAGTTTGTGTTTTGGATGAAGGAATTAATGCTACATGAAAACACATGTGGCCAATTTTGTTTTTTAAAAGGATTTATTTTAATCTCTCTGTACATATAAGGGTATGCTTGGTTTAGTTTCCATTTTTATAAGGAGCTCCAAAAACACATTCATAGAATGAGGATACATCCCATGACTCTATCAAATCAAACAATTTATATTGTAAACTTGTCTTGACACCAGTGGACTAATGTGAAGAAAGAATTTTTATATTTAATTGGTTTTGTGAGTTTTGAATTGTCTTTTAACCATGTTAGAGAATTTATGTGTACGTCAACATGATTATGGGTAACTTTGATATAAATGGATTTGAGGCATGAAATTTTTTTAGAATTTTATAAGATTAAGACACATGGCCAATCTACTGCTTTAACATTAGAATAATCAATAATCAAGATTTGATTTCAGGAAAGTCTATACAAAAAGTTTGTAAGACACGTGACTTGGAAAGAATGATTATGATGTTGACACATGAAATGATTCTAGGTTCTTTTGGATGAAATGGTTTCCAAATATGAGATTTGGCTAGAACTGATAAATCGTTCATAAATTATAATAATGAATTTAGAGTAATATAATAAGTATAAGAGAATATTAAAAAAACATTAATTTTTAAATTAATTTAATTACATGTCACTTTTACACCTAAAATTTAAAGTATTCTATATAACAAGTCAAAAACTCACATCAATCCCCCCCCCCCCCCCCACATCAACAAATTAGGTAACCAAGAATCCAAGATTGAAATACATTCCATATGTGACATAATTTAAATTATTCAAATAAAATTGGTATATTAAGAAATTATAATATATTAAAGTTTTTTTAATAACCATATCAAATTATAAATATGGTGTTTAGGTCACTCTATTCACCCCTTAAATTAGGTTTCACATTACATAGTAAATTTTCAATATGTAGTTTAAATGCCAATTACTGGTTCTACCTTTTAAATTTTTAGTGTTTCGGGTGTCTTGTTTGTGTTATTAAGGGTGACCCATTCATGTCTAGGGTATCCTAACCATGTTATTTTATGTGACCCATCAGTGTTTAGGCTAGTGTATGAGTGTTTAGGGTGTTGCATTATTGTATACGATATCAGATGAGTGTTTAGGGTTTTAAGTTTGCATTTAGGGTTAAGGGTTAAAAATTTAGTATAAATATAGTTTAACATTTATCGTGTCATCATATGTGTTTTTGTTATTTAGAAATTAGGGTGATCTATTACTGTTTGTGTTAATAAAGAGTCACAATACCCTAAACACTAATGTGACACCTTAAACACTCATGCAACTTCCTAAACACTATTCTAACACCCTAAACACTAATAGGTCACCATAAATAAATCAAAATTTTATACCACACTGCAAACCTTAAACCCTGAGGATTAAACTCTAAACCCTAAACAAAAACCTTAAATCATAGTCACTTATGTGACTCCCTAAAAACTAATCAATCACCATAAATAAAAAAATCAAGGCACACTAACATGACACCTTCAACATTCATGTGACATCCTAAACACTAATAGTAATGGGTCATCGTATATAACAAAAAGTTATATTTCTATTTAGGTTAGTTCTAAAATCCATATGGACAAGAGATATTGTGCACTACGAATTCCATTTCTTATCTCTCTTGTGAATCTATGATACAGTTGTGAATATTAGTATGAATTCCATTATGAGTGAATGATCCAAAACCATAAACACCACAAGTGGGACACAGTGAGGGGCCTGTACAACAATATGACACTAGAAATTTGACACCCTAGTGAGGAAATTTAATTAAAATGAAACTTAACATTTAATTTGGAATAATTAATGAGAAATTCAATTTAGGATGTTACATTGGTGCTTAGGAATAGAGTGTGTCATTTGTGTTGTTTAACATGTCCCATTAATGTTTATAGTCAAATTGGTATTTTGGTAATAGAGTTTCGAATTGGAATGTGGTGTCTAGGTTATCGTCTTAGCACTTACGGTGCTTATTATTTCTTGTTTGACTACCCCATATAACCTAAACACAAGTGGGACACCATAAACATAAGTGGTATATTGTAAGCACTATTTTCAAACCCTAAACATCACAAGTGAAACACTGTAAACACCAATGTGACACCCTAAACACTAATGAATGTTGGAACAAGTTGAAAAATAATATAACACCATAAAAACTCAAAAGGAATATATGATGATTCTAGAACGAAATATCAAAAGGAAGATATTGGGTACAAAAATCTCTAGAATCACTCAAGAGTTGTTAGATTGGTTTACATGAATAGTTAAAAGTTGTTTTAATTTATAGGCCATATTACAATTTCCTTCATGGTAATTGTTTAGAATGTAGTACCTATACTTATCACTTGTATTGAATCTCAAACTCTTAGTGACTGCGTTAAGGTTGAAAAGAAAGAGATCTAAAAAACCATAAAATCCATTTGCAAGTGAGACTACAAGTGTAAAATTTAAAGTGTTATAACTTATCCACTGCATTCTAGAAGTGATACTGCACATGAAGGTTGAAGATTTTCTTTTCACCGTGGAAGAGTCATTATATTAAATTTTTTTGGTAAGTCTTAAGGGAAACCTATTATCTTACACCTTTTTAAAAAGATTAACTATATCATCCTTCAATTTCAAAATTTTCAAAATAGGTCTTTACAATTTGAGGGATAACAAAAATGTCTACCACCAGAGTAGCCAAAACAAAAACGCCTTACACACAACTTCTTAAAACCCCATGTTTTATTGATGAATACCATGATTTATGATCGCGCAAAGACCGATAAAATCACCTCAGAGCTTAGATATACATATGAGAGCAAGGAGAATAATACTAGGGTTGTTAATAAAAAAAATGGATTTGTAACATGGGTTGTTGGGTTGGGACGCATTATGTTCCATGAGATTTTCCCCTGCCTAGAATTTATTGTGGTCTAGGCCCATAATTACAATGAAAAAGAAAAACTATTGTTAGGAAAGGAAATTGCACCAAAGAGGAAATATTTTCAATAACAGAGAAAAATATCGATGGTGTGTGGGGGTTTATATGTAACATTCATGATTCAATAAAATTCATTTATTGAATTATTAAGATTGTTGTTATATACATACATACATACATGCATACATACATACATACATACATACATACATACATGTTTTGGCATATTATGATATGAGTTCGAGGAGTTTAGCTGGACCATTATGTGGCATTGTTAATTTGGCTAATGAATTGTGTGAGGTGGGATTTGACCCACCCCACCATGTGAGTTAATTGGTTTTGGAAATTTTATTAAACTAAGGTTGCATGACATATTTGTTCAACGGATGAGTTTTATTGTTTAAGCCACAAAGTGGCATGAAATTTAAGAGGTTTGTCGGGAATTTATTGTAGAACTCAGGACACCTTGGGAAACGCTAGCTTCCTTGAGAAGCTAGGTCATGCATGCATCCACATTATTTCACTTTCACTTTCATCTATTTTTGGAGCTCTGTTGTGGTCTGCAAATGGAGTTTTTTGGGGGAAATCTATTTGATGACTATTGCATGGGTATTTCCCTATTGTTATCTCTAGATACTATGACATTTTTAATGTTTAAATATAATGTTGAAGGATTTAATGGAAATGATAGTATTTTGGAGATTTTAACTTGGAAAAAAAATGCATAGAAGTTTAAAGGAAAAAACACAGGCACGAGGTTTTCTAATTTTATTATTTGTTGTTATTTTGATGATATAGATGAATACATTTTTTGGATTTGATGTGAAATATGGAAAATAAAATAAGGAAATAGTTGAATACATTTTGGGTATTTGATTATTATATGAGATCTTATAACTGCATATGTTTTTGGTTTTGATGTGAAATCTAGAAAAGGAAATAAGAAAATAGTTGAATACATTTTGGGTTTTGGATTATTATGTGAGATATGAATACATTTTGGGTTTTGGATTATTATGTGAGATATGAATACATTTTTGGTTTTATGTTACTATGAGAAATCTGGAAAATGAAAAAAGATCTAGTTTGAGATTAAAAAAAATGATTTGATTTACATCTCTTTCTTAGAGAATTATTGTTATCATAAATAAAACATGGAGGTAAAATCCTGCTGATTGCATGGATTAAATGGGTTTTTGGATTTTATTTTAAAAAAAACAGGGTCGGTTTTGGAGAAAACTAGTTTTAGTAATATATGGATTGTTTGTTGTTTATTGGGATCCTCTCCCTCATGGACGTATTGTAGTTAATTTATTATGTTTTTTTTATGATTTCATTTTGGGAGTTATGGGATTAGTGCTATACATTTGTTTTCTATTTGGAAACTTGAAAAGAGGAAGTATATGGAAAATGTAAACTAGACTTACATTTTATTTGATCGTTGCTTTCAATTTTTGTATATGGAATTTATTAGCAACGTGCAACTCCATTTATTGTTAAAAATAATGAAGGAAAAAATGACCTTTTCATTATGTATGTGTATGATTTCCGTTTGGGATAATTTTTGGGTTATTGTTATTGATGTAGATAAGCAATGGCTCGATTTTGTGATAACCATGCATAACTATTTTAAGTTAGCTAGGGGTAAACTTAGGAAGAGAATAAAAGGTTTATGTCTCCTTCTATAATTTATTCTTTTGATATGTGTAATACAATTGATGACTATTTTTGTATTTATGATGAAATTTCTCTCCCTTCTTACGATAATACATTTTGGTTAACTTCTGTTACGATTAAATGAGTCCTTATATGTAATTGTAGATGCTCTACTAGAATAATATATATGTGTAGTCAACTCAAAATGGGTCTCTCTAATAGAAGTACTTTATTATCTTTAGCTGATTGAGATTCTAATTGGGCTATGATTTGTTTTTCCAACCTTATGAAGTTTAAATCTACTGAAATATGGGATGTTAGATAGACCATTGTTGTTATTGACCACCTACATTAAGAAATTTATAGTTGGTATTAATAGTGGGAAAGTTGGAAAAAGATAATATTATGAGTTATCACATCTTTAGTTGGTGTGTCTGATGTAGTAAATGACCTGATTAAGAATAGTTCTTATCTGATCTCTTATTCTATTATTTCATTATAATTACAACATAGAATAAGAGTATGTAGACTCATGCCAATTCTTATCAATTGATCCATATCTATCTATTTTCTATAATTTTACAGGAAATTTTGACATACTTGAGGTAACTACTTGTATTAGATTCTATGATTTTTTTTACATCTTGAGTTTATTGGGAAATAAAATACAAAATGATGATATGTAATCAATTTGATTATGCGATTAAAACATCATTGTATCTTAAAAAGGGAATTATGACCCAATGAATTATTCTTGCTGACTATTGTAAATCAAATTATTAATGAGAATTAGGGAAATTGTCCTTTATTGGAAATTTAGTCTTATTACTTATCTTACTTGAACTGAAAATGTAGATATTTTACTTATAAAGATGATTAATTAATTAAGTTGAAAATTTTCATAAGTTATGTGATTATTTCTGATTTTCAGATATAATAATCAAAGCAAACTAAAAGGAAACATAAAAATAAAAATGAAACATAAAAATAAAATAAATATGTGACTTATCAGCGATGGTTGGAGCGGGAGAAAACATTGGAGCACCAAGTTTTAAATTCGGGTTTTAGTGGGAAGATGGCGAGGAGCCTGATGCTGGGGATCATGGGGTGAATCTGGAGGTAGGTAGAAAGGATGCATAGTTTACCACAGAAAGGGACAAAGTGGATCCAGATAGGGGGGCCCCAGTCATGTGGGTATGATGGGTAGCTGGTGTCCCCATTAAATATGTACCTTCCATTGTTCTTGACCATGTGTATAATGAAAACAATGTTTTTTTTGAAATACATGAATCCCTGGCCAACCATGTCCTATCTTCAATGTGTAATACCATTCTAGCCAAGATTCTTGGTAGCATACCTAATATCTAAGAGTTTAGGAAATGGGCTAATAGGAAATGGATTTCCAAAGGATCGATGGAAATAAAGGCCTACGTAATGATTTCTTTGTTGTTCATCTTTCCCTAGAGGATGATTTCTTAAGGATCTTAGCTGGAGGTCCTTGGTTCATGGGGAAAGCTATGGTCCTAGTTCAAAAATGGTATCTGGGATTCAATCCTCTGAAGATAGTTATCAAATAATACCCTATTTGGGTCCAACTTCCCGGGTTCCCGATGGAATATTGGGACTTGAATATCTTACAAGAGATCACTAAGGTTATAGGTTCCCTGGTTATAATTAATCCAGTCACCTGTGCTAGAACAATGATTTTATTCACTCATTTCTATGTCAACGTTGCCTCGAAAACACCACTACCAAGAAACATTGTGATCAAGGTTCCTTGGGGAGTCCACACCCAAAAAATCCACTATGAGTTTGCCACTTTCATTTGATTTTCTTGTTTTAAAGTAGGTCACAATATCAAGACATGTCCTAAGATGACAGAGGAGGCGACCCAGAAATCCCTGCTCAAGAAGACTAAGAATTTTAGTAAGGAAGATTTTAAAGGAAAGGGACCTATTCCACCAAACGGAAGTGGATAATCAAAGATACACCATTCATGGAGGCATATAACTATTCATGTTGTGCATAAGGATAAAGTCACAGAAGAGTAACACCCAGAAAATAATTTGGAAAAAGAATGTCAGGATAAGGAAAACAATAGGGAAGCGGTCAAAGAACTAGTCATTAACGATGATATGGTAGTCTTTGAAGACTGTCAAGAAGATAGTATAATCATATCAATAGTCTTGGATTTTCTGGAGGAAAGTTTCTTTTCCCAAATACCGGAGGAGACAATACTAGTAAGAAATATGTATAAAATGTTGGATGTTAATTTGGATGACATATCCACAGTGGAGGAGGATATACAATGGGAACAAGAGGCCTTGGAGACGATGACAAAAATATCCTAGTTGGTAACTTGGAGGGTAAGGAAGGAGAAAAATATAGTCCAGTTATTGAAGCAACATAAGACGGAAGTATGGAAGGTAAGCAAGGAGTAAAATACAGTCCAACTAAGGTGTGTTTGGATCTTCACATCTTTGAGTTTAGACCATCTCCAAATTGGATACAAACACCCTAGAACTAGATCCAAGGCATATGTTGGGGCTAATGAGGTGTCATAAGGAAGATCGTCAGAAAGGGAAAAAAGGACAAGGAGAAAAAGAAAGACATCATGGAGGGTCATCGAAAACCATTAATAATAGGTAAGAAATCCTCCCACTATAAATTATTTGAATTTCTTGGAATATTAGTGACTTAAAGGCAGCTCAATAAGCATAGGATTTTGAGGATTTGAAATTTAAAGAGAAAATTGATGTGATAATGCTACAAGAAACCAAGATGAATGAAAATAGGATGAGAGATTTTTATGTTATTCTTTGGGAAGGAGTTTGGATTTCATTGTCAACTGCCACTTGGTGCCTTTGGTGGTTTACTGTGCCTGTGGAAAAGAGCTATATTGGAAGGCTTCCCCCTTATCAATATTCAACACCACATATCTATTTTCTTTATAGAATTCAGTACAATAAAATAGTTTATTCTTTTCTAATATTTATGCCCCCAATACGAAAATGGATAGAAGGGAACTTTGTGAGCATTTGAACACCTTTAGAAGAATTTTTAGTGACTTAAACTAGATCATCAATGGTGACTTTAATACTCCTCTTTTTTGGTCTGAAAAGAAAGGTGGTATTAATGTTTTCACTGATTGTATGGAATATCTAGGTAGCTTCATGGGGTGGAATTCTTTAATTGATTTGAACCTTAGTGGCTCCAAATTTACATGGTCCAACATGAGAGAAGGGGTAAAATTGATCCAAATAAGACTAGATCGTGTCTTGGTTAACACTCAATGGATTCAGGAGAAACAACAATCCTTATCTTCCCTTCCGCAGATCAGGTCAGATCAAAACCCTTTAATCCTCAAAATTAGTGTTAGGGAGAAATCCACATGGCATACCTTTTAGGTTTGAAAATATGTGGACTACTTATCCGGATATGGAACAAATAATTAAGGACCAGTGGAGTATAGAGATGAAAGGAAACATCATGTTCAAGGTGACCTCCAAGCTCAAAAATATTAAAACCAATCTGAAGATGTGGAATAAGGAGATTTTTTGAAACATATTCCTCTAAAAAAGTAGAATAGTAGAGGATCTCAAAGTTCTTGAAGAAAATATGGAACAAAGGGGGTGGATTTATGGGGATAAAGTGAAAGAGAAGAGCCTTCTCTCTAACTATCACAATATTCTACATAGGGAAGATGTGTACTAGAAACAACAATAGAAATTCACCTTGCTAAAGGAGGGGGACTAAAACACCAAATTATTCCATAATTCTTCAACTATTAAAGCCAATAAACTTCACATTCAATAAATCAAGAAAGATAATGGGGATTTGGTCACCGAGGATAATGAAATAACTTCCACCATTATTTCCTTTTTTGAAAACCTCTTTGGGAAGGATATTCTTAATGACGAGGTCACCAGAGAAGATATTCTAATTATTTTTGAGCTTGTTATTAGTCATATTGAAAATATGGATCTTATTTCTATCTCTTTTGAAGAAGAGATCAAAGGTATTTTGGATTCTATGGAAGGTGACAAAATTCTAGGTCTGGATGTGTTTCTAGATTTTTTCTTCCAACTCTATTAGGACATTTTCAAGACTGAAGTCATCGATGTTGTCCAAGATTTTTTCCATTCAAGTTGTTTACCCAAACAAATCAACCATAATTTTCTTTCTCTCATACCTAAAAAGTATGGAGCTAAGTATCTCAGTGACTTTAGACCCATAAGCCTGTGTAACACCATTTATAAGATCCTTTCCAAGTTATTAGCTTTCAGACTAAGAGAGACCCCTAGTAATTTCATATCTCCTAACCAAGGGTCCTTTGTGTCAGGATGAAAAATATTGGACAACATAATCACAATTCATGAAACCATTCATTCTGTGGAGATTTCAGGAAGGGAAACTATGTTGTTATGTTGCATCCTTTACAAAATAGAAGTATTTAATGGATTGTTCACATCGTCCTCAACACTTGGCTTGTTAAATGTTTTAATATTTCAAGATTGTCTTTCATTATTCCTCTTTTGTATGTGTGTTCCTCTTTATGTATGTATCTATGTATGCATATATCCAAAAAATAAGTGTAATTATTATCTATCAAATATGTGATACATACTAGTTGAAGAAATATTTGAAACATGTGTACTACCATATTATCATATCACACTGAATCTTTCATATTACAAGGGGGGATTGAGGCTCCACAATTCTCTTTCCCAATTTAATGTCATCAAGTCCATAAAAATGAGGAGTAGTCATCTCAAGAAAATTATTAAATGAAACCAATAAAAATTGTAATTTTTTGAGAAAAAAAAACAACCATATAAATAACATTGTTTAATGGGTGTATGAAATTCAATGTTAAACCATTTAAATACGTTTTTTTCATGATTACAACCACAAACAATGAAGGAATTTATTATCAATTTATAACAAAATGCATGGGAATAATAGATAAATCTTAATTTAGACTACATTTTAGCTCCACCTTCAGTGTTCCAAAAAATTTGGAGGCTCGCCCTTTTGTAAATTACTGGTGGTGACCTCGAAATAATATTCTTATGGAATGCCACTCTAAAGGTTGTACTGTTGACACTTTTATACCGCTAAACCACAATGTTTTATTCTTTTGATGATATCTATCTATGACACCATTATTGTGACTGTTGTTATGTTGCATCCTTTCCAAAATATAAGTATTAAACGGATTGTTGACATCATGCTCAATACTTGGCTTATTAAATGCTTAAATATTCCAGGATTTTCTTTCATTATGCCTCTTTTGTATGTGTGTTCCTCTTTATGTATGTATGTATGTATGTATACATCTTAAAAATAATCATAATTATTGTCGATCAAATATGTGATGCATTTGAAACATGCACACTAAAATACTACCATATCACAAGGGATATTTCATATTATAAGGGAGGAATGAGGCTCTGCAATTCTCTTGCGTAGTTTAATTTCATCACCGTATAAATGAGTAGTACTCATCTTAATAAACCCATTAAATACAACCAATAAAAACTATACTTTATTAGCAAAAAGCAACCATATAAATAACATCATTTGAAAGGTGTATAAAATTCAATGCTAAACATTTATATTTTTTTCATGATTAAAACCACAAGAATAATTGTAATGAAATAATTTATTAACAATTTATAACAAAATTCATGGGAACAACAAAGAAATCTTAATTTACACTACATTTCAACTACACCTGCAGCATTCCAAAAGATTTGAGGGTTCACCCTTTTGTAAATTACCAGTAGTGATCTCGAAAAAAAAATTAATGTCTTCCTCTCCATTTACAAAACATATTAAATTTTAATCAACTTTTATTTCAACCGCATTCATTTTGACATATAAAACAAAAACACCCTTAACATCTACATTACAAAACATCTACCATATTTATTAACTAACAATTGCACATTAATTGCAAGTTACACGGGATGTGAAAAAAATTTGTCTGCCACTGGGGATATTTGAAAAGAAAAAATGAAAAACATGTGTTGTAAACAGCAAGACCGCTGAAATAGGGTAGCCAGAAAAAGTTCACTGGAATTTGACACATTCCAACAAGGGCATCCTCAAAGACAGACATCTCTCGTGTAAAAAAAAACTTTTCCTAAATAACAAGTTACATTTATAAAACTTACTTTGTATGTGTAATTGCTAAAGAGTGATAGGGGATCAATGTAATGTTAAAATATGGTGAGATCCCAACGTGAGCAACTAAATTTAATACGTAAAAACAGACACATCGATATACACAAAACAATTATTAAAAACAAAAAACCCTCAAAAATATATAATAAAAATTAATAAACATGGCGCATACTCAAAATTAAGGGAAATAAATCTATGGCTGGATTGTAATGGGTTAATTACATTAGGTTTCACTCCTATGTATTTGGTTTATGCGGAACATGTTTGCAATACAATCACTAACAAGCTTTAACCAAACAAATGGATATCCGGATTATTGATTAAAGTATGGTTTGCTAATTTGGTGTCACGTATGATGAAGAATGGATATGATGGATCATCTAAGAAATTTATGAGGGGAGAAATGGGGAATGAGACATACTTTTGCGGAAAAGAATTATGTGGTTGGAAAGAAGAGACGTATATGGTAGAAGAGGAAGGAAAGCATAAGTATATTTTTCTTCCCCTCGAGGAAAAGGTTGGTTTGAAACTGACGAATGATGGAAAAATAACTTCATGTTAAATACACTTAGTGGTGGTGGGAAAATAGTGGTGGGGAATTTTTTTAAAAAGATGGAAGATGAGAAAGGGAGTATTTTGGAAGTGGTGGGGAAATTTTGCCTCTAACAAGGCAGAAAGGGACGCTAATGTCGGAATTGAAGAGATTGATTCAATCACTCACCCTACCTTTCTAAGAAGGAGATCACGTATTTTCTACTTTAGATGTTTGATGTGGGAGCATCCAATGACTAGAAACAATATTTTATCAACCAAAAACATGGGTTAGGGTTTTGTGCATGTCGTGTGTGTTTTTATTTATATGGCTTGTCGATCTTTATGAAAAGGTTATGCACATGAAGGAGGCCCATATAACAATATTGAAATATCATCAGAAGCTCCGAAGTATGGAATATCTAATGAAGTGGGAGGATAAGATTGTTTTAGTCATTTCCTAGAGGTTAAGTTACTTCTTTAAGGACAATAGGGAAACGATTACTTTTCATAGAGTAATGGTTTCATAATGTTACTCCAATTTCATAATGACAACAAAAAACACTCAAAAACCATTGATTATGCAAGTGGTGGCTATCCAATGGTTAGTTTTCTAAAATTGATGGTTTAACACATGACATGTGAAATATAAAAGAATGTCTGAAATTTCAAATTTCACTAGATGGGGCATTTTTTCAAGATATTTGGGATGATAAAAAAAATCCAAAACCATTGTGTTGTCATGCAAAACGTGTAGCATGAAAAATTCAAAAAAAATGTCATGAGAACTTGATCCTGAACTTGGAAATCTTTCTCCCGATCAATGTAAACCTGCCCTCCAACGAACTCAGTTACTGTGTTACCCTCATAATATCCAGCAAGAATGTGATAATGGTATTTTCAAGTGTGTTTCATGTGTAGGGGATGTTATTCAAGATTATTCATGATGATTTGGAGATCCATGAGAAGATAAGTACTTCCAAAGGCTCCAAAAGGGTTATTTCTAGCCTTTTTATACTTGGTGGACACCCCTGGGTAAGTGCACCAAGTTGGGGGGCCAAAAAGTGGACAAAAACCTGAAAACAGCCGAAACACGTACGCGTTTTTCCATAACGTGATCACATTTTATTTTTCTTGGGTTCGTAATTACAGAGCCTAAAATGCGTACGCGTTTTAGTTAAGGCAAAACACATACGTATTTTGTATAGTATGGACTATATATGTGTATTTGGGGGCTTATACTTACAAAAATGTTTAAGTTTAAGATTTAAGTATAATAAAAGAATAAGATTTATACTTTTTCTTATACTTTAAATTTATTTTAGTAAATATAAGAAGTTAGGGTCACTCTTGCACTTGATGGAAGTGGTCCCATAGCTCCAACAGTTATAATCTAGAAGATAGTTTTTCAAAATCTAATCTGGTCAGTACTTAACTCATTTTCAGGATTTCAGCAAAGGACCTAAAACTTTCAGGGCATATATATTGTAGTCAGTCTTTGTTTTGGGAAAGCATATACTCGTTTTATAGGTTTTTTGACCTTCTAAATTGGATTTTTGCCCTACCACTACTTGAATTGGTACCAATTTTTAAATTTGGTCCATAATTCACTTTAGTGACCATGAATCAACTCTATGATGCTTGTTTACTTCTTACTAAAATGAGATCCTCACTTTGTAGATAGAGGATTGCTCCCTGAATGGGATTCTTGTCCTATGGCCAAAATGAGGTGATTGTAATGTGCCTCCTCCTTAATGTTTGATCACACTACTAGGAGTTGAATGAGTTTTTATGATTAGTACTAAGTGAATTGCATCAAGTAAACTCAGATGATTGTTCATTCTTAGAAACATGGTGCTCCATATAAAGGTTATCCCCTCACCTTTCCTAGCTCTAAAATTATCCTTTCATGGAATCAAATTCACAATTCTCATACATGTTTTTTCTCATATGTCTCTCATGGAGACAAATGCTGCCTTAATACTTCACACATGGTGGTCCTTGATACCTCGATGACATAACTAACTCATTTTAGCTTGTTTTGAAGGGTGTTCAATTATCTACAAAATGACCAAAAATGGTGTTTTTAGGCCTTCAAAGGAAGTATTCTCAATCATCTTAGATACTATTCCTTACACATTGAAACACATTGAATGATCTTATAAGGAATTTCCTTTAGGTCAGGGTTTATGATTTAGGGTTTAGGTTTTAGGGCTTAAGGTTCAGGGTTTAGGACTCAAGGTTTAGGGTTTAGTGTTTAGGGCTCATGGTTCATGGTTCATGTTTTAGGGTTTATGGTTTAGGCTTCACGGTTTAGGTTTTAGGGTCTAGGGTTAGAGTTTATGGTTTATGGCTCAAGGTTAAGGGTTGAGGGTTTAGGATTTAGGGTTTATGGTTTAGAGCTCAAGGTTCATGGTTTAGGGCTCATGGTTTAGGGTTGAGGGTTGAGGTTTGAGGGCTTAGGGCTCAAGGTTGATAGGGTTTATGTTTCAGGCTCAATGTTTATGGTTCAGGCTTAGGCTTAGGGTTTAGGGATCAAGGTTCAAGGCTTAGGGTTTAGGTCAAGGTTTAGGGTTTAGGGTTTGAGGCTCAGGGTTTAGGTTTTAGGGTTGAGGGTTTAGGATTTATGGCTTAGGGTTTAGGGTTTAGGGTTTAGGGCAATCATGGGTTTAGGTTTTAGGGTTTAGCACTCAGGTTTATGGTTTAAAGGATCAGGTTTAAGGTTTAGGTTTTAGGGTTTAGGTTTAGGGTTTAAGGCTAGGGGTTTAGGGTTTATGGGTTAGGGTTTAGGGCCCAAAGTTTAAGGCTTAAGGTTTAGGCTCACCCATTCACTCACTGTAATGTTTTATGTCTTACCCATTCTTATAAGTATTGACAGAGAGTATTCAACTAAAAATGGTTCATCTACTTTGTAGGTAGAACATTCAAAGGGATTCATCACAATTTGATGCCTTTCATCTACTAATATTTTGAAGGAGGGAAATGTCAGATATCCAAGAAAAATTTGGTACAAATAAATGTTACCCAATACATCTATCTTATTTTTCCCATCGCATGGGAACTATTTCACTCACTATAATGTTTTGTGTCTTACCCATTCTTATTAGTATTAACATAGAGTATTCAACTGAAAAGGGTTCATCTGCTTCCTAGGCAGAACATTTAAAGAGAGTAATCACAATTTGGTGTCTTTCATTTGTTGATATTTTGAAGGAGGGAAATATCAGATATCTAGGAACAATTTGGTATAAAGAAATGTTTTTATGCTCTTTTGAATAATTATTTCAATTGCAAGCTGACGTGAACGAAGGTTTCATTTGAAGAATAAAGCTTGATATGTCTAGTGCTTGTGTAAGATGGCAATTTGAGAGGATTTATGAGGTTCAAGTTTATTTTCCAAGATGCATTACTCTAATGTTTTAAAATGTTTCTCTAGATGCAATGACATTCTGATTCAGACACTCAATGATTCCTAAATGTCCAATCCTGCCACAGACCCCAGTAGTCCTAGATCCTTAGGTATAAAGAGACACCGTTACTTGGATTCCATTTATAATGATAGAGATATTTGTAAATTCATGTTATGACCTCTAAATCTGTATGAATTTCAAGTTGTTTGGAAATCACATCACACCCTTCACTAGGATTGATGACTACCCCTATCATTTTGAAGGTACTTTTGAAAGCATCCATGGGTTTATCATAGAAGGAATTATCAATGAATGGAAGGTCACTAAGTCATAGGCCAATTGACTCCCATTCAAAACTAAACAAGAAATATTTACTAGGGGATTGATAACTCCTTTGTGTTCTTAGCCATTCCCAAGTTGCTATGCTTATTTTGAACACTTCAGGAAGTTCTATCAAATTTACTATTCATTCTAGTAAATATAAGAGCTTTCTCTTTCTCTGGAGGAGAGGATATTGCAGGTAATTTGGTTCTGATCCTACACCTCCGTGTTGGTATACTATCTGTGTTTCTTCCATTTCCTTTGAGATTAATTTTTGTGTTGGGATGGTTATTTTTTCCAACTTCCAATGGGGCATCCTTGCTTGCATAATACCATACATGGAAATATGAGAAATGTAAATTTTTTTCAGAGTGTAAAGAAATTGACATTCAAGACCGCAAGTATATGTGGGGAGAAACAGGTTTGACAGAGATGTGTAATATGCATCGCAAGGCACAATGTAGATGTCATATCCATTTAGTTTCTCATCCCACCTCTCATAAATAAGGTAGTTGTACAAGAAGACTCGATGATGGTTCTAGGAACAAGACTAGGAAATAAGGTCCTAATATTGATATTCAAAAATATGAACTCACTCATAAGACCTAATGGAAATATATGAGGTTCAAAGGTTAGATATTAAGGCTCTGGATTTAGTGTTTAGGGTTTAGGGTTCATGGCTCATGGTTTAAGGTTTAGGGTTTAGGGTTTAGGGTTTAAGATTTAGTGTTAAGGGTTTAAGGTTTATTATTTTGGTTTTTTAGGGTTTACAGGGTTTAAGGGTTTAGGTCGTAGAGTTTAGAGTTTAGGGTTTAGTGTTTAAGGCTCAGGATTTAGGTTTTAAGGTTTATGGTTTATGGTTAAGGGTTTAGGGTTTAGGGCTTATGGTCTAGGGTTTAGGGTTTAGTTTTTAGGGTTTAGGGTTTAGAATTTAGGGCTCATAGTTTAGGGTTTAGGGTTTATGGTTTAGGATTTGGCAATTAGAGCTTAAGGTTTAGGGTTTATGGTTTAGGGATCATGGTTGAAGGTTTAGGGCTTATGGTACATGGTTGAAGGTTTAGGGCTCAAGGATCAAGGTGTAGGCTTCAACGCTTATAGTTTAGGGTTTATGGTTTAGAGCTTAGGGTTTAGGGTGCATAGTTTAGGGTGCATGCTTCAGGGTTTATGGCTCAGGGTTTAGGGTTCAGAGTTACAGGTTTAAGGTTTACGAGTTAGAGATCAAGGCTCTGGATTTAGGGTTTAGGGCTCAAGGATCATGGTGTAGGGTTCAAGGCTTAGGGTTTTGGGTTTATGGATTATGGTTTAGGGTTCATGGTTTAGGGTTTATGGCTCAAGGTTCAGGGTTCAGAGTTACATGTTTAAGGTTTAGGGGTTAGAGCTCAGGGCTCTAGATTTAGTGTTTAGGGTTTAGGGCTCAAGGCTTAGGGTTTAGGGTTTAGGGTTTAGGGTTTAGGATTTAGGATTTATGGTTG
This sequence comes from Taxus chinensis, assembly GCA_019776745.2. Taxonomy (NCBI): domain Eukaryota; kingdom Viridiplantae; phylum Streptophyta; class Pinopsida; order Cupressales; family Taxaceae; genus Taxus; species Taxus chinensis. Next base: position 223,539,109 of record CM034151.1, on the reverse strand, counting down.
ATGGTTTATTATTTTTGTTTTAGGTTTTATAGTTTAGGGTTTAGGTCTTATGGTTAAGGGTTTAGGTCATAGAGTTCAGGGTCTGGGGTTTAGGGCTTAGGATTTAGGGTTTAGGATTCATTGTTTAGGTTTTAGTGTTTAGGGGTTGGGGTTTAGGATTTAGGATTTAGTTTTTAGGTTTTAAGGTTTATCATTTATGGCTCATGGTTCATGGTTTAGGGTTTAGGGTTTAGTTCTTAAGGCTCAGGGTTTAGGGTTTACGGGTAAGGGTTCAATGTTTAATGTTTAGGGTTTAGGAATTAGGCTTTATGGTTTAAGGTTTAGGGTTTCAATTGTAGAACTTAAACACTAAAATCTCTAGGGTGAATGTTGAAATCCTAAAAATTACCTATGTACTGACCAAATTATACTATTAAAAACTATCTCCTAAATCGTGACTAATGGAGTTGTGAGACTTGTTCTATAAGGTGCAGAGTGGCCCTAATTTCTTATATTTACTTAAATAAATTTAAAGTATAAGAACTAATAAATTTAGGGTTTAGAGTTTAGGATTTAGCATTCATGGTTGAGGTTTTATTATTTTGGTTTTAGGTTTTATAGTTTAGGGTTTAGGTCTTAGGATTAAGGGTTTAGGTCGTAGAGTTCAGGGTTTATGGTTTAGGGCTTAGGCTTTAGGGTTTAGGATTCATTGTTTAGGGTTTAGGGTTTAGGGGTTGGGGTTTAGGGTTTGGGGTTTAGTTTTTAGGTTTTAAGGTTTAACATTTATGGCTCATGGTTCATGGTTCAGGGTTTAGGGTTTAGGGCTTAAGGCTCATTGTTTAGGGTTTAGGGTTCATGGGTAAGGGTTCAATGTTTAATGTTTAGGGTTTAGGGTTTAGATTTAGGGCCTTGGGTTTATGGTTTAAGGTTTAGGGTTTCAATTGTAGAACTTAAACACTAAAATCTTTAGGGTGGATGCTGAAATCCTGAAAATTACCTATGTACTGACCATATTATACTATAAAAAACTATCTCCTAAATCATGACTAATGGAGCTGTGAGACTAGTTCTATAAGGTGTAGAGTAGCCCTAATTTCTTATATTTACTGAAATAAATTTAAAGTATAAGAAATAATAAAATATAATTAATAATAAATGAAAAACTTATACTTTTATTTTTGTAAATAAAAGCATGCTAGAATCACATATAATGTTCATACTATACAGAACGCATACATGTTATAGCGCGTACGTATTTTGTGTTTTCACGTTTTCCAAGTCATGCCTCAAGGCTAGGATATGGTTTGTATCCCCAAGCCTGAGGCATGGACCTATACAAACACAACAAACAACGTGTTTTTGGAGGAAAATGCAAAAATTCCACTTCCATCATATAAATCAGCATAAAACAATCTATTCGATTAAAAATAAGTATACCATGACATAGAGTAAAGTTTCTTCTTTCTAAAAATATAATTTTTCGAATTTTCTGTCTAATATAAGGTTTCTATCTTATTTATTTTATAACTATGCCTTTTTTATAGCTATTTTTTGAAGTTTAAATATTCCTATCTTTCATCATGTATCTTTTTTTTGGCTCATCAAAATTGAAAAAAAATTATACTAGCACAAACTAGGCATAATTCTATACATTGCAAAAAAAATCTAATTTTTGATATTTTTTGAGGTAGTTAGGGGGGGCATGGTCGAAGCTCTATTATTTTTCAAAACTTTAAATTTTTGTACTAGAAAAATCATAAAAAAAAATACTCACTAAAAAATCTTAAAAAAAACTCTAGCACAAACTAGATGCTCCTAGCTATCTTTCTACAAAATGGTTTTCAAAAATACTAAATGGTACTAAAAAAATGGTGGGGGGCACAAAAGTCACTCTATTATGTTTTTTAACAAAAACAAGAGCACTTGTTGGTATTTTAGTTATTTGACCCACTTAAACTTATCCATTTTCAATAAAATTTAGTAGCTTAGAAACTAGACTCAAAATGCTACAATTCATGTTTAGACAACATCTTCCAATTTTAAGTGTAACTATTTCAAAAAACTTGTACAAGATGAAGTTTTTTATTTTTCAGAAAAATGCGTCCACTTAAGACCCCCTTTTGGCCCCCCAACTTGGTGCACTGAACCCCCTCAAAATATGAATGTTGAGGCTCAACCCACATGGGAGTTTTTTAGAGGATATACAAGATGTATGGAAGTGATTTATGAATATTTAGGAAATATTTTGAGGTTTAGGGATAGACTGTGTAAAAGTGGGTTTTTCAGGTGTAAGGAGTAAGTAGTCACAATATCAACCTGAACTTCTCTGACTGATTCCATGATATCCATAAGGATTTGAAGGAAAATAAAATAGTAATTGGAAATCTTAAGGAATACTCTACATGTTAGAATCATCACATTTTTCACGAGACCTGATTGTTTCTCAAGGCATCTCAATCTTGGCAAACACACCTTATTGTCTAAACAAAAAAGTATCCAACTTTTGTAGTTTAAGGAATAAATTAAGTATGACACCAATTTCATTGTTATTTAAATGGTATTGGGAGTAAAAATCATATAAAATTTCATGTGAAAAATACCATCTGGAGCTCTAGGAATTGTGTCTTCAAATTCTCTCTTGTGCAAGGTATGCTTCTCGTACTTAGCCAATTTTTTGGAGTGACACATATCACCTTCTAGATTCATGGAAGTTTTTTTTTCCCTCTTTCCCCTTTCCCAAGGGGACACAACAATTCTCCCAAGCTCAACCCTCCTCTCTGGTCCCTCATGTGACCCTCCTCAGCCCGGTGGAGAGCATAACCAGTTAATCCCTTCTTCCCAATATTGTACTAGATGATGACAAGTGACACAATCTTTCTTAAAGTTCATTTTTATTTCCATATTTTCCCTTTTTCCAAGGGTAAAAAGGGTAAAAAAAAATTAACCCTAGCTCAGCCCCTTATGAGGTTCCTTATACGACCCAAGCTCGGCTCTCAAGTGCTCGAGCAAGTTTTCTCCATCTCACTCATGATGCAACACATGTTGGCAAGTGTCAACATCTATCTCAAAGTGAATTTTCTTGTCTCTCTTATCCCTTTTTACAAGGGGATATATGGGACATAAATTTTTTCCCAAGAATAATAAATCCAACCCTGGTTTCATCCATACTCATCTTTCTTTCACCCGCGGTCAAGCTAAAGTTAGTAGGAGGTCATGAAAACAAAGCAAAACTCATTTTTAAGTTAACTGCTTGGAATTTTTCACTCATTTTCCATTAATAAACTTGATAAATATTCAAATAAACTCTGAACATAATATCCATTCTACTCAACGTGTTCTAGATCACTCATGACTATAAAAACAAAGCTTTGTCCATGACTCTTCATCATGAAAACTGATTGCACTAATGTTTTAACTGATTGTTATGCTTCTAGTCTCCCTTGTGATCATTGAATCTTCAAGCCTCCATTAATGGCTACAATCACATACTATAAGATCTAAAATCCTCCATCCCAAAATTTTACTTTTTGATTTTCAATATTTCAATCAAACAGAACACAACGAAAATTATAGCACGGGTTCCCGGTGCAGAGCCGAATCTAACAATGGTGTTTTTGTTACAAACCAACACCTTTGTGACTACTTACTAAAAATATCATATGATATATAAAATAAAATGATAAAAATATTCAACCACTCATAATTTCAAGCTCCGATCACTCAGGACATCCATAACCAGTGAGGAACATCAAGCAAGGAAAAATTGGTAATTTTCCCAAAATAAAAAGTTCAGAAAAAAAATCTGCTAAAAATATAAACTTGCTAAAATTTTAAAGCATCATAAATGGAGGTGAATTGAGTGTGCCAATAGATTCAGAAGACCAAATTTGAGCAAAAAATGTAAATTTTCCCAAAATAACATCTCCTAGTCCCACTTGCCAAAAATAGAAAGTTTCAGTTTTCAGTACAGAAAGTTGTTGTCGACTCCATTTTCACTCATCTCGCATATTTTTTCCATCCTCACAGGGTTTTAAAGTGGTTTTGTAGCTCAAACAAGGAAATAAATCCCCCCACAAGGATCCTAAAGAATTATTCTGATCACAATTGAGTCAAGGAGCAAGACAGAGCATATCGAGGTGCATCAAGTGAAAGTCATAGACATTGTGTAGTTGGAATGAAGTCAAAGAGAAATAAGAGCATCATTCAAATTTAACTCATCAAGAGGATGGTCATCATTAGCATAATGAGAATAATTCTCCATGCGTAAGGAAAGAGTTCATCTTTGAAAATGCATACCCCATGAAGTGTTTCTAAACACTTGATCCATGCTCGATTAGGAGCTCACATCTTATGAGTCGTAGGAAAGTAAATTTTTCATTGCTTCAATACAGGGTGCAGGATAAGTATTTCCATCATAGAGAAGGAACATATCTTCATGAGGATCAATTGAGAAATTTTTGAGTACCATAATCACACTTCTACCCAAGTGGCATCTCGGTCAAGGAAGGGAGTTGTGAAGTAGAAAAGGATGTCATCATGATCAAAATGAAATGAGAGATTCGTGGAGAAAATTTAGGAAAATATCTCCTAAAAGTAGGTTGAACTAAGCTAATTAAGATATCAAGGCACTCAGTATCATCATGTGCAAAGAATCAAGGAATCACCTCATTCCATTCCAACCAATGGCTACTTGTCAAGAATCTCATTCAGATGCAATCCTCTATCCACAATGTGAGGATCTAGTTTGGTGATTGAAATTTAAGAATCAAGAGGTTTGTACATCATGGATCTAGTTTTTGATCACTAATGTCAATTATGAAATCCCAAAGAGCTAGAGAGTGACCCTCACTCTCAATACGAGATCAAGAAGGAACCATCATGATTGATGCCCATAGTCATCTCAGTATCACATCAAGAGGTCTTGCAACAATGTTCCCAAACACTCGTTCGATAGTCTGAAGTGTGTGTGCATCTTCCAGAAGGAGGAGATTGTGATCACCAAGCCTTAAATCAAAAATTTCTTCATAATTAATAAATTAGTCAACCCCTTCTCTTTCTCTCTTCTCTCTCTCTCACTCTCCATACTCTATTTTTCAATCGAGAATGCATTTTTTTCTATTTTTTCGTATTTACTTAAGTGACAATAAAATATCTGTAAAGTGTAAAATTACTCTCTCAAATTATAAGAGACGTACTTAATTTTTCTCTTCTAAGGGAAATTGAAAATTCACAAGTGATGGGACATGAAGAGTCGTGTGGGGTTTGACGAGAAGACAATTTGCAATGTTATATCTTGGAATGGCTTCTCCATTCCAAAGGAGCTTGAAAGTTAGTTTTTTTGTAGCAATTATAGATTGTTGTAATTTGTTGAGCTTGATATCACCACTACACAAGAAATAAGAGATGTATTTCTTCCATTTCCTTTTGCTTATGCTTTCCTCTATTCTGCAACTTTGCAAGCATAGTGATCTTGAATAACCAACAAGGAACTTGGTGTCCTTGATTGATGAATATAAAGAACTATGTGTTTCTAGTTTGTTAGTCTTGCTAATTGCTTACATTGTTGTTTTCTTCTAATTGAATGTGGACCTACTCTGGTTATTGTGTTTGATCTCTACTAGTGCCTAAACACATCAATAACCCTCTCTTTCATAGTTTCCCCAACTCTCATTTATCCCTCATCACTGCAAATTCCTCCCTTGTGCTTCGTACAAACACTTTTCCACATGCTCAATGAAATGTTCTTGTGTGATCCCCAACCTATTGGTCCTTCTACAAAATTAGGATAGTTTACATTTAATAATTTCTCCCCATACCCAAGAAGGAGGGTCATAGCCCCATGACTGTTTGTGGAAACACATAATTTGCAGCACGATAAATTATTTCACCAATACATTGATTATGAAAGTGGTGGCTATCCAATGGTCAGTTTGCTAAAAGTAATGGTTTAGCACATGACATATGAAATATAAAAGAATGCTTGAAATTTCAAATTTCACCACATGGGCTATTTTTCAAGATCCTTTGGACTCCAAGAGATGCCTATGATCAGTGTTGAACTAGATATTTTAGGCCAAAGGAAGGGGAAGAGTTGGAGAGAGTTATGTAGAGGGGAGAGATAAGTTAAAGAAGCTTGTGTATTTGGAGAATAAATCCAAACAAGGGGGGAGCAATGAGACATGTCTCAAGTCCACGAAGGAATTTGCAAGGGATGATTTATTCCTCATGTAATGTTCAATATGTATGTGCATGACGGTGAGTGTGAGTGTGTGTAAATATTTGTAACTTTCAATGAATTTAAAAAATAAAAGTGTTTTAAATCTATCATTTTGAACTTAAGTCTATGTATTTCCATTTGAGCACAAGTGTGAGCCCAGTTGTAAGGGCAAGCTACTATAAATTTGGTCCTCTCATTTGCATATGCATCAACTGATGCATTTAGAACAATCGCACACAAATAATGAGATATTCACAAAGAGTTATTTATTGAAGCTGTAAGAGTAAGGAATTTATTTATTTCTAAAGCATCCCCATGCCAAAATCACAATTCAAACATTTAGAGAAGAGTGTATAGCATTTCCTAGGTGTTGCATCCATTAGGATAAGGGTTGGGACATTTGCATTACATTAGACTTCTTATTGAATTGCATTATACTTGTGTGTTGATTTCCAAAATGTTGAACTTCTTTAAGGCATGATAACAATGGAAAGAGAACACCTACCCAAGGTGTTAAATGATTTTTAGGGTTTCGAGGAAGGAGTGTTGTTTCCCATTGACGAATTCTAGAAAAACGAACAAGGTTTTCAGAGTGCATGAGTAGAGGAATACGGTCATCAAATCAATTTCATGATATTTAACTGTTATTAGAATCGTATTACTATGATTCTAATAGTACCACTAAAGGAGTATAACGATTTTGGTTAAGGTTTTATGTGTCGATAGATTTTTTTGTGTTCTATTTCAATTGAATTGATATGAATTCCATTCACCAAAATATTCTCCGAGTAATGTTCAGTTGTACATGCTCATGGCCTCCACTTGATAAAACTGTCAAACGGCAGTAAGAATAAAAATTTGATTTTTTTCTTCTTTGACTGTAACATCGACGTCGTGAATCATTTGGTGTTTGGATTAAAAACAAAATTTGCAGCAATTCATTGTCACACGCCATTTTAAAACAAATGTTGGAGGCATCATAAATGATGCATAATTAATGATTTCCCTTCACAGCACGTCATGAAAAGCTTTGAAGAAATCAACTGGAATAAAGATCGCCGCAAGCAAAGCATGAGACATACAATTCTAAAGCCGTTGTTCCGGCCATTGAATGGCAATTAAAGAAAACCGAAGAATTATGCGAGCGGATACTTACCCATCAACCAACTTTGCAATTTGCATGGTAGCAAATTTGACATATCTCAATTACTTGTTATTTTATGAATGTGTGATGCACTGGTTTACGCTATTTGACAACTACTGGTTTGTGTATCTCCACTAGATTTAAATATGAAATAAAAATATTCTGCTTTCCAAGATAGGTACCTCCACTTGAGAATATATTATCTAGGTTTACGCTATTTGACAACTACTGGTTTGTGTATCTCCACTATATTTAAATTTGAAATAAAAATATTCTGCATTCCAAGATAGGTACCTCCACTTGAGAATATATTATCTAAATATTAAAAAATAACTACTACTACTCCATTTTAGATGTGGAAAGCGGGTTTACATTAATAAATGCACCAAACTAACCACAACCAATGAGTTGTAATTTTGGGTTCTTTAGTAGTTTTGGGTTCTTCTTTTGCCTTTAGCCCTTTTTTCAATCCAATTAAGATGGAAATTATGGATGCCACTCTTTGGCTTGGGTTGTACAATTTTTTTCTCGGTATGTGTTCTTTCGATTATATTAGAATATTGAAAAATAGGGTGGGAACCGTTGTTAAATATGATGAGAACCCTTTGAGTAACTTAGATTTGTGAGAATATGTGTCTTACTTGATCTCTCCAAGCCTCTCTCTCTCATTCAATGAATTGAGATTTTCCGGTGGTTCTTGACTTCAATTTGAAATAATTATGAAGGCCTTTCTCTTAAATGTTTTCATTACAACCTCCTTGGGCGCTATGCAGTTGTGTGTAACTTTGATGATCCATCTATCTCTAGGCATTTTTTTCTACTAAGATAGAGGAAAAAATATGGACCGCTTAACAAAGACTTTGTGTTGCACAACCACAATGTTTTTTGCTCACATTCAATCAGTTCCTCCCTAATCTTCTTCTTTAACTAAGTTGGCCCTAGGATTCCCCCTCAATAGATTAGGTTCCTGAGGCAACTAAACCTAATGATGCGGTAAGGTCCCACCAGTGTGTTGTTGATAACTCGTTGTCAAGGTTTTGAGTGTTGACTCTATGGAAAATCTTCAAGTTGGCAGAGAAGACCTAATGACGCCTACTTGCTTTCCTTCCACAGTCCTTCCCAGAGAACCATGACTGAAGGTTGATGTAGGGTCAATGAATAAGTGCAGAGTTTGTAGATCTAATGTTGAAAGATTGAAGTGTGAGGTAGAGGATTTGGTTTCCATTGGGGCTTAATGGACAGTGGAGGCTCTCTTCTCCTAGATAGAGAGGAGATTACTAGCCACCCATAGCTCTTTTTTCAAGTCAGTTATTTCCTTTTTTCATTTTTATTTATAGTGTTGGTCTTATGTTGATTGTATGTCTCTTAGCCTTCTGGTGTTGATTTGTAGTGTTGTTTCACCTTTTTAGCTTGTTTTTTGGAGTTTATGTAATAGTGGCCTTGTTTGAATATCCTTAATTCTATAGTGTATCTAGGAGGGTCTTCTCCCTCTTGTTGTCTTTTGGGCATTGGGCCCCATATTGTGTCCTAGATCTGATTTGTGGCTTCAATTTCTTTAAAAGCTACCTTGTTGATTCATAGCTCCATTCAATAGCATTTACCCATAATACAAAAAAGAGTTTTATTTTAGATTAAATTAACATAGATATATAAAATATATATATTGAAGTATTAAGTCAAGGTGATTTATCTTATATTAGTTAGTTTCGTCGATCAAATGATTTCATATTGATTAATAAATCCAATTTCTAGCAAATTAGTGGTGAATGGCCTCCATTTAGAGCTACACCACTACATCAAAATCAAAATTTCTTTTTGGGAAAAAAGAAAAATACTCCAAACTCCATATAATTTCGAATATATCATATTATTTTTCGATCACTTGTCAATGAAAGAAGGAAAAATCTTTGTGACACTCAAATGGACGACAAATTGAAGATAGAGTATTTTTATTGACATCTCACAATAGTACACTCATCCTCCCACTCTCCTTATTTTCCATTGTAGGTTACATCTATTAATGTAATTAATAAATGTGTATACAATTGCCTAAAAGAGGTTATGTAACCCTTTAAAATGTAAAGAGGTTAAGTGCACATTAGAATTTGGGGTTTATGAGATAATATTTGATTTCATGTGAATCTAGAAATAATTGTCAGAAGGAAATTTGTGGGAAAAAAATTATCTAAGCCAATATTAACACCATTAAAAAAATTAGAGCATATAATTGCACTAATTAGTTGAACATTGAGATCCTAAATCTACCAAAAATTACACAATTTCAACAAAAATGACTTTGTGTGTGTTGAGATGAATCTAATGATAAATATTGATTCTTTGTGCCCTAATATGCAATATGATGTCTCAATTCATTAGGATTTGTCACGAACCACCATGAATCTTATCTCCTTTTTCCAAATCCTAATCCATTCTCATCTACTTGCGATACCTATTAAAAATAGTGGATATGGGTATATATGTTATCCCTTCATTATCATTAAGGCCCTTATGATTTGACAAATTTTCAAGCAAAACGTGATGAAAATTAATAGTCAACTTAATGTATGCAAGTTTCCCAGCCTTTATCTTTTCAATGTGTGCAACAACTAGCATATGCTAGAAAGAATATTAGACTGCTTGAATTAAAAAATTTGTATGGAGGACTTCGAAAATAGAAATAAATTTTCTCTTATAACTTCAACAGTAATCTTGTGCAAATAAATAATTTGTGACTATCCGCATGTGTCTAAACACATTAATGCACCTACATATTTCTAACCTCTTACATTCAAATTAGGATTAGGACCATGTCATCATGTAAGATGACACATAAATGAGTGGGAAAGATGACCAAAAAGGGAACAAAATTAAATGCAACCAAGTTAGTGAACAAAAGGGATCAAAAAAGATAGATGACCATTTCCATAGAGATGTGACCATATCTGTGGGTATGAAACTAGTCGATATCCCACAAAAATGACCAAGGCCCAAAATTAGATAACAAAACTTAAGGGAGAGAGAACAAAGAGAATGAGGGAAATCCAGGGTCAAGAGAGATAAAAAATGACATATACATGGACAAATAGGTCGAACCAATGGAGAAAAATATAAGGGACACAAAGGTGAGTCGAAGAATGTTCAACTACGCAAGAAGATAAATCAAAATATGAAGACACAAGGGAACACTCATTGATAAGATCCTACCTTGGAAAATAATCAATAAACATAAATATATTTACACCAAATAAATAAACTATTTCTATACTAAAATTAGGTGTCTACATAATGCCACACTTTGATGTGTTTTTTCATGCATACATATCAAATCAACAATAAACAAACACCAACTTAAACATACTTTCTATCGGTATCACATCGCCATCTATTAAAATTTCTCAAAGTCAACTTGTCTACATAATAGTGATCTATAAGTCAATAGGAGGAAATAAGTTACCTTAAATCACAGATTCCACACCCAATAACCTACTAAATAGAATAAATCTAGTGCTCCTAGAATATGGTACAAAACGTGTGTGTGTGTGTGTGTGTGTGTGTGCGCGCGCGCGCATGCTCCCATAAACACATGGAAACAAGTGCAATATAGGTGTGCCATTCATTATCTCAAAAAGAAATTGGTGTGCATGTTTTCGAGAGTAGAGTTGAAGACAAAAATAAATAAGATATCCACCGCCCTTTTGAGCTATGGAACGAGCTTGTGAGTCACATATCTCAAAATAATGGATTATGTACATCATATATGACATGAAAATAAATCTCACGTATACACATATAAATATATCATTATGCAAAACATATATTTAATATGTAAATTACCCTGATGTATGCTTAAGTATAAATAATACAAAGAACATTGTAAAATCATGCCTAAAATGGGTGGATGAGAATCATGTAAATGCAATAGGACATTTCATATATATATATATATGGTAGACTTAAAGTATAAAGTAATGATATAATTCCCCACAGTAGGAAAATCATAATAGCCATATTTAAATTGTTACATTCTTTTGTAAAATTTCAGCCATGTTGAGAAGCTACATAAAAAGGTAATGCCTTATTGTCCTTAGAGAGGTAGAAAAAACAAGCTTTTTAGAAAGTGCTAAAAATCCAGTGGGAATTAATGACCTAGTGAAGGATTTTGAAAGGAAGTGTCTCAAAAAAAATAAAAAATCATTGACATATATGGGATGGGTGGGTCTAGAATGACCACTTCACCAAAACAATTGTTGAATTCTTCAAGTGTTTAAAATACAATGCATCGAATTTTTTGTTTGTCATGTGGGAAGTATTTTCCGCTAGTAATGTGGCATCTTTACAAAGTGAGCTTCTTACGGATCTAATGTATAAAAACCATAGATTTCATAACCTAAATGAAGGATCGAGCTATCTTAGGTTTTGTCTAGAAATTTTTCATTTTGTAAAGTTTCTAATTTTATAGATGACATAGATCAGGTGGAATAGTTATGTGATTTCCTCGTTAATGATATTGTGTAGAATAATAGTTTGATTATTGTGACAACCTAAGATGAAGAGGTTGTAATATAAGTAGGTCAAATTGATGAAGAATTTTTAAAATAAAAAAATAATTATTTCAAATTAATTACAAAATTTGGACATAATTGTGTTGATTGGGGAAACGGTGTAAAAGTAAAAATAGAGAGGCCTTTTGAGTTATAAATAAAGAGGATTGCCATTGATGGAATTTGGAAGTTGAAAAAGATACATGTATTGACATATTTCGGCCAACACTTGACATATATTGAAATCCATAGAAATGTGGAAGGCTTTATACTCCCCTTGTATAGTATTTTTTTTTTTAAAATTTTGACGAGACATAAATTTTATATATTGTTTATTGAATTTAATGTTATTTAGAGCTTTAAATTTAGATATTTATGTCAGAGGTTACTAATGCAGTTTTTGGAGCAAGTGTAATTCTAGATTGAGATTTTTTCTCTAGTGAGTGGCATAGGTTTTACCATTACAACAATTCCTAACAATCATAGTGTAATATTATGAGCTCCTAGTCATTACAGTGAAAGGTTGGGAGCTCTTAACCATTATTGGGAAATATTAAGAGCTCCCATTCGGGGTGATATTATGAAATGTTGACGGTTAAATTTTTTTTATAAAGGCAAAGATATTCATAAAAAATGAAGATTTCTTGTACAAATTGGATGGTGAGAGTTATTCTAGAAGGAAAATATATGGTTATGATCGTAGTTACCACCAAAAGAAAAATAGAAAATATGTGAAATAAGGTGTTGAATTAGATTCTAATGGTAACAAATGATAAACTAAATAGAAATTTAATATTCAAGTCATAAAGTATGCCAGAATGGATGTCAATGTTTAATCCTTGTTGGAAATGAGGTGTCTCAACCTTGTTTGGTTTATTCATTTAATATTTTCCTACAACCGTTTCACATTGTTTAGGCTCTAAAAATAGAAATAGGAGTTGTCAAAAGATTCCCATATGATAGTATATCATGGAAGGGCTATTTTTAGAGATATTATGATAGATTTTATGACATCTATGAGGGTCAAAAATAGGGGAGAATATTGTGGACGTGGGAGCCTATTTTTAGACCGAAATCTTGCTCTTTAATGTTATCCACCTCATGAGAGGTTTGGCACATGGTTTTGTAAACCATAGGTGGTTTCTTGTATAACCGAAGGTCTATAAATTGAAGGCTTGGAGAAGCAATTGAGGTAGTGAGTTTTAATCCTCCTAGAATTGTTTCTGGTGATACTCCTATAAGAAACTTGCTCTGCAAGTGTATGTAATCTTGTTATTAGATTTGAAATACATTGAGTAAGCTTTTGGAGTGTGGGGTTTTTTATCCGAAAGGATTTTCTCCACGTATATCTGGTGTTTGTGTTTCTGTTATGAATATGTTGCTGAAATTTCTGTAACTGTTTTACTATGTTGAAAGTTTTTCATAATATCTCTCCTCAAGATTAGCGTAGGAAGTTGTTCCGTTCTTCTTAATTTCCTATCAATCCTCCTCTAACGGAAACATATCAATGATTGAATTTCCTTAACCACTTTAAGGATAAAATTTGGAGGGATCTAATTTACTTATAAATGCACTGTGTGGCTTTGTGTATGTCCCTCGCTTAATTTGTACTTAATCATTTATAGATATACCCTACCAGTATAAATAACCTGGAAGACATTAAGACAAGTTTTCTATTTGGTAAGCACAATGCTCATCCACACATGCATGGTGTTTATATGAAACTTGATTGTTTCAAGCCTCAAGTGCTTTAGATTGGCCAAATATTTCCTAGTTTAGTTTGAGGTAATGTATAAATGTACTAGAGTAATATTTCAAATCGAGAGCATTCTCTTTAACCCATGATTTGTTTTCCAATTTTAGTTGTGTCTAGCAGCAACTATGTAATAAGGTTTAGCACATAATGTCATATCAAAACAAAAGGCAGAGCTGAAAAAGGAATTATATTGAATACAAGGCAAATATTATATTGTACTTCAACTTTCCTATATGATAGTATTTACTCATGGAATTTGTTACTTCTATGTTGCATCCTTTCCGAAATAGTAGTGCATAAGAAAAATCTTCTAGTTCATCATGCCTCAGTACTAGGCGTCGATTAAATTATGTAATGGATGCAAGCCTTCCATCTTGTACTAAATTACACACTTGTGTCTGTGTCTAGATGTGTGTGTGTGTGTGTGTGTGTGTGTGTGTGTGTGTGTGTGTGTGTGTGTAATTATGGATTCAATCAAATATGTATATGTTATACAATTAAAGTAATACTTAAAACTAGATTGTACTGATTAAACTTTACCTTGTCATGGGAAATCACTTCATGTTAAAAACATTAAATTTTTGTGACCTCAAAATTCTCATGTGCATGGAGTGTTTGAACAACTTGTAATCACAATACTAAAATGATCTAGTCAGTTATCCCTATTGAAAAAAAACACCATGAATGTTCCTTAACCAATAAAAACTATGCTTTTGAGAACAAAGCAACCTAAAAATAACATTGTTTGACATATGTATGAAATTCAAAGTTAAAAATTTTGTATACATTTTTTTTTCATGATTATAACCACAAACATAGTGGTGTAATGGAATAACAAAGAAAGCTTATTTACATTGTATTTGGTATCCACCTTCAGTGTTCTACAATATTTGGAAGATCACTCATTTATAAATTACTGGCGGTGACTTTGAAATAAGCTTCTTATAAAATGTCTCTCCAAAGGTTGAAAAATGTTGACACTTTTTTACCTCAATAGTAAACCATGATGTTTTATGATTTTGATGCTGGAACTAACGAAAATAAAAATTACTCCTTCTACAAGATTAAAAATAACAATTATATGAGATGCAAAGTATGTCGTAAGGGATGTCCAGGAGACCAAACTGTGTGCCAAATGTCTTCCTCTCCATTTACAAAACATATATCTGATCAATTTTTATGCAAGAATTTTCCTCTTTTACATTCTTCACAATTCATAAATCTTCAACCATCTCCATTATAACATACCAAACAAAATAAAGAAAATATATATGCACTACAAAACAACCTATCATATTTTAAAAATTGTTTCCAAAATAACTAGAGTATGGGGGGGAAAAGTATTGTAATTATATACAAAATTCCAAGAGAGAAATAGTGGCTCAATGTAATGTTAGGTTATATGGTGATATATATCCTAACATTACAACTTCATTCAAGTTAAATATTTAAGTGCTTCTTGCTGGAAAAGTCATGGAGAAAAGGAATGAAAAATGTAGTGTTCCATGTAAATAAAAAACATAGTGTTCCACGAATTTGGCATAACCCGTGGCATAAATAAACTTCACCATGGGGAAATATTCCATGCAACACCATGAATCAAGATAAAGGAGGTTGAGCATAGAAGGAATACAAAAATTCTGTAGGATCCAAGCCGCGCAAGGTTGAAAGACCATAGAGAAAAGAAAAGTGAAGTATAAGAAAAGTGATGGAACAAATAAAGTCCACGCAACAAAGAAAACCTGAGGGACGAAGGAGTAGAATTCATGGAACAAGTAAATTCAAAATATTGTGGTACAAAGAAAACAAGCTGCGAAACAAATAGTTCATGATACAAAGGAAACGTAGTGTAAGTAGGAGGGTTCCGCAAAATGAAGAAAATCCATATATTAAAGGAACCCATGAAATGAAGGAATGGTTGTCCACGGAACAAGGTAAAAATAAAAAGCCATGGAAAAAATATTCCACTATACAAAGGAAAATCCACATAACAAAGAGTCCGCCATACAAGGAAAATTCCACGAAACATAAAAGACTACATGGAATGTAGCATACACCAGGGGAGGAAGAAAGATCATGTCACATGTGATGAAATAATTGTGGGGTCGGCAGTTGTTCATGGATCAAGACAGAAGTCAAAAATAGAGTTGTTGGATCATCTAAGGTTTTCCCAGATAAATAGAAAATCACAGAAGACATGATCAAGATGGTGAAAAATCAAAAATATGCATTGGTGATTTGATGGTGTGCAGTTGGAGTAATGTTAGGCATCATACCTGACCTGTGAAATCAGTGGCAGTTGGTCCTTGGTGTGCGGTGGGTGGTTGGTTCTCTTCATTACTGACGTGATCTAGTTTTCTCCCTCTCTCTTCTCTTCCTTCTCTATAAAAATAACTCAATATCATTTGTAAAGAATCCTCTCTCGACTGTAAATTCACTATGTCAAAATGGTGGTCGAGATTTCATGAGTTATAGACCTCTGATCTAGTCACATGTAATGCACTCAGTGCCCTT
Source organism: Taxus chinensis (assembly GCA_019776745.2). Classification (NCBI taxonomy): domain Eukaryota; kingdom Viridiplantae; phylum Streptophyta; class Pinopsida; order Cupressales; family Taxaceae; genus Taxus; species Taxus chinensis. Next base: position 223,522,958 of record CM034151.1, on the reverse strand, counting down.
CCCTAGTGATGTAATGGACTATGTATTTATTTATCAATAGAATCTTGTTATTGTGGCTTGTATCTTCCCTTTGATTGTGTTTATTGTGTCTCTTACCTCTCTATTCATTTCTGGCATATCATGTGTGGGTTATGCTTGCATGTGTTTTCATTTCTCCGTGTCTAAAATGTGTGGAATGAAATGGTTCATGCAGGGTTGATCTATGGAATCTATCTTCCCTCTCATCGTCATTTTTTCTTTCATATTCTTACCCTCACTTAGAGAGATCCCATTTCTGTTATGGTGTCATCTCCATTCCCTTAGCTTAGTTTCATTTTATGCATTCATCTTCCCCCATTTCCCTTGCGAATCATTAGCTTAGCTTAGGAGTAGTGTTAGTATTAGGTTAGATAGGTAGAGGAATCTGACCTTCTCCAGAGGCTTGTCCTAAGGAGAAAGGTCCCACACCTTGGGGACATTCCCATGTTTCACTAAGGGGTTGAATATGGTAGATTCAACAAGGGTGCAATCTCAAGCGACAACAACATCCTTTCCAAAATAGTAGTGCATGGATTCTTAACACTATCATCAATACCTAGCTTATTAAATGTTTTAATATGTTAGCCTTATCTTCCATTTTACAACTTTTGTATGTATGTTCCTCTCTCTCTCTCTCTCTCTCTCTCTCTCTCTCTATATATATATATATAGATAGATATATATTATAATTTATAGATATGATATATAAATATTGGTTAATATATATACATACATTGCTCTATAGAATTTTTGAAGATTTTAAAACTTCTTTATATGAATTATCACACTACACATACAAATTTTATAATATAATTTGTTAAAAGTATTAATTTATTAATTATATTAATAAGTATTTTGCACATTATAATTGTGTGTGTGTGTGTGTGTGTGGTCGATTAAATATATGACGTAGAACAATTGAAGAAATATTTGAAACACACGTATTACCAAACTACCATATCACACTGAATCATTCATGTTACAAGGGGAACTTAGGTTCCACAATTCTTTAGCCCAACTTAATGTCATCGTCATACCAATGAAGAGTAGTCATCTTAAGAAAACCATTAAATGCAACCAATTAAAGCCATTCTTTTTTAGTAAAAAGCAACCATAAAAATAACATTGCTCAAGACAAATGTAGGTCAGTAGGGTCAAAAGTAGGAACTACGTTATATGTTGATGGATTAGGATAAACAACTTGCACTATATAGAATTGGAAGGGATACACATATATGATCCGTCTCACCACTATCTAGAAGGACTATCCATAGACATAAGTTATGGCCCTCGACCGGATAGAAATTCAAAGTTAGAACAATTGTATACATTTCTTTTCATGATTATAACCACAAGCATAGTGGTAATGAAGGAATTGCTTATCAATTACCAAAAGCATGCAATGGAATAACAAAGAGCTTATTTTACGTTGCATTTCGTATCCACCTTCAATATTCTAAGAGATTTGAAGGATGGCCCATTTATAAATTATTTGTGGCAACTTCGAAATAAGCTTTTTATAAGTTGACCCTCCAAAGGTTGTACAGTGTTGACACTCTGCTACCTCAGTAGTAAACCACGATGTTTTAAGCTTTTAACGTTAAAATTAAATTTTTAAAAAAAATACACCTGCAAAATTAAAACTAGCAATTACATGAGCTGCAAAGTATGTCGTATGGAATGTCAAGGAAACTAGACTTTGTAGCAAATGTTTTCCTCTCTATTTACAAAACATGTAAAATTTAAAAATATATCTAATCAATTTTTATGTAGATATTTTCCTTTTTTACATTCTTCACTATTCATCAATCTTCAACCATCTCTATTATAACATTCCAAACAAAATAACGAAAACATCTACATTACAAAACAACTTACCATATTTTTAAATAAAAAGTTTATAAAATAGCTAGAAGATGAAAAAAAAAAAAAGTTGCATTGTAATTATATGCAAAATGTTAAAAGAGATATAGTGGCTCGATCGGGGTATGGACAAGATCTGATTATTTATTTGTTATTCCCTTTTATGATGCGGACAACTTAGGTAGACCGTGAGCATGAAACTTTAATATGCTAAAAGGGGCACATCAATATAAAGAAAACAGTTATTAAAAAAACAAAAAACTTAAAACAAATAGTGCAAGAAAGCATGTTTCTTTTTCCATCACGTAGGAATAGCTTTCAAGGAATCAAGGTGTTAAAAATCTAAGAAAAACCAAGAAACATGGTGTGCACTTGATGTAATGGGCTACTAAAATGCTTTGGTGCTAGTGTATTAATGAATTTATTGTTTATTGGTTTAAGTTAAGTGTTATTTGATATTTAATTTATTTTTAGTTTTTTTTATAAATTTTAAATTTTTTGATTTTGATTGATCTTGTTTCTCTTTTTTTTTTTTTCTAGTTTTTTCTCCTCTTTTATTTTGGATGATGGGATAGAATATATGGTATTCAGTTAGTGGAAAGAGGAAGAAATATCACTAGCAATTGCGCATGAGTTGCAAATTACACTGGAGAGAATGACAATATCCCATTTGTTGGAGTTGTGATTTTGAGTGAAGGATCAAGTAGCATGACAATTTCAACTTTTATTCTTTATATTAAAGTTGATTGTCATTTTAAAAAAAAAACTTTGAGAAGTCAATCAAAATTAATGATATCCCCTTTTTTTGGGTACCGAGTGAATAATAAAAAGAAAATACAATAAATGTATTAATAAATGTACATAAAATCCGATATAAGAACCTTGAAATTGATATATATATAAACATTTTTTAATATATATATGTATATATATATATATATATATATATATATATATATATATATATATATATATATATATATATATATATGTAATATTTATACTAATTTAAATACAAATATTTTATATCTACATGTTATTGGTACTAGTGTTCAACGAAATTGTATATTAAAGTCTCCGCCAACAATTCCTCACTTGCGAATTCCACAGTAAGTAGGGAAGTTCAATTGAGCTGCAACATTTCTGGGACAATTGTTTCTGGCGGTACCAATTACGTAACAACTAAAAGGAAAAGCGTCGTTAAGTATCCGCTCGGATTTCCAATTGCCTTTGGTGTGGTAGAAATTGTATGCATCGCGTCTACAAAGGGGTTATGAGCGACGACAAAATCATGGCGGTGAAGCGGTTGGAAGGATGTCCATACATTGTTCCAAAACTCTCATCTTACCTAAATGTTATGGGCATGCTTTGGATAAATTCTAAGTGAACCATTTTGATTTAATGAAATAGGAAGAGGATATAATCAACTTTTTCTTTAGCGTCCAAAATATACACCTACCAAATCTCCATCAAGTACAACAATGAATGAAGGAAACAAAGATTAGCATCTAATATAACTAAACAAAGCTTACACCAAGCAATAAAGGATAATATTATGATAGTTATTATAATTAATTTGATCTCGGGTCAATTAACTTGTATATGTAAGTCCACACCAAAACACCAAATGGGGGTGTTTGATAAGACACTTACAAATTTGCATGACATGTACGAATCTCAGTGTTGGATTTTGACGTTCAATGTTACATGTCACAATAACATTATTTGACAGTCTAAAAAATTATATGGAACAGACGACGCACCGACCATGTGAATTTCACCTATAGCATTTAAGGCACAGACTGCCCCAAAATTATCCCTGGTCGATGCATTGACCATGTCAAAATTGGTCTTTTTTTTGCTACTAGTAATAAGGCGTCCGTTGCATTCAAAAACATGCTACGATTTTTGATGTAACTATGCATTGATTCGTTTGTGGGATGGGCAGCCTAGGTGACCCAAAACACATGAGTAATGTCATTGAGAGGAGCCAATTTATGGAGCGTCTGCACTTGTTTGTGAAATCACATGCTATCAATTCCATGGTTTCTTGAGACAAGAAGAAGCCATGGTGTGGAGCTTGAGAAACGTCGTATGCTTTCCATTTGGATTTCAGTAGAGTATGTGTGAGAGCACTCCCAACAAGCCCTGTAACACCAGCAATGAGACCCACATTCTCTCTTCCTCCCACTTTCTCATTTCATATTTGTGCGGCCGATGCATTTTTTTCATATTACCTCTGGTTTTATTTTAAAGACCTGTTATTAGTCCAAGCCATAAGCAACGAGGTGGGATGATCACAGCTGCAAAACGTTCTCACTTGGAAATGCATTGTGATGTGCTGACATTGCCTGCTGACTTCCTTTTCCCCTCTGACTCGAGAATTGGAATTGTTAATTACACCGGAGGAAATCTAAATATTTATATATTTATTTTGACATAGGAGAAAATAATGTCCATTATAATTTGTTGTCTATATCCTGCCTCCTTACACCTTCCAATTGCATATACTTCATAGTTTCGAAGGCCTTTCCAACAAGGCCATTTGTGCATACCCTTCCAAAAAAACAATTTCTATTATTGCCCTCCAAATCAGATCTTTACATTCCAGACACATCATTTTCTTAATGCTTTGATGGATGTCCATACACTGCTCCAAAACTCCCATTTTTGCACCACAAGGAGGATACTTTTGTAGGTATGCAAAGGCAATATGTAATTTGACATCATTTTCAAACAAAAGAGCTCTTCGCACAGCTCGCTTTCCAAGCCAAAAGCACAAGGTTATGAGGAGATAATACAATGAAATAGCGCACACATGCCACATTTAACTCCAAACATAGTAGAAAAATGTTTTATTTTCTAAAAAAAAACTTGAGAAAATAATACAACCATGTTTTCAATGTTCAATGTTAGAGAATTGTATATACATTCACTGGTTTTATGTCAGTTCCATCACATCTCAACAATTCGGCCATAGTCCAAGTCTCACATAATATTGCGTGTTGGATAAATAATTTTTTTGAAAAGTATAATTCTATTTCAATTAAAAAAAGTGTTATTGGTTCTACATCGATTTCAGCGATCGAATCCCATACAATTTCCTTAATCATGGCTTGTCAAATTACATATAGAAATCTTCTTTCATCCATACATAAATAACATTTCTTATCTCGAATACCTGAAAAAGTTGGGCAAAATATTCAAGATGGAGCTCGGCTAGCGAGCAATTTCTAGGCCCTAGCATCGAGCCGCTCTCTAATGTCTTTGAGAACGATGTGACCATTGTCATCGAGCTCCCCTTGAATGAGAGAATGATGTATGCCATCATACAATTTAAGATTTTTGTTGGAGCTTTGAGCCCTCTCATACAACGTTATAGTTGAATCGGGGGACCATAACTTCCTTTGACGTGTCAGAAACGGCATGCTCACCTTCTCAAAATTCACCTAGAAAAATGCACAAACCCTACAAATCTCCCGCATGGTTCCGATTCGGTGTTTCCTTGTCTATCTCCTAGGGTTCTTGGCGATCATCTTGAGCTTCTTCGAGTCCTTGATGGCCTTCTTCTCCATTTTATTGTCATGCATCACATCCCAGGTGTCCACCAAGCTTAAGAGGAGCACGTAGGCTGTGAACTGCCACCATAAGGGTTTCATCGGCTCCGGCATGATGAAGAGTAGTGTGGAGAAAATAGGTCGTCCTAGCCATCGAGATCCTAGAAATACATGAGTATCCTAATGACGCAGCTCATGGATTCACCAAAGGGATACCTTGGGAGGCCCTTGTAGATTCCATTGTCTCGCACATATTTAAAGAAAAAAATCAAGGTCGTGGTGATTTTGTCTAGCAGATGTCGTCATATCGGCTTTGGTCGAGTGAATCCACAGTCAAAATTACGTAGACCCATTGTGCGTAGGCGATGGAAATTTTTTGGAACATCCATCTCGTGTCGCTGTCATAGCCATGTGTCATGCAGACGATCCCTTTCAGAATAGGGGCTTCCAGGGGTACGAAGGACTTTGTGAAGAGGTTGTCGCAGAGAGATTTGAAGTAATCCTTTGTGTTTTTCATGGCCTATGTTATACCGCCGGAAAAGAGCCTTCCAGAATTTGATGTTTTCCAGCAGGGCTCTCTTCAAAGGAGACACCTCCGGTGTAATTATAAAATAATATAAGTATGTTTTCATTTTCATCTTTATAAGGGAGGATGGTTGAGGATAACCAAGAAGTGTTGCAAGTTTCAATGAAGGAAAATTGAAGGTGAAGGGAAAGATATTGAATGCACATGATGAGAATTAGTAGAGGTTGTTGAAAATGGACCTTTGATAGTCCATCACATGACTATAAGATATGATAAGAATGAAAGTTATGGTGAGGAGTTAGAGAGCGTGTCTATGGGGCATGATGAAGAGATGAAAAAAGGGTTATGGGATCTTTTGATTTACATAATTTAATTAATTCATGTGTAATTCCAACAATGAAGAATACAAAAAAGTATGAAGAAAAAGAGATTGAAGAGATGTCTTTACAAGCACTAGAGAGACAAGAAGAAGGAGAGATAGTGGAAGAGGAAGAAGGCCACTCATGTGGTATAAAATAAAAGAAAGAGATGAAGATGGACTCTGGAGGATATATTTCTAAAAAGAAGAATGAAAGAAGAACATGGTGGTGCATATGTGGTATCGAACAGAAGTTGAAGAAGAGGATCTTATGAGTCAAGAGATATGTTGTTTTGATATGGAAGAGGAGAGTGTAAGTTTCTTTTTAGATGACATTACTCTTGATGTTTAAGAATATGAAGAGAGAAGAAGGAAAATTAGGAAAAAATATTGACGAAGCGTTGATATTGTTATCAACCAAAGCATGTGTGGAAGAGGATGATGTTATAGTTGAAGTGTGTCTTTCATAGGACAAGGAGATGTTAACTTTGTTATAATACTACTTCCTTCTTCTCCATTTAATGTTTCCTTCAAATTAAGATAAGGATGTGCAAGTGAATGCACATCCTTCTCTTAATTTGAAGGAAGCATTAAATGGAGAAGAAGGAAGTAGTATTATAACAAAGTTAACATTGGAGGAGATTCATATGAGAATTCCAAATCTCATGATACTATAAATGATAAGTTTACTGCAATTTATTTAAGGGATGGAGAGAGGTTGAGAGAGTGCAAAGATAAGTTGCAACCATATAGGAGTTGATGAAGAGTAGTATTGCAACAATAGTGGTGTTGAATGGGCTAGCGCCCATGAGGATTGTTGATTCTCTAAATTCATGATTTGCTAATTTGGTTGCAGGTATGATGAAGAGTGGATATGATGGATTCTTTGACTAGAAATCCATGAGAGGAGAAGTGTTGGATGAGACATACTATTGGGAAAAAGAAGTATGTTGTTGGAAAGAAGAGTAGTATGAGTTAGAAGAGGAAGGAAAGCATGTGTTTTTTACTTCTACTGGAGGAATTGGTGGTTATTTTAAAACCCATGAAAGATGGAAAAATAATTTAGTGTAAAACACACTTGGTGGTGGTGGACACGTTGGGTCAAATACCACGAGAGGATGGAAGATGAGAAAGAGAATAACTTGGTGGTGGTGGGTAGATTTTACCCAAGTAGTGGGTAAAGTTAAGAGATGAATGATTAGAGTTATGTTGAGGAAGATGGTTTATGGACTAATATGTTGCTGAAAATGGAGAATGTAAAAAAATAAAAAACTTCACGGGTACCTAACAAGGTGGAAAGAAACATTGTGGTCAATGGTTAAGAGAGTGGTTCAATCACTCATTGTAACTTTTTAAGAAGGAGCTCACATGTTTTCTATCGTAGATGTTTGGTGTAGGAGCATCCAATGGCTACAAGCAATACTTCATCAACCAAAAACATGGGTTATGGTTTTGTGCATGCCACGTGTATTTTTATTTGTGTGGGTTTTCGATCTTTATGACAAGGTTAAGCACATGAAATATGCCCATACAAAAGTCTTGAAACATCATAAGAAGATCTGGAGGATGCCAAATCTAAGGAAGTAGGAGAATAAGATTGCTTTAACCATTTCCTAAAGGTTAGGCTACTTATTTAGGGACAAAGGTAAAACCATTTATTTTCACATAGCAATGATTTCATAACCGCCACATCAATTTCATAACTGCTACAAATAATTATAAAACCATTGATTATGCAGGTGGTGGTTACGCAATGGCTAGCTTGTTAAAATTGATGGTTTAACGCATGATGTATAAAATATAAAAGAATGTACAAAATTCCAAGTTTTGCCACATGTGCCATTTTTTCAAGATCCTTAGGACTCCAAGAGGTGCCTATGATTAGTGTCAAACTAGAGATTTGAGGCCAAACGAAGAGGAAGAGTTAGAGACAGTTGTTGAAAGGAGAGAGCTAAGTTAAAAAAAAAAACTTGAATTTGGAATAATAAATCCAAACAAGGGGAGAGCAGTGAGAGACGTATACATTCCATGAGGAACTTTGTAAGGGATCATTCTTCTTCATGCAATGTTCAATAAGCCTAGACGGGGCAGTGAGTGTGAGTGTGAGTGTGAGTGTGAGTGTGTGTAAACCTCGATAACTTTCAATGAGTTCAATAAATAAAAGTGTTTTACATTTATCATTTTGCACTTGATTCTATGTATTTACATTTGAGTGTAAGGGTGAATCCCAATTGTAGGGATAGTCTACCATTAAATTGGTCCTCTCATTCACATATGCATAAATTGGTGCATTTAGATAAATCACATATAAACAATGAGATATTCACAAAGAGTTATTTTTTAAAGTTGTAAGAGTAAGGAATTTATTTATTGCAAAATAATCCCCATGCCAAAATCATAATTCAAACATTTAGAGAAAAGCATCTACCATATAATAGTTGTTGCATCCATTGAAAGAATAAGGGTGAACATTAACATTTTGCATTACATCAGACTTTCTATTGAATTGTATTATGTTTTTGTGTTGATTAATTAAATATTCATCTTTCTAGGATGCTCATATTAACTTCGTCTAATTTCTATTGTTTAGGGTTTGAAGGAAGGAGAATTATTTCCTATTGATCCATACAATTTATAATAGTAATTGATAACTATCCAAAGGCAGGATTTAAAATTTCAAAAGGGAAATATTTCCTTTCGCAGCACGTCATGAAAATCAATGAAGAAATCAACTGAAATAAGGAACGCTGCACGAAAATCATGAGACACGCCAACTTCCTTGAAAAAAACTAAGAAAGAACTCCTGTGGCCATTGAAGTGGCAATTAAAGAAATATGCGAGCAGGTAGTTACCTGTCAAGCAACTTGGCAATTCGCATGCTAGCAATTAAAGAAATGTGATGCACTGGTTTACGCTCCTTGACATCTACTGGTTTGTGTCTCACCATAGATTTGGAGATATATTGTAAAATAAAAATATTCCGCATTCCTGAGAATATTTAAAAGATATAAATATTAAAAATAACTATCAATACCAATATCAATAACATGGAAGTAATTTAGATCAATATCAACATCCACCCCCACCCCCACAAGGTGTACAAGATTATATATTTTGTAAAAAAAATTGAATTTAAAATATTATAACATTTTGTTAGGAATAATATAAAATTTTATATAGAGTTTTCTTTTAAATAAATGAATGGGATGTTACAGTGATGTCAACAAAATTGTATGTCTTATGAAAAATTTCAGTCAATAGATAATGAATGGCCTCCATCTAGTTTTACTACTACATTGAGCTTGAGAGAGAGAGAGAGAGAGAGAGAGAGCTCCAAACTCCATTGTATGTTGAATATATCATGATTTTTTGATCACTTAAATCCAAAAAAGAAGAAAAAAATCCCCATTAGGGTCGAATGGATAACAAATTCAAGGTAATTAATGGTGACAATTCAAGACGTTCGGAAAAGCTCTAATATACAAAGATGGTGTGTTTTGGAAGAAATCTATGGAGAACAAGATTGAGTTTTGTTGTCACTTGAATCGTGCACTCGTTGAATCCTTAAGTGATACAGTGCAACATGGGAACATCCCCAAGGTGTGAGACCTCAACGCCTTGAGATGAACCTCCGGAGAAGGCCGACTTCCTTTTAAACTTAGTGCACATGATTTAAGATCAAGATGCAGGGCTACAGGAGTTGAAATAAAACTAATCTACTTGTTCTTGGGAATAGGGAAAGTGATTAACTAAAATATATAAAAGTGGTGATGCACCAAGAATTAATGGAATAAGCAGATCTACTTCATATGCACAAATTAATATCACAAAACATAATATGCACATCTCCTGAGAATTTGTTTAATCATTGAGTTAATCAATTACAAAACTTTAATAACATAAGGGATTTAATATTCTTCACAACTAAAATACAAAGATTTCATACCACAACTCGCAACTAATTAAATGAAGATAATTGATGTAAAGGCAATGTAATTCACCACATACAAGGAATCAAGCATTCACAAGTATTAAACAAATTATAGAATTGCAAAATTATAGAGCCCTTACACAATAAGTTCTAAAAGTTTTTTTTGGAACATAATGCATTCTCCTATTTATAAACTAAGGAGATTGAGCAATTATAACTCAATTCTTTATCTACTTCCTACTAAAAATAGAATGCATTAATGCTTAGGGAACAACCTCCCATGAAAATAACAAATATAATTACACATATTTGACCGAGTCAACCCTACAACTCCCACTAGTTCTGAAGCTTGGAGGTTATCCAACAATGGCTACCACGCCTAGCTAGGTCTGGCAACATCCTTCTCCTTTTCTGATTCTCCTTGCTTCTCCTCTGCGGCTAACCTACTCCTATATTCAAAAAACCATTTAATAATTCCCTAGACCTCTTCATCATTGGATCCACATGCATAATGGTCAAAATATCCGTTGATTCAGTTTCTCTGGCATTCTTTGATTCTTGTTGATAGCCTTCTTGAGTTGGCTTGAGATATTTTGATAAGATACCAACCTGTAAATAGAATCAAGATTAAAAGACTTGGTCACATCATCATCTTGACTTACCAGACTCTTAAAATAGGAAATAATTTGTTCAACTGGAAGAATATCAACATTTTCATCTAGAAATTTGCAGTTGATTTTATCAAATTCTTCGGAGATATCATTCAAACCTTCCATTGCTTCAACTCGCCTATCCTCCAATTTTTCCATGAGCTCCTCCAACACCCGAGATCTGAACTTCATAGCTTCCTTGAATTCAAAAGGTTTTGAAACATCATCTATAACACCTTCCTTCAACAAAAATTCTGAGCTAACACTTCGAATTTCTTTCCATGTTTCGAGGGTAAGATCTAAGTTATCACTCTCCTTAGTGAGGAGTCCATTCAGGCTCAAGACAGTGTCCTTTTCCACACATAATTCACCATATATGTCCACAATAGCTTTGATCAAAGGGTCCGCCTCCTAATGTTTCACTGTTTTCTTTATGTTTTGAATGTGATGAAATAGACAATAGAGTTATGGGATGAGGAGGAATACCTTTCGTGTTGGTCGGTTGATGTGCATGTTATGACTTCTCGATCTGATGCTGACTATGAGAGATTCCTTTTCATAGGAGGAACTACCTGAAATAGAAAACAAGACCACAAAATAAGAGTTAAACAATATATGGCAGTGGGCTACCTAGTGTGTGCTAGATCCGGGAAGTGTGATACTCCCTAGATGGTTGTCAATCCACTATTTAAAACAACTTAACACGAGAAATAAAAAAAGTCTTACTGTAGTTGATATGATTTAGGTATCTCATTCAAACAAAATAAGAAAATCTAATCATAACAGGCTATGCTATAATCAGATCTGAATGGAGGGGTAATTGTCAAGGTACTGGGACTGGTCAAGGTCAAGTTCTAGGTTGCTTAGGTCACTTGGATGAAGGTTCTTAGGTTATGTTATTACCAAAGGTATTAAACATATATACCGATGCCAGTCTGGTCTAACCGATGTCAGTTTAAAAGGGACCGATGACGGTCATGGGTAACCGGCATTGGTAGGGTCGGGGTGAAAGAAACTTAATGAGATCTAGTTGTAGAGGTTAATCTAAGGTTAAATAGAGACAAAAGGGGGGTTGAGAGATCTGTGGGAATCTTAGGTATACTCAGAGATGTGTAACGGTCAGATATAGGTGATTTAATGGTGTGGGTGGAGGAATGGTTGAGTTTACAGGCAGGTAAATGGTAGGGGAATGAGAGTGCAAGTGGAAACTGATAACAGCAGTAGAAGAACTTAATAGACTGAAGTAGAAATAGATGATGTTGGTTACATGTATACTTACTATGGTACAAGTTCAAATGACTGGATGGTGATGATGGTTGATCAGAGGAATGATGTTTGGTACTGCGACAGTGCTTCCCAGAATGTTACCATGAGTGTAATACCCCTGAATCTATCATGGTGTTGGCTATGGATGTCTGGAGGTACAAAAAGGCTCTAGTCCTACTTGCATGCAACTCTCTTCTCTTCTCCTTGATTCCAACATGTGCCAACCTCTCCCATAAGGTTCCTAAAGTGAATAAATGGTAACTGATGATGGTTCATGATTGACTGGCATCAGTTTCGGGATAACCAGCGTCGGTTAAGGCGGGATTCCCTAGGTTTACTAAAAATGACAGATCTTGGCAATCACTTGGGCCAAGTTTGTTTTATTCTTGCAAATAAAAATGGAAGTTTTCCTTCTGATGAGTGGGAATGAGGTTAGACGAATAATAGGCATGTACTTTTAGGGTTAAACTAAATCTTAGATCATTAAGGTAAGTGGGACTAAGTCTTAGTGAGTTATGGAAACATGCTATGAATAGGTCTATGGTGAGGTGTCTAGGTGAGATGGAAATTAGCTTAATTAGGATAATTAAATAATAAATATTGTGAGAATAGGTATTAATTTAATTGAAGTAATTGAATTAATATTAATGTAGGGTGAAAGGGGCCATGGTTAGAGGAACATGTTTAAGTTGGTTATTCGACCAGTGGCTAAGGGGAGTGTGACCAAATTTTGGTGTCTACATTTGCCCCTTTTTGTCATGTAGCTTGTATTGGTAAGTGACGCTGAAAAAAATAAGATGTGGGTGTCCCATGTGTGGGTGAAGGTGATCCCCCTCAAAGCAGGAACTGATGAGGTGTAAGACAAAATCAGTGAGTGGTTAGATAAAAATGTGGATGTGACGAAAATGAAGGTAAGTGGGCCTGAGTGTAGTTGTGAGCATATAGGGCACAGGGGTAAGGGTCAAAGCAAGCAACCATGTAAATTGTCTAGGGTTAAAGGTAGTGGCATTCAAATACATGCACATGTTATAAAATGTGGCACGGTACCAGGTGGAAGAGCTTGCAAACTCTATATCGTCTAAGGTCGATAGGTTTATCCCACCAAGGCTGAAGTGATTCTGGTAGCCAAGGTATAGGATATGGAGTGGAAGCACAACGTAGGTCAGGTACATGAACGTTTAGGTATGTTCCAGTACACCAAAGGCTGGGTCTGGATAAACGGCATGGCAATAGGCAATGTAAGGTCATTAGATAAAACAACATAGGTAGCAGCACCGCAAGGTATAGCGAGACCATGGGTGCAAAGGTCTCTAACAGTGTGTCAGGTCCAGGTATATAGGTCACGGAATGGGTAGGGCCGAGGTATAGGTAAAATAACATGTCCCTAAACACAATTAAGGACATGTATAGGTAATGTGGACTATTAGGTAGGTGGCAATAAATGTGGGTAAGGTCATAAGGTGGTGGGAAAGGGTAGTGTTGGGAACAAAATGGGTAAAAGAGGGGACAAGTGGAATGAGAGAGAACCGATGCCAGTTATGGAGTGACTGACATCAGTCATGTCGATTTGGGTATTTAAAAAGAAAAAATTGTATAATACGAATTTAGTTGTATTACGTGGCTTTTGTGAAAATGACATAGCACCGAAATTTTTGTACCTTTTTGAGAGGAAAGTATGAGGAACTATACCCAGCTGAGGTGGAGAGATCCGGTTGGTGAGAGGAGCTAGGTAGATGGGTCCACGAGATCGGTGTGGATAATTTGACTTGGTGGAGGTGAGGTGATTATTTAGTGATGGTAGAAGCGGGAAAGGGGTCAGGTCGGCCACCAACATAGCAGCCAATCGTGCCACCATGCCGACGAAACCGAGATGAGGTAAGATCTCATCCTTTCTTCATATTTTTTGTGGGAAAAGGGGGATATGGGTAGGAATGGTCAGGTAGGGGTGATAATTAAAATTTGTGGTTAAAATTGATGTAATGAGGGATGGGAGAGGTCATATGTAGGGTAAATAGGGGTGGGGAGGGATTTAGGTTAGGTTTGGGTAGGGTAGGAGAAGTTATTAGGTGAATTTGGAGAATTTGTAAGGAGAAAAAATGGGGGTTTGCAGGTTTGGTCATGGTGAAAGTGACCGATGTTAGTCAATAATTGGTTGACGTCGATAAGATATAACTGGCATCAATTAAATAATAGATGACCGATGTTGATTACTAGTGACCGAGGTCGGTCAATATTTAAGGAAAAAGAGGTCAAACAAGGATTTTAGGGGGTTGGAAACTGTGGGGTGTAAATGTAAGAGGGTTGAGGGTAGGTAGGGTAGGTTATGGAGGTTGCAGGGAAGGAAAATAGGAAGGAATTATAGGAATGGGTTAGCCAGGTAAGGGGTGTTTTGGAAAGGGTTATGGGTTTAACAATGTGGTGATTGTTTAGATGCAGGTGAGAGACCAACTATAGATGTAGGATAGAGTTCCACCTCTATTGCTAGCGGTGTGAGGAGAAAGGACCAACGAGGAGTGGAAGCACGTGACTGACGTGGGTCTGATTGGTATCTGACGCTATAGGCATATTGTGCATGACCCTAGTTTGATGGTCACTCTCATTGATAGATGGGATTCCACGACCAATACGTTCCATCTTCTGACACGTGAGATCACAGTCACCTTAGAGAACGTGTATAGAATCCTATGATTACCGATAGTGGGAGCACAGGTGTACTCTAATTCATCAGAGGCCTCTGAGGAGTTGATGTTGATAGTATTTGGAGAGGGGATGGCCGAGATGAGGTTCCATAGCATGAGCCTGAGCTATGGAGAGATGTACGCGGCCCATCCCGAGGAGATGCGGTGTGTTGTTTTGATTATGGAGGCGGTGTGTTGTTTTGCACTGCCATATGTAGAGGGCAGGAGATTCCTATGGGAACTGATGGGAGTTCTCCATGATATGATGGAGGATCGGAATTACTTTTCTTGGGCCCTAGCCTACCTGGTGTAGTTATATATGGAGCTATTGGCCTATGGGAGGCTACGGAGGTTCAACTTGTGTTGCACCTTCCTTCTTGACTATTTGTCCTATGAGCACATTATATGCGTGCAGCCGATTGGTTTTCCCCAGCTGGATGTATTTGAGCCGGGTATGGTCTGGGTTGGTTATAGGCATTTGGTTCCAGTTGGTGGAGTGCACGGGGGGGCTAGGGATACCCATGATTTAGATCACAACAGGTGGATATGCTGGAGGGGTTTTTTGGAGTAGACATTATCTGGAGGCCATATGTGGTATATCCATCATACAGGCAAATGGCCGATGAGTTGGATGAACTGCAGCTACTCAGGTGGATAGAGGGGAGTCATGCTGGGAGCACAAGATGATACCAGTACATAGAGTCCAGCATCAGTTGGGCTGCCCCAAGATGTGCCACCACCATTTCCGCAGTATAGGAGGGATGACGTGGCGAGGCCTGTGTCTCCACCCTGACTTATAGTGGTGATAGGGTAGGAGGAGCATCCGGTGGACTGACAAATAGATGATGTCAGCTACACAAATGCATATAGACAGTGGTGGGTAGCCCAACTATGAGCAACATCACCCAGACTAGGGCATCCAGACGTGGTTACCCTCACAGTCCAGAGAGACACATTACAGGGAGAGGTAACCGCATTACAAGCCTATATTTCTAGTTTACAGGGGAAGCTGATGGGGTCACAGGATGAGGTGGCCACAATACAAGCACAGGTGGTGGCCCTTTAGGCCTAGATCACAGTGTTATAGGGGAAGTCACCTACATAGGGTGGAGATGAAGACGGGGGGCAGGTAGCCACCCTACAGGCATATGTCACAAGGTTACAGGGCCATTTAGCCACTACATAAGCACAAATTATGGCCCTACAGGCCCCGACACAGGTATAGGCACAGGGAAAGGGTCCCTTATTACAGGTAGCAACAGGACAGGGTCCTGGGAGATAGGTACAAGGGCCGATACCGATGGCACCTCTGCAAACAGTATCAATGGCTAGGTTTAGGGACACCATGGGTGAGGCACAATACTATCAGGATCACTTAATGGCCGCAAGGATAGACGTCCCATCTTATGCTGAGTATAGAGCACAATAGGCCTCATGTGAGAGGACCAGAAACCGTACTCACAATGTGGAGAGTAGAGGGGGCTGGCAAGCCCAAAGACAAGAGCAGGGCGAGGCCACTAGTGTACAAAGGCCAACTCCAGGTGAGGGGCCGTCAGAGGTTAGACCGAGGCCTACATTAGGTGGTGAGGTGGTTGTTAGGTGCTGCATGGGAGCAACATAGGAGGAGTCAGGGGAGACAGGTTCAGACATCCGATGGGAAGATGATTGATATCATCGTTTTGATGACATATTTGATATATACCGGCCTGCATGTTGATGATGGTGAGGTTGTACATCAGATTTTTTTATCTTTTGTATATGACACCGGCCTACGTGCCAAAGATATTGAGACATTGTATTTGAGATATTTGTATGGATTTAACATCTGAGTATACATTGTATGGACACACATATTTTGATGATATATATATAGAGAGAGAGAGAGAGATGATGATGTTTATGGTATGATGTTAGACTGATGTATATTATTTCTTGTTATTATTTGTACATGTGATGGAAACTAGGTACTTTAGGCATGGATGGAGTCAAGTTGGTTTAGGCATGGATGGGGTCAGGTTGGTTTAGGCATGGATGGAGTCAGGTTGGTTTAGTCATGGTAGAGTCAAGTTTGTTTAGGCATGGTAGAGTCAGGTTGGTTTAGGCATGGTGGAGTCAGGTCATAGGCATGGATGAAGTTAGGTTGGTTTAGGAATGGTGGAGTTAATTTTTTGGTGTTGATTTAAGTTCCAAGTTATTGGTAACAAAGGAAACAAATGGTGATGTATATGCACGTTATGGCTTAAATTTCCAAATATTTGCTGTGTGGAAATATGAAATGATAAATTGATGAATT
Organism: Taxus chinensis; assembly: GCA_019776745.2. NCBI lineage: Eukaryota > Viridiplantae > Streptophyta > Pinopsida > Cupressales > Taxaceae > Taxus > Taxus chinensis. The sequence continues at coordinate 223,505,818 of CM034151.1, read as the reverse complement.
TTATGATGATGTGTGGAAAAATGGTTGGTAGTTATGTTTGTTAATTGATGTGGGTTTTGTTTTATTTCCAGTTGTTGTTACAAACGGGAAACCAAGGTAGAATGTGAAATAGGAAAATGGGGGGAAATTGGTTGGGGGGAAATTGGTTAGGGTAAAGAGTGGTCGAGCTAACCTCTAAGGGACCCATGCCCTCGGAGTGCTGCCATCATAGTCTCAATGAAAAGGGACCTCAAGATGATGTAGTTCTCCCTTAGACTAGGGAAGAACATGATGAGGTGGAGAGATAGGTAGGTAGGTTGTAAGCATGATCGAGTCTAGGTAAATTAGGCATGGTTGAGTTTAGGTAAATTAGGCATGGTTGAGTCGAAGTCAAGTAGGCATAGTGATGTTGATGAAAGAGGAATTTTAAAAAGTGTAGGTGTCGATGGTCAGGTCCTGTATAGGAAAATCAATAAGTAATGAAGAAGCTGAAATATAAGAGGAGGTAGGGGAGCCACCAAATTGATGAGGATCATAAAGGGTGGAATATACCACTGAAAGGCTTATGAACGTAAGACCCTAAAGGTTTTGTATGATATATTATTTGAAGGGTGAAGGAAGTCAATCACAAAATGTCGCATTTGCGGCAAGTCCCTTGAGGTGGTAGGAAATGAGGGTGAAAAAGGTAATAAGATAAAAATGGTTGGTGTATACACCCATAATTATGCCCAAGCAATTTAAATACTTAAATTACGTCAATTATCCTCTTCTGGCAAATTGACGACATATTGTCAATAACACTCATTTTCCCTCATATCATCATTAATTAATTACACTAAGCTAAATAATCAAGTTGCCTATCTAACAAATACCCTAATTAACGACCTTCCGTTATTAAATCACCCCTTCTACCGAGACTAATTAATTATTATTAATTAATTAGCTTTCCCTTCCATTTAACCAATAAATCAATGTTTAATTGATTTAATCCCCTTCTAATAACATAAATCATACTAATATTCCTCTAATTAGCTTCTATAAACTTACATCTACATATTAGTTAATCACCTTTGATTAATTAAAACACCCCCAACTCCCATGACTTGCTAAGCATAAATTAAACCCTTCTAAAGTAAGGATACCTTTTATAAAACAACCTTATCCATTCCTAATCATGTTTTACCTTTATCCCACATGCAAAGGGATGAAGTATTTCCTTTATTCATTGGGCTATATAAGGATCCCTCCTTCTACCTTTATACCTACACCTAAATCTCTCAAGAGACAAAAGAAAGCACATAGTTTCATACTAATAGCCTTTTGTCATTCTTGAGCCCTTCATCCTCCATTCTTGAAGAGCTAAGCCTCACATCCAAGTATCGATTGAAGGATCAAAGCAAGCAATATTGTTGATTGACATTGGACTACATAGGTCCATGTTAATGTTAAATTAGGCAATTAAGGAGAATAGAGTTCATTAATTTACATTATGTTTTTATCATTTCAAAGTTATTAATGTTAAGGGTAGGACTTGCTCATTTCTTCATCATGATGGTGCACATTTCTCATTTCTAGCTAGGTTAGGGAGCTATTTCTAGGTGGTAGTTTCTTGCTTTAAATTTAGCTAAATTGTAGAAATACTTGTACACAGTTGGTGCAGTGGAACATGGTATAAAATGGATTGCCCACGTGGTAAGAGACTCAAGATTTAATATACACAAGTCCATGACAAAAAAGTTGATATTTTTCTACTTTTTCTTTGTGACTTTGATAGACTGATAAATGTGGGAAGTCTATATAGGATGAGTATATTATCTCCTTGAGGTCTTCGTGAAGCTGATTGATGCAGGAAGCTTCAGAATATTTTATTTTATTTTTGCAAGAATAGTATTTTCTTAGACTATATGTAGTATGGTGAGCTTTATATAGTTGTCCTTTGAGGGAGCAGTCTATTTATAGTGGCAAATCAGAGAGAGATAGATGTCCTTTTTGAGGGAGTCATAGTTTTTACTGGAAGTTTGACTCAAGGAGTTAAATCCCATTTAGAAGTTTATTTTTGGACTTTTAAATCATGGACAAGACTATAGAGAACATCTGGGTCATTGGTGTAGGAGGTGAAACTGGAGCATTCAGAGGGTAGCGATGATGGAGGAGTATCAGGTGATGAACGACCATGAGATTCCGTATTTGGAAAAGATGAAAAGTATCCATGAGAATCATGCCATGAGTAGAGCTTGTTGATATCCTTCTTGAGCTAGCTTAGCACCTTCATGAGTAGCTTTCCCAAGAGAAAACCTAAAAATTTGATAATCAATTGTCTAGTTTTTCATGCAGGTGGAGTATTTATCTCGATGAATCTTTCCCTTGTTTGATCAATTGATAAGTTAGAAACAACTCTCAATCACTTAACTTGGCTTCAGGTATTTTGATCTAGAGCACTTAAATCGACAACATCAATAATAGGCACTTTCTTCTTCTATTTCGGTGTTTTACTATGTAACCATGCATGAATAGAAGAAGATGACTCAAAATATGATATAAACATTATTACAGTAGTACTTGGGGTAGTGGAAATGATTAGAGTACTCGTCATCATTACAAGAAGTGGTAACGATGGAGGGTGGAGTGGAAAGGATGGCCTCATGTGTGAGTGGAATAGAAGCAGGAATGGAAATAGATTTTTTAGGAAGATGGGTTACAAAATGAGACCCCATTCCCAAAATCTCTCCAGTTGAGAGCGTTGGAAGGGAGGAGAATGCTTGGGCCATGGAGGGATAAGACGTAAGGAACGTAGAGAGAATAGGAAGAGAGGAAATGGAGGACACGGTCAAAGGAAGAGTGAGAGGTGGATTAGACAGAGGAAATGAGGGTGGAGAAGATGGAAAGGATAAGGAGAGAGGTAACCGTGACACTTGACAATTTTTTAGTGAAACACTCAAATCTATAACTTCAATGGGTTGTAATTTTGGAGATGTAACTTCTGTAGTATGAACCCCATAAGAAGATCCTGAACCCCTATAGATAAAAGAAATTTTACATTGTTTGGAAATGGGTTTGGGAGTCGAATTCCTTCATTTTTATGGAGTGGGTTTCCCCATTGACAATTGTGCTTGTAAAGATTCGGTGGCCATTTGGTCTAACGCTTTAGGTATAATTACTAAAGTTGTTAACCATTGGTAGGTACTTTAAAAAATGGAGCCCGCCCTATCCTTCGTGTTACTGGACTCTTCAATTGACCAATCTATCCAAGGCAGAGGTTGATTTGTGACATTACCCTATGCATAGGAAGGATCCAACATCTTATTATCATCCTTTAGGACCTCAAGAATGACTGCAATTCAATAGCAGATTTTTTCCTTCAAGGTTATCGTCTCAAACTCCCTCTCTATGACTGCACATTCATCTCAACAATGAATCCAAATGTCCTCTAGTTGAGGCATATGAATCCAAATGTTCCGAATTTATCCCAGTAATCAAAGTTAGTGCGTAGATGGAATGTCTTCAGAGTCATCTGAGACATCTCTCCTTTAACATTTTTATCCTTATGTATATTCACGCACATATATCTTCATATGGTTATGGGAAAAAGGGCCCCTACTTTGTGCCAAGCATGATGAATCTTATGGTAATGAAGTAATTTCCAAACCAAATCCATCAAAACCCACTTATTAGTTGGGCATCTTGGCAATTTAAAAGGAGAACGTATAAACCCTAACACCCTAATGTAGGTGAATGTTGGGAATTATAGGTAAATACCTTCCCATTCCCATATTTCCTTTTAGGATTCATCCGAGATCCTCTGATTATATAAATCTTTGTCAAATAAGTACAAGAGAGTTGCAAAGAAAGCATCTCTTACCCTCTGAAAATGATTAAAACCTTCTGCCAAGGTAAGTTAGGGGTAGCACTTGTATATATGAATTATACTCCTAACTCCCTTTGGATTTATCCCTGGATGATATCTCATCCCTGCTACTACATATACCAGGTATGAGGTCATGGAAAAGTTACTTGAACTAAACACATATTCTAGCTGATAGCATATAGCATTGCTTATGTGTTATCCCCATCGAATAAGATCGTTATTCTTATTAATTTTGGCTATGTAGAGGTACATCCACTCCTAGAATTCCCTGGAAGATGGAAGACCTGGAACCTTTCTCAATAACATAATAATGTCATTAACCTCCTGAATAAAATCAGATTGGGGAACTGTCTTGGGAAATCTGGACATAGTGCTTTTAGTTCTGTCCACGTAGCTCTTGGCAACAATGCTTGTGCAAATATAGTTCTTTGCTACCTAATGCTCTAGAGCATATTCATGAGAGATAGTGGCATATTCTTTGATGTCAGGAATATTTAGGAGGTATTCAAATAAATCACTATCCACCCTAATTACCATTGTGCCATCACCATCCTTTATAGTGCGTGTAGCTTTGTTAACGTGAGATGTTGTTGTAAGTACAAACTCAGGACATGACATAGACTGGGGAAATGCAACTGCAAGAGTAACACTATCATAAATAAATTTCATCCATGGTTTCTTGTTTGAGGCCTTCACCCTTTCCTAGAATTGAGACATATCTACATGCCCAAAATTTGTATCTCCAATATTTTCTACATCATAAGAGATACTAGAAGGGGGTGATACCCCTTAGTAGTTGTATTTCATCTTGTCTTTTCCTTTTGATGAAGAACCAAACATTTTCCATGTTGGAAAACTCAAGAAATCATAATTCTGAGCGGAAATATGTGCATGAAAAACACCTTACAAAACCAACCGGGACTTCTAAAATCCTGAAGTCCAAAGTTCCAAAATTGGAACTTACACCATGAAAAGAACCTTCAAAACTCTGAATGATAAAGTTCTGAAAATCCAAAATCTGAATTTCTGAAAACCCAAACTAAAAGAACTTCTGAAGCACTGAATCTCTGAAATAGCAGAGTTCCAAAATAGCAGAGTTATGAAATCCGAACCAAAGCACCTCTAAAACCCGAAACTCAAAACCTCTGAAATATGAAATAAGAACATCAAAAAACAAATTTAGAACTTTGGGCCTGTGAAAAAACCTTGAACCTTCAAAAAGAAAAATACTGAAGTTGTAAAATTTTGGCGGAAACCTGAAAATGAACTCTAAATCTCTGATCCTCAAATTTCCACAAAATTCCTTGTTCTTAAAGTGCCCAAAATTCTTCTTTCATATTTGGAAATTACCTTGCATTTTAGTCTTGAAAACCCATAAAAATAACAAGGAAGGGAAAGTCATTGTTTATATTTAGGAGCAAAACCTATGAGGATAGAAACTGGGCCGAAAAAAAGAAAAAGGAAGAGCAAGAACCCCAAAGTTGGAAAAAGAAACTTGCAAAAACTTACCCAAATCAACAAGAAAAATGTGAAAACAATGCTTAAAAAATCACCTTAGGGAGTACGGTGGGTGTTGCAGTGACTGTCAGAGTGTTAGCGTACTTTAATCCTCTCGTAAAAATGATAGGTAAAAATTTCATATTTTTAGGAAGGTAAAAATGTATTGCCACAAGCCGACATATGTGGAGTGGTTAGACATTTAATTCCTTCGAAAACAGACTTCAGAAGTCAGCGTACAAATTTCATGCATCATGTAATCTGAACTCCGAAGTCCAAAATGTCGAAGATCTAAAATGTCGAAGATGGAAATCTCTGAAAAATATGAAAAAAAAAGTTTTGAAATGATGAAGAAGGGTTATTTGGAAATTGGAAGTTGTCGTAGAGAAAACATGTGAAATGCCCTTCGAAACCCAAATACTAAAATTCCAAAATTCCAAAATCAGACTTCAGACTTCAGAACTTAACCTTCATTTTGCATGAAAAATGTAGTTCAAACTCCGAAATCTGAAATTTAGTGGAAAATGGTGATAATGAAACTTTTTGAAAAAAAAATTCAAAAAACTAAAGAAATGGGAGAGACAAAGAATTCACAAGAATTTTTTTAAAAGCCCTCCCAAAAAGGGTAACTTGTAAAGTTAACAAGTCTCTAGAAAGGAATGCGACATAATATCTAGTAAAATTACCTCTTGCAAGAAAGCCTATGGGTTGCAAGTGAGTTTTCTAGAAGAAGTGCATTATGCAATGTAAATTTGAAAAGTATGAGGCTCACCTAGTTGTGAAAGGATTCTCAAAGAAGGGAGGAAATTTTTTATCATATATCTCTATGTAAATGACATGGTTTTGATTGGAAATTATAATACAATGATCAAGTAGGTGAATACTCAATTGTCTATATAGTTTGAAATCATTCGGTTCAAAAGAAAGGGCTATAAATTCCGTTATACATTGAATTGGGGGATCTCGTACGCAATATTGCTAGGAAGAGGCATTTTCTAAACTTAAAGATATCAGTGCTGCAAATTCCATCTTGGGAATGGAAATCATGTGAGATTGTGTAAATAGGAAGCTCTAACTCGACTAAAAGAAGTACATTTGGATCTTATTGGAAAGGTTCAAGATGCATGAAAAAAAATTGACACAATCACACCTTTCATAGTGGTCAAAAACTCTCGGGTAAGTAAAGTTCAAAGACACATAATGAGTTAGAGGACACAAGTCAAATTCTATTTGCAAGTGTAGTGGTAAGCCTAATGTATGTGATGGTCTGCACCAAGACTAACACTACACATGTAATAGGAGTATGTAGCAAATATATTTCCAATCCAGGAAAGGTTCATTCGACTACAATAAAGAGGATCCCCATACCATTTTTTGGTACATTTTGTTTCCCAACTAGAAGACTTCATCTAAAAACCTATAAGAAAACTAGAATATGTTTTGGGGCTTGCATTGTTTGGTGTAATACTTATATATGTGTACATTTTATTTTAAGTTTACTTAGATTACAAAGCTTTATTTGATCTTTTTTAACTTAGTCTTTTTTACTTATCCTATAATTATATTAGGATAAATGACACTCGTAACTTGACCATTTGTCTCATTTGTGCCTATTCATGTAGAGGTTATTGCACACATGTCTATCATATAGTCAAAAGTAAACTTGGACTATAACTCTTGATTTTTCTGTATAGACCACTTCTATTTGTAAATTAAATAATTCTGTTGATATCAATTTCATTCGGTTGATTTATTGGCAGTAATGTATCTTTATTGCTTATCATTTCTAGTAGCTTTTTACATTTCTTGAGTGATTCCAAATTGAGGAGGTTCCTAGGTTTCATCTATTCTTTCATGGTAGTAGAGCAGTACTCCTTCAATTGGCAATTATGGTGTTGAAGATTTTTTATTATCATTTTGATCCATATACTTCTTCAGGTTATGTGTAATATTTTAGGCATATAAACTTGTTGGATTATTTTTGAGAATTTCTTAAGTTTCACTTCTGCAAGACAAGCCATATCAAGCATGGTGTATAGTAAAAAATTTACAATTTTTTAAAGGTTGAAGACTCCACTCATTTGTTTTCAAATTCTTCATCTCGTGAGTTTTTCAGAAAGTTCAAGTTTTTATAATTCATACTCACGATGCTCCTAGAGCATCCGTTTGAAGTTTGTAGTTGTTTGGGAAACCCTTCAAGTACACAATCCTGCGCTTGATCTTTAATAAGGATAAAATTTGAAAATTTTCATATTAAATATAATAAGTGGCATGATGGAAAGTATTATTTTGGAAGGCATTGACAACCAATAGGTTTGGATTTCAAATCCTTATGCTACATGTTTAGCCTTAAGAGTCTTCTTTAAGCTTTTGGTCATCCATATCACCCTCCCATGTATCTAAATTAGCCCCTCGCACCCTAATTATCCGCCATTTTCTTATTTTTGTCATCATATGGCTTAAAAATCTATTTTTTAGTCGTATCTGTGAAAGTTTTCACATACCATGTACCATTGAGCATCATTTTTTTAATATATTTTTTCTAGAGGTCATATTTTTTTCTACGAAAGGATTATAAAGATTTTTTCAAATTATGTATTTTTTCATGCTCTACATATTGCAATGATTTTTTTAACTTTTGGTGGCCCAAATTTTGAAAAAAAAATAGTTTTTATAGGTTGTTATGTCCTACTTTTTATACTTTCAATTGGCCATATATTTTGATCCACGTATCGGATCAAGATTTCATTTGTTTCAAAACTACATGTTTTTTTATAATTTAAAATGGTTGGTTTATTTTTCATCTATAATATACCATGATTCTAATTTCATCATAAATTTGTAATATATTAACTGTATTTTATTTGTAAATGTACTATTTTATAAAGTGTCACCTATTTTTAGCTAGGGGTTCATTTTTATGCATTAAAACAGTTTATGGGTTGGGATTATTCTATTCTTTGCTTGCATGTCATCCCTTATATTGAGAAAAAATCATAAGAACTACATTATTAGAAGTAGTTTGAGAGGTTTTTATTGAGTGTGTTCATTTTTTGAGGTTATTCCAAGGCATTTTTTGCCTTGATATTGTAAATGTATTCCATCTATGACTTCCATACTCTCATGCAAGAAAATAATAATATGCTTTCCAAAAACACCATGCTCTTTACAAAAGTATGTTCACTTCAAGAATACATGGTAATATTTCTTGAAGAGAATAAGAAGATTAAAAAACACTTCTCTATTACTCTAACTAATTTCTAGAAATATGTCCTCCTTCAACCATTGCAGGACATAGTTACACGCTTGCAATGTCATATTGACATCATGAACATACCTCTCATTGAGCATGGTCTGCCTTATGTCATTAATTAAAATTATATTGAGACATCATCATCCCTTGATTTTCTTAATCATGAGTTTCCCATTGAATCTAATGCACCCATTGCAACCTACACTTTATATTCACCTACCATTTTATTTGGCTCATTTGAGAAGCACATAATTGGTTTCAAATCCCACAATATTTGTTTCATTGGTCATTTTAGAAAAGGTATAGGTAAAAATTTACATGGCATCACTTCTCATATCCAACCTATTCATTAGATTTCTCACTATGGCATAGATATATAGGAGATGATTTTTATCAATTTCACTTCGTGCACACTCACATGTTTTTTCTCACTCCACTCTTCATGAGGATATTGAGTGACACATGAGTTCTTTTGCACATCTTCTCAAGCATGAGAAAACTTAGACTACTTCAGTTAGACATGAGATTCACAACACTTCTAAACATGATTCCTCATAAATACCATTTTTGTACATGGGGTCAGATCACATGCAAACATGTTTAGCCACCATTTATATTCACCTAGGATGAATTTAAGATAAGTCATGACATCATCGTTATTGTTATTTGTGTGGGCTCTACAAGTATGGATCCTCTACCATTCAATTGCATCATCCACACACTGATCATTACACCTAACATTTCTCCTTTTATTTTAGATAAAATTTATTCGAAATTGCTCACTTGTTTTGCAGTAGCTCTCACATTGATTTGGCCTTTCTTTGACAATTAGATAGCTCATTTTTTGAATTATTTTAGTGTATACAATATCTTACTTTTTGTATTTGGTTATTTTTGGATGTATACTTGCACTAAGTTATAAAGTGACATGTGGGGTTTTATTTTCATAGCCTAGTCTACCTTCATGCGTGTGTGCCTTGTTTTACAAACCCTTTTCTTATTTTTTTTATATATGACCATAATTAGTAGTGTCATGTTATTTGTGAAAGTCTCTTTTTGTATCATTTGACACATTAATAGTCATACCTTCTCCTTTTAGTGATAATTTTTTGGAATACCCAACATCTGTCATTGTTAAGTGTTTGAGTAGTGGATTAAGACCACTCATGCTGATATTTTATTTTATCCACTCCACCCATTCAAAATTATGGGGTTGTTTGTGTATTCATATTGCTTCTTCATGTGTTTTTTACCTTGCTTACCCTTGACACATCACATTATCTACATGATTCATTTGATGAAATTCTTGATGAACTCTTTTGTAACTTCATCACCTCATTTAACTTATTGATAGTTTCCTCAGATCTATTCTGGTGCATATAGTGTCAAATTTTCTTCTTAAGTGTTCAAGTAGTGGATTTAGACCACTTGTGCATATTTGAGTTCTTCACCATTATTTTTAATTGTACTTATTTCATATTATTTAGTAATGGATTGTATCCCATCCAGTGGTTTTTTAGTGATGGTTTTCATCCCATCTAGTGTAGTATTCATAATATTTATTTTTTGTTTTTTGAAAGACCTATGTTTTTTTATATAATGTTTTAGGTTATACTTCTTGTACATGGGTACCCTATCAGGTTTAGTTTATGGGTCCCATTTACTTTTTACTTTTGATTTCCCAAATTATAACTTAAGGGAGGGTGTTAATGTAATATATGTATATATGTGCACATTTTATTTAAAGTCCAATTAGTTTGCATATATTTATTTAAGCTTTGTCAACTTAGGATAATCTCTTACTCTAGATCTCAAACTGCGATGATCTCCAAAAAATGTATAAAAGACAAACATGTTCCACACATATCTCAAACTCATTTCCTCACTAATGTCTATTATAATAATGTTTAGTTTGAATTACTACCTATCACCAATCATTGTCAAAGAGATTGTATGCAACAATTTTTCCACCTACTTCTCACTCTTCATATTGTAATAGCTACCATCCCACCCCCATTAATAGCTTACATTGGGATTCATGATCCATATTGTCAATACAAGATGAAAGGGGAAACCAATGGGGGAAATTCAACCTAATCTTTCACCTCCTCCTATTAATGCCCAATAAGTCAATACACTAGGAGGATTTGAAATATTATTATTAAATTTTCTATTTTTTCTCTACTAAAAAAATTTATATTTAGTAGGGGAAATGTAATCCATAGAGCACATATCCACCATTAAATCCAAATATTATAGATTATGATATGCAATCAATTTAGACAAAGACATAGCTTGGAATAGATAGTGAATAACATAGCTTAACGAGTTAGAGATTGAAAGTAAATAAAACCAATAGAAAAGATAGATAACACCAAATTTAAGTGGAGAAACCCAAAGGAAAAAACTCCACTAGTAAATCATTTTCTTTATCAAGAATTACATGATTTCAACCCAACACTTCCACTTCCAGTTTGTAGTCATTCACAATGTCTGCTAAGCTATTTTCTTGATCAGATCATACAATGATCATCGATTGTATCTTGTAATAAGATCCCAGTCTTTAAGTCAGTCTGTACAACATGTATATGTTGTAGAAAACCAATCCCGAGAGGGATCACCCAAATCAATTTTGGGAGTGTGAATGGGTCGAGTCATTTCACTCTTTAATGTGAAAGATATTCACAATAAATTTTTCTTAACAAACTTTTAAATTTAATGTTGGAGCATACTGCAGTGGCTGATCCAATTGACATTATCACTCTAACACTCCCCTTTAATGTTAAGTGGGAAGAAAAATTAGAAAATATAGATTTACCTTTTTTTTTTAAAGGATTTACAAACCTTGAATCGGTGATTCAGACTAGCATTTCAACAAAGGAAATTCATGGAGCTTCCCTTATAAAAATTATTAAGACCAGTGCTTTACATTTGAAGACTTACATAAGACTATGGAGCCTTTTATAAAATAAGGTATACCCATAACTGAATCTTTGTTGGTATTTACAAGTAACTTAACACAATGTGACACATTTACTTATTACAAACAGAAGGAAGTATTGGAAGTTTTCAATAGGCCGTTAAGAGGTGGAATTTTCATACAAACTCCCCCTCAAGGGAGACTCTGATAGGCCCAAAAAGGCATGAAACTTTTAAAACTTGATAGAACAAAGCAGTTTTGTGAAGATATCTACAACTTGATCTTCAATTGAACAAAAATTGAGATCAATATCACCATTCATAACTTTCTCTTTAATGAAGTGCATATGAACTTCAATATTCTTGGTCCTTTAGAGCTGAACTGGATTCTTTACAAGAGCAATGCAACTCGTGCTATCACATAGAAGAGTATTTCTCCCTTTGACACCCATGTGCATCTCATCCAACAGTCTTTTCAGCCACATAACTTCTTTGGCAGCGTCCATATCACTTCTATATTATGCCTCAGTAGAAGATATATACATTGTTGTTTGCTTCTTGCTACTCCAAGTGATGGCACATGCACCCAACTTGAAAATATATCCAGAAGTAGACTTCCTATCTGCATCATCACCAACATCATCAGAGTCACAATAACCGAATAATTTTACATCATTACAAGAAGAATAATAAATACCGTAATTGACTATTCCTTTAATATATCTCAAAATTCTTGTTTCCATTTTCTAATGATCTTCATAAGGTTCTTACATAAATCTTGAAACTACTCCTACTACATTAGAAATATCAATTCTAGTAATAGTCAAGTAAATTGCACTACCAACTAGCTGCCTATACAGTGTAGGATCAAATTTAGCACAAGCTAGTTTAGGATCTAACTTAACACCAACTTCAATATGAATTGGAGTAGGTTTATAGTAAATCATGTTAAATCTTCTAAGAAAATTCATAGCATATGGATATTGATATGAAACAATATACTTATGATTTTGAAATATAACCATGCAAAGAAAATGATTTAATAAACCTAAATCAGTCATTTCAAAACGTTGTTTTAACCTTTCTTTTATTCTAACAATTAAATTTCTATCAATGCTAGTAATCAAAAGATCTTCAACATACAAGACAATAATGATAATATGATTGTTTTTAACTTTAGAAAATAAATCATTATCAGAACAACAGTTAGAAAAACTAAGATCTTGAAAGAAAATGTTAATTTTAGCATACTAAGCTCTAGGAGCTTGTTTAAGACCATATAAAAACTTTTTAATCTTACATACAAAAAGTTATTTGCTAGGTACTTCAAATCCTTTAGGTTTAATCATATAGATTTCTTCTTTTAATTCACCATTTAAGAAAGCATTTTAACATCCATTTGATGAATCTCCTAACCATATTGGGTAGCCAATGCAAGAAGAATTCTAACAGTGCTCATTTTAGCAACAGGAGAAAAAGTCTCAACATATTCAACTCCTAGTTTTTAAGTGAAACCACGAGCTACCAGCCTTGCCTTGAAATTTTCAATTTCTCCTAGAGATTTATATTTGATTTTGAACAGCCACCTAGAACCTACAATGCTTATCTTAAAAGAATGAGGGACTAATTACCAAGTGTTGTTTTTTATTAAAGCATTGTCTTCATCCTTCATAGATTGAAACCATCTATCATCATGAGATGCTTCTTCAAAGGATTGTGGTTATACCGCATAGAGGGTCATCAAGGCATGATAAGTATGTTGACTTCTATTTAGTTTTCTAATATTATCAGGCTGAGATTTTTGAACAAGATTTTTATCCCGTTTAGGAATATTAGGTTGCAAGACATTTTGGTATGACTCCCCCTCAATCTCCATCATATCTAGATCAAGATAATCAACCTCTTGAACTTCTATTTCCATAATTCCAGTAGGAGGATTATCAGGATCTATTTCCAGAGTAATAGAGGAAGGTTCATGAGAAACATCAGAGAATGTTTTCTCTAAGACTTGAACATTTCTATTTTCAAAAATGTCATGCTTGAAAGGATCATAAACTCTCAATCCTTTAGTTCTACATCCATAGCCAACAAAAATATAAGAGAAATAGGTTGGATAAATTTTCTTTGTTTTTTCTTTTGGAATGAAGATAGAAGTAGGACTACCAAATATTCTTAAGTGAGAAATATATGGTTTTTACTTAGTCTATACCTCATGAGAAGTAGTTTGGTGAAGGTATTTAGTGGTTACTCTAAGGATATAGATAGTAGTGTTCATAGCTTCAGCCCATAAGAATTTAGGCACATTAGATGCATGAATCATAGTCCTAGCCATTTCTAAGAAAAACATATTCTTTCTTTCAGCAATGCCATTTTTTTAGGGGAATAAAGAGTAGTCAACTCTCTTTGAATTCCATATGATACAAAAACCTCATAAAAATTCTTGCTAACATACTCACCTCCATTATCAATCCTAATTCTCTTACTTTTCATATTAGAATCATTTTCAACTAGAGCTTTAAATTCCTGAAATTTAGCTAGGACGTCAAACTTCTTCTTAATGAAATAAGACAAAGTCATTCTAGAATAATCATCAATAAAGAAAAAAACATACATAGCAACACTGAGAGAATGAGCCTCAAGTGGACCTCTCACATCACTATGAATTAGTTCTAATAACTGAGAAGAATTTGGATCATGATGTTTCTGAAATGTTTGAGCATGTTGCTTAACATGTAGGCAACTTTCACAAGTTTCATGATCTGATTTTATCTTAGGAAGACCAACAACAAGATTTAGTCTAGACATATCATACAAGATTTTGAAATTTACATGACCAAACATTTCATTCCAAAATTGAATATCATTCATAGAAGAGGAAGAAAATCAAGACCCTGACACAAAACCATCAAAGATATACAATCCATTTTTCTGAATGCCAGAAGCAATAAAATTACTAAATTTATCTTTTACATACCACTTATCTTGCAGCAAAATAACTTTATAGTTTTCTTTGGTTAGTTAAGAGCAAGACAAAAGATTCTTTTTTAATTGAGGTACATACAAGACATTCCTAATTACACCATTTCAATGCTTAACATTGCCACAACCTTTAGATCTAATGATAGAGTTATCTCCTAGATAGATGTTCCCTTCACATTTAACTACATCTAAGAGGATGCTAGGAGTACAAGTCATGTGCCTAGAGGCACCACTGTCAAGAATCCATTCATTGTCATTCGAAAATGAAAGGGAAGGCAATGGACTTATCAGCCATATTTGCATGATTTTGCTTTTGATTTTTCTTAAGATTATTAGGCTTTATGTTCTTAGCATTCTTGACTAATTTTTTAATATTTACTCTACAATCACACTCTTTATGCCCAAATTTTCCACACTTATTAATAGTTCCATTAAATTTGACTTTAAAGTTCTGATTACTCTTAAAACAATTAGTCTTAGGATTTGATTGAATATAGATTTGATTTAAAGGTGGAAAATTTAAATTGCATAACAATTTCCACAAAAGAAAGACTGAAAAATGTGAAATGTGGAGCAGTTTAATTTTCTCAAATTTTGCAAGTCTGAAAAATTCGAAATAAAAGATATGTAGAGAAATTTTATTGGTTTACCCTTCGCATATGTCAAAGGAAAGTTAAAAGAAGATTGAAAAACTGATAATATGGAGCCACTTGGAGCAATATTATTGGCTCTAATTTCGCAAAGGATAGATAACCAAAAAATCTAAAAAGGAAAACTATGGAGCAATCTTACTAGCTCAAATTTCACAAATGTCAGAAATAGATAACCAGGGATAGATAATATGAAATATGGAAAAATTATATTGGTTTGTATTTCGTAAATGACAGAGGATAGATAATCCAAGTCTGATAATGCGAAGACACGTATAAAGCTCTTATTGGCTCACATTTCACGTCTGACAATCAAATAAATAATATTATTGACACAATAAAGCAAGATGGAGCCTTCTAATTGTCTCGGGCTTCGTAAATGGAAAAATTCAAATAAGTCTATCAGGGCGAAGCCAGATGGCACAAGAGGATGGACCCAAGCTTCGCAAAGACATAAGGATGTTAGATTGAAGCCACTTGGCACTCTAAGAGTGGGTACGGCTTCACAAGCACAAAAAAATAACAGTGAAGCTACATGGAGCAATATTATTGGTCCAAACTTTGTAAAACCGAAAAGAACAACAAAAAGACTGAAAATGCGAAGACAGATGGCACAAAATGATTGGATCAGGCTTTGTAAAATAAAAACTAGCAAAAAAAAATTTACCGCTAGAACGGACTTAAAATCCCTGAACAAACTGAATTTAAATAAATCGTTCATATCTAAACTCAAAAAATGACTCCAACAAATATAAACAACACGAAAAACATAAAACAAGTTTGTAGATGATGGATTTAAACCGCAATCGACTGAAACTAGATGCAGAAGCAAAGATCTAAGAATACAAACTCTTAAAACACGATCTAAACAACCATTTAGCCCATATTTCACCAATATTTCAAACCGTATTGGGGTGGTAATTGGAATTTTAACCCTGGTTTTCTTGAAGACTATTGTGGAACTTTTAAGGGTCTCATTGATCCATAAATACACTTCAAGATTCTTCACCTCTTCAAGGTAAACACTTCTAAATTGATCCTACACATGCACAACTACAACGATCTGATACCATTTTAGATTTAGCAGGGGAAATGTAATCCACAGATCACAGATCTACTATTAAATCCAAAGATTATAGATTATGACGATTTAGACACAAACATAGCTTGAAATAAATAGTGAATAAGAGAGCTTATCGAGCTAGAACTTGAAAGTAAATAAAAACAAGAGTAGAGACAGATAACACCATATTTAAGTGGAGAAACCTAAAGGAAAAAACTCCACTATTAAAGCACTTTCTTTATTGAGAAATACATGAGTTCAACCCAGCACTTCCACTTCCAGTTCGTAGTCATTCACAATGTCTGCTAAGCTATTTTCTTGATCACATCATACAATGATCATCGATTGTATCTTTTAATAAGATCCCAATATTTAAGTCACTTTGTACAACATGTATATGTTGTAGACAACCAATCCTGAGAGGGATCACCCAAATTAATGTGCGGTGTGTGAATTTGTCGATCCATTTCACTCTTTAATGTGAAAGACCTTTACGATAAATTTTTCTTAACAAACTTTTAAATTTAATATTGGGGCGTACTGCAGTGGTTGATCCACTTGACATTATCACCCCAATAAAAAAAGTAACCCATATACAAGGATATATTATATGACACATTAGATATTACTATTCTACCAAGCAATACACCAGTAGTGGATTTCACTTCTTTTAGGTAGATGCATTTAAAGATTATATTAACATTTTTACTTAAACAACAATCAAGACTTACCCGCTAAGAATATATGAGATTAATATCAACCATTGTATATTATGGTACTATAGACACAAAATCATGCACTTTGGGTAATTATCTAGTCTCGATCACATAATACTATTTGCATGGTTCCTAAGTACAAAAAGTAATAATTAATCCATGTCTTTGGCCATCTTTTGTTGCTTTCTATTGTTAGTTTCAGTCTTGCACCTTTATTGGCCTAGTCTTTCTTTTCATACTTCAGTTTTACCTTTTCTAGACTGGAGTGCCTAGCCAGGATGCTAGCACCATGCACCCTCATCCCCTCTGGGCGTCGTTGTCCTCTTTACACTTTGCTCTCACTTTTGGGTCCTTTTTAGTCGTTTGAGCATCTTATATTTTTGGTAGTTGGCCTTTTCAGGGTTAATTACGAAATTCAAGTGAAGGAATCATATAAATATAAAGGATTTAATCATAATAAAGGACCAAACACTAAGCATCTACTATCTACACCTAAGGTTGCATCCATCAAAGGAATCTATAGCTCCATTTACATCATCTAGCTCCATCATAAGGGAAAAAATGTTCATCTACATCACACTTCATAGGAGGGGAGTCTATTGTTTCCATGAACACATTTATTATATTCTACATCTAGTTACTTGCTTGTTATTCAAAAAGTGTGAATGACACAAGAGCAACCTAGGGCACAATTCCACACAAACACACCTAGAACTACATTGGGTTTGAGATGTAGTGAAATGCTCAGTGATATTTCCATCAATTTGGCAGTTGAGGATAGTCCGACCCCTTCATATGCATCTTTATTTTTTTAGGGTTTTGATGCTTTGTCTGGGGTTTTGCAAGCAATCCCTTTATTATAGGTTTATAGAGACATCAGCAAGCTAAGTGCGACATACGCGTGACAAGCAACGAAGGCTTTATATCACCTTACGAGTCTATGAAATTAGATTCCATACTTCTCGCACAGACCAGTGAGTCCAGATTGTGGACTAAGGTGCCCCAGGTGCCCCTATCTCTTTTCTGGGCGCCCCAGTCTAGTCAAATCACTCAGATCTATATTTTCTCAGGATTACATGTGATGGTATCCCATTCTTGTTTAGTTAGTCTTCACTGCGACATAGTCCTACAACATCTTCGAATCAGCTAAGGCTCTTCTAACCCTCTTGTCACATTATGGTTTTCTATTTTTATCTCTTAGTTTTCTTGGGTGTATTTCATTTATTTCATTGGTTATTTTTTATTGCAAACTTGCATTAGATTAGGCTAAAACATCATATTTTAGTTTAATCATTTTGGTGAAACTGACAGATCCAACCCTTTCTTCTGAATATGTCTTATCTGTATCAAGCCATGGCTCAATTTCTGTATCCTTCTTTTGCACCCACCAATGTTTCAAGAATAGTTACCATATTTGTTAATTTTATGTGAATTCGTACTCAGCATCCTCCTCACTTTATTATGTCTCAAGATGATCCTTCTATCAATGTAGTAACTACTCACTGCACTTAGCCTCCTACGGCTCTACCTGTTACTATCCCACCACCTATCACTTCTTCAGCTCCCCCTACTTTCTCTAAGGGATATGATATCATTGAACAACTCAAGAATACACTAGCTAAAATATCTCTTTATGACTTATTGTGCAATGTTCCATATTGTCATCAAACATTAGAGGATGTTCTTCATGTTATTCATATCGAAAGTGATAATTCTCTGGTAGCCTTTACACATCTCATTCAATTTCTTAAAATTTTCCATGCGCTATCTCATTCACCAATGATGAGATATATCCATTTGCTAAAGATAATCCATGTGCACCTCTTCTTATTACGGTTGTCATCAACACCACCTGCATTAAATGTTTACTCATTGATAATGATTCGGCTATCAACCTATGTTCCCATTCCCTTATTAAACAATTGGGTATCAATGATAACCTCATCTCCAAGAACTCCACTCTCATTCAAGGTTATGACTCTACTACTCACACATGTCTAGGGACTATTTCACTACATATTCGAATCGGGCCTAAAACTATCCTCACCAACTTCTATGTTATAGATACATCATTAAAATTCAACCTCTTACTAGGTAGACCTTGGATTCAGGAAATGCAAGCGGTCCCATCTATTGTCTATTAGTGTGTTAAATTATTATATGATGGCTATGAACATACTATTTCGACAAACCCTGAATCTTTTAAATTATGTTGCATAAACCATGTTACTACTATGTATGTCCCTCCTACACAACATATTCCATATAGTATCATTGACATATATGACATTGGTAAATCTAATGCTTCTCCATCTTCCTCTACCACTCCAAATTCTCTAGCTATTTCTACTCACACTACGAAAATTATCTCACCCACTGTATATACTCCAATGACTACTACTACCACATCTATCGAGACTCATTCCATTCCTCTACCTAATGTAGCTCCTAGTAATATACTCGACCAAACTATACAACATGATAATGCTAACATAAATGATTATGAAGATTTGGATGAAGAAGTTAATGTTGTCGAACTTACTGATGAAGCATTAGGCCAACTTAATTTTACTCCTATCAATTTGGATGACTCATGTTTCAATGAAACATTTTTGGCTGATGGACCAGGTGAATACAAAATCAAGACCACTCCTTCTACTAATGTCATAATACTTTATCATGGGTCTTTCAATACCTTAGACATTTTTTCACCCTCCCCTAGCTAGTCTACATCTCCACCATCACCTTTCACATGCATTCTATTGATCAACAACTCTTTTTGGCATCACATTCCAGTCAATCGTACTTGTTCAGATACTATTTGCACACATGAGGGATTAACTAGGCTTGGTTTGACGCTTAACAACATTTTACTACCAATTCACTCACCTCACCTTTCCCATGGTTATTTCCATATCACAGCCACCTATGGTATTCATGTGTTTCATTTAACAGTATTCGTAGCACGTTCCCCTAGCACCTCTCCACTAACAGTAGGTAAATTTTGGCTTGATTATATTGGAGGTCATTTAGACATTGACCACACTTCTATCATGTTCCCTATGCTATTTGGTAATGTTTCTATTACTAATGACTCATCTCCTACTTATTATCTGAATCTTTCTCATTGGTATGCACATGATTATCCACCGTTACCCGTCACTGATGAAGAATATACAATGAGTGTTTACACCTTATGCCGCAATGTCTCTTTGTATGACCCACCTCATTTTATTTCTTATCAGGTCTCTAATGCTACTTCAATAAGTTTTGACCACAACATTGATAATATTTTATATAGTTTCACATGATCATATTCATCATAACACACTTAGGGGCATTATGCGTACCACTCCTAATCAATAACACACACCTATTGATGCACATCTACATCATCACTACCTGATGACGTACTCTTGTGCTTCGGTTCACACTTGACTGTTGAGGGAATCCTATACACATGAACCTCACACACTACACATCGCACATCTTCACACATCTTACATACATACATCATACATCCTACATTTTATGTATTGCATCTTACTATGCATCTACACATCTCATATCATCCACGCACCCTACATTACATACTACACATCCTACATTACACACTACACATTACACATCACGTGAATATTTCTCATCACCACATGTACTACACATGTTCTACATCTTACTCATCTACTTATACACGCTACCCTCACTACCTGATGACACACTCTAGTCTCACCGTCCATACTGGACTGTTGAGGGTATACATCACAAATGGACCACATCACACTCACACATTCAACCATTCAATATTTTTCCTCATGCGACATTCCTAGGTTAGTGATATACATCATAAGCTACATCATCACTTACTCTAACATCATCATCACCTATTTTGATCATCATTTAGTGATATACGTCATAAGCTACATCATCACTTCTCTTACTTATCTTGTAGTGATATAAAATTTAGGATAAATACTCACACCTTCGATCATATTATCACGATATACACTTAGGCTAAATCATCATGCACACTTCATCTCTATGTTGCATGTCATCACTACACATTCACCACATCACACTACACACAACAAAAATTTCAACCATTTCTCAATGACGCACTCTCATTTATAGTTCACTTGACTACTGAGGGGCATAAAAAATGAACCTCACTACATACAAATCCATTCACTCCTGAGGCATGCTACTCTTATCAATCACTCTGCATTCCATTCCATCCATCCACAACATACTACATATCTTGGTTACATTTACTCTTTCTTACACTTACTCGTGCATGTTCGCTTTATTACACATGCTAGATAGATAACTTATATGTCATTATCTTTATCATACACACATGTGAATTCTCTTACTTTCTAGTTGTGATCACATATTACACAGGTCCATTACACATAGCATGGATGCTTGGCATCATACCTAGTACTAGTCCCAAAGTGGTTCCTGGGGGCATCCACATTCGTACACTACAGGTGCTATTAATTAATTTTGTCCTTAGTACTTTACTTTATCATATTATACATGCTTTGACATACATTTTATCTTACTAACATGCTAATGGGTGCTTCATGTGCAACATTTTTTGTGCAAGATTACTTGCCAACATGTTTTTTTGTTACTTTTTTTGTACTTGTTTGTCATTGTATGCCTTTGTATGCAACATTTTCCCTTTGTCTTGTGTGCACACTTATTTTTTTGCGGTCAATGCATCCTTGAGTGTCTTGCGACATTGTGAGTGGTATCCCATGTTTGCAACCCACTTTTCCTAGTCTACATTGTATTCTTTGGTGTTTGCATTGTCTTCTTGCATACTAGTTTACGCATTATCTTTTCCATTTACACTTATCTTCTACAAGATTGATTATTCCTACTAATATTTATTTCTAGCCACTTTGTTTTCATGTGCCTTGGTTTCTACCAAGCACGTCCCTTCTCCCCCTATAGGGAACAATTTCAGTTATAACAATTGGTATTCTTTTGGGGCCGCATCCTCCTACAACGATGTCACATGTGCCCCGAAAGAGGGGGGCATCATTTGGGTTTACAAAAACTACACAACACAATACCAATACAGTTCAGTTTTTATTTTTCATCCATGATACAATGGGTTGCACAGTGAGTGGGTTCATGGTATAATGAGGATAGGTCATGAGTTTATGAAGAGGATTCAGGTTGTGTATATGAATTATTGGGAGGGAGAAGAGGATTGGTGGTTGTAGTAATAGAAATAGGAATGGTTGAAGTTGGGGTAGATGTCATAGAGATTGAAGAGGAACACATGAGAGGGAGAGTGGTAACATCTCTATTTATTTTAGCAACGAGTAAAGCATTGGGGACATGAGGAATATGTGTGGGGTGGTCACGTAAAGAAAAACCAAAGTTAGTGAGCTTGTCAAGTTACTCTTGATCAACATTAGTGTCCTCATCGTACGAGTATACACTATCAGATGTTTTAAAGTTTTCAATAGGAATGTTGATTGAGTTAATTAGGGGATTATCATATACAACCATTGATTTAGAGATTTTACGAGTAGATGGAGGAAGATCAATGTTCTCAATAGGAGTAAAGCAACCTCTATGGGTAATGGGCATAAAAAGAAGGCCTTGAAGAAAGGTAGGGTTCAAGTGTACGGGTTCACCAAATGATTGAATGTAATTTGAATTAAACCTTTATTTTAGAGTAACTTACTATAACTAATGTTATATAGGAATTAAAGTACAGTAGTGCACAAGCAATAAACATTCAACAATATAAAACCCTAATTAGATGAGAGGAGAAGATGACTTAGTTGATTCTACGTAATCTGGGAGTAATTTGGAATGAGTATCTATTAAATCTGGTTGTAAACAGTGTCACAAAGACTTGGTGAGAGTTCATAAACTTGGGAATATATAGGATGGAAGCACCCACATGAGGACAAGAGTGCCCCAGGTGTTAGTGACTGAACTGGGTCCCTATGTCTTCTTAGATTATCAGGTTATAAATTTTTATGGGTCAAAAGGGCTTCACTCCAATATTCACTTTGTCACTTTGAATCCACTATTGAGGTATCAGTCGTATATGTAACCTGTAAAATAAATGTCTACTTGCACATATACACAAACCACATCCAATATAATAAAAAGATGCCAAATGTGGACTCATAATGACACTGACAGTCACCTAAAGAGTGAACTTACAACCGAATGTTGCACTACATCTCAGACTCTATGTAGTTCTTTGTGCTTGTGTGTAATGATGCCCTAGGTTACTCTTGTGCAAGTTGCAAGATGATAGTGGGATAGATGTAGATTGTACTGAGTATGCAATCTGTGTGTGATGAAATAGAACAAACTCCCCTCCGATGCCGTGTATGCAGAATAATACATCCCTTGTCCCTTATATGGATGTGCTAGATGTATTCCTTGTAGTGCTATTGTGCCTTTGTGTAAGCTAAGGTGGTGATAAATAATGCTTATAGTGTTTGGCCCCTTAGTTGAGAGAAATAACTAAATATATATATGATATTCTTGTTTGAATTTCATAATTGAAAATTGAAAGGCCAACCCAAAGAAATAAAATGTGACCAAAAGGTGAAAAGAACCCAAAAGAGTAAGAAGAAGATAAAGAAGGTTAGGAGAACCCAGAAGGGGCAGAAGCGCCTAGGTGCTTCTGTCCTAGTTGGGTGCTATTGTCTAAGCTCATCAAAAGATAAATCACTCAAGTTCTAATAGATCTGTAAGATGTGTAAATCAAGTAAAGTGCAAGAAATAAAGCAATCAAAGAGATAAAAGAAGTTTTCAACCACTAGTTTTCTTTCTTAGGAATCATGTATACATTAGTATTCTTTAGGACCTATAAATATAACTTGATTAACTAAAATGCGGGATTGTTCTTAGCTAATCTAATATAAATAACAATAGTAAATAACATATATGAATAAAGGAAATGACCCAAGCAACTAAGAAAGTATAAATGTAAAACCCTAATGAGAAAAGGGGGTTAGGAAGAGCTTAGCTAATTCGACGAAGGTGTTGGATTGTGTTGCAGTATGAACTAGGAAAACATCACAAGGAAACGATCACACAGAAGTGAGACAAATCACAAATCCGAGCTCTCTAGCTGGGCTAGGGCACCTAGAGAGGGACATGGGCTCCCGTGTATGCCCTGGTCTAAGATATGGGAACCCTGATATGTGAAAATAGCCTGAAATCCTCCTATGAGGTGTCACTGGATGTTCGTCTGTGTTCTCTCTTTATCACACTAACTTCGTTGAATGGTGCCAAATTTCATTGTAATACGTGCAATAAGGAATCACCTACAAAACCCCAAGATGAGCATCAAATCCCTAAAAAATTAAAGATGCATATGAATGGGTTGGACTATCCTCAACAACCATAATAGTGGACTTAATAACTGAGTGTCGTACTGCATCTTAGACCCGATGTAGTTCTATGTGTGTGTGTAATCATGCCCTAGGTGCTCTTGTGCCAGTCACACTTTGTGAAAGTAGAAAGTAATAACTATGTGTAGAAATGTAATAAAATGGTGGATGGAATAGAATAAACTTCCCTCCTATGCAGTGTGATGCAGATGAACCAACCTTGTGCCTTGTGATGGAGCTAGATGGATGCAAATGGAGCCTTTGATGGATGCAACCTTAGGTGATTATAGTAGTGCTTAGTGCTTGGTCCCTCATTATGGTCTCATAACTTTATATTTATATGGTTCTCTTGTTCTAATTTCATAATTAACCCTGAAAATGCCAACCACTAAAAATATAGGAAGCTCAAACGGCTAGAAAGGACCCAAAAAGTGGCGGGAAAGTGTAGAAAGGCTCAGGGCACCCCAAATGGGACCAGGGTGCTTGGGGCACCCCAGTATAAGGCCAGAACTCCAGTCAAAGATAAAATGACTCCGAATTAGTAGAACTGACTAGGCGTGTAGATGTGGGAGATCGGCAGTGATGATAACAAACAAAGTAAAATGGCCAAAATGACATGGGTTAATTAGTACTTTCTTCACTCAAAAACCATATGAATAGTAGTATGAGACCAAGACTAAATAATGCCTAAAGTGTGTGATTTTTTGTCTACATTTTCCCCCACTTTATGTTGGTGAGTGAAAAACTTTGTAACATAAAGTAGATAGAGATGCGTACCTGATGTCCATGTAGAGTGATGTAGAAAGTGTGCCGAAGGACTAGACAAAGCGTGGAGTGAAAAAAAATATGGAGTGTGGAGACTAAAGATGTAAAAGAGCAAAAAAGTGATGAGAGTGAATATAGGTGGAAACGTGCATGTATATGCCGACGTGTGTGATGTACCTTTATGTTAGTATGAGGTGTGTGCTACTGTAAAATTTTTGTTGTTGTTGTTATTGATGTTTTATTTGTTGACTACTTACTTCTCATATGGTCAGACTTGTAAGGAGAAGATGATCAAGTAGTCAAATACGCATGTATATATGTGTAAAAATGCATGTATGTATAATGAAAATATTGAAATGGAAATATTAAAAATGTAAAATGAACATGTGCACCTTATCTATGATGAGAGAAAGGGGTGTAGAAAGGATATCCTATACTGCGAGTTTTTTGGCTGATCTCACGCCACCCTGGCCGTAAAATTTGATTATTCGGTCCAACTTGTATACTTCCCTAAAAGTTTAGGGAGAAAGCTAAATAATTCTCCAACCTTGTGAATGCTTCCTAGAGGACTGTGAAGAGATCTTGTCAAAATATTCTTTTGGTTTTTTGGGTGATCTGATGCCACTAGATAAAGTAGTGTAGAGAGGAAATCCGATGTATCCTCTAACCTGTAATTGCTCCCTAGAATGCTAAGGATAACCATTTCCTTTAAAAGATGTTGTGTACGGGGTTTGTAGACTAGTCTAAACCCACTCGTTGTATAAACCACAATGTCAAGGATGAAAACTAAGATGAACTATACCGGTAAAAAGCATTTATTAGTTTGTAAAATCCCAAATGATGCCCCCCTCTTTGGGGGTGCATTCAACATCACTGATAGGAGAATATGGCCCCAAGAGAGGACTGGCCGCATAAAATGTACCCTATAACGGGAAGGGAATGCCCTTAGTAGAAACCAAGGCACACACAAACGAGTGGCTAGAAACAAGTGTTATTATGAACAAACATGCATGCAGAAGACAAGTGTATGCTACATAAACAATGCAAAAGCTAGAATGTAAGTAAACATACAAGAAGAAAATCATAGACCGTCAAAGGGGGTGGTAAACATGGGACATCACTCACAATGTCACAAGATACTCAAGGCTGAAATGGATGCATAAAAAAAACAAGTGTGGAAACCAAACAAAGAGAAATGCCCTTTATACAAGAGAAACCAATAGACAAACAAGTACACACAATAGATAGCCATGGAAGCAAGTAATCCTGTAAAAAAACTATTGCACATGAAGCACCCATTAACATGTTAGAAATATAACTAGTATGTCAAAAGCATGTATAAACAAGTAATGAAATGTGCTAAGTACAAAATAAAACAATAACACCTGGAAGAGACAAATATGGATGCCCCCAATGACCATTGTAGGAGTGGTAGGAGGTGAGAATCCATGTTGTGTGTAAGAGACTTGTATCTGTGATCACAACTAGAGAAAGGCATGAATGTGCATGTGTGTATGGTAAAGATAATGACATACAAGAAACCTATCTAGCATGTGTAATAAGATGACCATATACAAGAAAATGCAAGCAAGAGTAAAAGAAACCAAGATATGCAACATGTTATGGATGGATGGAATGGAATGCAAGATGGATGATAGGAGCCATGTGCCCCTCGAGTGAATGGATTTGTATGTAGTGAGGTTCATTTTTTTTTCCACCTTAGTAGTCAAGAATGAACTATAAACGAGATTATGTCATTAGGAAATGGTTTAAGTGTGTGTTGTGTCTAATGCATTGTGATGAGTGTGTATGTGTGTTGATGATATACAACCCAGAGATGAAGTATGTGAGTGACCATATATCTGAAGCATATATAATGACAAGATGAGCGTAAGAGTGATGATGTATCCTAAAGTGTATATCACTACCATATGGATAGAGGGAGCGGTGATGTAGCCTAAAAGCGTATACCACTACAAGATGAAGGAATAGGTGACCATTTAGCCTATAGTGTATGTCACTAACCTAGGAATGTTGCATGATAGAAGGATGAATGATGATCGTGTGTGTATGATAAGTTCCATTTGATTTGTAAACCCTTGGAAGTTGAGTATGGATTGAGGAAATAAAGTGCATCATAGGGTAGTTAGTGCAACATGTATAATATGATGGAGTATGTGCGATGATAAGAGATGACCATGTGATGTATAGAATGTGTAAATATGTGATGTATAGTATGTAATGAAATATGTGTAGATAGACTAATAGTGTAAAATACACACTATATAGTATGGAAGATGAGTAGTATGTAATGCAATATGCGTAGATTATAGAGGTACGATGATTGACTAATAGTATGGTTTGTAGAATATGTATGATATGTAGATGTGCAAATGTCAAAACACAAATGATGTAGAGTAACCTAGAAATGTAATATACAAACTGCAAGATGTACTATAAGATGTGAGAAGAGACGTGATGTGTAATACCTATTGTGCAATGTGTGGGGTTCATGTGTAGTATGCCCTCAACAGTCAAGTGTGAACCAAAGCACAAAAGTGTGTCATCAGGTAATGATAATGTGTAAATAAAATGTAATGTAGATGAGTATGAGATGCTATGAGATGGATGTATGATAAATGCAAAGATGAGAGATGTGGTATGATGCTAGGATGGGGGGATATTTGAATGTTATGACCCCAAGTGTGTGTAGATGAATGGAATATCCAATGACAGTAAAATGATGAAGGTCCTCCATCTGATGCATGTGGTGATGAAAGTATATGACCATGCTCTAGTAGTGGTGGTATAATAGATAGACGTTATGTGCTGGTGAATGAAGTCTATGTGCATGCGATGGATGAATATATGATGAATGTCGTGGCGTAGAAAAATGTGTCAGTGATGGAGATCTATGTGATGTCAAGCACAAAGGTGATGAACACCCTCACAGAATAAAACGAGGTGGTGACCTATGTCGAGATGCAGTAACTGTCCTAGGAATGGGCCTATACCTATGTGTAGGACTAGTGGAATGGTGAGGTCATGTAGATAATGTGTGAGTAGGTGAGATAGGAGTAGATTGTGCTTTTAGTAACATAGAATGGGATGTGTTAGATGATGTATAAGATGCGTGAACCGATGCTCAAGAAGATGGCGACCATAGAATAAATGGGATTACATCGTCAATAGAGATAACCTGATTGTTATAAATGAATTTGAGTCGCAAATGATTCATATAGATAATGGATTGAGACCTACGCATCCAATTGAGCCTGAGTAGCATGTCACAATCGTCGAATGCTTTCCCAACAAGGAAAGGAACAAGAAAAGTGAGGGGACCAACCATAATGTGTAGCTTGATGACACCATAGGGTTTGTTTAGAGGGTATTCAATTTGTGATGGAGGGTAATCGATGGCATGAAGAAATGGAATAGAACATGCGCT
Source organism: Taxus chinensis (assembly GCA_019776745.2). Classification (NCBI taxonomy): domain Eukaryota; kingdom Viridiplantae; phylum Streptophyta; class Pinopsida; order Cupressales; family Taxaceae; genus Taxus; species Taxus chinensis. The sequence continues at coordinate 223,477,302 of CM034151.1, read as the reverse complement.
AATAGGCCAAGATGGGTCAACCTTAGTATTATTGATGGGGATCGAGCCAATAGATGCTTTGATATGTAGGTGATTAGATGTAAAAGTTGCATGATAGTCGTGGTTAGAAAAAGAGATGATTGGTGGTGAAGCGTCAGTATGTGCAACTAAAAAGTCAAGGGCCCCTAAAGTAGGAGGAGACACTGCATGGTAGACATAATTAGCCAATGAGTCAGTTGTTTTTGTATCATGTTTGGGTATAGGGTTGTTAAATATTTTGAGCTTATGATTTTCATTGACAGGTGGAGATGTTGCATGTTCCAGAAGCTCAATTTGACCATTGTCAATCAAATCCTAAATGAGATATCATAGTCAATAACAATGGTTGGTGGAGTGTCCTACACACTGATGATAGTCACAATGGGAATGTTCATCAAAATTACGCCATATTGGTTGAGATGGATCAATTTGTAGTGGAGAGGGTAGCATGATGAGGTTACTTTTGACAAGTTGTGGTAGTAAAATACATGGGGAACACTAAACTTTGTGAATAGACATTGGTGTGGTTGCAATTGAAGCTCCTTAGTAGTAGAGGCTGTATTGACAGTGACTTTTGTATCCGATGGTTTAGTCATAGATGGCTTGAATGTTGAATTACTTGGAAAACATGTGGAGGATGATGCTTGTTCTTGATACTTAAGAGTTCCTATAGCTAGGAGCTTGGTTTCACGTAGCTTAAGAGTATGACAGAGTTGATCGAAGGAAGAAGAAGTCTCAAAGAGAACACTCTCCTGGAGTGGTGGTAAAAGACTCTGAATGAATAAATCCTGAAGCTCAGCATCTACAAGAATATTGGACATCTTGGCTAAATTGTTTTTATAACACAAGACATAATCTGTTAAGTGTTCATTAGATCCTTGTTTGAGTTGTGCAAGTTGAGCATAAGAGATCTTAGAGCCGATGTTAATGGAAAAGTGAGTGAGAAAAGCATCGGTAAGATGCGTGAAAGAGTGTACTGAATGGACATGTAGGTCATAAAACCAACGCATCACATAATATTGTAAGCTATAAGGAAAAATCTTAGCTAGTACTGTAGAGTCATCCGCATAGTCTAGGCATGCTACATGAAAAGCATGGAGATGTTCTTGTGGATCGCCATGGCCTTTAAAGATGGGAAATTTTGGAGAAATGAAATTAGGTGGTAAGGGATAGGTAGATATAATAGGTGTGAAAGGAGTATGCAACAACGATGTAGAGTCTAAAGATGGTGATGCACAAGAAGTAACAATCTGGAGCTGACGAATTTGAGTTTGCAAATCGTGGTATAAAGAAGTTAGATCGGGAGTATTCGAAGAAGAGCCAAGCTGCATGTTAGGTGTGCTAGGGTGAATGATGGGAGTGGTAGTAGTAGGAATGGAAGCTGAGACATAAATGGGTGGGGTGGAGACCACGGGAGCCAAAGAAGGAGAAACTATAGAGACAGAAGCATCATGAGCATTCTTAGCAGCAATCAAAGCATGTAGGACATATGGAAGATGAGTGGGATGATCACACAAAGCTTGTCAAAAATAGTAATAGTGTTAAGTTGATCTTGGTCGACATTAGTGTCTTCATCGTAGGACTTCTCACTATCAGATGCTTCTATTTTGTGGAGAGGAACATTGTGTGAATTATCCAAAGGATTGTTAGTGGTAGCTACAGAAGTAGGGATATCAACCATTGGTTTGGAAACCCTATGAGTGAATGAAGGAAGCTCACAATATTGAAAAGACCCAAAATGACCACTACGAGTGATGACCATATGAAGAAAAATCCCAAGAAGAAAGTGTATTCGAAGGTTAGGTTCACCAAAATGATTAACTAAAATGTGGAATATTCTAAGTTAATCTAATATTAAGAATAACAATAAATAAATGTCTAAATGTATAAAGGAAATGACCCAAGCAACTAAGTAAATAGAAATGTAAAACCCTAATGAGTGCAAAAGAGGGTTAGGAAGATCTTAGTTGATTCGACGAAGGTGTTGGACTGTGTCATAGTGTGAACCAGGTAAAAAAGAGGAGGAAATGATCACACAGAAGCCTGAGAAAGCACATATCCGAGCTCTCTGGATGAACTGGGGCACCTAGAGAGGGATAAGAGCACCCATGGGTGTGCTGGTTTGAGATATGGGCACCTTGGTCTGTGAAATAGCCTGAAACCCTCCTCTGAGGTGTCACTGGATGTTCACCTATGTTCTCTCTTTGTGCACTAAATTTTCTGAACTGCGTCAGATGTCGTTGTAAATACCTGCAATAAGGAATCACCTGGAAAACCCCAAGATGAGCATCAAATCCCTAAAAACGAAATATGCATATGAAGGGGTCAGACTGTCCTCAGCGGCCACAATGGTGGACTTACTAACTGAGCGTTGCACTACATCTCAAACCCGATGTAGTTCTGTGTGTGTGTGTGTGTGTGCAATCATGCCCTAGGTGCTCTTGTGCCAGTCACACTTTGTGAAAGTAGCGAGAAATAACTATGTGTAGAAATGTAATAAAATGGTGGATGGAATAGAATAAACTTCCCTCCTATGCAGTGTGATGCAGATGAACCAACCTTGTGCCTTGTGATGGAGCTAGATGGATGCAAATGGAGCCTTTGATGGATGCAACCTTAGGTGATGATAGTAGTGCTTAGTGCTTGGTCCCTCATTATGGTCTCATAAATTTATATTTATATGGTTCTCTTGTTCTAATTTCATAATTAACCCCGAAAAGGTTGACCACTAAAAAGATAGGAAGCTTAAACGGCTAGAAAGTTCCCAAAAAGTGGCTGGAAAGTGTAGAAAGGCTCAGGGCACCCCAAATGGGACCAGGGCGCCTGGGGCACCTCAGTACGGGGCTGAGCGCCCCAGTAAGAGGTAAAATGATGCAAAATGGTAAAAATAGACTGGGCAAGTATGATGCTGGGAGGTTGGTTAGTGACGACAGCAAAGCAAAGTAAAATGGCCAAAGGACATGGCATTCTATTAAAAATGTTACTTTAGAACCTTTAATTAAATTTTAATATTGAGATGTGTTATGTTTTCCTGGACCAACTCTATTAGCTAATGTGAGATTGATGTTTTTTTAATAATGAATGAGGATCTTTTTATTTATCTTTATTTTATATTATTATGAATGGAGTCTTTATATTCTTACAAGCAAATTCAACATAAAAGTATATATCCAACTTAATAAGAAATGAGTTTAAAAGTATATATAGAAGTGGTAGTAAAACATATATTTAACCCTTAATGAATTCATATCCACACACAATCTTTTCAGAGACGGAATAATTTAGCATTTCTTGAAACACTTTTTTATCAATTAAACTCCATTGTTCTGTGCCCTTATACAATTATATCTCATCTTCTTAGTTAGAAGAATTTATGTCAATGTATCTGTTTTCTTCAACAGAGATCCAGGGTTCGATTTTCTTCCATTACCAGTTGCGTGCCGACGAACACAACAACGAAAGACTACCGACTTCTTTCTTTTTTACACATGGAAGAGGGACGAAATACATACATATTCATACATATTTATGAAATCAAATGTACTAGTATCATCACGTATTCATTCATTCTCTTTGAAATAAAACCATACCTTTTTAAAAAGTTTTGTAATCAGGCGTAATTTTGTGAATTTGTGCCCTTTCCTCCAAATATATGCATAGGGTTAAATGAATGAATAACAAAGCAATATTAGAAATCTGTGATGTGTGGAGTTGAGGTTTTGGGTAAGTAATTGGGTTGTTGCATCGTGTTTAGGAAGAAATCAGTCTATCATACATATGTGACGTCACATTATCATGTGTTTTTCAATTCTTAAAATTTCTGTTGTTTATAAAAATGCATGAGTATTTGTCATCCGACTCATATTGACGAATAACATCACTTTATGGTTGGATAAGTTTGTGTGGGAAAAGAGTGCACAATTTTCCTTCTGTGGTGACGTAGATGACATTAGAAGATCAAATCCCTTTGTGTTGAGGCACATGCTGGCCAGCGCAGCCAATCTGGAAAAATTGCTAGCAATAAGGATCCTCCTATTTTTCCAAGTGCTCTGCCAACTCATCTCCAAAACAAGTCATTACGACCACATCTGCCGTTACATGATCTTACACAAGATTTTTCAGAGTATAAATTAAATATAGCAATATTTAATCGTGTTCTTATTTATTGTCCTTTCCATACGTTTGTACCTTATAATGTAGTTAAATGCGTTAAAGGTGATTACTAGGTTAGAATAATTTCTGACACTCTCCTTTATAACCTAAGGTAGGTAGTGGGCAGTCAACTAATGAGGAGTTGGAAGAAAGTGTGCAAACTGAGATGGATTTCGTTCCACTTGAATATGAGAGTGGTTCATTATTTAACTACTTTTGCATCATGTGATGCCTATTCTTTCCCTTGCCACATCACCATTATTATTTCCAATGAACTTGTTGAAACTCGGGTTCATTTTGAGTCCGACTGAGGTCTTGCAATCCGACGGTGATGTGCACCTATCCTTGATGCTACAAATTCCCATTAGAGCTCTATTCATGATCCCCATTATTTAAAACATCACAACCTTCTTCAAGATTCTCATATCAAAGACTAGTCAATGTAGAACCTTTACAGTGTTTACCTTAGGATTAGCCTTGGATTGCGTGCATATTTGCATGTGGGATTTGATAGTATCTTCCATGGTTATAATCCTCTCTACTTGGTAGAGCTCATCCTCGATAGTTTTATTACACAACTAGCAAATGCATCGGCCATGAAACTGCTCCCTTACACGTGCAATGTAGGCCAACCTGCAACCTTGCCATGGTCAATGTAGAACCTCTACAATCTTTACCTCTGGATTAACATTGAATTGCACACAAAATTGCATGTGGGTTGTGACATCATCTTCCATGGTTATGGTCCTCTGTACTTAGCAAAACTCGTCTTTGACAGCTTCGCCACACACGTAGCATACACATTGGCCATGGCATTACGCACTGACATGCGTAATTTATGTCAAAATCCACTCTTACTTCAAATCACAAGACTATCATTTCACTACCTCCACCTCCATACCACCAATTGCCAAACTTTTCATTTCCTCCCCAACAAAATTCTCAACAAAACACAATTGTTTTTGTGCCCACATGTCCCTAGAAAATGAATTATCTTCATATGCTACCATTAGATTTCTCAATGACTATTTGAATTTATTTTACAATTTAAGACTAGAGTGGATTAAAGTAATGGTAAACTATTTGATTGAACATCAAACGTCACCACACATTTCGAATGCATGTTAATTGCCTTAAACAACAACATCTACAAATATACCATAACATCCTTTCTCTCACCCATGCCCTTTAAAATTATGCTTGATAGCACCAGTGGCTACCTCAACTTCATCAACCCACCCACCGATAGAAGATCCTCTAACCAAATCATGGGATGCATGTTCGACATATTTCAAATGAGTGGAACAACAAATTAGACAATGTTGTCAATCCTCCACCAAACCCCTTCTTCATTGTCCATCACCCTCTCTCGTTTTTTCACTTCCTCATGTCTTAAATCTTCCATCCATCCCCTTCAACATTTCCATTGTACATTTCACAAATGATTGTTAGTCTAATATGCTAATGTCACATATTTACCTTTATTTTCATTACCCCCCTCTTTCTATAGAAGAAGAAGAACTTTTAATGTCCACGAGGCTACCAAAAATAGTCTATGGGACAATAGATCTTTCTAAAAAACTTTCTAACATTCAGATATTCTGTTGGTGAGTTTGATAATCAGTTCCCTTGTTTTTCCAACCATATTCTCACTGAAAATATCCTGTAAGGATGCAACAACGACCATACTTGCACGCTGGGCCCTAATGTCATTGTAAGCACTACAATCCAACATGAAATATTTCTATGACTCCATAGTACTAGATGGGCAGAAAACACAACCTCTCTCTTCCCATACCTCTTTAGTTCTTTTCCATTTGCTTGTTTCACACCAAAAACGATGTGAAATAGTCCTCAATAGAGCTACGAAAATCTTTACTTTCTATGAGATATTAGCCCCTATAAAAACCTTTTGTTGATGATGACACGTAGAGTTAAATTACTCCAAATAGTACCTCTTTTTCTCCCTAACGGATTTCCGCACATAACTTGACAAAATTATCTATAACAAAATCTTTATCTCTTGGGTATTAGTAAGACATGTATTCAAGTAAATTTTCCATTTTTAAAGTCATTTATTGTTTTGATTCATCCATGACTTCTTTCTTTTTTCTAAAAACTCTTTAAAGACTACCTTAGGCCATCTACTACCATTCATTTTCTAGACCATATATATATATATATATATATATATGAAATAACCCAACATAAATTTACTTCAAAGGTCAACTAATGAGGGTCCTTAGTTTTGGGGAAGGGATGGTCTCTTTCTTACACCCTGGTTTCTAGATTTTGATCCTTCTTCTATGGTTGTCTCAAAAATGCTGTTTTGGGTTCTTCTCCCCAATCTTCCTCTTCTTGTTTGGCACCCTGCCCTTTGTGCGGCTATTGGTGATTCTCTTGATCGATTCATCAAGGTGGATGATGAGTAATCTAAACAAGGGTTGTTCACCTATGTTCGTATCTGCGTTGAGATGGATTTTAGCAAAGGTCTTCTAGACAAGTTGGAGTTAATCCATGATGGCTTCAAGTGGATTCAAACTCTCGACTATGAGAACACGACCTTCCTCTGCTGATTATGCCATCAAACTAGGCACCTTTAGGAGGCCTACCCAATGTCACTCAATTAGAATAAACAGAAGATGAACAAAGGGGTTTCTCCACGGTGTAAAGGTTGGCAGTGATTTTCAGTGCTGACAATCAACAAATGCTCTCATCCAGAAAGTTCTAAAAATATGAATGTTGAGATTCCCCTTGTTGGCGGTGGTACTAAGCAGTTGCATGTCTCTGAGTCTTCTGGTTCTGACCCGAGTTAGGATAGCCCGCGCTAAGTCTCTTCGCTTGCATTGGCTCCCCCGCAGGCGCCATGGATTGTTGTCACGAAATATAAGGAGAAAAAGGGGCACTTTGTTGCTCCTACTTCTCAGGGGTCATTTGGTTCCCCTGGTCCTTATGTTCCTTCGTCATTGAATGGTTATGTTTTTAACATTTAGTGTTATTTTGTTGCTTTCCTAAGATTGGCCTAGCGTGTTTGTGGCTTCGGGGCATGCTCTCATATCACCCACATTTTTTGTTGAGAGAATATTGTATCGTGTTCTATTTAATATAATATAAGATCTTTTTCATTAAAAAAAGAAGAAGTCAACTAGTATTTTCTTTAATGAGCAGATTAAAGAAAATAAAAATAATTAGGTACCGTTAAACTCTGTCAAATCTTGGCAGTATTGGAACCTGACCAAAACAACCACTGTATTTGCCGTAGAACCCAATCTACAATTGAGAGAACGGAGAAAGGTAGATGGAAACTTGGAAGCACTTTCCAAGGCCAACAAGTATTTCAGAGGACCTTGAAACCCATAACTTCCACGCAACTCTAAACGGCCTTACACGGTAACACCAGATCTCTGAGTTTTCTTCATAGTTAAGCCTCCTCCCACGCGTTTCCCCGCTGTCTCTCTTTCAACGGTCGGAGATAACAAACTTTCAAAGTTGTCATACTCGAGAGAAATTTGTAACCGAAAATGGGTGGAAATTTTCAGTCTTCCACTTCTGGAGGAGGCGCGGTAACAAAGAAATGGTTGGGGTTTGTAACGGCCATCTGGGTGCAGGCCATTGCTGGAAATAACTACACTTTTGCTAACTATTCCGTAGCTCTCAAGGCCATTTTGGGGTTAAACCAATTGCAGCTCAATAATCTCAGCGTCGCGAAAGATGTGGGAAAGGCCTTCGGTTTGGTTGCAGGCTTTGCTTCCGACTCTCTGCCGGCCTGGCTCATTCTGCTCATTGGCTCCCTCGAAGGTCTCCTTGGTTACGGCGCGCAATGGCTCGTTGTCAGCCAGAGGATTCGACCCCTGCCCTATTGGCAGGTACTTTCTTTATTTTCTGTTTCCTCTTTTGTTTCTGTTTTAGGATATACAGTTTTCTGTTTGTTTATGTTGAAATGCTGCGCAGATGTGTGTGTTTTTATGCATGGGAGGGAACAGCACGACTTGGATGAACACGGCAGTGCTGGTGACATGCATGCGCAATTTCCCCAAGAACAGAGGACCCGTTGTGGGAATTCTCAAAGGCTACATTGGCCTCAGCACTGCCATTTTTACCGATGTTTGCAGCGCCTTATTTGCCAGTAACCCTTCTTCTTTTCTGTTGATGCTCACCCTCGTGCCGGGCATCGTCTGCGTCGCTGCGATGCTGTTTATGCAACCTGTTCCACCTGCGGCTGACGAACGGGCAGAAACAGAGGAAAGCAACAATTTTTCTGTGTTAAATATCTTAGCAATTGTTTCAGCCGTGTATTTGCTTGCCTTCGACATGAGCGGAGAGCACGGGGTTGTCCTTTCGCGTGTTTTCGCAGGCTTCTTGTTGCTTCTTCTGGCGGCGCCTCTGGTCGTGCCGGCCAAACTTTCGCTGCAGGAACGATTTTCCGGCGACGCGGGATCGAATCCGCGGACGTCTTTCTGGAAATCAAGTGAAAAGCAAGTTAAAGAGCCTTTGTTGAACAATACCGAAGAAGATGCTGTTGGCGTCGGCGATTCCTTAACCGTTGTTACTGAACCGCCGCCGCCGCTTGCAGAAAGCATGAGCCAGATTGCACGCAAGCCGCGTATTGGTGAAGACCATACAATATTGGAGGCAATGCAGAAATTCGACTTTTGGCTGCTGTTCGTGGCGTTCCTGTGCGGTGTGGGGACAGGATTGGCGGTCATCAACAACATGGGTCAGATTGGCCTGGCCATGGGCTACGTCGACGTATCGGTGTTTGTCTCTCTCATCAGCATTTGGGGATTTTTCGGGAGAATCGGAGCGGGCTCCATTTCGGAGCATTTTCTAAGGTGGGTATCTGCAATTTTCCCAAAAAACAAATTCAAGAAGATCCCATTAAATTATCATTTAATTATGTATAAAAAGACAGTTTTATAATTGTAAATTATTATGCTCTTGCATTTGATAACATTTCTGCTGCTGTGCATGAATTTTTTGGTCAGTATGACTTAGTCCTTCGCTTTTACTGTGTATAAAAATGAGACTTTTATTTTTAGTATTTACTGACTTTTCAAGGCCCTGTTTTTGGTTTCAGGAAAGCCGGCGTTCCGAGACCAGTGTGGATGGCGGCGTCGCAGGTGGTGATGATAGTAGGGTATTTAACAATGGCGGCGGGCATGCAGGGGTCTCTGTACATCGGTTCCATTGTAGTGGGTATTTGTTACGGCGTTCGTCTCTCCGTCTCTGTTCCGACTGCATCAGAGCTTTTCGGGTTGAAATATTACGGCCTGATATATAACTTCCTCATTCTCAACCTGCCCATTGGCTCTTTCCTCTTCTCTGGTCTTTTGGCTGGAATTTTATACGACATCGAGGCCGCTAAAGGGCAGAAAGTAGATGCAATCTCCCCTCTAACTAGTACAGGATGGTCGCATGCAAATTTTAATGGGCTCATAGCGGGGAGACATAATAATTTGTCTGTGGAGAGCGGCAAGACATGCGTGGGTGCACACTGTTACAGGTTGGTGTTCTTGGTCATGGCTGGAGTTTGTTTGCTGGGATTCGGCTTGGATTTGCTCCTCACCTTTCGAATGAAGAAATTGTATTTGAATCTCTACAAGTCGAGGAAGGCTAAGGAATCACAGCATACCAGGCAGGCAAAAACTCTGATATTCCATGAAATTTCTAACTGTAATCCTAGTAGTAAGTAAAAAGTTGTGATCGTCGACAGCTTTTAATCAAGTTTAGTAAAATTAATCTCATGATCTTCAATATTTCTTTGCTATTTGTTTACAAGCATTCTCGATTTTTTTAAAAACCAAATCCAATTTTTATATTGAAAATTATTTTCCTTTTAACTTTTATGATGCCATGTATCACATACATGGTTGAAAAAACCTGCCCTATGATAAAGTAAACCAAAGAAATATCTTTCAAAAAATGATGTAAATGGATGTCCCTTTCAAATAAGATTAATGACAATTACAAAGGTTACTAGAAGAACATTTACTTTATAAACTTTCCTTATTGGATAGGGATCACGATTGTTAAAATGTGTGAATGATCAATCTAACTAATTACACGACCTACTCTTCATTACCTACTCTTCAAGAAGAAAGACCAAATTTTGAATGGTGCCTACTTTATAGATGTAAAATAGTTTGTTAATATGATATTTTGATGTCATGAACACCCTTTGTGTCTGAGGAAAGCCTCCACGAGTGCGTGGTGTATGGTGAAGTCTAAATTTTAGGTAGGGGTAGGTCTTGTAGAAATGTATTTTGAGTAGCTCGGAGAGAGAATCATTTTTTAGTACATGGTGCACTATATTGAGAAGGTGTAGATCCACCCGAGGGCACCTCAAATTTAAGTATTATGCAAATTTTTCCATGGCATCGCCTATGGAAGAAGACATGAGTTTTATTTGCGTTTGCATTTCCTAAACCATGTTGACATCATTATGTAGAACAACTTTCACGTAACCCAGGAGCGTGGGGACCATTCTTACGCCTAGGGCACATTCTTTTTCATGGAGAGGATTGAATCCATGACATGGTGAATAAAATGTTGTTGGGTTGTATTTGGATTAATGTGGTATGTAATTATCACGAGTATCAACATGTGTGGAGACGCCCAGAGGAGGGATCAATTAGACGACACACTAAGAATAGAACGAGTGTGAATAAGGAGCATCAAATCTTTGTGGGAAGAGGTGGTTACAAAGTTTTTTCCACAAGTTCTCGTAACTCATATTATATGTTACGAGAGCTTGTAATATAGATTTTTTGTTTTCATATTTAGTGTGAATGGGTTGTGAAAACGTTGAATTTGTAATATAGATTTTTTTTTCATCCTTTTAGCTTCCATTTCCAAAATCAACTACCTCCTCTCCAATAAGCATATTAATAGTATATGTTGATGTTAATATTGATCACTCTTCCTCATTTTTGTATGTTGTCAGCAGACATGGGATAAGTATGTCCTATTTTTATTGCATAGTTAGTATGTGTGTTATATATCTTAAGTTTTGTAGGGTGGCAATGCCTTGTTTTGCATTTGAAGTTTATTAATATCCATTTTTTTGGGTGTGTTCTAGTTGACATGTTTCTGCATTGGAGATAATGTAGAAGCATATATCAACTGTCAATTGTTCAACAAAATACCTCAAAGAGATGTGTTCTTATGGAATGCCATGATTGTACGATTTTCACATGATAGGTTTTGCAAGGATGCGATCAAACTCTTTAAAGTAATGAAGCATGCTAGAACATACCCTTACCATATAAGCTTCATTTTTGTTTTACTAGCATGCAACTTATGTAAGTTTAGTGGATAAGGTTTGTAAATACTTGATTGACACGGTAACCTCTAATAACATTACATGTAGAATTGATCATTATGTTTGCATGGTTGAAATTTCTCGTTGTTTTTGTTATTTTTTGGAAACTCTAAACTTTATCATCAACGTGTCAATTAAACATCTGGTAGTTGTGTTGATGTGTTTGCTTAGTCCCTTTAGAGCACATAAAAAGATGGAGTTGTAATGCTTATTTCACTAAATTTGGACTTATTCTAGTCCGAGCAACTAAAAAATATAGGCAATATTGGAATCCAATATTATTAGTTTTGGATTCCAAAATGTTAAATATTGGAATTATCTATACTCCAAAATCACATATATTGGAATTATCTGGTAGTTGAGGTGGATGTGTTTAGTTAGTCCCTTTAGAACACATAAAAAGCTAGAGTTGTAACGCTTATTTCACTAAATCTGGACTTATTCCGGTTCGAGCAGCTAAAACATATAGACAATATTGGAATCCAATATTGCTAGCTTTGGATTCCAAAATGTTAAATATTGAAATTATTTGTACTCCAAAATCACACATATTCGAATCCAAAATCACATATATTGGAGTCCAAAATCACATATATGGGTAAGTGCACGAAGTTGGGGGGCCAAAAAGTTGACAAAAACCTGAAAACAGATGAAATGCATACGCGTTTTAATTTGTTTGGCTCGGTAATCATCGAACCTATAACGCGTACACATTTCAAAGAAGTTAAAACACGTACACTTTATAACGCGTACACGTTTTGAGTAGTATGGACCATGTATATGTGTTTAAGTGGTTTATACTTACAAAAATAAATGTTTAAGTATAAGATTTCTTTTATACTTTAAATTTCTTATAGTAAATATAAGAAATTAGGGCGACTCTACACCTTATGGAAGTGGTCTCGTAGCTACAACAGTTATAATCTAGAAGATAGTTTTTCAAAATCTAATCTGGTCAATACTTACTCATTTTCAGGATTTCAACAAATGACCTAAAAATTTCAGGGCATTTATATTGTAGTCAGTCTTTGTTTTGGGAAAGCATATAGTCATTTTTAAAGGTTTTTTGACCTTCTAAAATGGATTTTAGCCCTACAACTGCTTGAATTGGTACTAATTTTTAAATTTGGTCCATAATTCACTTTAGTGACCATGAATTAACTCTATGATGTTTGTCTACTTCTTACTAAAAAGAGATCCTCACTTTGTAGATAGAGGATTGTTCCTTGAATGAGATTCTTGTCCTATGGCCAAAATGAGGTGATTGTAATATGCCTCCTCTTTAAGGTGTGATAACACTACTAGGTGTTGAATGAGTTGTTACGAATAATACCAAGTGAATTGCATTAAGTGAACTCAAATGATTGCTCATTCTTAGAAACATGATGCTCCATATAAAGATCATCCCCTCACTTTTCCTAGCTCTAAAAACATCCTTTCATGGAATCAAATTCATGATTTTCATATATGCTTTTACTCATATGTCTCTTATGGAGACAAACTATGCCTTAATACTTCACAAATAATGGTCCTTGATAACTCGGTGACATGACTAGCTCATTTTAGCTTGTTCTAAAGGGTGTTCAATTAACTACAGAATGGCCAAAAATGCCTTTTTAGGCCTTCAAAGGAAGTAGTTTATCATCAAAACTAAATGAGTCGATCGATCACCTTAAACACTATTCCTTACACACTGAAACACGTTGAATGATCTTTTTAGGACTTTCCTTTGGGTGAGGGTTTATGATTTAGGGTTTAGGGTTTAGGGCTCATGGTTTAGGGTTTAGGGCTAAGGGTTTAGGACTCAAGGTTTAGAGTTTAGGGTTTAATGTTTAGTATTTAAGGCTCATAGTTCAAATTTTAGGGTTTAGGGTTTAGGGCTCAAGGCTTAGGGTTCATGGTTTATGATTTAGGGTTTAGAGTCTAGGGTTTATGGTTCAGGGTTAAGGGTTTAGGGCTCAAGGTTCAAGGTTTAGGGTTTATGAGTCAAGGTTTAGGGTTTATGGTTTAGGGTTTAGAGTTTAGGGTTTATGGTTAAGGGTTAAGGGTTTAGGGCTCAAGGTTCAAGGTTTAGGGTTTAGGGGTCAAGGTTGAGGGTTTAGGGTTTAGGGATCAGGGTTTAGGGTTTAGGGTTTAGCATTTAGGGTTTAGTTTTTAGGGTTTAGGGTTGATGGTTCAAGGTTTAGGGTTTTGGATTAGGGGTTATGGCTTATAGCTTATGGCTTAGGGCCTAGGGTTCAAGGCTTAGGGTTAAGGGTTTAGGGATCAAGGTTTAGGGTTTAGGGGTCATGGTTTAGATTTTAGGGTTTAGGATTTAGGGCTTAAAGTTTAGGGTTTATGGTATAGGGTTTAGAGTTTATGGCTCAGGGTTGAGAATGTATGGTTTACAATTTAGGGTTTAAGAGTTAGGGTTTAGGGTTTAGGGTTTAAGGTTTAAAGGTCAGGGTTTGGGATTTAAGGAAAAGGGTTCAGGGTTTGGGGTTTAGGGATCATGGTTGAGGGTTTAGGGTTTAGGGTTTAGGGTTTACAGTTGAGGGTTCAGCATTTAGGGCTCATGGTTTAGTTTTTAGGGTTTAGGGTTTATATTTAAGGGTTCAAGGTTTAGGGTTTCGGCTTAGGGATTATGGCTTAGGGCCTACGGTTCAGGGCTTAGGGTTTAGGGGTCATGGTTTAGGGTTTAGGGTTTAGGATTTAGGGCTTAGAGTTTAGGGTTTAGGGCTTAGTGTTTATGGTATAGAGTTTAGGGTTTAGGGCTCAGGGTTTAAGGTTTAGGGTTGAGGATTTAGGGTTTACGGTTTAGGGTTGAGGATTTAGGGTTTAAGGTTTAAAGGTCAGGGTTCAGGGTTTAGGGCAAAGGGTTCAAGGTTTAGGGTTTAAGGCTCAAGGTTTAGGGTTTAGTGTTTATGGGTTAGGTGTTAGGGTTTAGGGTTCATGATTTAAGGCTCATGGATTAGGCTCACCCATTCAGTCACAGTAATGTTCTATGTCTTACCCATTCTTGTAAGTATCAAGATAGAGTATTCAACTAAAAAAGGTTAATCTACTTTGTAGGCAGAACATTCAAGGGAGTCATCACAATTTGATGCATTTCATCTATTGATATTTTAAAGGAGGGAAATGCCCATTGCATGCAAACTATTTCACTCATTGTAATGTTTTGTGTCTTACCCATTCTTATTAGTATTGAAAGAGAGTATTCAACTGAAAAATGGTTCATCGACTTCATAAGAAAAAAACTCAAAGAGATTAATCAAAAATTTATGTCTTTCATCTATTGATATTTTGAAGGAGGGAAATTCCCACCAAGCTCATAAACAAGGTAGTTGTAAAAGCAGACTTAATGATGGTTCTAGGCACAATACTAAGAAATATGGTCCTAATACATTCAAAAAATGAACTCACTCATGAGACCTACTGGAAATATATGAGGTTTAGGGGTTAGAGCTTAGGGTTCTGGATTTAGTGTTTAGGGTTTACGGCTTAGGGCTTAGGGCTTAAGGTTCAAGGTTTAAGGTTCAGAGTTTAGGGTTCAGGTTTTAATGTTCAGAGTTTAAGGTTTATTATTTTTGTTTTAGGGTTTAGCGTTTATAATTTAAGGGTTAGGTCTCAATGTTAAGGGTTTAGGTCATAGAGTTCAGGGTTTAGGGTTTAGTGTTTAGGGTTTAGGGATTACGGTTTAGTGCTTGAGGTTTAGAGTTTAGGGTTTAGGGGTCGGGGTTTAGGGTTTATGATTTAGTTTTTAGGGTTTAGGGTTTAGGGACCTTTAGGATTTAACATTTAGGCCTTAAGGTTTAGGGTTTACAGTTTAGGGATCAGGGTTTAGGGTTTAGGGATTATGGTGCATGGTTTAATGTTTATGACTCATGGTTCGGGGTTCAGAGTTACGGGTTTAATGTTTATGGGTTAGAGACAAGGGCTCTAGATTTAGGGTTTATGGCTCATGGTTTAAGGTTTAGGGCTTAAGGATTAGGGTGTAGGGTTCAAGGCTTATGGTTTAGGGTTTATGGTTTAGGGATTAGGATTTAGGGTTCATGGTTTATGGTTTATGGCTTAAGGTTCGGGGTTCAGTGTTACGGGTTTAAGGTTTGGGGTTTAGAGCTCGGGGCTTTGGATTTAGTATTTAGGGTTTAGGGCTTAGGGCTCAGGGCTCAGGGTTTAGGGTCAAGGGTTTAGGGTTATGGGTTTAGGGTTTAGGTTTTAGGGTTTAGTATTTATTGTTTAGGGTTTAGGATTTATTATTTTGGTTTTATGGTTTAGGGTTTATAGTTTAGGGGTTTATAGTTTAGGGTTTAGGTCTCGTGGTTGAGGGTTAAGGGTTTAGGTCACAGAGTTCAGGGTTCATCGAATTTGTAGGCAGAACATTCCAAGAGAGTCATAAAAATTTGATGTCTTTCATCTGTTGATATTTTGAAGGAGTGAAATGTCATATTCTTGACTATCCAATCCTTCCAAAGACCCCAATAGTCCTCAATCCTTAGATGTACAGGGAGACACTTTTACTTGGCTTCCATTTATAATGATAGAGATATTTGTAAATTCGTGTTATGACCTCTAAATCTATATGAATTTCAAGTTGTTTGGAAATCACATCACACCCTTCACTAGGATTGATGAATACCCCTATATTTTTGTTCAGGGGATTTTGAAAACATCCATGGATTTATCATATAAGGAATTATCAATAAATGGAAGGCCTCTAAGTCGTAGGCCAGGTAACTCCCATTTAGAACTAAACAAGAAAGATTTACTAGGCGATTGACAAACCCTTAGTGTTCTTAGCCATTCCCCCGTTTCTATGCTTATTTTGAACACTTCAGGAATTTCTGTCAAAGTTACTATCCATTCTAGTAGAACACTTGAAATTTATCTTTCTCCAGAGGAGAGGATACTGCAGGAAATTCAATTATGATCCTACACCTCTGCATTGATATATTCTCTATGTTTCTTTTGTTTCCTTTAAGATTAATTTTTGTTGTTGTGATGGTTATTTTTTCCATCTTCCAATGGGTCATTCTAGCTTGTATAATACCATACATGGAAATATGAAATTTGTTTATGAGTGTGAATAAATTTAAATTCAAGAGCACAAGTATATGTGGGGAGAAACAAGTTTGGAAGAGATGTGTAATATATGCATTACAAGGTACAAGGTATATGTCATATCCATTTAGTTACTTGTCCCACCTCTCATAAACGAGGTAATTCTATAAGCAGACTTAATGATGGTTCTAGGCACGAGACTAGGAAATATTGATGAAATATGGTTTGGGGTTTAGGGTTTAGGGTTTAGGGCTCATGGTTCAAGGTTTAAGGTTCAAGGTTATGGTTTAGGATTTAGCTTTCAGGGTTTAGTGTTTATGGTTAGGGTTTATGGATTGAGGTTAAGGATTTAGGGTTTAAGGTTTAGGGTTTAGGGTTTCAAGTTAAGGATTTAGTGTTTAGGGATAAGGGTTTATGGTTTACGGTTCAGGTTTTAGGCTTTAGGTTTATGGTTCAGGGTTCAGGGTTTAGGATTTAATGTTTATGGATTAAGGTTTAGGGTTTAGGGCTTAGGGCTTATGGTATATGGTCTAGGGTTTATGGTTTAGATTTTAGGGCTCAGGGATAAGGGTGTAGGGTTCAAGGCTTAGGGTTTAGGGTTTATGATTTGGTGTTTAAGGTTTAATGTTTAGGGCTTAGTTTTCATGATTTAGGGTTTATCATTTAGGGCTCATGGTTCATGGTTCATGGTTTAGGGTTTAGGGCTTAATGCTCAGGGTTTAGGGTTCACAGGTAAGGGCTGAATGTTTAGGGTTTAGGGTTTAGGTTTTAGGGTCTATGAATCATGGTTAAAGGTTGGCAATTTAGTGTTTATGTCCTATGGTTTAGGGTTTTGATTGTAGAAGTTAAACCCTAAAAGATTTAGGCTGAATGCTGAAAAATTAACTATGTACTGACCAAATTATACTTTAAAAACTGTCTCCAAAACCATGACTCATGGAGCTGTGAGACTAATTCCATAAGTTGCAGAGTGACCCTAATTTCTTATATTTACTTAAATAAATTTAAAGTATAAGTTTTTCATTTATTATTGTATAAGTTAAACATTTATTTATGTAAATAGAAACATGTCAAAGGCATACATAATATTTATACTACACATAATGTGTACGCGTTATAACGCGTACATATTTTGTGTTTTCTCTTTTCCCAAGCCATGCCTCAAGACTTGGGATCCAGTTTGGATCTCCAAGCCTAAGGCATGGATATGCACAAACACAACAAACAACATGTTTTTACAAGAAAATATAAAAATGCCACTTCCTCTATGGTAAATCAAAATAAAACAATCGATCCATTTAAAAAAAAATTATACCACGATGTAGAGCAGAGTCTCTTCTTTCTAAAAATATAATTTTTCAAATTTTCTGACTAATAAAATGTTTCCATATTATTTATTTTCTAACTATGACTTTTTATAGCTATTTTTTGAAGTGTAAATATGTTTATCTTTTATGGTGTATATTTTTTTTGGGTGATCGAAATTTAAAAAAATTATACTAGCCCAAACTACGCATAATTCTGTACATATTAAAAAATAATCTAATTTTCGATATTTTTTTGAGGTAGTTAGGGGGGGCACGGTTGGAGCTCCGTTATTTTTCTAAACATAAATTTCCTATACTAGAAAATTCATAAATAAAAAATTATTCGTTAAAAAAATCTAAAAAGAATGGAGCCCAAATTAGATGCTCCTAGCTATCTTTCTACCAAAGGGTTTTCAAAAATACTAAATGGTGCTCAAAAAATGGTGGGGGGCATGATAGTCACTCTATTATGTTTTTTAACAAAAACATGAGCATTTGTTTGTATTTTAGTTGTTTGACCCACTTAAACTTATTTGTTTTCAATAAAATTTAGTAGCTTAGAAACTAGACTCAAAATGCTACGATTCATATTTCTACAACATCTTCCAATTTTGAGTATAACTATTTTGAAAAACTCATACAAGTTGAAGTTTTTTTTTTTCAAAAAAATACGTCCACTTAAGACCCCCTTTTGGCCTCCCAGCTTGGTGCACTTACTCATATTGGAATCCAAAATCACATATATTAGAATTTATTGCACTCCAAAATCCCATATATTGGAATCCGAAAATCAAAATATTGGAATCCAAAAATTTTAATATTGGAACCCGTTATACGGGCTAGCGGCCGCTAGGCATTATTTATGCTTTAGACTAAACACAACATGCATTTGTTTTATATGGGCCAGTGGCCACTAGGCATTATTTATGTTTTGTTATAAATAGAACATGCTTAATTTTATACGGGCTAATGGCTGCTAGACATTATTTATGCTTTGGAATAAGGTTCTTATCAATTTTTAAATGTCTTTAAGATTAAACTATGCATATTTGAATAATTAAAACGCCTTGTGGCCTAGCGACTACTAGGCTAATGAAATTCAAGAGATGTGAGCCACTTCCCTGTTCATTTAGTATGATGTGATTGAACCTCAGTGTAACCAGAGAATTACTGAATATATTATGAAGAAACTAGCAGAGGGTGATTATTCAGAGTAGGAGAATGTAGTTAACTATAAAAGCATTCCATATATATTTTCATATTTAAATATGGATATGAAATTAATTAAAATTAACTGTAAAATCAACCCGGATATCTTTTCATATTCAATTATAGATATGAAATAAATTTAAATTTCTTTACTAAAGATTGAACTATAGTAAAACATTTTAAGAATTGTTTGAATTTTATTGTAACACTATTCTCGAAGATGAGATCCTAAATTAACAATATAAATCATAGTAAAGCTCCAAAAAATAAACTCCCTCTAATTCAGTTTTTGATCTAATAACATCTTGAGCATCTTCCATGTCCTTCAATGGTTGTAACAAAGGGCCATAACCAGGGGTTAAAGTTGACGTTCGTTTAGACGTCTTTTTACGATTTTAGCTGTAAAATGCTTACAAACATTTGAAATAACCATCACATGTGACTTGCATATGTTAGATATGGCCATCATTTATTTCTAGAGATTTATGAATAAATTATATTAATATATATTAAAAATAATTAAGTATATAAAGTTGTTGGCGAGAAAATTTACCAGCTAAACAAATTAGTAGATAGATCCGCCAATGCTCTACGACTTAGGTCCCTCTACTTGAATGATGCAACTCCATTTATCGTGCGTCAATTAAAATGAAATCTATGGGTGGCCTAGAGGCTAGGGATCCAACAAGAACACTCCACTGAACCTGCAACAAAGCTTGTAATTTCTTGCAAGGGAGCAATTTGTTGAGTAGGTGGGAAAGGGAGTGGGGAAATAAGGAAGGGGGATTAATATTGTAGGTAGAAAATCAGATGTCTGTAAAGATTAATCAGAGAATATCATCACACATAATCAAAAAGAAAATAACTTAGTTAATGACATCAAGAAAATATAGAATTATGAACACAAAGTCTCATTAATTCCTTCATCAAGAAAAACAAAAACTCCTTTCTTCTTCATTATTACTTTGACAAAGGTGTACAAAGAGGATAATGGAAGAACATAGAGGAAGGAGAAAAGAGGAAGTTTGATATCTCTTTTTCTTTACTCCAAGTAGTAATCTCTCTTTGAACATACAAAATTGAAAACCATTAAGAGTGGGAAAGTCATTACAACTTATAGAATTTTAGAAAACTCTTCACCTACTCCCCACATGAAATTTCATTTTTCCTTCACAACATGTGACTCTTCATATTCCTAAGAATGCTATTAAGTCCCCTTTTATAAATTAAGGGTGACTTATTACAATGTTAACTATAGTCACATTTAAATGAATAGGATGAAAATGAAGATCCTACTGTCGATGGACTCTTGGAAAGCTCTTTAGGAGAAATTTTAATTCCTTTGAACTGCTTACTGAACCTCTACACTGCATGTGTAATTCTTTTGGTATGTGGGATGTGAACAAAACCCAATGATTTGATCCAAATTTCCACGAGAGAGTTGATATTCTTGCATTCCAAATACCAGGACTAATGATCTTTTCCAGTTTTTGAAATGACCACTCTCATATCTACCAGAGACTCCAAAGTATCTTCACTGAATGAGAATGGGTCTCCGAACTCCCTTTTGACTAGATCTTCAAAAGGATTCAACATAACATCTATTGAAGTGTCTTCATTCACTTCTAGCACTCCTAGATTTTCTACCTGAACATTGGAATCATTCTACATTTTTCAACATATTCCTCATATGAATCAAGATCTCCAATAGCACAGTTCATCATTTCATAGTGAGCGATAAAATTTTGAGCCCATATTTGAGACAAGTCATCTGATGCTGAAGAGAATGCACCTTTGATTATCAGGTTGGATGATTTGACCTTTCCCATCTCAATGACTAGTAAATACACCTAATACCAATGATCCTTCTCTTCTTCAACCCCTTCTCATTTTATGATTATTTTCATGGCAGTGGAACCCATTTAGTTGAACAATATCAACATTTTTGGAAGAAACACCTTCCCTTTTTCTAGGATCATGTTCACCTACTTGTCATTTGTTCTGCTCTGCATGGTAAACCCCTGTGTTTTTATGATAGAATCAAGGTAAAAACTACTGATGGGAGTAAATTATTTGGCTGAAAGAGAAGCGAAAACATTCGGATCCAAGAGCACTTGCACATATGAAGTGAGGGTGCTGATATGATCTTCTGCTTGATCCAACTTCTCCTTGTACTCTTGATTTCTCGTGAGGAGAAGAGTAGAAGAATCCTGAAAAAATGAACATCTTCCTCATGTGTTGCTAGGCCTAGGATAAATTTTCTCGTCTCGTAGTCAGATGGGGTCATTTCTTTGATGGGATTGATTACCTTTGGCCTGACTACCTCCACATTCTGATTGCCCGAGGTGCCGCTTGAGCTAATTTTCCTTTCTTTCCTTAGACCATAGAGACGATAGTCGAGACATCAAGAAAGGTCACCTATTTTACTGTGAAAGCTTCTATTATGATCATCTCTTGTACCCAAGGAAATATCTCATTTGTTTCTGGCTCGACATTCGGAAAGATTGTAACTTCTTTCTTCGAAATGGGAAGGAACATGTTGTATAGGCGGGGCCAGTGTGGCAGCGAAAGAATAGAAACTTGAGGATTTCTGAGGGGTTGAGAGGTGAACCGGGTCAATCTTCCCTTTCTCTAATTCAAATATAGGATCCTATGTTGTTCTTACCTTCTTATGTAACCTTCTGTAGCATGGGGCTTCTAGTTCCACTACTTTTCACTTCGAGATTTCTCCTGATTGAGCTGAGCTAAGAGCTTTGTCTTTGTCCTTGGAAGATGAATGGTGAGATTCCTTCCTCTGGAGGGTAGGGAATTTTCTGGATGTGATGAGAATATCCCTCTTTCTCCTGAACCAATTTTTTTACCTTTGATGACCGCTTCAATGCACTCTTTGATATCTCCCAACTCACGAATACTCAAAACAACTAGAGAGAGGGGAGAAACTTTCACTGTCATGTATTCTGGATCATACAATTCTTTGTCATCTTCTTGAATGCCATCTTCATACCAATCAAGATTAAATTTTATCATTTGATCTATTTTCATCCTTTTGTGATCACATTATCAAACTTCAAAATCATCACCACAATTCACCTAGTAGTCTTCAATTTGTGGAGCATGATATAAATCAGGAAGGTGAAAAGTTTATGGATCACCTCCAATGTAAAAATCTTCCCTTAGAGTGTATGAGTGCATGTTCACGGGAGACTGTTAGGAAATAAGAGATAAAATATGTGGAATAATCCCTTACAGAATCGCAATAGTAGAAACTAATATGTAGAAAATATTATAGATCTCAAATAAAAGTGTAGAATAAATAACACAACACAAAGAGACAAGATTTAATGTGTTTCACCCAATTTGGGCTATGTCCACCAAGAATCACTTGCTCAGAGTTTATTACAAGCCTCCACTCTCTCAATACAATATCCAGATCTGTTTGGAGCTCTGCTCAACAAACTCTACAGAATTCACACCCGAATTCAAAACACATCTGCAATACATTTACTTATATATGTATCATATGCATAAGACCATATAAATAGAAAATTGCTTAAGAA
The DNA here is from genome assembly GCA_019776745.2 of Taxus chinensis. NCBI lineage: Eukaryota > Viridiplantae > Streptophyta > Pinopsida > Cupressales > Taxaceae > Taxus > Taxus chinensis. The sequence continues at coordinate 223,454,698 of CM034151.1, read as the reverse complement.
GTTTGATACGAAACCATGGGTATCAAAACCATGGGCAAAAATTGTGGGTATCAAAACTATGGGCAAAAAACCGTGGGTATCAAAACAATGGGTACCGAAAAACCATGGGCTTAATAACAGCCCATAACGGCTACCCATTACCCATGGGTTAATAAACCACTCATGAAAATTTACTTCGGGGGCTTCGCCCCTGAACCCCCCTGACCCGCTCACCGACGAGCGGGACTACCGTAAAAATACCTGAGTGTAACACATAGAAGGTGTACCACACTCTAACATGAAAATAGGCTCCACAAACATAACAATCTCCCACTTGGAGACTGATTTCCACTAAGCAAGATTCTTAACCCTTCACTGTCATCCGCGAAGGCCAACCAAAGCTGAACATAGCTTTAGTTTATCCCTTGTGACCACTTTGGTCATCATGTCTGTAGGATTCTAAATGGTATGAATCTTCTCTAACTTCAACTTATCTTTCTCCAAAGATGTCCTGATGAATTGATATCTCAACTGTATATGTTTTGTCCTGGAGTGGAAAACATAGTTCTTAGCTAGGTGTATAGCACTCTAACTATCACTATGCAACTTACATTCCTCCTACTTATACCCAAAATCCTCAAACAATTGTTGTAACCAAATCATCTCTTTGCTTGCCTCTATGGCAGCAACATACTCAGCCTCCGTGGTTGACAAAGCCACCAGCTTCTGTAGTCATGAAATCCAACTCACTGCTGTCCCACCTACAGTGTAAATATAACCTGTTGTGCTCCTCCTGTTGTCTACATCTCCAACCATGTTTGAATCTACATAACCATGTAAAGTGGTGTCTGATCCACTGTAGCACAAAACTGTCCCCATGGTCCCTCTCAAATACTGAAGGATCCACTTTAATGCTTGCCAATGCTCTTTACCTAGATCACTCATAAATCTACTCACAGCTCTCACTGCATGGGTAATATCAGGCCTAGTGCACACCATAGCATACATCAAACTGCTAATTGCTGATGAGTAAGGTACCTTGGACATTTGGTTTCTTTCCTACTCTGTCTTGGGACATTTCTCCTTTGATAACTTAAAATGGCCTGCCAAAGGAGTCCCAACTGATTTAGCATCCTGCATGTTAAACCTATCCAATACCTTCTTAATGTACTCTTCCTGAGATAAAGTCAGCTTCCGTTCCTTCCTATCCCGAGTTATCCTCATACCAAGGATTTGTCTGGCTACCCCTAAATCCTTCATATCAAAGGATTCACTTAGTTGTTTCTTGAGTACTTTTATTTCCTGCATGTTTTTACCTGCAACCAACATGTCATCAACATACAAACACAAAATAATATAACTTCCATCCTCAAATTTCTTTGTATACACGCAATAGTCAGAATGACATCTAATATAACCTTACTCCATCATGAAGCTATCAAACTTCTTATACCATTGAAGTGGAACTTGTTTTAAGCCAAACAAGCTCCTCTTCAGTTTACACACCATCTTCTCTTTACCTTTGACCTCATAGCTCTCTGGTTGCTGCATATATAGTTCCTCCTCCAAATCACCATGGAGAAATGCAGTCTTTACATCTAACTGTTCTAAGTGCAAGTCTTCTGCTGCCACTATTCCAAGACTAGTTCTAATAGAAGTCATTTTTACTACAGGAGAAAAGATCTCATCAAAATCTATACCTTGTTTCTGTGTAAACCCCTTGACCACCAACCGGGCCTTATATCTTTTCTTTCCTCCTTCTTCGTCTTTAACTCTGTACACCCACTTGTTCTGCAATGCTCTTTTGCCTTCTGGTAGCTTCACCAAATCCCAATTTTGGTTCTCCATGAGAGACTTATGCTCCTCATCCATGACTCGCTCCCACTTCTTACTGGCATCTACCTGCATTGCTTCATCAAAGCTCTCTGGCTCTCCACTATTAGTGAGTAATAAATAATAAAGAGAAGGAGAAAAACGTTCAGGTTCTTTTCTTACCTTAGAAGACCTCCTCACTGTAGGAGTTTGGGGTTCCTGTTGAGTAGGTTTCTAAACCGATTCATAGGTCACTATCCCATCTGGAATATCCTCTACCACTGCATATTCTTTCTTGGATTCTTCCTTGTCTTCCTGCAACTATTGCTTATACATGACTTTCTCATTAAAGACCACATCCTTAGACCAAATGATTTTCTTGTCCTTAATACTCAAACATTTAAATCCAAAGTCATCACCACCATAACCAATAAAAGTACATTTTTCTGATTTAGCCTCTAGCTTGGTCCTATCATCCTTGTCTATATGAACAAACACCTCACATCCAAAGACTCTAAGAAATGAATAATCAACTTTCTTACCATACTAAGCCTCCTTAGGTATGCCTCCATCCAAGGCACTTGAGGGTCCTCTGTTTATCAAGTACACAACTGTGCTCACCACTTCTGCCCAAAAGAAAGAGGCAGTCCTACATGTAACCTCATGCTCCTAGCATGTTCCATTATTGTTCTGTTCATCCTTTTTGATACCCCATTCTGTTGCCGAGTTCATAGAACCGTATTTTACCTACGGATTCCATTCTTAAAATAGTAATCATCAAATTCATTGCTGCAATACTCCCCTCCATTATCTGACCTGAGACATTTTAGCTTAAGACCTGTTTCATTCTCTACCAAGAATTTCCATTTAACAAAAGTGTCAAATACATCATATTTGTTTCTAATATAATAAAACCAAACTTTCCTTGTTGCATCATCAATAAAAGTAACATAATAACTTGAACCCCAAGAGATGATACCTGAGCTGGCCCCCACACATCAGAATGCACCATCTCTAACTTACTCTCTTTCTTGGTAGGTCCAACCTTGAAAAACCTTACTCACTTTTGTTTCCCATATATGTAGTCCTCACAGAACTCCAAACCTATTTCTGTACATCTAGGCAAATTCTTCTTTATGATGTCCATGCCCTTATGGCTCATATGACTGAGCCTATAGTGCCATAATGTTGTATCTGCATCTGAAGCCACAAGATTACAATCATTAGTACTATTAGTGGATAAATACAAGGTTCCAAACTTCTTACCTCTTGCCACCATAAGAGCACCCTTGGTAACCTTCCAAGAGTCAGCTGTAAATATCACAGTACAACCATCACTTCCCAATTGCCCCGCCGATATCAAATTTCTCCTTAATGTAGGCACATGTCTGACATCCTTCAATAGCCATGTATTCTCATTCTACATCTTGACCTGAACAAAACCTTTTCCAACTATACTGCAAGGCTCATCATCACCAAGAAAAACATGCCCAAAATACCCTTGAACATAATCAACAAAATAATGCCTATGTGGAGTAGCATGAAAAAAAGCCCCTGAATATAAAACTTAAGATTCAGTAATATTATGCAAGAAAGAATCAAAGCATCCTGACATATATTACTCGATGCCACATTTTCCTCCTTGTTTTCTTCCTGTTGTTTCTTATTGTCCCGAAGCTCCCAACAATCCTTCTTTGAATGCCCATACTTTCCACAGTTCCAACATACAATCTTGCTCTTGGATTTTGACCTTGCCCGATCTTTCGATTTTCCACGATTTCCTCTATTCTTCTATCTCTGTCTAGTTTCCACTGTCAAAGCATTCCCTGAAGTAGAAGATTCCTTGGAGCTTTTTCTTTGCATTTCTTCGCTTAGAATCACCCCTACAACATCCTCAAACTTCAACTTCGAGTTAGCTGGAACCGAGTTGTTTATCACCATTACCAGGCTATTCCAACTTTCAGGTAAAGAGCATAGAATTAATAAAGCCCTAACTTCTTCATCAAATTCTATTGTAACCGAAGCTAGCATATTCACAATGTATTGAAATCATTTAAATGATTTGCTACTAAACTATTCTCAGACATCTTCATATTAAACAACTTTTTCATTAAAAATATCTTATTAGAGGCAGAGGGTTTCTCATACAACTTCCTTAATGCATCCATAAGTTCTTTTATAGTCTTTTCCTTTGAAACATTAAATAATACCAAAGATGCAAGACACAGATGGATCATTCCAAGTGCCTTCTGATCCAACAAATCCCATTCCGCATCTATCATACTCGAGAGTTTGTTCACCTTCTCAGATAACGGAGTATAAAGATTATTCTAATAAAGGTAATCTTCCATCTACATCTTCCAAAGACTGAAATTTTGCCCGTTGAATTTATCAACCCTAGATCTTCCATCATTTGCCATAGCTCCCACTCAAGATAAATTTTTTCCTATGATTCAAAACTTCAACAAACCAAACCAGGCTCTAATACCAATTGTTGGTAAATAAGAGATAAAATATGCAGAATAATCCCTTACATAATCGCAACAATAGAAACTAATATGCAGAAAATATTACATATCTCAAATAAAAGTGTAGAATAAATAACACAACACAGAGAGACAAGATTTAATGTGGTTCACCCAATTTGGGTTACGTCCACTAAGAATCACTTCCTCAAATTTTATTACAAGCCTCCACTCTCTCAATACAATACCCATATCTGTTTGGAGCTATGCTCAACAAACTCTACAGAATTCACACCTGAATTCAAAACACATCTGCAATACATTTGCTTGTATATGTATCATATGCATAAGACCATATAAATAGACAATTGCTTAAGCAATTTAATACAAAACCATGGGTATCAAAACCATGGGCAAAAACTGTGGGTATCAAAACCATGGGCAAAAAATTGTGGGTATCAAAACAATGGGTACCAAAAAACCATGGGCCCAATAACAGCCCATAATGGTTACCCATTACCCATGGGTTAATAAACCACCCATGAAAATTTTCTTCGGGGGCTTCACCCCCGAACCCCCCTGACCCATTGACCAACGAGCGAGACCGCCGTAAAAAATACCTGAGTATAACGCATAGAAGGTGTACGACACTCTAACATGAAAATAGGCTCCACAAACATAACAGAGACATGGCATGTTCCATGTTGGTGGTCTCATGAGCACTTTTACAAGAGAAAATACCTAGTGAGATAGGGAAAGAAATCAACTTCTTATTTCTGTTCCTTAACTTACTATTGATATGAACCGGTTATCTACATAGCTCAATCAACACGATCCCGTTGCTCAGGTAGCATGGCAATATCCGTAGAGAAAGTTCAAAACTTGACACTCGTATATATGATAAGGTTGAAAAAGGTATGAAATATGATCCATACCTTTTGATTAGAGCGGCGACATGTGCAGACATCCTTGAATATGGGTTCCCCTCCAACATTCTAACATACATTGTGAATGCATCGTTCACTCTTGTAAAATGCTGATTACTTTATTTTAGTACCAGGTGTGGATATTTCTCATACACAGGATCATTTTTAGAAATATTTTGGGAAATTTTCAAGCCCCTGAATGGTCTTGTGTTTACCAAGGCGTATAACAAGTATGAGGTCATGAAGAACTTCTTTAAAACTGGTACTTGAAGCAATTGGTGATGAAAATTTTTGTTGATGATTTTCCCCCAATCAATTCTCTACTTGACTTTAAGGATTGTGAGAATGAAAAATTCCATCCAATCATGAAAATATTTTATGTTTTCTTCTCCCATTACTCGACTCAGGAGAATGATGGCATCTGAGAAGCCCTCATGGAATTCAATCTAAGAGAGATTTTTTTGCACATGGGAAGGCTTCCTTCCTTGCTTCAACCATGAGAAAAGATCGAGGAATTAAATATATGATTTGGTCTTATACCACTCACCTGATACAACCTCCTAGGTGATCAGTACATTGCTCTCGACGGGAATTTGCATGCCTTGAGATATTGCTTTTGGAGTAAGCACTGCACTGATGAAGTTGTCATCAACTCTTATGGTTTGTGTGTCTGGATCATAGTGATTGGAGAAATCCATTTTTTTTTTTAATTTACACTGACATGAGGTGGATACCTATTGCATACAATCCACTTACGAAGACCTTTTCTTCTATAGGCTCTCTTGGTCCACCCAATATTCTTCCTTTGAGGTCTGATAAGTCTATGTGGGTAACATCATTATCACCTACACTGAAGTACTTTGATGAAAAAGCCGAAATGAGATTGAGGCCAGAGAATTTGAACTTCATATTGATAAAAAGTAAAAATATGAGTCAAAATGGAGATGATAGAAACTTTTTGCACTCAAAACTGGAACTTTATATTTTTAGCCACTGGGATTTAGGAGCTGCTATTTTTGGAAAGGTTGTTTTTTTTCTCAGAATCAATTTTTTGGAATCCTCGTCATGTATGGAAAAATATTACACATGTTTTATTTCCATTTTAAAGAAATTTCTATTTTTAGAACATTGTTTTTTTCTTTTTCATGTTTTTTTTGCTTTTTTGGCTTGAATATCCTAGTTTACCATTTCGGTGATTTTATGAGATTGTTGCTTTGAAGGGTTTTGCTATTTTGAGAAATTTTCTATTTATAGTAAGTATAAGCACGAGGAACTTAATATTTTTTATAAATTGGTCTTCCACACCTCGTATTGACAAAAAATCAACTTCTCTGGAATAGGTTTGTCTTCTGGATGTTGTGCTCAAATTTCTAGCTCGAACTGTTTACTAGATTAGAAGAAAATTGAAATATTGAGAGCTAGGAAAGAAATATAGGGTTTATTTCCATTAAAAATCAAGGAAACATCTGGTTTTTTAGTTTCTTCCTTCTTGTAGGCACCTGGAGGAGAGAGATATGGTGAAAATTTTATAAGAATCTGATCACCAATTTGTGAGATATAAGTTTTTCTGGGTTTTTGGCTGTGGAGGCAATCTAGTGAAAAATGGGCATGGTGTTTGTAGAAAAAGAAATATTTTGGTTTTTTTACAGAAATGAACCTTTATGGATGAAGGAGAAATGGAGAAATAGAGAGGGGAAATGAGTTTTTAAAGTTTACTTTCCAATAGTAGTTTCTCGAACACACATGGAGAAGCAACACAAAAGTTAATTTCTTTTTGCAAAACTTGGATTTTAAAATTTCCTTGGGCTTGGGTGAATTTTTTATGTCCCAACTGTCCCAAGGGGATGAGACATATGGTGCAATAAAATGTGCCTCACTCTCAGCTTGACATGTGGTGGATGAGGGAGAAAAATCACTTTAAAAGATCTCGGGCCTGAAATTGGGTCACATGGAGGACCAGGTAAAGAACTAGGATTGGGTGAATTTTTTGTGTCCTAACTGTCCCAAGGGTACAATACACAAGGTGTAATAAAATTCACCTCATTCTAGTGATGAAAAGTGGCACTTGCTGATTTTTGGAGGTGGTTGAAAAATGGCTTGCAAAGCACTTCCCGAGGTCACATGAGGAATCAAGGGATAGGTTGGGCATGGGGCCCTTTTTATGTCCCAACTATCCTAAGGGGATGGGACATAAGGTTCAATAAAATTCGACCTCATTTGGTGATGACAAGTGGCACACTGGGATTTGATGATGGGAAGAGCCAAGGATTGGTGCAAAAGGGGCTTATCTGGCTAGTTCGAGCTCCATTAGGGTTACATGATGGTCCAGGGGTCTATTTTGGGCTTGGACACATTTTTATGTCCCAATTTTCCCAAGGGGATGGGAAATTTGGTGCAAGAAATTGCACCATCACATGGTGATGACATGTGTCCACTCAGAAAATTGGTTGTGTCTCAAACCATACCTTGGAGAGAAGCTTGATGACGACGAATTTGGAGCATCTGAAGGTATTTTTAGGATATTTTTTATATTATTTTTACTGGACACAAATCTTTGAGAATAATAGGATGGATTTTATGTTATGGTTCTTCTTGTAACCCCCTAAAAATATCCTTTTTTCGTTGGACTGCAGGTTGTGCATGCTGAAAAACAGATTGTGGGAAGAAGTGATTATGTAATGTGAAGAGTCTTAAACCACCATCATTTAGATATCTAAAATAACTTTCCAATGACATATTTTTTGAACTCTAACTCATTACGAATCTCCTGGAATCACTTCCCGAAGCTCAAGTATTGTTTTGAACTACAATCTCCATCACCTTTAAAAACCCACTTTTGGTGAACTTGTCCCAAAACCTCTGAAACCTTCTAAAACCTTCCAAAATCAATTACACAATGTTCCTAGACCCTTAATACCACTCTCTAAAATCTACCATCTCATAAGCACTTGAATGAACTTGTTTTCCTAAATCACCTATGGATAAGGTTGGCCTAACACACGTGACCACTTGAAAGGGTAAGATAGGCCTAACACAAGGGATGGGTTGATCTAGAGGAGGGCTCGGGAAGAATCACAATAAAAAAATTGGAGCTAGGGTAAATTTATTATGCTTTTAAAGTTGAATTTTGGCACTTACAAAAACACATGACAATAGCTAGTCTCACATAAGGACTCATTTTGGATCAAACAAAGTGAGGACAAGATGAGAAGTAAATCTAGAATCTCAGTACATTACTTGGACTAGTGCCTTATCCATTGGGCTTTATAGAGTCACTTTAAATAACAAGATATAGACTAAAAGGAGAACACACACATGAGAGAAAAAAAGGGAAGCACACCATATTGAAAAGGAAAGACACACACAATAGGGAAAGGGAAACACACACCTAAATCACCTATGGTACAATGGGGGGGGAGGGAATCCTGATTTCATTGTTTATACAAATTAAAATATTACCCACTGTAGGGAAAATCCAAATGTGTACCATCCAGATACGGGAGATAGAAATCATTCTCACCGAAAGATTCTCGAATTAGGAATGGGCCGAGCCACAAAGAGTCAAATTTTCCATGGTTTCTTGTCCCATAATAGGACAAGATCTCCCAATTTGAATTCCCTTTCCTTATCTTTCTTTTCAAACAAATTTCTTTCCTTTAACTAATGTTCTTTTATACGATTTACCACTTTTAACCTATCTTCTTCAAGATTTTCGAGGAGAAAAATTCTCTTATCCAAGGAATAATGATACTGGCCATCTTCCTAAGCCTTGGCCAATTTGAGTGTCAGAAACTCGATTGTGACTGGAATCTCTGCATTGATTCCATAGAGAAATTGGAATGGTGATATACCAATTGATTACTTGGGAGTTATCATGTCTGCCTATAATGCTTTGTAGTGCTTCTTGTGTCAGTTCTTCCGATTTTCATCAACTAGTTTGTGGACGATGGTCACAAGATTTTTTTTCTTGACCATTGCCTTACGGGAAATAGTATGATGCATGAGACAATGATATTACATAGCTATATTAGTATTCAATCAGCTCCATGGAGGAAAATTATATGCCATTATCAACCAAAATCTTTTGAGGAATCTTGCAACGAACAATAATGTTCTCTTTGATTAAATTAGACACCGTTTTGGAATAAGACTGCTTGGTTGGAATTACCTCTACCTGCTTTGTGAAGTAGTTAGTTTCTGTGAGCACATAACAATTTCCTACGCTTGAGTGAGGGTTGAGAAATCCAATGAAGTTTAGACCCCATTGTTGGAAAGGTTCTTTGATCACCACTAGTTGAAGAGGAACTGCAGCAAGCTAGGGTCTCCCAACGAATTGTTGGAAAGATTAACACTTAGAAACCCAATCTTTAACATCTGCAGATAGGGTAGGCCAATATTACCTACTACGAAGAATCTTGTCAGAAGTCACTGTTGCAGAGAAATACCCACTGTATGCCTGATCATGATATGCTTCTAACAATTTCTCTTATTTCTCTTTGTCCACGTACCTTAGAGAGAATCTATCAAGTCCTCTCTTGTATAATACATGATCCCATATGACATACTTGACTATATTAATCTTGAGAGTTAGTCTTTGTTGGTAATGAAGATGGGCAGGGCATTCACCATAAGTCAGAAAGTAGGCAATGTCAACATACCATTCATTGATGGTGTTTACAAAAACAACTTGAAGTAACTCCTTGCTCACACATTCGAAGCAAAAACATTACTTCATTTTATTTTGAGCCTTGAGGGCCTCATCCTCATCCATTAACTGACACAGTCCATTTCCCTCGAAAATATTTTAAGGTTAGATCTCCAAATCGTATTCTTGAATTTTGGCTACTAAATTTCCTCTATTGGACCATGGATCTTGTTGAGTCAAGATTGATTTGATTGTTGAGCTAGGGACCATTGCTACAATGCGAGAGTTGAGGATGTAAAACTTGAAATTATTTATGGCTTTGAATACAACATATACATGCTTTCCCATCTTTTATACTTCAACTCGTGGTTATTCAGAGGAGAGCTCATGAAGGCGATGGGACCCTCGAGACCTTATTCATTCTTTTGGACCAAAATGGATGATATTGTGTGCTATGAAGCGTAGCAGTACAAGATGAATTCTTTGTCAAAATTGGGGTGCACCAATGTAAGAACCTTATCTATGACTTATTTCATTTCCTCAAATGCCATTTTTTCTTCTTTATTCCACTTGAAGCTAGCTTGAGGTTTTATAATAACAGTGATATGTTTTGTCAACTTGGTGAATTATGGAACAAAGCACTGAAGAAAGTTGAGTTTTCTAAAGAACGAATGGAATCCATTTTTCTTGTTTGAAAAGACAATTCTTGAATTTATTTTATTATTTCTGGATCAATTTTAGCCCCTTGTTCACAATGTCCCCAAGGAGTTTTCCTTTAGTGACCCTAAAGATGCACTTCTTGGGATTCAGAGATATCATGTGTTGCCTGCATATGATGAGAACTTGTTTAAGATGTTGTATGTGGTCTCCTCATTTCTTTGAGAAGAATATAAGGTCATCCAGGTAGATCATAATGCAATGTTTAAGGTTCTTGAATGCCAGGTCCATTTATCTTTGGAAGGTGGCTCCGACATTGATCAAACAAAAAAACATTCTGATGTAGGAAAAAGTGCCCCAAGGTGTTGTGAAGGTTGTCTTGGATATTTCTTCCTCTACCACCTCAATCTGGTTATACCTCAAGGATCCATGAAGTAATGATAGAATATCTGACCTTGTGACCACTTGAAGGATGTGGTCCATAATTGGAAGTGGGTAGTTATCTTTTAAGGAGGTCAACTTCAAGTTTTGAAAGTCTACGAAAGTTCTTATCTCCCCATTTTTCTTTCACACTGAGACAATGATTTTTACCCACGTGGAGTGGTGGATAGGAAATATGATCCTTTCTTCAAAATATTCAAGACTTATTCCGTGGTGGTATCTCTTATACCAAATTTACACCCCCTACAAATTTGGATAACTCATTAAAAATGGACATAGCCATTTTTAACAAGACGTCCAAACAACTATCAAATTCCATTTCCCAAAAGCACTGGTTGTTAGTTTTTAAAAACCTGCAAGCGAATTAACTTATTCATTAGAGGGATATGATTAAAAGCTGACAGACGTTCATTTGGACATCAAGTTCCAAACCAACGAGACAAGATCCACACAATACAAATATAATGGTCAAAGCTAGGACATATGTCATCATTCCGTCACATTTCTAGGTGAGGAACCATATCGGACGTCAAAGCCCCAAAATCATCTAACTTCCATAAATCTATCAGGTCAGGGAAGGGTCAAGGAAATTCAATGGACAAATGGCCCGATTAAAAGGCATCAGGTGGCAAGAGATCAATAGTCCCAAGGGGAAATGTGGTGGAATTCCATCAAAATCTTTGGCGATGAACTTTGGTGGATCTCAAGTCCATGTAATGCACTAGGTTTTAAAGAGGTTTCAGGTATGGCAGGTCAGCGATGTCAAACAGGACATGTGACAACATTTTGAAGGCCAAAATTTTCTAAGTCCCCTAAAGATATAAGTTGCAATGTGAAGCTACGTGGATCCTTTTCATTGGATCCCCTTTCTAAAACTCAAAAATTCAAAGGTTAAAAGAAGGTTTGACATCGCGAGACGAATGGTTGTTTCTCATTGACCAATCTTTCGTAGCGGGAAGAGGAAGATAAAAGAAAAACTGACATTGTGAAGTTTGTGGAGCTTTCTCATTGGCTCACACTTCACAATTTTTAGTTAATACTATCAAAGAGTCTGAAAACCCAAGGGGCATGAAATGATCTCATTGGCTAATGATTCGTAGGTGTCAGAAGGTCTAATCAAAATGACTGACATTGTGAAATGTGTGGATCCTTCTCATTGGCTTGCACTTTGAGTGAAAGGAGCTTTGAGAAAGTAAATTGTAAAGGTACGTGGTTGTTTCTTATTGACTCACATTTCTAAAGAGGATGAAAAGGTCAAAGGATAGTCTAAAACTGTGAAGAGGCATGGCGTGATCTTATTAGTCCATATTTCTTAATACAGTAAACTTTCATAAAGACAGACCCACTAGTTGAAGGAAAATTAAAGAAATGAAGCAAAGGATCGATCCCTAACTCAATGAGAGGAGGACACATGGAAAAAGGTGAAGTGTGCAAAGGTTGGCGGAGGCTGATCCCCAAGCTAATCAAAGGCTACCACATGTCAAGTTTCTATGCTTCCTGAAAGGAAAATCTTCAAATGACCATATCTTTTGATCCAGAGCTCCAAATCAGACAAAATTTATGTCATTGGAAATATCTCCTCAAGCCCTTAAACTTAGCATCAACAAAATATGATTTTGGTTGCATTTAATGGGTCAAAATGGTAAAAAAAAATTATAAGGAAGAAAGAGCAGTCTTGAGCACAAAAAAGAGTTCAAGCTGTTAATATGCAAAATTAAACGGCTCACCCACTTGAATTAATGAAGTATGAGATCTTCCTTCTTCTACAAGAAAATAAAACATGGGGGATGCATTTGACATGTCATGTTGTTAAAAGAAAACAAATATTCATTAATGATAAGATCAAATATGATATTTTTCCCTCTACTCTCTCTTCTTTGCTCTATATAATGTAAAATCTTTCATTTTTGTAGGAGAGACTATTTTTTGTAATGACACCATGCCAAAATGGTGGCCAAATTCCCATAAGTTCTAGACCTTGAATTTGGTCTCTACAATGTATTTATCACCTTCTGCCATGAATGTAATAGAATTGTGCATATTTTAAGAAATATAAAATCTATTTTGTGGCATGTTTGTCTTCCCTAGCTAGTTTTGTTTTGTAGTCTTTCCTTTCTGCTCATTTATGACATGTTATGTATACTTATTTACCTACATTTTCCATTTTTGTTGTGTTGTAAATTCGTGGGCGAGTGATTTTACATGGTTCTTGACTTGTGGCATTTTTTTCTTCCCTTTCTCCCATGTTTTCTCTCTTCCCTTCCTCTTGTGGAGAGCTCACTTCTTTTTCTTGGTGCTATCACCACCTTTTAGCTTAGGATTTCCCTTTTCTGCAACTCCTTCTAAGCCTAGTCCCTTTGCATGTTTAGTTTAGGATTTTCTTTCTACATTAGGAGTCATTTTAGCATTATGAATAAGTAGAGGAGCTAGCCTTCTCTGGAGGTCTGTCTCACGGTGTAAGGTCCCACAACTTGGAGATAGTGCCATGTTACCTCAAAATCGTGAGTTGTCTATGAATTTTGAGCTCCAACATTTTTGGCACATTCGGTGGGACTAGATTGAAGATATTTAAAAATTCATACTGGAAAGGTTGATTCATTCTTGGTGGTATTCAGTCTTTGGAGGTAGTTCTCAAGACATTTGACGACTCCACTGATTAAAACAAACTCATTTTCTCATGTTTCAGACCTTTCGCTCCACCCCATCATTCCTTTCCATGCTCCCATATTCTCATGGCTCTCCAAAGATCTCTTTCATTCTCACATTTCAGTTATAGCCCTATCCATTTGTAGCAGTAGGATATTATCCCCAAAATATTCCTAAAAAACTTGCCTCTCTTCCTTAGAAATGGAGATCAATCTCCGATCGATCATATTCAAGATATAAAAAACCACTGTGCCATTCACAATATCACAGAAGAGAATGTTTTCCTCAGACTCTTGGTTTCATCATTCAGAGGCAAAGAAAAAGATTGGTACAATAGTTTGGCTCCACAACCCATTTTCACATGGAATCAGCTAGGATAAAAACTACACAACCGGTTTAAGGAGAATGTAGATTTCATTTTCCTTATGGAACATCTCAACAAAATACAATGGAATCCAATGGAGTTTATTTTTGATTTCAACATCAGATTTACAAGGACTTGGCACAAAAATTCCTCAAGAGTTCAAACCCCCACGAGGTATGAAATTATTGTATTATTTGAGGTCCTTTGGTGTCGATTTAGTTGTATTAATTCAATCCCTAGGAGGAAAAAATATTCCTCATGCTTTATCCATTGTATCACAAACTGAGAAGATTCTCATTCAGGGTAGAAAAAGAAAACCCATCTCTATTGCTGCGATTATTCCCTCACCATCTCAAATGCTTTCTTCCACTTGGTCTAAAAATAAAATAACCATTATTCCCTTCTAAAATAAGGAAGATCCTTTGATTCTTTTTCCTTCATTTGATGATACACAATTTTATTATTCCCAAAACACTCTCCATACTTTGCAAAACTCCCTCCCATCTCCACCCAGGGCACTACCCAACTTCACTAAACTTTGCATTAATGCTTTCAGGAGTTGTGGTATGTCAAATGTTATCCCTAGTTTCTACCCAACCCTTACTAGACCGAGTTATCCTACAAGGTTGGTATAAATGTATGTTTTCTATGATTTTAGAGATAAGGAGCCATGTATGCAACATTCTAAACAACAAGGCTTACGGAAAAATCATGCATTTGTTTTGGAGAATGCAAATTAGTAGAGTAGGGAGACTATTTTGGAGGATCATTTGGCTTCTCCAATTGGTAAAATCATGTCTTTTGAGCATCAAACATCTTAGCCCAAGTTTGAAACAAATAAGAAGCCCCTTGTTTATGCATCTTTTCTAACCAATTATACTAAAGAAGATGATTCCATATATGTTAAAGATTGGTTCGATTCAGATTGGGAGGATGAGAGGACCTGAAATGTACAAAAACAGAAGATGAATATCAAAACAGAGCAGGAAGATGTGAAGGGAAATTAGATTGGAACTAGAGGGGAGGAGAAAGTGTTTTTGAACACTATTGACATACAAGGCCTTGAGGAAGAATGTTTGAAAGTAAGAAATATGCTTTAATGGAATGCAATGATCCTCATTACTTTGCATGTTTGGAGATTTCTGCACTTTTAACGGAAGGGCCTCAAGATTTCGAGGAGGACGAGTTTAAAATCTCTAGCTTCATGTTTGAGGAAGTAGGGTAGGAGAATACAAGAGTGGAAATAGAGTTATTTGTAGAAGAAGCAATATACATTCTAGACAAGCTTGCAGACATCTACCATGAAGAGGAAAGTGTCTCTATCAGCTCCAGCCTTGAATATAATTTCAAAGAAGATGTGAAAAACAAAAATATCATTCCATTCCCAATAAGATATCTAGCTAGTTTGAAGCCAAAAAAGGAGTTATAACTAGTCATGCTCACTTCAGAGCACGAGGAAGAGTTTTAAAGTCCTAAGGATCAACTTCAACACCTCCAAACAAATGCATAACAACTAGAGGAGGTATTTATTTTGTTTTTAGTTTATACCTTGATGAATGAGATTGAAAATTGGATTAAAAATAGTTTTCCACTCTCATTAAAGACCATGTTCAATGTAAAATCAAATACATGGTCTAAAATTGTAAGAAAGGGAAGTTATTTCTCATTGCCTATTTCAGGATTTATTTAGGCTTCCTTTGCCTCTGGTTAGAGGAGTATTGTAGGTTGTTTTTAGCAAAACAAGTATATTTTACACACTCTGCATATTTTCAATTGAGGCATGTATGATTTTCATATTTTGTACATAGTTTTTTCATGCTGCACATTTAATTGGTGGAAGCAAGGTGTTTGGGACAACTTTAGATGCTTATCTTTATCCCAATAAATCAGTTGTATAGGAAACAAGGTGATATCATCGAGTTAAAAAAAATTCCACTCTCATAAAACCTAGTTTAGGAAATTTTTATGATGAGAATGGTCAATTCCAGTTCAGAGTTCTCGTGCCTCTTCCTTGGTCAAAATGCAATGTTTTGGGATGGTTTTAAAGAAAATCAAAAATCCCGAGCAATGGGATTCGAGAGAATACCAAGATAGCTTCAGTTTAACCTGAGTAGTGTTAATGGTAGAATCAAATAAGTGGAGCAGTTTCAAAGATCATTTAGAGCTCCACAGATCATGCTAAGTTCATTTTGTGCTCCATATGACTCAAGGGTAAGTATTTTAAAAGTTTAGATCAATTTTTTCAAGTTTTGGGCTCGAATCCATACCTAATGGATACATAAAGGTTACTGGTCAAATTTATCAGGAAAATTACCCCTAGAGGTCACCAACATGTTATCCTAAATTTACACCCCCTACAAATTTTGATAACTCATTAAAAATGGACTTATCCATTTTTAACAATCCTAGGAAGTCTAAATGGTTGTCAAATTCCACTACCTAAAAGCACTGACCATTTGTTTTTAAAAACCCATGGGAGTCTTAGCTTATTCATTAATGAGGTATGTTTAAAATCTGATAGATGTTCATTTAGCCGTCAAGTTAAACACCAATGAGACAGGAGCCACACGACATAAATCTAATAGTCAAATCAAGGACAAATGTCACCATTCCATCACATTTCTAGGTGATCAATCCCAGTGGATGTCAAAGCCCCAGAATCAACTAAGTTTATTAATGTATCAGGCCTTGGCAGGGTTAAGGCAAGTCAATAGATGGATGGCCCGATCAAAAGGTGTCAGGTGGCAGGAGATCAACGGTCCTAAGGGGACATGTGGAATTCTATCAAACTCTTAGGTGATGAACTCCAGTGGATATCAAGTCCACAGAATGAGCTAGGTTTTAAAGAGGTTTTAAGTCTGGTAAGTTAGCAACGTCAAACAGGACATGTGGTAACATTTTTAAGGAAAAACGTTTCTAAGTCCCCTAAAGATAGAAGTTACGTCATGAAGCTATGTGGAGCCTTTTCATTGGTTCCCATTTCGTAAAATGAAAAATGCAAAGGTTAAAAGTAGATTTGACATCGTGAGAGGCATGACCATTTCCCATAGGCAAATATTTCATAGCGGGTAGAGGAAGATAAAATAAAGAATGACATTACAAAGTGTGTGGAGCTTTCTTATTGGCTCACACTTCGTAATTTTCAGATGAGACTATTAAAGAGGTTAACAACCCCAAGGGTGTAGAATGATCTCATTGGTGAATGCTTCACATGTGTTAGAAGGGATAATCAAAAGGAAAGACATTGCGAAATGCGTGGAGCCTTCTCATTATCTCACACTTTGTAATGGTCAATCAAAGGAGCTTTGAAAAATTAAATTACAAAGGTATGTGGATGTTTATTTTTGGCTCACATTTATAAAGAGACTAACAAGGTCAAAGGACATTATGACACCGCGAAGAGGCATGGCATGAACTTATTGGTCTATATTTCTTAATACGGTAAAATTTTATAAAGGAAGACCCGCTAGTTGTAGGAAAGGAAAGGAAAAGGAAGAAAAGGCTCGATCCCCGATCCAATGGGAGGAGGACACATGGAAAAAGGAGAAGCATGCACATGTTGGTAGAGGCCAATCCCTGAGCTAATCAAAGGATTCCACGTGTCAAGTTCCTGTGCTTTTTGACATGAAAATATTCAAATGACCATATCTTTTGATCCAAAGCTCTAAATAAGAAAAGCTTTATATTGTTGGAAAGATATCCTCAATCTCTTCAACTTGGCATGAGAAAAATCTTATTTTGGTCGCATTTAATGGGTCAAAATGTCAAACATGGCTTTAGAAGGAAGAAAGAGAATTATTAAGCACAAAAAAGGTTCATACCATTAATATTCCGAATTAGATGGCTCAACCACTTGAATTAATGAAGTATGGACTCTTCCTTCTTCTACAAGAAAAACAAACATGCATGACGCATCTGACATGCCTTTTTGTAGGGAAAAAAAA
Organism: Taxus chinensis; assembly: GCA_019776745.2. Classification (NCBI taxonomy): domain Eukaryota; kingdom Viridiplantae; phylum Streptophyta; class Pinopsida; order Cupressales; family Taxaceae; genus Taxus; species Taxus chinensis. The sequence continues at coordinate 223,436,819 of CM034151.1, read as the reverse complement.
AATTCATTAATAATAAGATCAAATTTGATATTCCCAATTGGGGTTTTCGTGAGAGGATGGTAGTGATTAATGTGAACCTAACAAAGAATGGAGACAACGACCTTGGGGTGGGATGGGGCTATGGCTCCATGGTTGGAAAATATGTGGAGAAACATGGATAATCCGCCAGTGATCCCACTTCATTCGGGTTGAATAGAAGAGTGCAGGAAGGTGGCAACAGGGAGAAGAAGAAGGGCCGTTATAACCCTAATCCAAATACATACAGATCCGAAAGGGTTATGGATGGGACAGAGGCGGGAAGGAATAAAAAAGCTAGGGTAGATGTTGTTGTCTCTAGACCAACCTCCTTTAAGGATATCCTTGGCACTCATGGTGGATCTACACCTGGCAACTAGGCTTATATAGTCGATCTGGTTGAAGAAATTCCTGCCCTAGAGATCAAAAACCCCGAGGTGGAGGAGCACTATCACACTCTTGCTCGAGATGCTGTGATCAGATGCTTCAATGGATGTTGGCCTTCCTCCACCGAATTATACCATTGGGTATTTGAAAACTGGTCCAACAAATATGAAATATCACTCTATTCCAGGGGCTTCTTTATTTTACATTTTAGAGAAAACAAGGATTATCAACGTTTCTTATCTGAAGGACCTTGGTTCTGGGGAATTGCTGGCCTATATTTGACTCGTTGGTTTCCAAAATTTGATTTGAACTCTCACTCAATTACCAAAATTCCCATTTGGGTAAGGCTCCCTAACCTCCCACTCCATCTCTGGTATGCCCTGGTTGATATCGATAATGGCTTGGGTAAGTTTATTAAGGAATATTTAGATAGAACTCACTCAGGGCTATGCACTTATGCTCACATTTGTGTTGAAATTGATCTGAATAAAGGATTACTAGATCGTATATTATTAAAATTTGGAATATTTCAGCATCCACAGATTTTGGATTATGAAAACACTGCCTTTAGATGCAGATTCTGTAAAAATCCAGGACATCTGCAAGTGTCTTGTCCATTAAATAAAAATGGTGCCAAAAAATGGAGCTCGACAGCTTCTGCAGGATGGGGCTCAGTGAATACGGATTTCATATCTGCATCGTCATTCAAAACGGGCATTGAAAATAGGACTACAGAAACAACAAAAACTAAGAAGCAGGTTTTAGAAGTGGGAAATTAGGAGAATGCAGAGACAGTTGGAGGTTTGAAAAGAGGGCACATTTCTGAAAAATCAGATTCTGAGTAGGAGTCTTTGCCTGTTAATAGGGAAGTCCTAGGAAACCCTAATGATCTGATGATAATTGTTCCATCCGACACTAGAAAATGACAAGAAGTAAGGTTCAAGAAAAATAAAAAAGGTAAAATGGGTAATATTAATGACTACTTCACATCCCAGGTAGGGAAATAGATGGTAATTTTTAATGTCATATCGTAAGGCTTGTAATCTGGGTTTTTGGCCCAGCTACTTTGGTTTATTAGTTTGGGTATTCAGGCCCAATTTTTAATAGGGAATGGGTCCCTTCAACCCACCTTATAAAAAAAAAGATCAAATCTGATATTTTTTCCTCTTCTCTCTCTTCCTTGCTCTATATAATGTAATTTTTTTCATTTTGTAGGATAGATTATTTATTGTAATGACACCATGCCAAAATGGTGGCCGGCTTCCCATAAGTTCTAGACCTCAAATTTGGTCTCTACAATGTATTTCTAACCTTCTTCTATGACTGTAATAGAATTGTGCATATTTTAAGAAATATAAAATCTGTTTTGTGGCATGTTTGTCTACCCTAGCTATATTTATTTTACAATTTTACCTTTCTACTCATTTCTAGCATGTTGTGCATACTTATATACTTGTAGTTTCCATTTTTTTGTGTTGTAAATTCATGGGCGAGTGAGTCTCCATGGTTCTCGAATTGTGGCATGTTTTTCTATTCTTTCTCCCATGTTTTCTCTCTTCCCCCCCTTATGGAGAGCTCATCTCCTTTTCTTGGTGCTATCTCCACCTTTTAGCTTAGGATTTCCATTTTCTGCATATCCTTTTAACCCAAGTCACTTGGCATATTTAGTTAAGGATTTACTTTATGCATTAGGAGTAGTTTTAGCATTAGGAATAGGTAGAGAAACCGGACTTCTCCGGAGGTCTGTTTTATAGTGCAAGGTCCCACAACTTGGAGATAGTCCCATGTTGCCTCAAAATATTGAGTTGTTTATGACTCGGGGTAGGGTGCAATTTTGAGCTCTAACAATATCCACAATCTTTGGATTGTATGGTTGGTGATTTTTTCTTAAAGGCTTGGCCTCAATATTTAATAGAATGGAATGGTGCATTTATTTAGGTTGGAAAGATTTGAGTTCATCATAGGAATATTCTAAGACATTGGAGTACTTTCTCAATAGCGAGACGAACCTTATTTTTTCTTCAAGCGAGAAACATTTTCCAATATCTACCATCCTGGGTTGTTCTGCAGTGTTAATATTTTCCTTTTCGAAATAATTTATACACCGTGACGACTCTTTTTTATTTCTTTGATGAACCTGTCATGCTTGTTGAAAAAATTCTCTAGAGACACAAGATCTTTTGGGATCTTATTCCCTTTAAGTTTGATTACTCCCTCTTAGTCAACTCCTTCTATTCCTTCCTAGCTCTCTTCTACCATTGAATCCTAATGTAGATTTTCACTTCATTCATAGAAGAGACTACTGAAGTTGTCTCTTTTCTCCAAGAAAGCGAGGAGTTGACTATTGTCATCAAATATTTGTTAATGGTTTGCATTATCTATCACACTTGGTTTGAATACCAGTTTGAAAGTCACTTTGTCCTTATTGAATTTTGGGTTTCAATTCACCAAAAAATATGAGACTGTGAGATAGTTGTCCTTTTTGTTTTTCTTGTGAGGAATGTCTTGAATGGAGAAGGCATCTAAAGATTCAATGCAGTCCCAAAATATATTTCTATAGTGCCCAAGTCTCATGTTTTTGACTTGATACTAGTCTCTTACATGTTTGATGATTACTTTTGCATCTCCAAGACATGTGATATTATTGATACCCATGGAATCAGAGACACTCACTCTAAGGAGGAGGTTCTCATACTCAGCGGTGTTGTTGGTATTTTCAAATTGCAGCTTGTATGCAAAAGGAAAGAACTCAGCTGAGGGAGACATTAGGAAAATGCCATCTCTGGACTTTGCACTTGAATGACTTCCGTCAAATTCCATGGTCCATAATTGATTTTCTTCATCTTTGTTAAAGAAAGGAAAATTTTCATCTCTTTCAGATGTGAGGAAATAGTTACCCAACCCACTGTCTTGGAACAAGAAGTTAGCTCTTGGATCCTCTAACTTTTACACTGTATACTTCATTTTCCATATGGGAAAAAATTTCTTCATCTCACCCTTTATTAGAATGGTCGCAAAGGACCATTCCAATTTTATTTTTCCACCTAGGTCTTTGTAGAAGCTTCTACTTAACAAAATACCAAAGGATGATGGGATGTCTACCACTAAGATTGTGAGCAACACCTTTTTATTTGGGAAGTTTGCTAAGGCCACTTACGTATCTTTGATCCTTCCCACCAACGAAACTTATTTAGAATCCATAGAGTAACAAGAGCCATTTTCTCATGTCATAGTAAGTCCTAAGGAATTTGTAACTTTGATGGGCATGACGTTATCTAAGGCTCCTGAGTCTATGATGTAATTATTTAACTGGTAGCCTTTGATCGAGAGGAATAGGTAGAAGGGTTCCATCTCACTAGTTTTAGATGTAATCAATACGAGCATTTTTTTTGGAGGAGGCATAGATGGTGTTGATAGTAGGCCCTTAGGATTGGGGTTTGTAGTGTTAGGATTTGAGCTACCACCCTTGATAAAATTTATGAGCCTCTCGAATTACTCTAGATGTGTTTGTAAATATTCATCTTCAGAAATCTGAACCTTGGTTTTGTTTGCATGTTCGATGATATTGAACAAATTTAAGATGGGTGAACTTGATGTTCCAGGGATAGTGTAAATTTTGCATTGTGAAGGTGGCACTACCTAATAAGATTGAGACCTTTTGGTGGATGAGGTAGTGGATTTGGAAGGAGTGGTTAACTTTTGTTGAGCATTAGGGGAATTTATAAGACTAGATTTCGGTAAGGGATTAGATTTAGGTGTAGTATCAGAGCTTGGGGGAGCACCTGAGGACTTACTTTTCACATAATTTTTCTTGTTTCTTGATATTGGGTCAGATTTATCCTTTGTTGACTCCATTGATGGCAGAAAGGGAGATCTTATGCTAATTATCTTGTTTAGTGGGGCCACCACATGAGGATCATCCTTTAATTTCTTCTTTGCAATAGTTGCTGAGGAGGAAGTTCCCTTTTGAGACTGAGAGCGGGTAAATATGACACATGAGAAGCTCAATGCCTCTTCATCACCATCATCATCACTTCCTGGGTAGTACTCACAAAGACCATTCTGAGCATCATATTTTAATTCTTTAATCTCAAGAACATTTCCACCTTTTTTTTCTTATTCTTCTGGCTCCTCCACTTATTCTTCTTCTTCCACATCATCAGTTTTATTGATCGAGGGTTCCTTAAGAGCAATCATGCGAGTAGGTGGGGAAATTCTTTACCTATTTGGGATATTTTCCTTCTTTGGGACATTTCTCATGGTGCTTTGTGCAATTTTATTTTTAAGATAAATCACATCATTTTTGTAATTTTTGGACTAGGGGGTATGTGGGAATGGATCTAGAACTTTGAACCTTTTGCTTTCCATTGGGATTAATCACCTTTCTGGATATAATTAAATCATCCTTTGTCTCGATGGCATAGTCTTGTGCTTCCTTCATAGTTCTAGGCTGGGGCCTTCTGAGAATGAACCCAACCTCAGGTAGCTGGGAATTTATGAAGAATATTTTGATGTTGTTATTTGAGGGCATAAATTTGATAGTTATCCTCTTGATCAATCTATTGTATCTAGCTACAAAATCCCTCATGCTTTCATTGTATTCTTTCTTCATCTACTAGTTGCATCAATAGGTCCTAATAGTATTCAGTGGACTTGAATCTATCTTCAAAGTAAGTTTTGATATCATCCCAGAAGGTTATGGACCTAACTAGTAGGAGGTATTATCCTATAGGGATTCTTCAAACAATTTTATGGACACGTATTCATGTTAAACTAAAAACACACCACAAGAAGTAATGAATTTTGCCACGTGTTCTTCTAGGAGTTGTGAACCATCTCCCCTAAACTTTGGAACATTTTTTATTGAACCTTGTGGTAGTTTGTGGATAGGACGTGGGAATGAAAGTGGGCTTGTGTTCTTGCCCCATGGCATAATATGGCGATGTCTCTATTTTTCACATGTATGCATGCTAAACTAATTAAGCTAATCTAAATGAAACTAACACCAAGTAGCTTCAAAGAAAAATTAGTCTACCATTAACATCATGATAAGATCTTAAAGGAAATAACTATCTTAATGCATAAACATGAAAGTAAAATATTAATGCTAAGCCATTTCTACTCTTTTTTTATTGCTACTTAAAGTATGAACATAATTAGATCAATTAGCAATCAAATTGGTGTTGTTTACCTCAAGAATGAGAATGAGATCTCACCAAGAAATGGCTATAAGGCCATTTTTGGATCTTCCCATACTACTCAATTTGAGAGAATGGATGCGAGAGATGGAGAAACTATTCCAAAACAATGAGGAATGATCAAATAAAAATGCCTATAGGTTTCACTAATCAAAGTGTGGTGTAAGTTTGAGAGGAGGGAGAGTGGTACTTTATATAGCTTTCCTGTTTGGAAAAGGATTACAAATTAGTGGATATGAGACAAATACTAAAGAAGAAATACAAAGGATAAACATGTTTAGAAGAATTAATAAAGGATGCAGACTTTATGGGAATTGAGAGGGGTCTAATTAATTAAATGTGATTAATTAATAGGTAGGGATAATCTTGTAGAAGCTATCCAGATGGGGCTTAGAGGAAAATTAGCATGATTCAGGGGATGTAAGAGAGGAATTCAACCAATAAAAGGGGTTTATTGATTAAAATATAAGGCTTAATTAACTAATAATGTTTAAGTAATCATTTAGAAATGGATTATAAATAAAGAAAGGTCATTAATTGGCCTCTAGAATGGGGGAAAGACTAATTAATTAATGAAAGGTCGTTAATTAATGAAATGGAGGGAATGTTAGCTAATTAGCTGGAAAAGTGCTAATTATTATGGAAATGACAAGGAAAGAGGTGTAATTAGTGTAATTTTAGTATTAAAACTGTGTAAGTGGAATTTAGGTGTCTACATTTTCCCCTCTTTGGGGTAGCATAAGAGACACCACTTCAAAGATAGTAGACAAGTACATAAAAATAAATTTTAAAGGAGTGGAATAAAATTTAGTAGAATGAAGGATTCCCCCTCGAGTGTTGATAGGGTGATGGACGAGTTCGATTGACGATAAAAAAAGAGGAAGGAAATAGATAGAAGAAATGAAGGGGGGAGCAGGGATAGACTGTGATCCCTATTTCCCTAGGTGTTATTGAAGAAAAAGTGTGATAGAACACATAATTTTAAGGAAAAAAATTAGTTATTTTGACAGAGAATGCAAGTAATTCTTGATCTAATCATGAAGTTCTCCATAAATGGTAAATCGAGGTGAAGCAACCCAAAGTGGTAGAAATCAAATGATAAGGTCAAAAGAATGAAGAATCAAGACAATGCAAATAACTTTGCAAACTTCATGTATACAAAACTAATCCCTTTCATCATTTTATTTAAAAAGATCTACATTTGTGTGCCTTCTTTATCATAATATAAGCATACAACAAAAGTGTAGAACTAACGTGATGTGATGAAAATGCTATAATACTAACATTTTTTCATTGATAATAACCATCTAAAGAATGCAACATACATAATTGATATAATGCAATACGAGAAAGTAAACAAGCTAACCTTTACAATGGAGCACAAAATACCTAAAATCACACCTACCTCTTTGTTGTTTGAAGTTGATCCTCCTTCAAGCTACTTATTGTCCTCCACCAATAGCTTCTTTTTATGTTAGCTTTAACCACCTGATTCAAGCTCCCAATTTGCAAAGGGTGTAAAATGTGACTCTCAAGAATAAAATGTGAGGCAAAGGGGTGAATAAATTTAGGTTAGAAGTGGTGTCTATAGGATAACAGTAGTTAGGTCCACAATTACAACAACAACAGGGTTCCATGCACACTTAATAATAATGAATCCCTACAGAGAGCATATTTTTCAGTTTTTTCACAATACACCTAAAATAACGATTGATGAGGCACGAAGAATACAGATAAACACAGTCCACGGGAAGATACATTCACCGGGTACGGATTTCATCTATTGCCCGATGATATAAATGACTCAAAATACTAAAAGGGTAAATGTACCCAGAATGTACCAGGCAGGGATACCACTACCAAAGCATGTTGTAGGACATTAGCTATGGGCCGATACAGAGCGTTCTGAGTAGCAGTCTCGCTAGATAAATTATGATATAACTCCTTTACAATGAGACAGCACTTGAATATTATAGAGAATGTCACTGTTTAAGAGCGTTGTGTTTCAGGATTTCAAAGTCTCATTTGTATCAATTGTTTAGGTACCCAAAGTGGGTGGAAATCATGATAACTACTTTTTCAAATACTTATATATATATTGATCCTCCAACCGTTCCCAGTGACAGAAAATGTCTTCCCCATTGTCCTCAAATCTAGCTCCCTTAGTCAACCACCATGTACCAACTAAACCTGAGACTTCAATGGAGTTGTTTTTATAAGCAATTATGTGATTAGGTGGAACTCCATTAAGCTACCTAAATGTATTCTTCGTAAGCATGTAGTGTCTTGAGTTGAACTCTTGAGTTTCTGTATTCCACCTCCCCCAGACTCCCAATTTTATGAACTTCCGGAATTATTGGACAACTATCCATATTGCAGCAACATCCACTGTGATCCATTTGAAGTGATAATTCTCAATATCCACAAACTCTCTTTGTAACTTTCCTAGGACCATCCATGTTACAGCTTCATGGGATTACTAGATCCTTAAATTATCTTCTAAGAGTGTGGCGCTTCTTTAAAATATGTCCCTCATCAATCAAATGTCTTTCTCCATTTGGTTTGTATGATTCAAGCTTTAAAAATTGTTTTTGGGAAATCATGTTGATGTCATCACCTTATAAGTGGAATGCCATCTCGATAGTGTGTATGTTGGAGAATTTCATGGGTAACCAGCCAGCTTGTGGCAGACATAAAGCTAAACTCATTTTTTTCATTACCTGAGCATGATTGGGCTCCCAATGATGAGCATTATGGTTTTGATCTACCCCTCAACCTATGCCCACTGATTTGTGCATCTTACAATGCTTTGGACATGAACCCCTTTCATATCTCATTGCATAGTTGCATATTAGCCCACAAAATGTAGTAAAATCGTAAGGCCTTGTCTAACCAAGTAATCACAATTCCATGTCTCCTCTTTGACTACACTGTGCCCTTCGAAGTGTCTCCAGCTTGTTGTACTATGCCCTTACATAATTCTAGTTAGACTCTCCTTTATCCAATGGTGAATGGTATTTGAAGCTGATGGTGTTTTTATTTTATGACTTAGTGATTCTCGTTGACAACAAAAATATGCCCTCATGTGACCCCATTGTCGTCTTATTGGTAACGCTCTGATTTTGTGTGTTATCTTGGTGAATGTTTTACATGCTGTTATAACTACTGGAATGAAGGCAAACATGTTAAGATAAAATCTGATTTTAAAAGAATGTGTTGCTAACTTGGATTCTTGCATGCTGTGATTTATTGTATGGAACAGCAGTTATCGTACTTGTGTGTTTGCTGATGTGATGAAAAATTGTCGTATACTTGCTAAACTCTCTTTGCTGATTGACAGCATACCTTGAATCAATTCCATTGATTCAAGTATGTTGAGGTCCTCTTGTGATTTCTGTGTCGATTCACACTTGAACCAAACCCGAGATTGTTATGAACGTGCAGCGCCTGATTGCAGCTTTGGGCAGCTGGCACATAGATACCAACGACAGGGGTTCGATTCTTGAACCCTGTACTATCGAACTTGGGATCTCGTGAGGAAAGAAATGCCTGGACACAGGTGGCCTTGGCACGTGACCCAAAGGACGGAACGTCCTGCTCTGCATTAACGTGAATGTCAGTAGGGAGGCTGGATGGAAGTTGTTTGGTGTTAGTGGTTAGTAGGAGTTAAAACCTAAACTAATCCTAAGTCCTAACATGCATCCTACACTACTACCCTAAGTGGATTTTTAAATTACAAAAAAAAAGGGAAAATAAAACCTAAGGCTAAACTAAGACCTAGGTTGAACACTTTATGCAACCTAAACTAATCCTAATCTAAAAAGGGCGCGCAGACCCTTGGAAGGAAAGGATAAGGATGGAAAGCGCATTCATTAGCATTTAATTGGTAAGTCCATATGTGGACAGCGCCAGTTTTGGTGGGGCAGGTAGGAAATAGAGGCATCTATTTGGAGATAGAGCCAAATTCAGTTTTGCATGGGAAATTTGAAATTTAGAGTTTGCCAACTCAAGTGGCGGTGGCGTGGAAGTTAGGAAAAAGGCAGAGCCTTAATTGCATTGATTATTCTTGGTCCTCGCGACCAGCTCGCCTTGGAAAGTGTATGAGGGAATTTGATTTTTCATTGTTTCGATTTGGCTTTTGCAAAGTTGCTCTGCATTTGGTTTTTCTGGTCTGGTTCAGTCGAACCAGCTCTTGGAATTTGACACTGTGCTTGGAGATTTTTAAGGCTGTTGCTAAGCCTGAAGAAGAAAGGAGTGCTGGGAAGTTTGTGCTGTCACTGTGGAAGGAAATAACGCAGAAAACGAAGATTTCTTCGAGCTCTGGAAAAGAGATTTCAGGGATGTTAAGCCCTTCTCTTTAAAAATCTTTGCTTTGATTAAGTGTTTCATTAAAACAACCCTGCTCTTGGGTTTTGATTCTGTGATTGTTGTTGAGTCGATTTGAATTGGGTTTCATCGATTCTTGCTTCTTTTCTTTGGGAAATGATAAGCTTAATTGCTTCTGGTTGCTCGGCCTTGATGTGTTGTTGCTCAAATCGAGTTGGAATATGAATTACTGTAGTGGTTGTTGACAGTATTGTGGAATGAAATAGACATTTTCTTTCTCTGTACATGTTGTATGAATTGGAATAGGCTTTGTGTGATGTTCTCCTTCTGTGCAATCATTTCTTTGCTGTTGTATTTGGAACTACCCTTGCATGTAAAATGGAAATGGAAATACAGTCGAGTTATATTGCTATGATTTGGGTTCCGTTGACTCTTGCTGTCATTTTGGAAATAATATGAAACACTGTCTTGATTGCTGAGTTTATCTGTCTTTGTATTTCTCGAATGAAATACCTTCCTGTCGTGCTAGTGGTTGACGTTAAATGGAAGTTGAAACGGGTTCTTCTCCGTAAGATGTTTAATAGGAATAGTACAGGTAGTGTGAATTGTTTTATTGTTGTGTGATTTTCTTTTGTCACATGAACATTTGAGATAATATGGTGAAGGTTGTGTGAGCGGCTTGGTGTCGTTTCTGTACTGAAGTTTCATTGAAGGAAATAAGATCTTTTGTTTGATTAATGTCTGCTGTTCGGGATTAAAAGGAATATCATTCTTTTCGAGCTTATTGGAATGGGTTTTTCACTGTTTAAGTATTATATTAAGAACTGGCAGACTGTATGGTTGTTTTCACTACTATGAAAATGCTCTTGTTATATGGTCTTTCGTGATATAATGGTAAAGGATGTACGAGATGTTTAAGGTCGTTTCTATACTAAAACTTCTTTTGAAAAGGAAATAGTTTCTTTCTCTCTCTGCTGTGTTGATTATGATGAATACAACATTGTTTTTTTTATATGGGCATACGAATGGCCTTGGGAAAAGAAAAGATAACATGTTATTGGCTGTTCTTTCCTTTCTTGCTTAAAAGAGATAAGACTTCTCTCTTCCTTTGCTGTTCCGGGATTATGAGGAAATGGTATCTTATATTTTAAAGGAATGGGCATTAAAATTTCATATGAATGTTCGTGAGAGTTGGAAAAAGGAATAGTTTTTCCTTCTGAACTCATAGAGAAATATACTGTTTCTTGCTAGGATGGTATGATGATTAGTTGTGTTTATTAATGCTGATCGGTCCTTTAAGATCAAACTGTTTGGAGATTATGACTTAATCTGGGATTGCTGTACAAAGAATAAACACATAGAAATTTTGTCTCGCTGTATGGGTTGTCTTGATTATACTAGATTCATGTATTGACACCCTGTACGGTTTACTTTACTAAAGGTAATGACATCTGACTTTGCATTCTGGAGTTTTGCATACTATTATGAACTTGGAAAATGGAGTGGGTAGAATCATTTATTGGAAGGAAATCCTTCTTCTGCCTGCTGTTCTAACTTGGTGAAATTCATAGTCAATGTGAATATTGGACTTGTTGTAGGTAACAACAATGAATAAATGTTATTTTGAACGGGATATGTTCATAGAATTAGGGAACCATGTGATTAATTGACTGCATGATTGAAATACTGTTTGTCTGTTTAGCATACAGTGAAAGAAATATGGTTCTTTTAGTATGATAAAAATATGGTTTGCATCCTTGTACTGTTTGATCTTGGATGAAGATAATGTTGTACTAACCTGTATCGGATTTTTATATGAGTTTGATTCAAATGAAGTATGGATATGGATGATGAATTCTTCCCTGTTTTCATTTAAAGCGGATTATAAATGAAATTACTCTTACTGCTGGAAAGCGAATTCTGAATAGATTTTGTAAGTTTCACTCTGAACTGTTATCTTGATTTGTCTTTCGTTTGGATTCCATTGTTAGGACAGTCATGTGGAAAGAAATAGAGATATGAATGAATGACTTGGAAAAAATGATCTTTTCTTCTTTCATTCAGTTGGAAATCTGTAATTCGTGAATAATGAATTTTATAGTGCTTAGATGGGAGCAACTATATGCATTGCTGTTCGCTTTCTTGTCTGTACTTGATTACTTGGATTCTAATATGATGTATGAACTGAAAGGAAAGTAATGGATTTACATTTCAGTTAGTTTCATCCTTTGCATTCATTGTTATTGAAAGGCGTGAAAAGGATAACAATATGTTATATATGCAGTAAGCTACTCGTATTCCTAACTTCACAAATATTGTGAATTGATACTTGTAACGGTTATGTGGAAACGGGACAGCAGTCCTCTGGCTGATTGTGATGATATTTTGGTAGTTCAGTTGTTTTGCTGATCTTTCTTTTGTGCCTATTTCGTGATTGATGTTTAACTGACGTTTCATAAAAGCAGGGTTCTTTTATTGAGACAGTTAGTTGAAGCACCTTATTTTAAGGATAAGTGCTTAATATGCTCAGTTCATTGAACTGACCCGTGTAATTCATTTTGTAGATGGAATTTGATTAGAATGAAGACTTGGTTGTTTTTTTATGCTTCTTGATTAGTTGATGATGTATTGTAATTGTTGCTTTTATTCCTCTTCGAGGAATTGTGAAAAGAAGAAAATATATTCTTCTGTCTATGAGTTGTATTGATGTTTTATGTAAACCATGCCCAATCAGCTGGATTGGCAAATGTACAGATTATGACTTGAAATATTGAATACAATTGCAAGTGTGATATTTTCAATAATTATATCAGTTTGATATTGTTGCTTAAATTGGAAATATGATGTTATTTCTTGATTTGGATTTGTTTCATTGTCCTTGGATGGATGTTAAATGGAAACTGATATCTATTCTTACCTAAATGCAACTTTTAAGTTGAAAATGCAATTAGTTCATACTTGGGTAAAGATGAATTTTTAAATGACATTAAAAGGGATTAGGAAGAATATGATTCCATAATCAAAAGGTATTCAGGATTAGCTTAGGAGCTAAGGAATATCAATTAAACTTCGGAGTAATCGAACTTCGCTTTCGAACTCCGTTAATGATCTCGTGTGTTAAATTCAAAATAAAGGATATAGGATGAGTATATCCATAACTAATGGACCTTAACTATATAACGTTAAGGAGAACAAATGAATACATTTCTTGGGAATTAGACCTCGTTTAAATGGCGTCTAATAAGTTAGAATTCTGAATTTAGTTGCAGTTGGAAAATCTTGGCTAAGTTTAATGGGTTAAACTTATCACGTCCGTCGGTACGGACTGCTTAATCCAATGATTAAGAAGTGAACCAAGTAGGGAAATGTAGCCCTTCGATACGAAGGAGAAGATGCATAGTAAGCTAATGGACGGTTTAGTCCCTCTTAGCTATAAACAACTGCAACGGAAACAAGGATCAAGGGATCAACACGAATGCTGAAAGTCGATTTTAATTATTAATTCATGGCTAAGTCACTTGAGCAGGATGTGTATTCTCGATGGGTGGATTCTGCAGGACATTGGCATACGCCAGCTACAGCAAGGTGTCTCCATGAAGACGGGGTCTTCATGACTACACAATGTTGCAGCTGACATATAGCAATGCCCTCCCGAATTGGCATACACCAGATACAGCAAGGTGTCTCCATGAAAACATCTAGAATACATAGGCTGAATGTGCAACTCTTAGCGGGGGATAGGGTATGATCAGATATACAGAGTGACTCCGGAATACTAAGGATAACTAGACACACGGAGTTGTGGGGTAACGACACCGTATGTCTGCGTATCTTTAGTTACCAGGAGTGCCTTCTTATATTCGTTCATATTACTAGTTGGAAAACTAGAAGTTTAAAACTGACCTTAAACAAAGAGGACTGGTAGGAACCAGGAAAGACCATTCTAGATAATAGGTGAACTGAAGTGAAGGACGTATTCCGTTGATGTGTATACATCCAGGAATATGATCATGCAAAGCATGTGAAAATCTTTGGCCAAAGTATCGCAATTGCTGGTTGCGTTGTCCTTATCACTTAATTTAAGATGCAGGATGTCAGATGAATATCAGTAACAGATATTTAGATAGGCTTCTTAAATGGATCACTTCGATAACCGGAAACGGTTATGAGAACTGGTATATATATTATACTATGCATAAACGGACATGAAGGATCGGTTGTTGCCGAGTCATGAAATGAAGGATCGTTGAAACTCCGAGCCATGAAAATGGAAGATCGACAGTTCCTCGAGTCATTTACAGCAGCATATAGAATCTGTTATAAGATTGAATGGCATTGAATGTGTGTTCCATATTATAAATATGTGAACAGGGAACATTCATTTTAAAAAGAAATTGTGTGATCCAAACTGTGTTGTTTGGGCAGAGAACAATTATTAAAACTTGAACGTGTGTTTGAATTTTATAATTCATAACAGAGAACATTATCAAAAAATAAAAAAAAATTCCCTTGTTCTGGTATTTTAAAATGGGGAGTCTTGTGAGTGGAGAGGATACTGTTAAGCATAGTGCTTATCATCCCACTTGTACTTAAACCTTCATTTGATAGCGTATCATTGTATGAAGACCTTGGGTCTAGCCACTTTGTTACATATATGGGCATAGGACGCCCACATCAACATAACACAATATAGGTAGGTGCTTGATGATCTACAACTCTGCATGGTTATATGGTGCCCTTACAGATTATATTAGTGGCCACAGGATTCCATAGAGATGAGTAATGTAGAGGTTGATCATTTCATTATCGGAAACAAGAGTCATTTCATGGAGTGGTATTGAGTTGATAGAGTATAGAGACAACTAGGGCATGTCGAGGGGATTCATGGTGATGAGATGTGGTACAAATGTAGGGTTCAAGATACTTTTGATATTGGCCTATAGATTAGACAGCGGCAAGCCCGTGATAGCTTCTGATAGGCTTCTCCATAGCCTTGGGTTACTTTCCATAGGTGGTAGATCCTGGGACTAGGTACGCTATAGTGTTACCATGACAGATTACCATACCACATGCCGGGATATATGTAGGGGTTACGTTGAGTTGTGGAGCTCAATTTCTTCACAAATAACATGCTTTATTAACTTGCTGGAGCACATAGTAAGCAAGGTTGGTTGGGTAACCGTTGTCAATCACCTGAGGACCGACATTGGTCAACAAGTAGGAACCAGTATTGGTTAGGGTAACCAACATTGGTTACCTGTGCATGATTTACTTTATTTATGTCACAGGAAATTAGATCTAACATTTGATATAAAGTTGATCTAATGGTTGTAATTTCATATCTAAAGTTCCTTAAGTTTGTATATGCATATATAATCTAGAAATCTAGGGTTCGAAGGAATAATTAGAAGAATTGTAAGAAGGAATTCTTGGAGAGAGAAAAAGAGAAGCTTGTGAGGAAGAAAGAACTGTACATCTGGGAGAGGTGTGGGAGATTTCAGATCTTCATTGTATATCCTCTTTGAAGCTTTGAATAATATATTGGTTTTTTCTTGGTGGATGTAGCCCACACTGGGTGAACCACGTTATATCTTGTGTATTGTTTCTTCTCGTTTATTTCCATATTTATTGTTTGTATACTTAGATATGATATAATATCCATACAACTGGTGTGATTAACCCTAACAACTGGTATCTAAAATTTTTTGTTTGAGGGTTTTGTGTGTTGACATATTTACTCAAAGAGAGATTTTTGATTGAGTGGGAGCTATAGCAATGATAGAAGACGGACCAATAAAAATTTGAGAAATTTAAAACTCTTGTAATTATCAATTATGAAAGATGCAGGTGGAAGATTATCCATATTAGAAAGATCTATACTTACTATTGGATGAGAAGGAAATACCTACAAAGATGACTGATGAAGAATGGAAAATTCTTGACAGAAAGGATCTGGGATCTATAAAATTGAACATGGTAGCATTATGTATGGCTTCGAATATTATCGAAGCAGAAAACACATGGTAGATTTGATGAAATATTTAGCTAATTTATATGAAAAACCTAGTGCTTTAAATACATTTTTATTTGATGAAGAAAGTAATTTAATTCAAAGATTCACGAAGGTGAATCTGCAATCAATTCATTTGAATGATTTCCGTTCTATTGTAAATCAATTAAAATTGGTTAATATTTTGTTTGATGATGAAGTGAAAGTACTTTTATTCTTATGCTCTTTTCCAGATAGTTGGGATAACTTGGTAATGGCTGTTAGTAATACATTTCATACTACTAATATCTTAAAGTTTGATGATGTAGTTAGTATAATACTAAATGAATAAATACGTAGGACAAAGTATAGGAGAATTATCATCTTGTGATTATTTGAATAAAAAAAGAAGGGTAAAGGAAGAAGGAGAGATACTAAGAGAAAGAATAATGGGAAATCAAATTCTAAGAATGATAGATCTAAATCTAGAGGTAAGGGAATAACCTGCTGGAATTGTGGAAAGAAAGGACATGCAAAGAAAGAATTTTTGATTCAAGGAAAACAAAGAGAATGTACTAGAGAAAGGTAAAGAGGAAAATGTTGCATCTTCTAAGGTAATGAAAGGTATGCCCTTATTCTATCCTTGGATAATAAAATTGATTGATGGGTTTTAGATTCAGGAGCTTCTTTCCATACTACCCCCAATAAGGGGTTATTTAAGAAATTATGTCCAAGGTAATTTTGGGCATGTTTATTTAGGGGATGATGAACCATTCAATATTATTGGTAAAGGAGAAGTTCATATTAAATTGTAGAATGGAAATACATGGATATTGAAATATGTGAGGCATGTTGCCAAGCCTCAGGAGAAATATAATTTCTGCTAGGATAACTAGGTAAATTTGGTTCCATGGTTACATTCACAGCCGACTCTTGGAAGGTTACCAAGGGATATCTTATGCTGTAGCAAGATGACAAGAATGTAGGAACATTGTATTTTTCTACCTATATTACTGATTCCTTTTTGTGCTATCTACTTCAGATTCAAATGCAAACATGTGGCATAATCGGCTAGGCCATATGAGTTAAAAAGTGAATGCAGATCTTAAAGGCTAAGGGTAAGTTATCAGATTTGAAAGATGTAGATCTTGATTTCTATGAGCATTGTATATTTGGAAAGAAAAAGAGAGTGAGATTTCTCAAAGTTGGGTCAACAAAGAAGGAGCAAAAATTAGAGCTTGTACACTCAGATGTGTGGGGACCAACCTAGGTAGCTTCTCATGAGGATCCCAATATTATGTGGCTTTCATTGATGATGCAACGAGAAAGGTATGTGTTTATTGTATTAAATGTAAATCTGATGTTTTTGAGACTTTTAAAAGATGGAAAGCCCTTATGGAAAATGAATCAAATTCAAAGTTTAAATGCCTTATATTTGAGAATGGTGGTGAGTACTGTGACAAGAATTTCAATGATTATTGTTCAGTGAATAGAATACATAGAGAAATAATGGATCCTAGAACACCACAAGATAATGGTGTTTCTGAAAGAATGAATAGGACAATCATGAAACATGCAAGAAGCATGAGGATACATGCTGGATTACCCTTGTAGTTTTGGAAAGCAGTAGACACAATGGTTTATTTAATTAACCATGGGCCTTCAAGTGCACTGGATGGTGGAATACCAGAAGAATCTTGGACTGGAAAAGAGGTAGATCTTTCTTTTCTTAGAGTATTTGGTTCATAAGCTTTTTGTGCATGTTGATAAAGAAAATAGAAAGAAGTTGGATGCTAAATCCAAGAGATGTACTTTTATTGGTTATGGCTCTGGTGATTTTAGATTTCATTTTTGGGATTTAGAAGATTCTAAGATTGTTAGAAGTCGTGACATTGAATGGAATGAAAAGAGAATGTACAAGGATCAAGTTTTGGTACCCAAAGATGAACCGGATTGGAAATTTTATGGAAGAAAACTCATTCTCAGATTTAGAAAAGACATCTATAGGTACCAGTGTCGGTCAGCCTGAACTAGTATCAGTTGAACAGAACCAACGTCGGTCACCAGGCCAACATCAGCTATAGAAGATCACGACCGATGTTGGTTAGTCTGAACTGGCGTCGATAAGAGGTGACCGCCATGTCAGTCACTATTAGAGGTGGATACTAAATGTACAAGACATACATATTGAGCCTCTAGACACCCCAGATCTCAGTTAGAAGGTCACAAAGGGTAAGTAGACCTCTAAAAAGATTTACACCTTCCTTATCTTATTTATTATTGACTGATAGTGGTGAATCAAAGAGTTTTGAAGAAGCAATGTAGGATGAAACCCACAAGAAGTGGGAGCATGGCATGGATGAGGAGATGGAATCCTTAGAACAGAACCAGACATGTGATTTGGTTAAATTGTGAGCAGGTAACAAGAACATTTTAGAAGAAATGGGTTTACAGGATCAAGGAAGAAGAGGGTGGACAGAAAAGATACAAGGCAAGACTTGTGGTAAAAGTATTTGCACAGAAATTAGGTATTGATTTTGGTGATATATTTTCTCCTGTAGTAAAAATGACTTCCATACCTATTGTATTGAGTTTAGTTGCAGTAGAATATTTACATTTGGAGTAACTTGATGTTAAGACGACTTTCCTTCACGGTGATTTGGAGGAAGATATTTATATGCAACAACCACTTCGTTATGAAGTCAAGGGTAAAGAGAAACTTATGTGTAGGTTGAAAAAGAGCTTGTATGGGCTCAAACAAGCCCCAAGGAAATGGTATATGAGGTTTGATAGTTTCATGCATGAGCATGGTTATATGATATGTGAATCTGACCATTGTGTTTATTTCAAGAAGCTTGAAAATGGAAGCTATATTATTTTTTTACTGTATGTGGATGATATGCTTATTGTAGGATCTAGTATGCAAGACATTGGTGAGCTTAAAGAAAAGTTAGCTCATACATTTTACAATGAAGGATTTGGGAGCTGTAAAGAAAATCCTTGGCATGCAAATTCATAGAGATAGGAAGAACAGGAAATTGTATTTGTCTCATGAACATTATATCAATAAGGTGTTGGAAAGGAAAAATATGTAGAATTCAAAACCTATAAGTACACCTATGGCTGGACACTTCAAATTGAGGGAAAAGATCAATGTCCTACATCACATGAGGAGGTCAAGTACATGAGCACAAGTTCCATATACTTTAGCAGTTGGAAGTCTTATGTATGTTATGGTTTGTACCCGACCAGACATTACATAGGCAAGTAGGAGTTGTGAGCAGATTTATGGCCAATCCAGGTAAAGAGCATTGGAAAGCAGTCTAATGGATTCTCAGGTATTTGAGAGGGACATCCAACATGTAGTTATGCTATGGAGGGTTAGATATTTCTTTATGTGGCTATGTTGATTCAGATATGGTTGGAGATTTGGATGGTAGGAGAAGCACCACTGGATATGTATTCACAGTAGGTGGGATGACAGTTAGTTGGATTTCTGAGATTGTAGAAGGTTGTGGCCTTGTTTACTATAGAGGCCGAATATGTTGTAGCTATAGAGGGTAGCAAAGAGATGATATGGTTGAGAAGGTTTATGGAAGAGTTAGGAACGAAGCAACATGATTGTAGGTTATACATTGATAGTCAAAGTGTGATTCATCTAGGCAAAGAACTCGTGCATTTCATTCAAGAACAGAAACATATTCAATTGAGATATCACTTCATATGACAGGTGTTGGAGGATGGGGAGTTGAAACTGGAGAAAATTCATACAAATAAGAACCATATGGATATGCTAACAAAGCCATTAGAAAAGGATAAGTTGAAGCTACACTCCACTTCTGTTGGTCTTTGAGTTTGAGACTTGAAGAGGAAGAAATAGGCCAAGGAAAGGATCCAAGAATGGAGTTGTATGGTGCAGTGCAAAAATTTATCTCCAAGTGGGAGATTGTTAAGTTGTGGAGCTCAATTGCTTCACAAATAACATGCTTTATTAACTTACTAGAATACACAGTAACCGACGTCAGTTGGGTAACTGTCATCACTCACCTGGGAACCGACATCAGTCAAGGAAGTAGGAACCGGTATCAGTTACCTATGCGTGATTTATTTTATTTAAGTCATAGGGAATTAGATATAACCTTTGATATAAAAGAGATTTAATGGTTGTAATTGCATAGCTAAAGCTCCCTAAGTTTGTATATGCTTATATATATAATGCATAGAAAGGTAGAAAGCTAGGGTTAGAAGGCAGAATTAGAAGAATTGTAAGAAGGAATTCTTTGAGAGAGAGAAAGAGAAAATTGTGAGGAAGAAAGTAGCGCACATCCGAGAGAGGTGTGGAAGATTTTATATATTCATTGTATATTCTCTGTGAAGCTTTGAACAATAGATTGGCTATTTCTTTGTGGATGTAGCCCACACTGGGTGAACCACATTATATCTTGTGTATTGTTTCTTCTGGGTTATTTCTGAAGTTATCATTTTTATGCTTATATTTGATATATATATACAACTGGTGTGATTAACCCCAATAGGATACCGCAACAACACAAGGATTAGAAGGATGAGATCTCAGAGACATGGCCAGATGAGGATACCAGGAGGTGCAGGAAGATTTTATAAGCACAGGGCCTAGGTACACTAGGTGCACAGATAAATGTGCCAGAACATACTTTTCCATAGGTATAGGTACCATTACATGTTTTCCCACAACATCCTATATATCCATAGCCATAGCCATAACCATAGTCGTAGATACATATTACAATGGTATAACATATTACGTAGTAGATGGTCATAAAGGCCCCATACTCTCCTCCTAGATACAGATGGGGTTCACCACCACACATTCCAGAAGGTGGAGGATGGGGAGCACCACCTAGGTCACCACAAAGGTCACCCTAGAGAGCTCAACAAATACTAGTTATTAGGTTCAACTTTGTTGTAGGAGTAAGTAGGAAATCCTTGGTCCCGTTACAGATACAGAGGGCCATTGATATAGTGGGTATTATAGTGCAGTCCTTACATAAAAAATTATATCAGGCCGTATCAGAGAGAGATCAAGACAATGCTTCTTGAAATCAGCTCATAGGGGAGAGAACACAGTGGGCTTCTGAGAGGATGTTGTTGTAGGATGAGGTACCAAGTTTGAGAGAAGAGAACAATGTGCTCCAACAGGAAGGGGTGGAAGCAGGGTCCCATGACTTAGCATTTAATCTTATAGAAGTCACAGGTGAGGCTGTATACTACAAGGCGCTATATCCTAGGGCCATAACAGAGGGGCAAAGGGCTATGTCATTTAGCCAGATGGTAGGTAGTCACTCTAGATCTAGATCACATAGGCCCTCTAAATTTGTTAGGTCTCTTTAGATGCCATCACCATGGCTGGGGCCTTCAGTGCATCAGATGCCTCCACCTGGGGCTAGGATAGGCAATCCTGGTGTAGGCGAGAGTCATGGTTGAATTTATTTATTATGATGATGTAATTATTTTTGATGTATGCCTTGGTATGAAGGCACAATTTTGAGATGATTCATATGTATTGTTTTTTATTATGCCTCGATATGAAGGAAGATTTTTGACCCATGCCCATTATGACATACTTTGTATATGACGATTATGTACTAAGACACATTGTATACGGACATTGATATTTTTGACACATTTGTATATATATGATGATGGACTTTATTATGATTGTATCACATGTTTTTTTATTTATGAGATAAAATTTGAAGATATCACATTGTAGGTGATCCCTATTTCCCCGTTGATGATATGGTAGGACGATAGTAGCTTAGAATACATGCTTGATGTTTATTTTCATGATGATGTAGCTTAGCCATTATTGATGATATATGATATATGTGATGTTAGATGTGATGATATAGACAATGATGCGATACCAAACAATGTACAAGTAATAAAAAAACACAAAAAAGTTAACAAAAATAACATATACACATGCATGCAACAAAAATACAAAACATCTATGCACAAATATAAATAAGCATGTAAAACATAGTAAATATAAACAAGCAAGAATGAATCTAATTAAGGAAATAATAGAACAATCTAAGAAGTATGTTAAGAAAAACACTACACAAGATGTACAAGCAAAAAACAAAACAAGAAACAAACAAACAAACAAGTAAGAAAAGCACTACTGTGTTTTTATGGGATAGTTTCAAGACATTTTGCACTGTTTTGGGAGTTTTGTGAGACCATGTTTTAATGTTTTAGAGTTTTGTGTGAAAAGATTTTCCAAATGTTTTGGTATTTTCTAAACATATTTGAATGTTTTTGAAATTTTCTAAACATATTTGAATGTTTTTGGATTTTCCTAAACATATATGAATGTTTTTTGGAATTTTTTGGAATTTTTTCCAAAGCTATGTATAGGAAATCATAGAAACATGGATGCCCCTAGTGTAGATGGGAATGTACAAGGGAAAATTCCATACGTATATGCAGGAAAGTGAAGATGTGAAGATTCCCTTAGTGTTACATGGGAATGTACAAAGGAAAAATCTTCACATATATATAAGAGGCGGATTAGTGAAATCAAGGCTATGAAGGGTAGGCTCAAAACAATCTCAGACACAGGAAAAAAATAGCTTTGGATGAAAAAAATGTATCCCTTAGATGTGAGATGCTTGTGAACAATGAATCCTCCCAAGGCACCGAAAACCAATTTTCACCAAAGGACTTGTCCAAAGTGCCACAATTGCATGGTTTTCACACTTGGAGAAATTTATTTCTCTTTAATATTTTCTTGATTTTTTGATTTTTTTTTGTATTTTGATCTTATATATATATATATATATATATATGATATTTCCCCATGCTTAAGCATAGAACCGCTTAAGATGCATGACGTTCATAGGTTCACGCAACTCATCTCCAGTAGGATGGGTAAGTTTGTAAGCTCCTTATCCATATTTTGCTACCACAAAATAGGGTCCTGTTGTCCCCTCAAAATTCCCCGCTCTGATAAGAGTAAAAATTTCAAAATTTTGAGTTTAAGTGTTTTTCTCTGAAGTGCCTAAGTCGTGAAATTGAAAAAATCTGTGTTTTGGGTCATTTTGTGTGATTTTCGGGCCTGTCGGAACTTTTTGTCCCAACTATCCCAAGTACGAAAGTGCACTCTGTTCCCCGATCGGCCGAAATCCCCGAAGCTGTCCCATTTTCGGGCCCGTCGGAAAATTTTGTCCCAAGTGTCCCAAAACTTTTTGTGCGTGTTGTTCCAATTTCGGCCGAATCATCCTTCCCGCGTACTTCGCACTTTCCTGTCCCAAATGTCCCAAAGTTAAAAAGTGCGAGCTTTCCCATTTTCGGCCGATTTGCCCGAAACGCGTCCTTCGCGCATTTTTGTCCCAAGTGTCCCATTCTCAAAAATGCGCCCTGTTTCAATTTCGGCCGAGCCAGTCAAGTCGCGTACTTCGGAACTTTTTGTCCCAAATGTCCCAAGTCCAAACGGGCCCTTTGTTCCAATTTCGGCCGAAACACCCGAATCGCGTACTTCACACATTTTCATCCCATTTGTCCCAAAAGCATTTGTGTGTCCTCTCCCCATTTCGCCCGAACCGGCCGAGCCGCATATTTCGCGCATTCACGTCTCACATGTCCCAAGCGTACCTAGTGTCATTCGCACTTAGTTTTTCCCGCTCACTCCGAGTATGATGCTTTTCAAATTGGTGGTTGTGTATTCAATGCGCATTAAAGTCATTCCTCTCTCCAAATGGCTATATAACGAGCATTTCCCCTTTGCATTTTTCGCATTGCTTCCATGCTATCTTTGCTCGAACCCTTGCAATTTAAAACCCTGCGCTGTATATCCCCTTCTTTCTGTAAATTCTTATCCCGAGTCTAAGGTCGCAGCTCCAAGACTATCAGTATGAAGATCAAGTTTCAAGGACAGGAGCAAATTTCTCCGCTCGAGTCTGCTGTTAGCAATATTGGGGACAGCGAAGCTCGTCATCTTGACTTCGGCGATTTTTGGGCAAGAATGGCAGATGCAAACCCTACACCAATAGCAAAAACGATTCATGATAGCGGTTTGGATTTTGCCGGTGGTTTCCCAATCTCGGTACAGTGTGCTGATACTGTGCTTTCATGCGGAGCTCACTTCGACCCCGCTTCGAGCGAATTGACAAATGTATATGGAGAACTCATTGCCAAGCTGGACGCTGCCGCCATTGGCACTGCTCTGAAGATTCCGGAGTTAGACAATGCTATAGTCGTCTCCTGAGACCAAGCACAGGCTATGTTCGACCAAGATAGTGACAAGTATAAGGCACGAGTGGAAAAGTCTTGGTTGAAGAACCCTAAGAAAGGTGCTTCTCGCCTAACCAAAACCCTCTTCCGGGCAGATTTCAAGGAAGAATTGTCAGACTTCATAATCCTGCTGGCTCGGGTTATGGGTTTGCCCTCCACCAATGAGTTCCAGTTCTGGATGTGCCCGCTCATCAGCATGGTGTGCGAGGGAACACAAAACATCAACTGGGTAGAGATCATCAGTATGAATTTGGCTGAGCAGCTATCCAACGTTCAGCAAACAAAGAAGTTCCATATGACTTCATACCTGATGTATACCCTAGCAGCATCAAGGCAGTGGTTTGGTTTCTCCTATATTGATGCACACAAAGATGATCCAGTGTATGCCTATTTCCCGCAGTTCACCTTGGAGACCAGCAATCAGAATTTCAGAAGGGTCAATGATGCCTTCACCATGTACGTGGTCAGATTGCTCGAAGGTGATACTGCTAGAAGGTTTTCAGACGAAGCCATGAACCTGATATCGCAGTATGGAGCCTATTTCATCCAATTCAGGAAATTTTCCTATATCAGACTTGTTGGTTATGAGAACACCCCTCTTCGGCTTCCCATGTTCTGCAACGAAAAAATGGCCTTGATAGAAATATGCAGGCAACTGGACAAGTTGCACAGAACTTGCAGAGACAAGAAGATTTCTGGCTTGCACTTTCCCATCTCTCTGGGAAACTATACATGCAAAACAACTCTGGATGCTCAGAACGTAGAAAGAGCCCTGGTCCCTATCACTGTTCATTTCTTCAAGCCAAGAACCTGCTTTGACTTGAAGAAGTTTATTGAACAGAACCTCAAGATAATCTATCATCATAGGGCAGACACAGAAGACTACTGGGCTGATTGTGCAGACGATTTTGAAGCCAGAAGAAGGCATTGTGGCAGGTTCTCCTTGCAATTGATCCGAGAACTCGGTCTGTACCAAGTTCCTGAAGGTCTCCAGGATGAAAATTCTGAGCTATACTCGTATGAGTATGAAAATGTGATCAAGCACACCCCTCTGGAGGACCTGGATTGGAACAGGAAAGAGAGGGACGATCTGGCTGAGATCCTTGCCCCAGTCCTAGTCAGGACTAAAGTCTGGTTCAGTAAGAAGATCCGAGAATTCAAGAGGTGCTCAGGAGAATCCAGCTCCAAGGATGACTCGACACTAGTAAGAGAGGCATCAGTTCCAAGGTCTGAAACACTGATGCAAACTCCTCCTGCCTCATCAACACAAGGACCTACTGAATCTACTCCTTCTTCATCTACCCAGGTATACGAGAAGAAACTCAAGGAGGTAAAGAAGGAGCCTGCAGAGAATGACCCCCCAAGAAAACAGGTAGAGCTGCCTATAGGGCCAAATAACATCATTGTTCTCAGTGAAAGTGAAGAAAGTGAGATGCCAACTCTTGTAAATGTTCCTGAAGATCCAGCAGATAAGGATAAGGAGGTCCAGAGCACTGAACTTCCGGGTGCTACTGATTCTTCTACTGCCATTACCTCCAGTGCTCTACTCACCTCTCAGCTCGAGTCAACAGCTGCACAGACCCTGAGTGTCATGAGCTCCCTGTCTCTTGGTCCCCTTGCCTCTCCTGCAGATTCTTCTTCCTCTTTTGCTTGGGTGCAGCCTCTGGTTGACAAAAGGAAGAGGAAATCCTCCTCTCAAAGCTTGGGACCAAATTTTGATGCTGTAGCAGCCCTGTTGGGCACCACTCCTTCTTGTGCCAAGAAAGCCAGAACTACTTCCAGGATAGTGTCTGATGCCCAAGGTCAGCAATTCTTGGAGATTGCTAAGCCCACAGTAGACAAATCATAATCAGACTTGTTGACATCTGACTTGGAGCTTTCAAGGATCCCTATGGGAGAATCTACTCCTGAAGGTGAAATTCACAACCTCCAGGAGACAGTCACAAGAGTCATTGGAAGGGTAGAGAAAGGGCAGTAGACTATTGAACAGCTGGAAGAACAAGCCCAAGTTCTCACAAGTTTTATCAAGTCACTTTTGTCTAAGGACAAAGTTTTTGACCCTACCTCCTCCTGTAATTCTAAGCCAAGATGAAGTGCAAAGTATTAAAGATATGCACAAGTATTCTGTCTATGGCAGAGCTATTGAAGCCATGGTGGATGACATGCTTGTTGCCGGGCTAAACTTCATCGACGAAGCTTTTAAGCTACATGGAAAGGTAGACAATTTGCAACAAAAGCTATCCTCTACCATCGGGGTCATGGATAAAGAGCTTAAACTCTGGAGTAGTTGCATAGTAGACCTTCGCCTCATGGGACAGACAGATGAGAACATCTTACTGGCGAATAAGATTTTTGATGATGCTAAGGAAAATCTGTCAAAATATTGGGTCTACAGCGTGGAATGGAAAATCAAAGTCCTGGAAGAAGCTGTGTGAGAAATGAAGAACAGCTGGCAGAAGGGAGAAGCTTTCAAGACGCTGGCAGCTGCTGCTTTCAAAGATATGAATTGTCATCTTCAGGATGAAAACTCTGGTGTCTCCCTGTCCTTGCAAGAAATCAAAGCTCAGTTCAGAGCTTTTGTCAAAGATAATATTTTCAAGGAAAGCTCCATCTCTAAGGAAAAGATGAAGGAAATTTGTTCTCTTCAGTCTGCCATTGAAGAGGCAAACAAAGATTATCATACTCACGTCGAGTTTGATAAAGAGATGGAGAAATGTCTGGGATTTTGGACTCAGTCTGCAACCAACACGTCAGTCCCTTGTGGCAGAGATATAGCTGAGTCATTGAAGAAATTCAGGCAGCAGATTCTGAAGACAGTGGGTCCCTCCCAGTAGCCAGCCACCTGTCTCCTTCTCCTTTCTTTCCTCTTCTTTCCATTCTTTTCGTATTCTTTGTAATTAGTTAAGGTATTGCAATTGGCGGTACTTAACTATTCTTTAGTTAAAAGAAACGGTTACGAAGAGTAACTAACTTGTAAAGTTATATAATGGCCTTTCCACGCCATTTTAGAGAGGAGGAAGAACTTGGATATTTGCTGAAAGTGTATATAGATCTGAAAGAAATCAATACAAAAGGGATTTCCATTCTTTGTCTATCTAATTCTTTTTATCTCTGTGTTTTCCGTTAATATTGTGAAGATCATTTTGTTCTTGATTCATTAGTCTCTCTGATTGCGTACTATCCAGTTTTGCAAATACAGCGATCTTGTATAACCAAGAAGGAACTTTGTGTCCTTGATGAATGAACCTGAAGAAGGTTATTTATAGAAATTTGTGTCTTTAAATTTAATCCCATTCAGCTAAAGCAAATGATCTTGTCTTAAATCCTTTGGAACTTCGCATACATAAAGAATTATTCTGCTATCTATAATTCTAAATGTTGTTATTCTGCTCATCTCCTTATTCCCTTTCCTCAGTCCTTGTGTAATAGATGATCCTTGTGGAAAACACTTTCGTAATATCCAAGTTTGACCATAAAACAATGTTCTGTACATTTGTAAATAAGTTCGTTTCAGAATAAGGGAACCTCTCCCATTAAAGAGGAGGGACTTCTTGTCCCCTGATTGTTGCTTTTCTAAAAAGTCCTATTTGAAAACCAACAGGTCCCAACCATTTTGGTTCAAACTTACCCTTCTTATTTTCTATTTCTTTGATAGTATTGAACTAATTTTCTTTAAGGATGATTACCCCACCTCAAATTGGCAAGGTATGATATGTTTTTTGTAGCCTTGAGACACTTGATTTTGATACAATTTTAGGTGGTTGAATGGACGAAGGCACCTTTCATCTAACAACTCTAACTCTGTCAGTCTAGCAACACGGTAGTATTCATATTTTTCTAGATAATATTTGAGAGATATTATTAGGGAGGGAAGCTCAATTTCCAAAGATATGATGGCCTTAGTTCCAAATACTAGGAAATAGGGCATAACACCATTATGGGTGTGAATGGAGGTCTTGTAAGCCCAAAGGGTGGGATGGATTTGCAAATACTAGCTAAGACCTATTGTTCTTACCATTTTCTCCATGATGTGAACAAGGGTTTAATTGGAGGCCTCTGCTTATCCATTACCTTGGGGGTAGGGAGTAGACCACTTTAGGTGTATTTGAAGGTGTTGGCACAATGATTTCTTGGTCTTGTTCTTGAAGGACTTACCATTGTCAGCTATAGTGATGAAAGGGATTCCATAAAATCAGATGAGATGATTCATGATGAACTTGGAGATTTGGGCACTGATAACATATGTAAGAGGCACAACATCTACCCATTTTGTAAAGTAATCATTGGCAGTAATGATGTGGGTGTGTCCATCAAAGGAAGTTGGAGTGAGATTCCCTATGAGATCTAATCCCCACTTGGAGCACCACCAAATGTATGCATGCTAAACTAATTAAGCTAATTTAAGTGAAACTAAAACCAAGTATCTTCAAAGAAAAATTAATTTACCATTAACATCATGATAAAATTTTAAATGAAATAACTATTTTAATGCATAAACATGGAAGTAAACACCTAATGCTAAGCCATTCCTACTCTTTTGTGATTGCTACTTAAAGTATGAACTTAATTAGATCACTAAAAAATAAAATTGGTGTTGTTTTCCTTAAGAATGAGAATGAGATCTCACTAAGAAATGTATACAAGGCCATTTCTAGATCTTCCCACACTACTCAATTTGAGAGAATGGATGCAAGAGATGAAGAAGCTATTCCAAAACAATGGAGAATGCTCAAATCAAATTTCCTATAGGTTTCACTAATCAAAGTGTGGTATAAGTTTGAGAGGTAGGAGCTTGGTCCTTTATATAACTTTCCTATTTGAGAAAGGATTACAAATTAGTGGATGTGGGACAAAGCCTAATTAAAAAGTACAAAGGATAAGCATGTTTAGAAGAATTAATAAAATATGCACTTTATGGGAATTGAGAGGGGTCTAATTAATCAAATGTCATTAATTAATAGGTAGGGATAAGATTGTAGAATCTATCCAGAGGGGGTTTAGAGGAAAATTAACATGATTTGAGGGATGTAAGAGGGGAATTTAACCAATAAAAGGGGTTTATTGATTAAAATAGAAGGTGTAATTAACTAATAATGTTTAATTAATCATTTAGAAGTGGATTATAACTAATGAAAGGTTGTTAATTGGCCTCCATAATGGGGTAAGGGTTGATTAATTAATGAAAGTTTGTTAATTAATGAATAAGAAAGAGAATGTTAGCTAATTAGCAGAAAAATGCTAATTATTACGGAGATGAAGGGAAAGAGGGTAATTAGTGCATTTTTAGTATAAAAGTGTGTAAGCGGATTAGGTGACTACATCACCTAGTATGACTTCGGATTTTGATTTGGCCCTTGCTCTTGATTCAGCTTTCACTGTGAATATTACCTCTACTCTTTCTCTAGCTCTTACTTCTGCTTCCAATTATCCTATTGCTTCTTCTTCGGATCTTAGCTCAACTTCTATGTCAGTAAATGTTTCAAAATCTTTGCCGAGATTTGGAAACTCTATGTACAATGGGTTGACACCACTTGGATTACCAATGAGAGAAGTTTTGGGATGAAAGGAGTGTCTTAAATTTCTGACTAATTATTTCCTTCTCTAGAGCTCTTCAAAGATTATGTCAAGATTTCCTCCTTGCCTCTGTGACCTGGTATATTTATGATCATCCATATTGTAGACGTGAGATTGACTTAAGCTCTTTGTTGCAATTGGGCTTGTCTCACTCTTTTCAATTCTTCAACATGTTTCTATTCAGTATCTAACACCCTTGCATCTATGAAGTAGTGTGAAAATTTTTCTCTGTTATGCCAAATGGCTTCCCTCAAGTCAATGTGATATCTTCTTGGAAGTGGAACAACAGTTCAGGTTTTTGGATAGGAGGCTTACCAGAAATAGCCATTGGTTAGATACATAAGGCTTCATGAATTTTCAAACTCCATTTTTTTGTTTTGTTATTTTTAGATATTTAATTTTTATGTATTTTTGTGATTCATATGTTGGGTGCAGAATATGCAAAATCTGCCCCATGGTGGGTGCCAAAAACTGTTGGTGAGAAATTTTGTCAATTAGACAAATTGGTGGATATCTACCAATGCTCTTGGACTTAGGTCCATTTTCTTAAATGGTGCAGATCCATTTATTGTGAGTGAGTGAAAATGAAATTTGTGGGTGGCATAGAGTCTGGGGATGCAATAGGAACACTCACTGAACCTATGGAAAAATCTTGAAATTTCTTGTAACAAAGGAATTTGTGAAGTAGGTGGGAAAAGGAGTGGGGACATAAGGAAGGGAGATTAATATTGTAGGTAGAAAATCAGATGCCTGCAAATATTAATCATATAATATCATCACACATAATTAGAAATAAAACAACTTTGTTAATAACATCAAGACAAGATAGAATTATGAACACAAAGTCTCATTAATTCCCTCATCAAGAAAAGTAGAAAATCATTTCTTCTTCATTGATACTTTGGAAAACCTATACAGAGAGGAGAATCAAAGAACATAGAGGAAATTTTCTATCTCTTTTTCTTTACTCCAAGTAGTAATCTCTCCTTGAACATATAAAATTTATAACCCTTAAGAGTGGGGAATTCATTACAGTTTATCGACTTTTAGAAGACTCTTCACCTACCCCCACATGAATTTTCATTTTTCCTTCACATCATGTGACTCTTCATATTCGTAGGAATGAGATTAAGTACCCTTTTATAAATTAAGGCTGAATTATTACTGTGTCAGATATAGTCACATTTAAATGAACAAGATGAAAATTAATAAGACAAAACAAAAAGTGCAACCCCAATGAAGAAATATAACGTGAAGGACAGAGGGAAGGGGAAGGGAAAAGAGAGAGAAATAAAGAGAGAGAGAGGAATATTCTGATGAAGACCTTACTACCGATGGAATATTTGAAATATCTTCACGAGAAATTTCAATTCCTTTGAACTACTTATTGAACCTTGCTGATATAGGTGAAACTTTATCGGCTTGTGGAATGAGAATAAAACCCAGTGATTTGATCCAACTTTCTACGAGAGATTTGATGTTCATGCATTCTGAATACCAAAACTGATGATCTTTTGTGGTGTTTGAAATGGC
The DNA here is from genome assembly GCA_019776745.2 of Taxus chinensis. Taxonomy (NCBI): domain Eukaryota; kingdom Viridiplantae; phylum Streptophyta; class Pinopsida; order Cupressales; family Taxaceae; genus Taxus; species Taxus chinensis. The sequence continues at coordinate 223,405,520 of CM034151.1, read as the reverse complement.
CACGCTTATCTCTGACATAGAATCCAATTTATCTTCATTGAATGAGAATGAATCTCCGACCTCCATTTTGAATAGATCTTTAAAAGGCTTCAACATATCATCTATTGAAGTATCTTCATTCATTGTTGACACTCCTATCTTGTGTACCTAAACCTTGGCATATATTTACATATTTTTAACATCTTCCTCATATAATTTATGCTCTCTAATAGCGCAGTTCACCATTTCATAGTGAGTGACCAGAGTTGAGACAAGTCATCTAATGCTGAAGAGAATATGCTGTTGATCATTAAGAGGGATGATTTGACCTTTCCCATCTCAATAACCCGCAGATATAAATGATATCAGTGATCCTTATTAGTTTTAATCCCTTCTCATGTTTTGATTATTTTCATGGCCATGACACCCATGTACTTGAATAATGTCAACATTTATGGAAAGCAACACCTTCCCATTTTCTAGGAACATCTTCACCCACTTATCATTTTTTCTTCCATGCATGGTAAACCCTTGTGTTTTTCTGATAGACTCAGGGTATAAGCTACTAATGGGAGTACATTATTCAGCTAAGAGAGAAGTGGAAACATTCATATCCAAGAACACTTGCACATATGAAGTGAGGGTGCTTATATGATCTTCCACTTGATACAACTTCTCCTTGTACTCTTGATATCTCACAAGGAGACAAGTGGAAGAATTTTCAAATAAATGAACATCCACCTCATGTGTTGCTGGGCCTAGGGAAATTTTACTCATCTCATAGTTGGCTGGGGCCATTTCTTCACTGGGCTTGATTACCTTTGGCCTAACTACATCCACAGAATGATTATTTGAGGTGAAATGAAAAACAAAGAAGTCACTTGAGATAATTTTTATTTCTTTCCTTTGAACATCATGGTGATAGTAGAGAAATTGGGAACTGTCACTTGTTACACTTTTTGAACTTCTGTTATGATCATCTTTTGTACCCAAGGAAAGATCTCATTTGTTTCTGGCTCGAAATTTGGCAAGATTACAACTTCTTGTTTTGTTGTGGAGCCTGTTTTCATGTGTGGAAGTGTTGAATACTTTACACTAAAATTAATATACACCCTCAACAATTTTATCACCGAGGTTTGGGAATGGGCTAGGCCCTGAGCAGGGGTCCAGGGGTACAACCCTCGAGATTTTTTTTGGCCTCGAAAAACATGCTCGATATCTTGGGAAACATGCTCTTCTCATATGGGTGGGATTTTTGACCCATAGGTTTATAGGGCGGTTTTGGTCCATGGTTTTGGTACCCACGATATTGTAAAAATTCTTAAGCAGTTTCCTATTAATATGATTTTGGGATTTTGATAGGGTAGACATATAATTATAGATGTGTGAAAGTTCAAGTGTAAATTCAGGAGAGTTTGTTGAGCATAGCTCCAAACATACCTGGGTATTGTATTAAGAGAGAGGTGGCTTGTAATAAAAATATGAGAAAGTTATTATTGGTGGACGTATCCCAAATTGGGTGAATCACGTTACATATTGTCTCTATGTTGTGTTCTATTGTTTTCTGTGCTTTTGTTTTAGATTTTTAATGTTTTATACGTATTAGTTTCTACTATTGCAATTCTGTGTGGGATTGTTTCACATATTTTATCCCTTATTTCCTAAAATTTCTTGCTCTGAATCGGAAGGAAAATCCTGTACAGGTGGAGCTGGTGTGACATCGGAAGACTAGAAACTTGGGGATTTCCAAGGGGATGAGAGGTGAACCAGGTCAATCTCCCCTTAATATAAATCAACTACAAGATCCTCCATTATTCTCACCTTCTTATGTAACCTTATGTAGCGAGGGGCTTCTGGTTCCACTACTTTTCACTTCGAACTTTCCCTTGATTGAGCTGAGTGGGGAGATTTTTCTTTGTCCTTGGAAGATGAATGGTGACATGCCTGCTTATGGAGGGTAGGGAAGTTTGTGATGTGATGAGAGCATCCATATTTCTCTCGAATCAATCTTTTGAGCTTTTATGACATCCTCACTGTGCTCTTTTATATCTCCTAACTCGTGAATACTCAAAACAACTTGAGGGATGGGAGAATATTTCACTTATGGGTATTCCAGATCATATATTTCTATGCCATTTTCTTGAATTCCATATTCATACTAATCAAGCTTAATTTTTCTCATTTTATTGATCGTCATCCTTTTATGATACAGTTCACACAATAATCTTCAATTTGTGGGGCATGATACAATTCAGGAAGGTGAAATGTGTCTGGATCACCTTGGATGTCAAAATATTCCCTTGGGGCATATGAGTGCATGTTCATAGGAGACAAGGAAGCTTCCATGTTGGTGGCTTCATGATCAATTTTGTAAGAGAAAATCCCTAGTAAGATATTGAAAGCAATCAACTTCTTCTTTCTATTCCTCAGTTTACTATTGATATGAACCAGTTGTCTACACAGCTCAATCAACATGATCATGTGGAGAAATTTCAAAACCTGACACTCGTAAATATGAAAAATTTGAAAATTGTATGAAATATGATCCATAAATTTTGATTAGAGTAACATCATGTGGAAACATCCTTGAATGTGGGTTCCCCTACAATAGTCTGACAACATACATTGTGAATCCATTGTTCATTATTATAAAGTGCTGATTGCTTTCTTTTAGGAATAGGTGAGGATATTTATCGTATGTAGGAGAATTTTGAGAAATTTTTTGGGAAAGTATTAGGACCCTAAATGGTATTGTGTTTTCCAAGGCGTAGACTAGGTAAGAGGTCATGAAGAACTTCTTGGAAGCTAACACTGAAGAAATTGGTGATTCAAGTTGGCACTGATGATTTTCCCCCAATCAATTATCTAATTTCCTTTGAGGATTGTGAGAATTAAAATTTCATCCAATCATGAAAATATCTTGTGTTTTATTCTCCCATTACTCAGCTTAGGAGAATGATGGCATCTGAGAAGCCCTTATGGAATTTATTCCGAGAGAGAGTTTTCAGGACACAGGATGGATTCCTTCCTTTCTTCAACCATGAGACAAGAGTGAGGCCTTCAAGATATGATTCATTATTAGACACTAACCTCATGCAGTATCCTTGGTGATCACTACCATGTTGCTCCTGATAGGAATTTGCATAACTTGAGATATTGCTTTTGGCATAAGCACTGCACACACCGAGTTGTCGTTAGGTCTTATGGTTTGGGTGTTTGGATCATAGTGATGGGAGAAAGCCAACACCAACTATGTACTTTAAAATGACATGATGTGGCCAGATGATACATATAATTCGCTTATAAGGACTTTTTCTTCTATTGGCTCTCTTGGTCCACCCAACATTTTGCCTTTGAGGTCTTTTAGGTTCATGTGGGTAACATCACTATCACTTAAATTGGAGCACTGTGATGAAAGATCCAAAACGGGCTTGAGGCTAGAGAATATTAAATTCATATTGATAAAAAGAAACAATATGAGTCAAAATGGAGCTAATATCAAATTTTTTTACTCAAAGTTGGAGCTTTCTATTTTTAGCCATTGGGATCTAGGAGCTGTTATTTTGGGAAAGGTTACTTTTTTTTCTCAGAATCAGTTTTGTGGAATCGTAATCATTCATGGAACACACTTACACATGTTTCATTTCCATTCTAAGAAATTTCTGTTTTTAGAATGTTTCTTTTTTCTTTTTTGCACTTTTTTACTTTTTTTGTCTTGAATCTCCTAGTTTTCCATTTCAGTGTTTTTCTGAGTTTGCAATTTTGAAAGGTTTTTCTATTTTGAGAAATTTTATATTTATAGTAATTAGGAGAATGAGGAACTTACTATTTTTTATAAACTTTTCTTCCAAACCTCAGATTGACAAAAAATCAACTTTTCTAGAATAGGTTTGTCTTCTAAATCCCGTGCTCAAATTTCTAGCTCAAACCATCTATTGGATTGGTGGAAAATTGAAAGAATGAGATCTAGGGTAGACATATAGGGTTTGATGAAATTAAAAATCAAGGTAACCTCTATTTATTTCTTATTTAAGGATCCTTGGAGAGAGAGAGAGAGAGAGAGAAGGAGATGAGAGAGAGAGGAGAGAGGAGAGAGAGATGATGGAAGAGAGACTTCCTTTCGAGAGATGAGGAGGAGAGAGAAGAGAGGGATTGACGAGAGAGAGAGAGAGAGCCTTGATTACTCATTTGTGGTGAGATATTGCATTTTTCCATGGTTTTGGCTTATAGGCAATCTAGTGAAAAACAACATGGTGTCTATAGAAAATAAATATTTTGATTGTTTTTGTAGTAATGAACCTGTATGGATGAAGGAGAAATGGAGAGGGGAAATGTGTTTTTAGTGTTTACAATTTGACAGTAGTTTCTCAAACACACATGTAGAAACAACACGACAATTATTTTTGTAATACTTTTCTTCTAAAGTTCCCTTGTGCTTGGGTAAATTTTTGTGTCCCAACTATACCAAGGTAATGGGACATATAGTGTAAGAAAAATCCCTCTCATCTTGACAAGTGGCGGATGAGGAGGGAGAAAAAGCACTTAAAAATCCCCTGAGGCTTAAATTGGGTCACATGGAGGACTAGATCAAGGCATATGATTGGGAAAATTTTTGTTTCCCAACTATCCCAAGGGGATAGGAAATAAGGTGAAATAAATTTCACCTCATTCTGATGATGAAAAGTGACACTTATTGATTTGTGAAGGCAGAGAGGAGAGGGGGTTGAATAAAGGCCTACGGCGCACTTCCCAAGTTCACATGAGGAATCAAGGGATAGGTTGGGCATGAGGAACATTCTTATCTCCTAACTATCCCTAGGTTATGGGAAACAAGGTGAAATAAAATGTTCCCTCATTTGGTGATGACAAGTGGCATACTGGGATTCGATGACGAGAAGAGTTGAGGATTGGTGCAAAGGGGCTTATCTGACTAGTCTGAGCTCTGTTTGGGTCACATGATGGTCCAAGGGTTTATTTTGGGCTTGGGAACATTTTTATGTCCTAACTGTCCCAAGGGGATGAGATAGTATGTGTGAGAAATCACACCATCACATGGTGACAACATGTGTCCACCCAAAATATTGGCTAAGTCCCAAAGCATACCTTGGAGAGAAGCTTGACGACAATGTATCTGGAGCATCCATAGGTATTTTAAGGAAATTTATATGATTTATAATGGATTTTTTTTTTATAATACTGGGATGCGTATAATGTTCTTGTTCTTCTTTCAACCCCCTAAAATATAGCCTGTGTTCACGGGACCATAGGTTATGCATGCTAAAAATAGATTGTGGGAAGAAGTTATTATGTCTTGTGAATATTCTAAAACCAAAATCATTTATATCTCTAAAATATTATTGTAATGGTATATTTTTTGACTTTCAACTCATTTCGGATCTCCCAGAATCACTTCTCGAAGCTCAGGTGCTATTTTGAATTGTAAGCTCATTCACCTTCAAAGATCCACTTTTGTTGAACTTGTCCCAAAACCTCTTAAACCTTAAAAAACATTCCAAAATCAATTGAAAAATGTTCATATCTCCTTAAAACCATTATTCAATGGATTAGGGTGTTCATCTGTACTCTGAGGGATGCGCACCTTCCTTAGAAAGGATAAAAATAGCCATTCCTAAGCCTCTTAAAATGTTAGGTAAAATTTAGTTTACCTTGGTTAATTATGCATTTAGTTTAGTTAATTATTAATTAAGGGTAAGTTGTTATTAATCATTTATTATTTGTAATTGGGAATAGTTTTCCCGTACATGTATTTTTTCTTTATTTTATTTGTTATATTGTTATACTGTTCAAAACCATATATTTTTAATTTATATATGCGTGGGATTATTTATTGTTGCACTATTGCAACATCCCGTTTGTCCATACCTAGCTATACAATTCTTATAAGAATTGTAGCACTCCATTGTAATGTTGGAATGATTTCACATTAATGAAATTATACAAGATTCCATCCCTGTTTGTGAAATTACATTTGATATGAGAGTAGGAATTTGGACCTGTGAAGCAACAATGGGTTAGAGAGAGGTTGCAGTAGGAAGAGAAGTGTCTTGGACAAGAATTTACTTTCTAGGAGAGCTTATGTTGCCTCCAAAAAATTTCCAGACATCCCTACATCCCCACAACCCCATCTTCCATTCTAGGTGTTTGGGACGCAAATTGTTTTTTGCACTGGTTCACCCTGCACTAGGAAAAATTTGCTATAGGAATAGAATTTTTTTTTTTACCCATCCAAGGGTTTTACCTCTAATTTAGAGGAACAATTTAGTCTCTGATATTTTTATCAGACCTCTACATTTATAGGTATATCTAGTTTTGGAGGTCGATCATTGGTCACACATTGCTTGAAATTGGTCGGACCAAGTTGCTCTATATGTTGGCGAGTTGAGCCCACTCATCACCGACCGAGTGACCTGTACTGCACTGACCGAGCTATTCGAAGGGCCTTGCATCAAGTTGCATGTGAATTGAGTATTTCTCAGCGATCAAGCTCATTTAGAACCCCTATCTTTGTAAAAAAAGAATTGATCGAGCTCATGTAGAACCCATGTCTCTGCAAACAAAGAAGAATCCGAGCTCATTTTCACACGATGACGAGTTGAAAAGGCTTCTCATCGAGATCCATCAAAAAATGGTGTCAACCTCCCTGCATTGAGCTCCATTCTACAACTGCGAGCTCCACCTCTGATGTCAACCCATTGCTAACGCCAAACGATCTTGCATACAACCAAGATGGAGGATCAATCAACAATCGGCGGAGAAAATAATACACGACCTATAGTTGCATTACAATACATTAGCATTGCAAAGAAAAACAAAATGATGATTACTTTGTAAATTAAAGAAATAGTAGAGATCCTTAAGCACCCACACAAAGGAAATAACGACAGAGTAAAATATTAAAAAATTGATGTAAAAGGAGATACAGAGACTCAAATACATGTTTAAAGTAGAAAACCTAAATCAACTCCAGTCGCAATCCACGTGGAGCTCCATTCCAGCTATGCCACAATTTTCAAAAGGTGAGTTGATTTTCAACTTTAATAAATACAATTTGCTTCGTTTTATTGTGCAAGCGCACTATGTGCCAAGGTGGTTAGATTGATAGACTTGGGGAGGTGAGGTTTGGGGTTCAACCCCCACCCCCAACTCATTTTTTAAATCAATTAGAATTTGGTAGAAAAACTAGTGAAACTGCCAACTTTGGTTGAACATTTAGTGGAAAAACCTCAGCTAGATAGCTTAGTTATCACTAAACCTGCCCCTAAATGTATAGTGAGAAAAACACTATTTTAGGGCAATTTTCTTCCTAGACCTCTTGTTTTTTCATTTCGAGCAATTTTTGTTGAAGGAGGTATACCTAAAAATTGCATTTTTAGCTATTTTTTTGCAATTTTTGGCATAAAGGGTCATATTGGGCTCCGAAGGCCACCAGCGCCCACAATTTTTTTTTTGCTTGTCATTCAATTTTTAAAAAAATTTCAATGTAATTTGTATACTTCAGTATATTATACTAATTTTCAGGTTGCCATAGTCAGACAAAAACTTTGTGACAACTTAGAAACTAGTAGAATATTGTACTAAAAAATAATAAAATTTGGTTCAAAAACACTCACAAGATCCTAGATCTCTTTCACAGGGTTCGGTATATAGAGTACCTCTGGGAAGTGCTTACGGGTAAAGCCATCATGACTCTACTGCAATTAATGCCTAATAAAGCTACAACAATGTTGTTTGGGCATCGGCCCTTTAAATCGATTGGGAGTAATAAGGACACAATGCACACACTATGAGCCTTCCCATCCATCTATAAATGATTTCAGGACACAAATCCAGATTGAGAAATTATCTAAGTATATAGCGAAGTTAGGCATGCTTATAAGGATATTTCTTTTAGCCGGTGTTAATAATCACACAGAACCCTTTCAGTATTGTCTTGGCACCACTCATCAAATTATTACATGTATGTTAACATCTCTTTCACGTACCTCTGGGTATATAGAAAGGGAAAGCTTCTTCCAAGTACAACAGAGTATATTAGAAGGACGCATATATAGAAAGGTTTGGTATATCAGACTGAAGGAATATACATTGGGAGACCTTATACCTGGAGTGATAAGAGCCTAACCCTGTTAGGGATTTCTGAAAAATGGGCACCAATGCCCCCAAATTTTTTCTTCCTGATTCACAACTACTAAGAGGAAACAACTATGATGTATGGAAGAAAAAAATCAAGACAAAAATTGAGTTTGAAGAGATCTGGCCTGTTGTAAATGGTACTTTGACTAGATCATACTGATATGATACAACAATGACAATTTGATAAAGTAGAGTAGAAGGCCAAATTCATCATCTTGTTTGGAGTGTCTGATGATGTGCAAACCCACATTCGAGATGCCAAAACAACTAAAGAAGTTGGGACAACTTAAACATGGTATACGAGGCCAAAAACAAGAATTTCATTTTGAATTTACAGAGTCAGTTACACACACTGAACTTTTATCAAAACGAAAAAATTTAAGCTTTCTTGAGAAGATTTGCAAAGTTGAGGACTTCACCTCTATCCCTTAGAGAAGTAGTCACAGTTGAAGCTCTTTTTCCCATTATTCTAAGAGCTCTCCCTTCTTCTTACCACATTTTTGTAACAACACTAAACTTGTTAGATACAAAAATTAGTTTTGAAAAACTAGTAAACCTACTGCAACAAGAGGAAGCTATGCATAATAAGGATGATGAAGATGAGCAGGAACTTTCTTCTCATCAAAAATGGAAAGGAAAATATAAAGTAAAACCTATTTCCTATCAAAAGTCCCAAAATCAGTATCAGCATCAAGGGGACAATCAACAGAAAAAGAAATGTCCAATTTGTAAAAGAGGACATGACCTAAAATATGTTGGTATAATACTTACAAGAATGGTTCATCAAGCTACTCTGGACCTCCACAACAACAATCTCACAAGGGAAATTCTAACTACAATCAAGGGCATAAAAAGGGCAACAAGAAAAGAAAACCCTATCAGTAAGGAAATATTACTGAGAAATAAGAGCAGTCAGATAATGAAGACTACTTGTACACTTCTCAATAAAGTGAACCTTCCACGTCATCTAGTGATGTCTAGTATGTTGATTTGGGAGCCACTCAACACATGACCATCCATAGATAATGGTTTACTTCAATGAGGAACATGCCTTCAAAAAACCATGTTTTTTTGGGTGATGATTCTTCATATACATTTCAGGGGATTGTTAACATTTCTCTACCCCTTGGTTCATGTAACTATAGACTATCATATGTATTATATGTCCCTAGGTTAACAAATAATTTTCTTTCAAATAGTAAACTCCTAGATCACAACTTAGAAATTGACTTTGTTAGTAATTCTGAAAATAAAATGTGTTTAATTCGAAACAAATAAAGAGGATCGAAAATAGTTGCAAAATCCTCTAATGTGGGACGTATGTTCTAGCTTTATTTTGTCCATAGAGATGATTAGGCACTTGTGGCTAAGAAATTTATATCTGCATAGTTGTGGCATCAGAGACTTGGTCATGTTAGTTTCAAGTATCTCAAGACACTTTTTCGATGCAATATGGTACATGGTTTACCATATCTTTAGAAAGATATGTATACAAGTGTCCTCACTACCTAGCAACAAAACAACACAGAGCTTCATTCCAGAAGAGTACTTATCAAGCTCATGGTAAGCTTGATTTGCTTCATAACGATCTTTGCAGTCTGATGTAACTGAGTCAGTCTAGATATCAATACTTCATGCTTTGTGTTGATGACTATTCAAGAAAAATATGGATTTTTTGTCTTTGCGTAAGAAAAGTGAAGCTTTTGAAAACTTTAAGAATTTTAAAGTAACTATTGAGAATGAAACGGGTCGTCACATCAGAACTCTCCTCTCAGATAGAGGGGTGGAATTCACTAGTAATGAGTTCAAATACTACCTAAAATCTCATAGGAATTAATTGACAAATTCCTCCACACACACTGCAATAGAATGGTTTTATTGAGAGAAGAAATCGTACTATCATGGAAATGGTGTGATGCATGATAAATGACTTTGGACTAGAAAATACATTATGGGAATAAGAAATAAAGACAACATTGTATTTGTTGAAAACATAGTTCCCATAGTTTCTCTTGACGGAGTAACACTAAAAGAAGCATTGTCAAAAGGGAAACCATCTGTTGCACACCCTTAGAGTATTCAGGTGCAAAGAAAGTATACATATACCCAAGTAGAACATAAATAAATTAGACATGAAGTCACATAAACTCATTTGTATTGGCTATAATGACTAAACTCTTGGGTATAGATTGATGGATCCAAATACTAGGAGAGTTTTCACCAGCATAGATGTTGAGTTCTTTGAGAAGAAGGAAGTACAGTCTCCTCCTCAAGAATCACCTGATATAGATTCTTCACCAGTTGTAAAAAATGAAGCTGATGTTCCCAAAAATGATGAAAGTGATGATGGGGATGCTGGTGATGATTAGATAGAATCACAACCCATGGGAATAGTTCATCGTATGCCCAAGTGGTATACTAACATGTTACGAGATGAAAGAATGGAAGCTCTACTAGATGCATCCACCCCTAGACCATGGACTCGTAGTAAAGAAAGAGAAGAAGTTAAATTTTCTTTGATGAGTAGAGTTATTGAATTTGATTAACCCTCTACAGTCTAGGAAACCCTATAGTCAAAATATTGGAAAGATGCCATGGATTCTGAATATCAGTCAGTAATGAAAAACAATACTTGGTAGCTTGTCGATCTTCCACCAGGGAAGAAAGCCATTGGATGCAGATGGATATTCAAAATGAAGTATAAATCAGATGGGATAATGGACAAATATAAAATGAGACTAGTAGAAAAGGGGTATACACAAAAAGAAGACATTGACTACAAGGAGACATTTTCTCCCACAACTAAGATCAAAATGATCAGAATGATCTTTGCTCTAGTTGACATAGTTTGATTGGAAAGTTCCATCAAATGGACATAAAAAGTGCCTTCTTGAATAGATATTTACAAGAAGAAGTCTATATGACTCAACCTGAGGGTTATGATGTGCCTAGTCAAGAAGCAAAGGTATGTAGACTCAGGAAATCTCTGTATGCCCTCAAAGAGGCACCCCAGAGAATGGTACATCAAAATTGATGAGCATCTCGTACAAGATGGATTTGTTAGAAATCCATATGATCCCAATCTTAACCTCAAAAATCAAGGGGGGAGATTGTGATTGTGATTGTTATTGTCTATGTCGATCATCTAGTCATCATTAGTAGTTCAGTGAGGATGATCAATGCAATGAAGAAATATCTTAATTGATCATTTGACATGAAGATCTTGGGGTAATGCACTATTGTCTTGGATTGTAATTATGGTAGAAAGAGAATCACATCTTTTTTTCTCAGATGAAATATACCAAGATGATGCTCGAGAAATTCAGGATGATGGATTGCACACCGATTTATATGCCTACGGAGAAAAATTGTAGGATGATCTCGTTCAAATCCATCTCCTGAGGTAAATGCCACTCTCTATCAGTAGTTGATTGGGAGTCTCATTTACCTTGACCTATACTAGACCAAATATCAGACTTTGTAGTGAGATATCTATCTAGGTTCATGTAGGAACCAAAAAATTTTCATTAGAAAGAAGCAAGGCACATCTTGATATATCTCAAAGAATCAGTGGATCTTGGTCTAGAATACAATAAGAACAACAACTTATTCTTGTCAGGATATTCAGATTTAAATCATGTAGGCAATATTGATGACATAAAATCCACTTTAGGGTTTTTGTTCTTTATGGGATCTAGACCAATATCATGGGGAACCAAGAAAAAACACTTTATTTCTCATTCTTCCACAATAGCCAAGTATCATTCTACAGGAGAAGTTGTCTGTGAATAATTTTGGCTATGTCACATACTCAAAGGAATTGGAATACCATAGGAAAAACCATCCACCATGTATGTTGACAATGAAGGTGTTATCATACTTTTTCACAACCAATTTATCATGAAAGAACAAAACACATTGAGGTATAGGTACATTTCATATGAGATCATGTCTTGAAGCACAATATATAGCTTCATTTTTGTCCAACAGTTGAATAATGAGCATATATATTCACGAAGTCACTTGCACGTGACAAGTTTGAGTAGTTCATAAAGTTCCTCTCCTCATCTCTTGAGGCAATGCAAAATTAAGGGGGGGAATGTTAAGTAAAATTTATTTTAACTTGGTTAATTATGCATTTACCTTAGTTAATTATTAATTAATGGTAAGTTGTTATTTATCATTTATTATTTGTAATTGGGAATAGTATTCCCATACATATATTTTGTCTTTATTATTATTTTTATATGGTTGTACTTTTCAAAACTATATATTTCAAATTTATATGTGCATACGGGATTATTTATTGTTGCACTGTTGCAACATCCCATTTGTTTGTACCTGGATGTACAATTCCTATAAGAATTGCAACACTCCATTGTAATGTTGGAATGATTTCACATTAATATAATTATACAGGATTCCATCCCTGTTTGTGAAATTACATAAAAAGTATGCTTTGAAAGGTAGTCTCAGAAGCAATTGAATGAAATTATTTGCCTAAATCACATATGGAAAAGGTTGATACAATAAACAAGACCACTTAAAAGGGTAGTATAGGCCCAACACAGGGGATGGGTTAATTTAGAAGAGGGCTTAGGAGGACTCACAATCAAAAAATTTGTTACTAGGATTTCAAATTTGAATTTTTCCCAACAAAAACACATGACAAAAACAATATAATTATATATTTATTTTATGAACAATTTTAAAATAACACTATTTTACATTTTTGAAGGATAATATTTGAAAATGAACGTGACCTAAAAATTGTTTGACAGACATAGGTGGTCATTAAATTTAATCTGGCTCACAAATCATCTAACAAGTCATTGTCTTCTGAATTAGAATCTATGTTAAATGTTTAAGACATTATGTACATCCCCACATCATTGAACTTGTTTTGAGATAAAATTTGTTAATATTTTTTGACTTCTTGATGATGAATCATCCTTGTGGATGGTGTGTGCCAAAACACCATTTATATCAAATATTATCAGTTTCATGTTGCATGTGTTCTTATCTACAAAGTTGAAGAAAAAAAAATCAAATGGGTTAGGGTAGTGAATTAATCCAAAAATAAAACATGTCATTTTTTATTTTTATATTAAAAATATAATAGCTGTGGGTGGTAAACTAGGCAAAACACCAAAGGGCATTCCTCATTTCTTATTCTACTAGGAAATTGTTTTTGTAGAATGTTTTTGAATGGAATGAAATGTTTCAGGGTGATGAATATTTATAAACCTTATTGTGTTGGAATCACAATGGAATGAGGGGGGGTGGGTGAATGATTTCTTCAAAAACTTATTCAATTTACCATTCATCATTCATTATCATTTATACATCTATTCAATCAACCATGAACCATATGTGTGTTTACTTAAAAATAGAAACAACCATACACAACATAAAAAATAAAGAGAGTACACAAGAACACAAAATTTAGGTGGGAAACCCTCAAGGGGAAGATAAATCCGCTAACAAAATTGTATGATATTACTCACAATAAATCAAATTTAGTGAATCACCAGCTTCACAAGGAACATAAACCCCTAGTTTAATAGAGCACCAACTCTACAAGGAGCACCGACCTCTAATTTAGAGAAGCACCCACTCCACAAGGAGGATACAACCCCTTAAAATGAATCAAGAACAAACTCAAATAATCCACCTGAAGATGAAGATCTCTGATTTTTTTTTCTACCACAACTAATGGAGATCACTAATTTTAGCTCATTCATATCATCTTCAAAGCCCTCATTCCACTCAACTCTCTCTATTATTCTTATTTCATGGACTTGTATTGGCTTTAAAACCTTGCTCACATGCCCTCTAAAACATTTATTCACCCCGTAACACAAAATCCTCTAAACTCTGAAATCATGCATTCATATCTTGTTCACATCTTTCATGTATGGCCGTGGCACTTTTCCATCTCAAGAGAACTAGCATTCAAAAATAAACCAAAACAAGCTTACTTAAATATGGTTTTCTTCTTCTAAAAAATGCACCATAGGTCAGGTGCTATTCATATTATCTATATCAACCATTTCATACTTAAAAATACCAGTACACATTCATAAAAACATGGTCACATATGGACCCATATAGGTCGTCCATGACCAAAACCATCTATATTGTACCAAACTTGCTCAAAACCCCATCACATAGGATGAGCTAAAATCCACAAATACCAAAACCATGATTAGTCAAGCTCACAAAATTCATCATACATGTGTAATATGACATATAAGAACATCATCCATGGTTGTTCACATTTATCTTTCACTAATAAAATTATTCATAACATGGGCATAAAAGGCCCATATCCTTCACCAAACAATTGTTTCCAGGACTCTGTCTTCTACCTTTGGATCTTAAACATCACACCAAAATGATACTCAACTATGGAACATGACTAAGTTCTAATTGGAATCCCATTAGAGCCTTTAGATCACATAAATCCAAGCTTTCTATAGCTCATGAAACATCCATATGATGCAAACCACACTCAACTGTACTCTTCGCTTCACCAAATTGAGTTGTTCATAAATGCAGTTTTACAAATTCAACTGGTTTTCACCCTTGCTGACACTTTATAAGACCTCAAAATTCCTTAAATAAGGAATAAAATCCATCCCTCATTAACTCTCCAAGGTGATATCAATAATCATCCAATCTAATCCACTTGATGCATCATCTACCTCAATCTTTTAGCTTGAGCAATCTTGTCCTGAAAAACCAAACATAACTTCTTCATCACAAACTGAGTTGGATGACCCATCAAATCTTAGTCATCAAAGAGACAAAACATATACTGACTAGAAATGAACCTATGAATCATCTTTCCATAATATATCAAATTTCCTTCCAAATCAAAGTGGAAGGCCTTCAACCAAGTCCAATCTCTGTAAACGTACTTATTTATGCTTTCTAGGACTCAAGAACTAGACTTGAACTCAACTTGTTCCATCATACTCAAAAATCACTTAAAATATTAAACCAATAGCATTTAAAAACCCTTATACATGATTTCTAAGCACTCATAACACATTCAACCAATCTTGAACAACTCATAATTAGTCACTTTACCCTCATGAAGACTACTCAACACCCTGCTAGACCAAGCATCCTCTAGATTTTACCCTCAAAGAATAGGTCATAACTTCTTACATACCATATCCCAATACACAAGTTTGATATACCATTGTCCAAATCTCTCTGAAACTAGGATTCACAAAAAAACTTTAATGAGAGTCCTAACTCCTCTTAGGTAACTCCTGCAAAATGTCATTTTTACCACAAACTACTCCAAACTGCCCCAAAAACTAGTTTTCATAAAGTAGGGCACACTTTTCCCTTTTTTCACTCAAAACATGACTCTGAAACCTATCATGGATATATATAATAACTCCAAGGCTAAAATTAATTCCATTTATTCTTTATCCTTCTTTGGGATAACTTTTTCTTGAAACTGAACATCTTCATAAAAAAGCATTTTCAGGTAGGGTCCACATACTGTCACATGCACTAATACACCTTTCTAGAAAGCTAGAAGAATCCTCTACAACATCCAATTATAAATTTTGTCAAAATTAATCAAGATTGATTCAATACACACTTTTCTTCTCCAAGTCTCTCTTGATATAGGGTTTAACTAAGGTTTCGAAGCAACTTTATCTTCTTAATAAACGTTCATAAAAACATGACGATCAAACTACCTCATTATTTTTGTGAAACATTCTTAGTTCCATATAAAAAAATACTGATAAAGAACTATGGATCCCCATGCATAGCACACAATTCACAGCGAGCATCAGAAGGTTAACTTTTGTCTTCAAAAATACACACTCTGAAACATCACTCAATTTTTACCAAAACTTGACATATCTTGCAAAATATTCTTTAGAACTTTGACCTGAAACTTGTCCCATGAAGCATCCTGAAAACATCCTCTCACTGATCCATATTCATAATATAGATCCAAATAGCTCTGAAAAACTCTAACCAATCCTAAGACTTACCCATGTGCTTATCTTGCATGTTTCACACCTATTTGCTTCCCAAGGACCTCATGACAAGCACCTCCAAACTACTGAGTGCTAACCTGAACAGTGAAACTCACCATACACTTTATATACACCATCACCATGCTTCTTCCATGCTTGGAAAAGACTAATCAACTACAAGTATCACATACCTCCATACTCATTCTACATGCTCCGATGGATAGCAATGGGACTGTAATGACCTGACTCAACAATTACATTCTCATGACAGTGACCATGTTGACCTCATGCAGACTCATAGTACACATATAACACATGATACCAAACCTTGTTTTGACCTCATGCAAACATTATCAATCAACTCAAGGGAGGACTCATACCATGACTCTACACAGCTTAACCATACACCAAGACCTTGTGAGACTTCACCAAACTCAGTCACTACCAATCAACCTTCATACTTGACACTGAATGACACCTCACAGAGACTCATATGACACTCATGACACCATTTCCCATAAATGGACTTGAAATCAAGTGACAACACATAACCCACGATGGCTAACAATATCCCCCCTTTGTCATTGATGGCAACCACCTTTAGAAACATTGATGACAACCACCTTCAGAAACATTGATGGAAACCAAGAAGACCAAACACATCCACATGACTCTTTTCCTATGTTTCGGATGCTTCTTCCCCCCATTGACATCTATGAAAAAGTCCATTGTAATAACCACTAGACATGGAAAATGACTAACACATGACTGAAACACAATGGAAATCAGTGCACAAAACACAACTTACTTGACTCAAATAGCCCCCCATGGGACTAAAATATGGCTCCTTTTGGACTCCTATCAAAAACATATGAGGGATACCATGGACCTGTAATGATCCTAAAAAATAGCTCCCCATGCAAATGTGATTCTCTCCAATTTTGTCTTCAAAACATGTTTCATTCAGCACTCTTATAGGTCTATACCATGTTAAACAAAAAAATTTCCTTCATATGATATCATGCCACACTTTAGAACCACTATCCCTAAACCTCATGTTTTAAGTCCAAAAGCATGAAAATATTCTCCAAGCCACGGACTCAATCACAACCACACTAAACAATACTCTCTAAGATTCTCCCCCTGGGACTATACTATCATATTCATCTAACTAAAACCACAAAAATTAGTTTTCTTACCCTATTCCTTCAAGCCAACTTGAGAGATACTACAGACACTTACCATCATTGTCCCTGAAGTGCAATATTTCAGTGATCTCATAGCCATCTTATCATACAGCTATTGAATTGCTTGTGACCATATGACATGGTCATCTCCTTTAGACAATCATGATACATGGTAAATATGCTTATTACACCTAACCATAAACATCTTCTTAGCATCTTTCTTACCTTATTGAGAGCTCAATCAAGCTCCCCCTTCTTCAAGATACTTATACATTGTTGAATACTTATGAGAATTATAGTCAAACACCTTCATACTATTCAATACAAAACTCAAGAATATGCATCATACAGACCTTGCTATAATGGGCATTTCCTTCTAGATTTAGAGTGAATTGAAAAGACACTTCAAGTTACACTTTATAGACCATCGTTTGTAAGGTCTTAGCATGTATAGAGATTCCTTAGGAAACCCTGGTCATACACCCTAAGATAGCTTCATTTATCTACTTTAAGGTACCTATAGTTGCTTCAAGGTGAATGAGTATGAAGCTTCAACAATGCATGGATACATAATCAATTAGCTATTGCATCATATCATTGTTATTCATAAACAAATATTGACTAGTTCCCTGTAACTATGATGCTAGAACCTTCCTGATTTGAAATGGATTCATAAAATCAGTGACCTAATCCCTGTCTTGAACACAGTTCTTTAGAGAAACTGAAGAGCACCTATAGACCTGTAGGGTATCATCACAATCTCTGATTATGGAGCAACATTCATACAACTAGTAATTTCTCAAAATTACTACAAGCATTCCTATAAACCTAAAACATGTGGCATTAGGACTTCAACTTTTGAGATTATGATAGGAACAATGATTCAGATCAACATAGGCTACTATAAGTTCACTTCTATATGAACTTAAGATGCACACTTTATAAATCATGTACACAGATTTTTTACATCAGTACAGACCCAATTGAAAAGTTCAAAATATCATCTGTAACATATCATGATGAGAGTCCATATGTCCTGCAAAATATAGGTCATCATCATTGATGTCCAACCTAGCTCACTTTAACACTATCAAAACATATCTAAACACCTCATAGCTTACCACAATTCTTTGAATAAAAAATTCCAACTTGCATATCGGACCTTTAGGCTCTGTGTTTACTTCAATAGAACTTACCCTCAAATATTCGTACATGATGATAACATTCACAGACATAGTCCATAACCAATAGTTTTTTTTTTCATCTTTCTTGACACCTATAGAGAAAGATTTATGGACCTTGAAACCCTCATGTTCAAACTAGAACTAATCTTGAAGATCCATCAAGATTATCTTGTTCAGTTTAATATTGTAGGCTCAGAGTCAACAATTCATAATGACTAGATTTAGAGATATCATTTTCATACTTACAGCTATTGTGTCTATTTCAAGAGACACATGCTTAGAAGACTTGATAATACACCAAGATCTTGTAAAAAATGGCTTCAATAGACCTTACATCCAAGACCTTACACCTTCATACAACTGTAGTCATGACCATTTGACACTAACATAGACCTCTTATCACCCATTCCTTAACACTTTTCTTGAGATAATGGTATAGACTTCACAATACAGCCATCTTAATGAGAATTTTACATACCTTCCATCTTTCACAATCTTGAATAGGACATCATAGGGCTATTTAGGTAGTCATTACATGTCATTATGCATAAACCAAAGTCAACTCAGCCCTTGAAATGTTGTTATAAACTAACACGCTTTAGCCTCGAGGATTGATCATAAACCATCTTGACATATGAGCATACCCAAGGTACACTATTCCTTTTGTATTTGATGCACCTGTCTTGTACACTATTAAGACTTGTATTCTACTTTGATTTGAACTCATATGATCGTATGCAATCCATCCTTTTAGAACTGTTATAATATCTTGATGCCAAAAGTGCACTACCACATTTTGATGTTCAGAATCATACTAAACAGACTTCTGTAACATAGTGAAGACACTGATACATACCTTGACATACTTGACACCATGATACTGAGTACTCACAGGACAATTAATAAACTATGGATGCACACTACACACACATACCTTACTTCTGGAAATCAGATTATCACTCTGAGCATCTAGCCATATGCTTTGCATATCAGTGAGAACAACACCTTCTTAGATATTGATGCATTTCACCATGATCGTGATTCATCATTCAAGCCTTCATTGTACTCAGATGTAGGTCATCTTCAATTCAACCTCTTTAAATCCTTTAGCATCAGTTCGCATTGCATCGGACTGAGATTTCTTCATTGTAGATCTCAACATACATAATCTTAAGAACATTATGACCTTTTATACAGGTATCAACTATGTCCTCATAACATTACCTAACATTTGAGTCTTATACTTCACATGATATGTTACAAGCATAGCTTTTCTTGTGTCATAATGAGCACTCCATAACTTCTTCCATCTTTCCTCAGAACTGGTTCACAAAGATTATGAGCTTCAAAACCATCTATATCTATACATTTTCAAGCTTGGCATACCTTAGTCACATTGTACCTTCATAGGCCCTCAACACCTTGGATTGACATGACTCTTGCATCTTCACAGTCTACAAATTCTTCACATGAGAATTCAAAATTGCACAGTTAAAAACTTCATATACTTGATTGACCTTTTAGGGATTGATGAGAGTAAGATTAACTCTTGAAATTGAATTAGTTATTTGAACCTTTTAAACACTTGAGGCAACCTTCACTAATCATGTATGCAATTTTTACACCAACCTTGAATCCTTTTTATCATCAAGAAAAATTTTACACAGTCAATTCTAAAACTATCATGTTGCATAACCCCTTATTGGATACTTCTCATACTTGTACTTGTTCTCATGGATATGGAACCATCTCTTAGGTGATATAACACAAACTTATTTTCTCTAACAAACTCTTACCTTTATTGCATACATTGACTAGACTCATGATCATAGAAAATTAGTAGTAAAAACCATTTGACACGCTCATTGAGACCACTTCAGGACATAACTCAGAAGCACAAAATCTTGATAGAGACACCATTTTGCAATGACATGACACTTTTAAAATACCTTACACATAATTAAACTGAAAAAGGAATTATAATGTTTCTTTCATGCCTTACATGATAACTTAGACTGAGGGTATGCCTTGATTGACCCTTTTCATTGATAAGAACCAATTGATATCTCTTCAAACAAACTTATTTATGAATGGAACTGGACAAAATCATGTATATCATGATTTCTCCTTGAAAGATCAACCCAAGACCTTAAATCCTATCATACTCTCTTGAACCTTAAAAATGGCACTAAAATGGATGGAGACCCAACTTATTTTGATAAAAATATAGAAACACAGACTCTTGTACCTTGATAGAATTTAGAACAAGAATATGGAATCAAGAATAACTTCTGAGACACAAAAATTGTCAACTTGAAATACTTAAAGTCATCAAATAATCTTGACAGTGACAACAACACTTGAACTACTCTAGATGACTAGGAAATTCTCCAAACCCTTTTCACACTTAGACATTAAACTCACTCTCAATTATGCTAAGACCAAGAACATTGTACAACATAAAAGAACTTGAAGCTCGTGAATAAATCATTTCCCATAACTTATTATTCTTGAAGTTTCCCAAACTCCAAGATTTCTCAACCTCTTATGTACTGAAGCATGAAGACACATGTGATCTTCTTCAATTAAAGAAAACATGCTTCCTTGACTGGACATGGGCTTGTTGACCTTGTTTTCCAACTTGATAGCATTGAAATCCTCCTTGATAGAATTCATACTTTGCATAGCCAGCCGATAATAATTACTCTTGACTTTTTTTGTTTGATCAACATCCTTCTTGATCATAGGAGAAGACCTAACAATGAACCTATTCTTGCTTTGACAAAATATTGCTATATACCCAAATTTCTGATAATGGAAACAAATAACATCCTTCTTTCTTCTTGGATCATAAATACTTAGATTTCATCCATAATCCTTGGCCTTATGCCCAAACTCACAACATGAATAAAATTCACCTTTGAAGAGACCTACATCATCCTTAGGAGACCTCCTCTTGCAATATCTAGCTCTACGACCAAAATCATGAAAAACAAAGCAATATCCATGGAATGAAAAACCATTCCTCATAGCATTAGGTTGTCTAACTGGGTTAGACCTTCTCAAATCATCCTTCTTGGTCACCTTCATATCAGATTTAGTACTTGGACAAACATCACCATCACTCTCCACATGTTTTGCTTCAAACCCTAGACTCGTTTTTTCACTATCCACCATTTGGAATTCTAAAATCCCATCAAGAGCTTCAGATATCTTCTTAATTATCTCATACATCTTCAACCTACCAGATGCACTCTCCAAATTTGATTCTAGGGATTTCAATTTTTCTTCATCCATGGAATAAGCTTCTTCTTTATCCTTTAGGGTTTTAGACATACTTTCCACTTGAGATTTCAAACCCTTGATGGCTTGATCATGCTCTATCTCCATATCCTTGATCTGATATTGGTAGGCATTATTCACCTAATGAGCTATTGAATTCCTCTTCCTTAATACTATTTCAATATCTAAAGACTTACCCATTTCTTGTGCTTCATAAGATATCCTTCAAGTTGCTAAACTTGCTTCACAAGAACCTACTCTAATACCAAATTTTAGAATCATAATGTACTGAGAGGGGGGAAAAATCATTCCTTAAAAAAACTTAAACAATTTATAATTTTTTATTAAACCATAAACCATTCATCCATTCATTAATGTGTGCAAATCACCATACAACATATATTCAAATAACCATGAACAATATAGAGAACACCATAACACAAGATATAAGTGGGAAACCCTCAAGGGGAATAAAAGCCACCGATTTTTTTTTCTAATATTACACACAACAAATACTCAAGTGAATATTTCACATCACAAGATATTTCTTTAGTGAGGAACCAACCCCACAAGGAGCACCAACCCCTAAACCCTTATTGATTTTACTCACAACAAGAGACTTGCATGGATATAACACATCACACAATATTTTTGTGATAATATCATTGATGATATGCTGTAACAACTCAGCTAATGGTGATCACAATATTTAGCTCTAAACACTTTTAAACCCTTGCTCAAACCTTAGGTCTTCAAACTTACACAAACTTAATCTTTCTTCACTTTTTAATTCATCAAAAACTTGCACACATGATTATTTTCATTCTTCAACCTGTGACACACTTTATCATCTCTCAAACCATGCTCACACACCTGCAAAAACTCTCTCACCTAGGTCACACTTTTTGCACACACTCCATTAGCCCACAAAAACACCCAAAACTAATGTTTTTATAAGATATCCTTCATTTAAATTCAAGAGAGGTCAGTTTACCTCATTTATTTTGACCTCATTATATAAAAAAATCCCATAAAATTTATCAAAAATAGTCACAAGTGACCCAAGTAGGTCGGCTTAGTAAAAAAACCACTTATCATTCACCAACAATCCTCAAGATCCCATCATTAGAATGAGAAAAATATTCTAACACCAAAACTATTTTTATTTAAGATCTAAAAAATCACCACACATGTGTAATATGACATTTAAACATCATCCATTGTTAAAATTTACATGAACCATTCAAGTTATTTCATTTAATGGGCCTAGTGGCTCATTGCCTTCACAAAACACCTGTTTCCAGCCCTTGTCTTCACCTTTTGGCCTCAAGATAACCCAAGAACACATCAAATATGTAATGTGACCACTAAATGGAAATACCAATACCAAAACCTATAGAACACTTATAATCAAATTATATCTCATGAAACAATCACATGTTCAAACGACATCAATGTTTTCCTTTACCAAATCAAGCTAGCCAAAAAGTAGTTTTACAAATGCAACTAGTTAACACCATTCCTGAAACACTTCTAACTTGATTCAATGCATGAAAAATTCATCCCTCTTAACTTTTAAGGTGATATAAATCATCATCCAATCCATTTCATGCACTAACCAACTCAATCTTTCATTAAAAATAGTTATGTCCTGAAAAGCAAGAAACCTTCTTTCTCACAAACTGACCTGGAAACCACATCAAATCAAACCATCATGACACTAAACTTGTACCAGTAGAAATATATCTGAATTAAATTTCCATAACATATTGTAACTCCTTCCAACTCCAATTGGAAGGCCTTCAACCAAGCTGATCTTTGTAAACTACTTCACATGTCTTCTTGGACTCAAGAACTGAGTATAAGCCCAACTTTCTCCATCACACCAAAACACACTTCCACACTAAAAAAAGCATGGAACACCCTTATATATGATTCCTAATTACTCATAAACCTTCACAAATCATGAATGACTCAAACCATCACTTACCTCATGAAGTGACTTTACACCTTGCTAGATAAAGCATCCTCCAAACTTGTCCCTTACAGAAAAGATCATAACTTTTTCATTCCTTATCAAAACAGCAAATTTTATATTCACAACACAACTTTAATCAGCTCCTAACTCATCATGTAGCTCTTACAATTTTTTTACCACAAACTACTCCAAACTGCCCCAAAAATCAGTCTTCACAAATAGGGCACACTTCAATTTTTCACCTCAAACATGATTGGAAACTATGATGGAAATATATATCAACTCTAGGGATAACATAACTTCTAATTTAGTATTTATCATCTTTGGGAAACTTCTTCTTAAACTGAAACTATTCATAAATAATTTACTTCCGGTGGGGCCCACTTAGTGACACATGGTCTAATCTACCTTTCTGGAAATATGGAAGAGTCTTATACATCATCAAATCATCACTTTTGCAAAACCAATCAAAACTGGGCTTGTATATTCAATCTTACCCAAGCCGCTCCTAGCTAGGGTTTAGTAAGGGTTTCAAACCAACTTACCTTTTTAACGATCGTTCATAAAAATGTGATGATAAAACCACCTCATTATTTTTTTAAAACCTTCATAAATGACCTAATAATATATTCCAAATATCTCAGGTCACCATGTAAATCATACAATTTACAATGAGCATCAGAAGGTACACTTTTTCTTGAAAAGCACATTACAACTTGTCCGGTTTCACCAAAACTAATGTATCTTACAAAAACATTCTTCATACTGACTTGAAACTTGTCATGAAGCATCATGACAACATCCTATAACTTCTCAAACTCACCTCATATCCCAAATGCATATTAAAATCTCCATCCATAGCGACTTACCTATGCTAACATGTATGTTTGTCATTGTTTACTTCCCAAAGACCTTGAAACACCTCCAAACCATTGAGTATTGAGCTGAAAATAACCATACACATCAGGTACACTACTACCATGCTGATACCATGCTCCAACAAGAATCATCAGATCCATATCTCATACTTCCATTCCATTTTGCATGCTCTAAGGCTAAGAATAGGCCTGGAATTACCTGAATAACCATATAACCTCATGACCTGACCATACTGACCTCATGAAAAGTCATAGACACCCATGACACATCATACCAACCATGATTGACCTTATGAAAACTTTCAACTCACTTGTAAATACTCAAACCATGATTGTGCCTAACAAACCATGGTCTAAAAACAACTCTAAAGTCCCCAAATCTTATCACTACTAATCAACCTTCAAGTTTTACCATTGAATAACACCTCATGGAGACACACACAAAACCATGAAACCATTTTACATATATGAAATTTACATCAATGAAAACACACACATAATTACCAACATATTGTAGTTATTTCATTTCATTTGACTGTGGTATACATTTTTAATTTCAGAAGAAAAATATAGTATTCAAGCATGCTAAAAAATAATTTAGGAATACAAATTTGATTAATAAAACTACTCAATTTCTTGTTACAATAATTTTTTTCTAATAGTTCATGCACACAAGTTATACATTCGTACTATCAATTTATAATAAATGAAAATATAAATACTCCCAACTTATATTTGTACAATATCAACATACAAAAAAGTTATGCAATAACTTCATAGTAACATATGAATGTATATTTTATTTATAATGTTAACTAGTACCATCATAATAAAATTTTGAAATGATAAATAGTTATTTAGCATTTTCTTGATCCAATGTACAATTCCATCATCAACTAATTATATGTTAGATAATATTCTCGTCTGATTTTCTTCCCAACCATAAAAGTTTAAGGAGGGTTTCCCCTTGCACCTAATGTAATACACAAAGTGTTTTTAGAACTGAAGGAAACATTGTTTATTTTCCAAACCATTTTTATATCTCTTATTGCAATTTCATCAACTATATTGCAATGTTCCTTTCTCCAAGTGAGTACTGGATTCACTATAGTCGATATTCTTTTATTGAATCCCTTTGACATCTTTTCAACATCAATAGAAGTGAGATTGTTGGACTGTAATCCCACTTCACAGTTTGGTGATACTAATTTTATAAATTCTAATAGGCCAACTCACAGGTTGATAACATCCTTGTCGAGCTTGAATGATATCTTCCTATTGTATGTTTTTTGTTTCTCATATACAATTTATATTTTGTACAATCTTCTCGTATATTTTTCATCAAAACCATATAATTTTCAAGAGGGTTTCCCTTTGCACCTAATGTAATACACAAAGTGTTTTTAGACCTGATGGAAATATCGTTTCTTTTCAAAACCATTTCTTGATCTCTTATTGCAATTTTGTCAACTATATTGCAGTGTTTCTTTCCCCGAGTGAGTATTGCATTCAATATAGTTGATATTTTTTTATTGAATCCCTTTGAAATATTTTCAACATCAGAAAAAGTAAGATTATTGGACTAAAATTCCAATTCATAGTTTGGTGATACTAATTTTATAAGTTCTAACAAGCCACCTTGCAGGTTGATAGCATCCTTACCAAGCTTGAATGACATCTTCCTATTATATGTTTTGTTTTTCTCATATAGAAATCCCTCCATATCTAAAATAAGTAAATAAATCTTGTCGCTACCTGCATAGAAGTAAACAAATTTTATTTTAATCTACCACATATGAATTATAAGCAATTGAAATAAACAACATTTTAGCTTACTGCTATCAGTTACCGATTGATATTGTGGCTTCGATTACACCGTCTCTACTTTTTTTGGATCCATTTATGCAAAATATATTTCAAATAAACATTCATTAATTCATAATCTATTTCTTGTTATGGAAAATGAAAGCATAATTGAAAAAGTAGAGTGGTCTCCATGGTAATATGGTAACTTCAATATTAACACTTTCGGAGGGTAACATTTACCGACTGAGCTTGTAGTTGCGGCTTGGCTTTCATCGCCTTGCTACTCATTTTTTTGATGCAATATTTTTTTGAAATAAACATTAATCAATTTCATGCCATGGAAAATGAAAGATTAATTGAAAAAGCATAGTGGTTTCCATGGTAATATGAAAATTAAAATATCAATTGTTCTTTGTCTTGTGATTGAAGTTTAGCTACTGCTAGGATACGTTGATATTCATTGAATCACCCTTTGGAAAAAAAAACCATCAGCTATTGATGAGGATTTGTGACTGCTAGGCTATGCTGTCATTGGCCAAACTATACTTCACTTGATAAATTTTAATGAGGCTAGCCAAGTACTGATTTACATACCCACGAGTGAGATCAAGCCTTATGTCGTTCTATTTATGTTGATGTTGAAGCCAAAAAATGTTAATTCAATGTAAGTAGTTAGTATGCAGTAATAAATCAACTAGACAATGTTGAAAGTATGTAATTGTGCATCAGCAAGACATTGATGAAAGTATATTTTTTAGTCTAACCATTACTGTATTGAACATGGATGCACAGAGTCCACTAAACTTTATAGTTCATTTTAAATTGTTAGCGCAACTTACAAATGGATTTCCTTAAACTTTATCTTCTACCGTATGCCATGAAACTAAACTAATGTATATTATTTATCATTTCCTATAAATTTGTGGACATTATAAATGCTTTTATTTTAAAATACACATGGCTAACATACCAGGGTTTGACTGATTATTCATCTTGGATACCTCTGCACCTTCCACGGTTATGTTCTCCAGTTTTTGGTTGTCTGCATAATCATTTAATGTTTTATAAATTTTTGGGGCTTATTAATGGGGTTGTTTATAAATTCACATGACTAACATAAAAAAACATGATTCCGTATTTGTGGCAAATACACCTGCATCCTCCACATCTATCCTTGAAACTGTAAAAACCATAATATAGTAAAATAAATGAAAACCATGAAAATTGAAAATAGAGCTCACTAAACATATTTATAAAATGATTGAAGGTTAATCATCATGTTGAAATAGATGTGTAGCATCAAGTTGAAAGGGTTGTATATAATCTCCTATAGTTTTTTGGTTGTCTGCATAAACAACAAATCTATAAGTAGCTTATATTGGTTCAAATCCATTAAAAAAAATAACTTGTTCAATTTATCTTTGGTGACAAACCTTTATTCATATGAGTATAATAATGTTTTAAAAATATTTCTTAACTATGTATCTCAACAATAAAAGAAACATATAAATTGGAATCTTTTAATGCATGTAGTGCAAAAATGCCACCGTAAAGCACTACTATTAGAGAATTTTGGGAGCAACATCGAGTGAACATATTAGACCAAAACTCATAAGATCATTCACAAGGAAAACGATGGATATTTCCTTGTAGGAAAATTTTGTTTGCAATTACCAATTTTTTATGTAAGTTTCTCCATCCAATCCCTAGTGACATCTTCTCTATCATCATCTTTATTGTCACAATTGTACACACAAGTTATTGTGTATATAAGACATAATTTTTCAAATTTCCTATTGCTGTCTGAGAGTTTGTGGCATCCATCCAAAATTTATCCTCTATCATCTTTAAACTTTTCCATGTAATTTTTTACTGTGTCTCTTAACATTTTTGAATAATCAACCATTATCACATCAAAAGAAATATTGCTAGACAAACTACAAAAATCAGCAATAACACATTCAACATTGAAAGGATTAGTGGAAGGAATAGGTGATAAAGTTGAAATAAGATGGAATAGGATATGCACATTGACAAGTAAAATAATTTTTTTCT
This sequence comes from Taxus chinensis, assembly GCA_019776745.2. Classification (NCBI taxonomy): domain Eukaryota; kingdom Viridiplantae; phylum Streptophyta; class Pinopsida; order Cupressales; family Taxaceae; genus Taxus; species Taxus chinensis. The sequence continues at coordinate 223,377,005 of CM034151.1, read as the reverse complement.
TCCATCATTTCTGGTATATTTCCATCCATTGACATCACATAGTTATCTAATATTGTCTGAGTCTCAATAGGGAAGAAATTCTTCCACCTCATGGTCTTTTTTATGTTTTTCCTTTTTTCCCCTATATGGGATTCATATTTTACTTTTCAATTTATTTTTTCACCCAACAATATATAAAAATTATGGTAGTGTGATTTATGTAAATTAAAAAAATTTAATTACATTGGATTCACTATAGACTGGCAATACAATATTATCCAAATGTTTATTTTTCAAATAATTTAGAACTTTTGCTCTCATATTTCTGTCTCCTTTTATCCTCCAGTTGTAAGAATCAAATGTCTTTACTATTACACCTACCTCAAAAGAGCCAATTAACCAGACATCCCTTGATTGTACTTTATCAGCTAGTTTTGATAGTTCTTAATTGTTCATTCCTCTAGCAGCCCTAGATGAATTGGTTGTGAATCTTTCTAGTGAATTTGGCTAAAATGTTAACCTAATTATCCTTAATAGGTGAACAAGAAAGGCCACCTAATCTAAAAACTGAAATGGTTGTCCATTTAGTCCATATATCATCATGAAACAATAAAAAATTCCATTTGTTCGTATAGACTCTTTGGTTTTTACACTAGGAAAATTGAAAGGCATTGATTCTCAAATATCTGCATTCAAAGGAATTTTTATTTTAATATTTTTGTATGACAAAAGTAAGTGTTAATAACAATTGAATATAGTTAAAATACATTACCTTCCACTCTTTTGTCTTTGTTTTTGTCAATCCGGGATGTTGAGGACATCCTAGTGATTGCCAAACTGATCTAGCTTTGTACAACAAATCAATAAAATTGGTTTCTATCCATGTTTTTGTTTACTTCATTCTATTGTTTGAAAATACTAACAAGGGCTTTAGTAGATGCTTTTTCAGATAGAATGTGAGACTTTTGAAACTGTAGCCTCGAATGTAAAGACTTGTAAGTCTTATGTGCCCAAATATTTTTATTATGCACATATTGTATGTTGGCCATCAAGTATATAAAATTTCACATCATCCCATTGTCCATCATTTAGATCATGGAGTTCTACAATTTATTCGTATAACTGCAAGAAGGGAAGAAGAATTGATGTAGGAATAAAATTTATCAATATGGAGTGGAGTCAACATTTTCATCATTTATAGGATAATACAAATATTCTAGAGGTGCTACATGACACCTTGAAACATCAATTGAAAATACTTCACCATTGAATTAAAAAAATGACACTGTTGAATAGATGAAGGTCCTATTTTCTCAAATATAGTGTTTGATTTCTTCAACAATGTAGCTGATTTAGTATTCTTTTTCAACCCAGGAAACTTTTATTTAGATGGGTCGATATCCAATTTAGATAAATATGTTCACCTCATTATAGTAAATAGCTTGGCATGTTTTGGAGGTGAAAGAAAACCTTTTCTATTCAAGAAATGACAAATAGAAGAGTTTTTTTGTTTCTATACAATTTTTTGAATACTGTAAAAATACCATTATGAATTTCTTCTGCATTTGAACAACCAATATTGTCAAAATCTATACGTATCCCCAAATTCCAACCATATTTTGAATAAGAATATGGTGTGCTATGTTTATTAAGGTTTGCATTTCCCATTTCCTGAATAAAGAAACTTCCAAATCCATATATAGAATAAAACACTTATTGTTTTCAAAGTCAATGCATTCGACCTAAACACACAGTGTCCCCGAATCAATTAACTTCTAAGGATATTCCAACTATACCAAATTCCTCTTGAGTTTCATCTATAACAAAAACAACCACAAGTTGGCATGGTAGTTTTTCAGGGGAATGGATTTCAACAAACCATTCCTTGTCTCTTTTCTTCCAACAATTACCGAGTCCTTTGATGAATGGAATTATCGAAAATGGAGCACAAACAATGGAAGACATTTTACCTGTAATTGGAGTAGAATACATTAATAATAATATCATCTATGAATTAGAAAATGTTTTTTTTTTCACATTGTCTCATAAGGAATATAAGTATTACCATAGCCATCACCAACCTCTAGAGTTTCTTACTTTGTACCATTGGAGAGTAATTAAATTAATGGTTAATGACCGCTAGGATTCAACTAGACATGATATTTATCATTCAATTGGTTACAATAATTACAAACATTTAATCTCTCGACTATTGTACATCTGATATACACTTATTTTACATTGTCTTATATAACAAAAATTCTTAGTGACTGCTAACTCTGTTAATGTGATTTGTTGATCTCAAACACTCTCTTCAAAATACATACAATAATTCATATTTTTTGGATCAAATCAATAATAAAAGAAATTATCCAAAATTGTTATATCCATTTATGACGCATTGAAAGGACAAACATTCATTTTCACCTTTTGATAGGATTATCATTGAGTCAAACAATCTATAACATTACATAGATGGCATGACAGGAACATTAAAAATATAGATCTTAGTGGCACATAAGCTTCTGGTTGACATATAAATGGACATATTAAAACATTCCTTGTTGGTCATTTACACCTATTGAATGGAATAGTGTAGAGGACACTAAGATCTAATGTTTGGTATTTTGAAGAGAGTGTTTGAGAAACAAATCACATTAATGGAGTTAGCGGTCGCTAATCTTTTTTGTTATACAAGATGATGTGAAATAAGTGTATATCAAACGTACTGTAGTTGAGAGGATTAAATGTCTGTACTAAGTCTAAGTAATATATTTATAGTATAGAAGTCATTAGAAAATTCCACAACAAGCTATCAAATACAAGCGGGAAGGATTACACATTTCCTAAACATAAGTATGGCCCTAGTTACTCTGTCCATTTTCATGGAAACATTGTAGTCTAGAAGGTCATGATGGGTTCTACCTATTTGTGAAAAGATTTGATTATTAACAATGTTTATTGAGTGCCTCTACAACAAGGGTCTATTGTCTCTTACTCTGATTATAAGTTATATTTACAATAGTAGTTGAAGAAATTTATTTCAAATTGTTCGAATATTATGTTAATGTATTTAGAGCATCAATATTCTTAGGCTATTTAATATCAACGTTGTATTAAAGAAGGGTAAAAAACACCAAGTGTTTAAAAATAGAGATAAAATAATAAATTATGGTCTAGCTTAGAAAGCGCTAGGCTCCTACCATTACCACTTGTCATTGTAAACACTATCTGTACAACTATGGAGCGCTAATGATTTTCATTGATTATAATTATATCATATTGGATGGACTATCCTCTAAAAAGCCAAAGGTTTATTGTCTGCATACCCTTGGGAGGGATTAATAATGTAGTTCTCAATAAGATATATTTTATTGTAACATATAATTCACATTATGTTTGTATTTAAAGAAAATCTTATTAGCAACCGCTAACTTCATTACTTATTAAAAGTTGACATAGGGATCATAGGCTCAATAGTTTATTATTTTAAAAATAGTGATAAAATAATAAATCTAGGTCTATCTTAGTAGCTGCTAGACTCCTTGCATTACCTCTTGTCATTGTAAACACTATCTGTACAACTATGGAGCACTAGTAGGTTTCATTGATTATAATTGTATCATATTGGATGGACTATCCTTGATCCAGCCATTTCACTACATACCCTTTGAGAGAGATCAAGCCTTATGTAGATCTCATAAGATATATTTTTTGTAACGTATAATTCACATCGGTTCGTATGGGAGAAAATTCTTAGCAACCGCTAAGCTTCATTACTTATTAAAAGGAAAAACATAGGGATCGCTAGACTCAACAATTTATTATTTTGAAAATAGTGATAAAATAATAAATTAAGGTCTAGCTTAGCAATTGCTAGGATCCTACCATTACCTCTTGTCATTGTAAAAACTATCTGTACAACTTTGGAGTGCTAGTAGGTTTCATTTATTATAATTGTATCATATTGGATGGACTATCCCTGACATAGCCAAGTGCTACACTACATACCCTCGAGAGGGATCAAGCCTTATGTATTTCTCATAAGATATATTGTTTGTAACATATAATTCACATCAATTCATATGGGAGAAAATTATTAGTGACCGCTAAGCTTCATTACTTATTGAAAGGAATGACATAGGGGATGCTAGGCTTAACAATTTCTTATTTTGAAAATAGTGATAAAATAATAAATCATGGTCTAGGTTAGCGGCCACTAGGATCCTACCATTACCTCTTGTCATTATAAACATTATCTGTACAGATTTGGATCGTTACTATTTTTTATTGATTATAATTATATCATATTGGTTGGACTATCCCTGGTGGAGCCAAGTGTTGCACTACATAGCCTCAAGAGGGATTAAGCCTTATGTAGTTGTCATAACATATATTGTTTGTAACACATATTTAACATCGTTTTGTATCAAAGAAAATGCTTAGCAACCGCTAAGATTCATTACTTATTGAAAGGAATGACATAACAGATGCTAGGATCAACAGTTTCTTATTTTGAAAATAGTGATAAAATAATAAATCATGGTCTAGCTTAGCGGCCACTAGGCTCCTACCATTACCTCTTGTCATTGTAAACACTAGTCTATACAAGTATTGAGTCACTAGTGTTTCATTGATTATAATTGTATCATATTGGCTAGACTATCCCTGGTGACCGGCCAGTGTTGCACTACATACCCTCGAGAGGGATCAATCCTTATGTAGTTCTCATAAGATATATTGTTTATAACATATAATTCTCATCAATTTATATGGGAGAAAATGCGTAGCGACCGCTAAACTTCATTAGTTATTTAAAGGAATGACATAGGGGACGCTACGCTCAATAGTTTCATATTTTGAAAATAGTGATAAAATAATAAATTATGGTCTAGCTTAGTGGATGCATAGGCTCCTACCATTACCTCTTGTCATTATAAAGCCTTGTAGTTTATAAGGTCACTAGTATTTTTAATTGATTAGAATTATATCATATTTGCCGGAATATCCCTGGTGAAGCCAAGTGTTGCACTACATACCCTTGAGAGGGATCAAGCCTTATGTAGTTCTCATAAAAAATTCAGTCAGACAACCTATAATGTTTCATACATTTCTGGAAAGGAATCCTAGAATATATAGAGGCTAGCAGATGCTAGGCTTCTCCTCGACAAATAAATGGCCAACATAAAACATGCATAGTTATTCGTTAACACCTATTCAAAGGAATAGCTTAGGGCTGCTAATACCTAACACTTTATTATTTTAAATCCTACATTAGAATAACAAATCATGGTGATGGGGTTCAATGATCACTAAGTGTTTTCCTATATATAAGCCGATGTGAAATATTTGTCAATTATATTTTTTCGTAACTTTCTATTTCAAACTTGCCACGTGGAACATTTTAATTGGAGAATTATATTAAATTAGCATGCACTATATTTAACAATTTAATATCTATTTTGATAATAAAATAGAAATAAAGGTGCGTATATTATTCTATTAAACTTTAAAACTATGTTTAGGATTTATTTCTTCTATTTTCTTATACTATATTTGATATTATTATATGTTATAGACAATAAAAAATTACGTTGTTTTGAATTTATGTTATTTTTTAATTCATAATGAGGTAAAAATTTAAATTTTGAATTGTGAATTCCCCCACATTTATGAATATTTGAAATTTCAATATCCCGCACTTTTGCTTTATGAGGGGGAAAGTCAAATTTTCAAATTTTCATATCCCACACTTTTTCTATTTTCAAAATTTCTATTGTGGAATGTGCCAAACAAATTAATAAATACCTCAGAGAAATATTTATTGGGTTTTTGGTTTTTTTGGCCTCACAGAAAAACAACTCTTGAAATTAAAGAACAATATGCGTAGGTCGTAAATTACAGGGTCGAGTCTACGAATCCCAAATATTTTTTGCAAGGGAATATAATCTTGTTTACAAAGAAGGAACATAAAGGACGCACACAAAGAGGTACGTAAAGGACTCACACAAAGGACGCACATAAAATGATGCACACAAAAGAGGCACAAGACAAAAGAGGAGAAAGCGAAAGAGAATAGAAGCACTCAAATAGTTTGTTGGAGGTAGAAGACGAAGGTTTCACAAAAATAATTAAGAATGAAATAATCTCAGATATTACTAAATCAAGTATTCATAAAAATCATATATTATAGTAAAAGTGTACCATTTTTATTGTGGGATCTATTAGTCGCTCTGTAGTAAACTAGTTCCTATGTTTTAGATGGTAGTTCAGCCCTTATTTTCCCTACCAAATCGTGATCCACACCAGCCCTATTTTTACCTATTGAATCATGCTCCACAGTCCATCCTTGCTTTCTAGTTCCTTTTGAATGCCTTGTCAAACCACCTTGTTCTTCATGAAAACAAAATTTTTGTTGTGCCCTAACGAAAGAAAATGGAATCCCTTTTCAGGTCTAGTATTTCTCTATGTTGAACGCTTTCCCATTTCTGCCCTTCTATGTCTCTCTCTGGGTATTTTCTTTTTGAATTTTTTGTTCTCATTCCTGCGATTGTTTTTTCCCAATAATGATGGCCTGTCGCATAGTCACATTTTTAAAAAATTTAATGGGTTGTGGAGAACCAAAATATTTTAATGTTGTTTATTAAGATGATACAAAGAAATGTGGAAAATTATTTCATTGTACATTTTTTACATGGTTTCCTCTTAGACATTTTAGGAAAATATATGAGGTTAACAAATTACTTTAAAAATATAGAACCATATTAAGTATTCAATTGTATGATAAATATTTTCAATTATATATGTTTTCTAATGTATAAATAGTCAAATGTAATGTCTTCAACAATTTTATTTTTATACAATGGAAAGTAAACAATTTATATATACACTTAAATATTAATTAAATAAATTTTTTAATCATTATATATTTCCTTTTGCGACTGCTAAGATAAGCAAAAAATTCAAGTAGCTTTGTGGTCGCCATGGTATAATTCTTTATTTCGAAAAACAATTTATTGAACCCAAAATTTATTTTGAATTAAATGTGAAAAAAAGATAATAGATTTCATTTAAAATATATTTTTAATATGCTACATATTATTAGCATGAGATGTAGTGTTGTTATATACATTAATACATGATTCTACATGTATATTTATGTATCTATTATGTAAACCCCATATTTATTTGTTATCCTTTATATAGTTTTTCAATATGATTTCTCATATAGGAATACACTCAACCATGAAAAACATTTTCTAGCCTAGCAGTCCACTAGGCTATAATTCTTCTTTGTAGAAAACATTTGTTTAGCTTAGTGGCCACATGGCTCTAGTTGTTTATTATATAGGCAACAAACTATTTTTTGGGCCTAGCCATCGCTAGTTTATTTATCTCCTATTTTATATGAAAAGATTAACAATTTAGATTTATAACACCATTCCATTATAAAAATGATATATTTACCATTAAGAATAGCTTAGCAGCCGCTAGGTTGCGATGAGTATATCACTTCGTATCTAAAAACTAGTTGAATATCTTCTCTTCAGCTAGTCCAAGTTTCTTAAATTGTCATATAAGTAAAAAAATATGCCTAAATCTCATAAGATATAGATAAATCTATATAATAATATAACATATAACACATAAACTTTGTGGTCACTAGGTAAATAGCCTCTAGTAAATAAAACAGATGAATCTTGTTTTATGAAAACAAGATATGTATACATTAGTAAAATTTATTATTTAGATTTAAGAATTTAAAGTAAGATATTTTGAGCTTAGCATCTGCTAGGTTATGCCACCAAATAATATTTGGAGCCTAGCGGTGGTTAGGATGTAACAAATTAAATTAAGATATTATGATCTTAACAGTCACTAGGTTATGACACAACATATTATTTGGAGCTTGCAGTTGCTAGGATTTAACAATTTCAATTAAGATATTATGAGATTAGAAGACGCTATGTTAGGCCACAACATAATATGTATCGACATGATTTAACAAATTAAAGGAAGATATTTTGAGCTTAACATAGGCCACGACATAATAGGTTACACCACAACATATTATTTGGAGCTTGCATTCGATAGGATTTAACAATATCAATTAAGATATTATGAGATTAGCAGATCTGCTATGTTATGCCACAACATAATATGTATCGACTTAGCAGTCACTGGGTTTAATAAATAAATGGAAGATATTTTGAGCTTAGTGGTTGCTAGGTTAGGCCACACCATAATAAGCTTACCCATCGGTAGGATATGCCAAAACATAATATTTGGATCTTAGCGGTCACTAGGATTTAACAAATTAAATTAACATAGTTTGAGCTTAGCGACCACTAGGTAATTAAACAATGTAATAATTTGAGATAAAGGGTCACTAACATTTAAAAAATTAAAGAAATACATTTTGAGCTTAGCATCTACTAGGTTATGCCTCAACATAACCTAACAAATTATATTGTAATCTTAGATGTCACTAGATTTAAAAAAAAATTAAAGTAAGATGTTTTGAGCTCATTGACCACTATGTTAAACAATAAAATTTAATTTGGAGAACTGTATAACACATAAAATGTTGACATTTAGACCTTAGTGGTTGTTAGGTAAAGCCTCTAGTACATAAAGAAGACGAAACCTTTTTTATGAAAATAAAGATGTGTATACATTAGTAAAATTTATTGTTTGGATTTAAGAATTTAAAGTAAGATATTTTGAGCTTATCAGTCGCTAGGTTATGCCACTACATAGTATTTGGAGAATAACATTGGTTAGGATATAACAAATTAAAATAATATATTATGAGCTTAGCAGCTGCTAGGTTATGCCACAACATATTATTTGGATCTTGCAGTTCACTAGGATTTAACTATTTCAATTAAGATATTATGAGATTACTAGAGATTATGATATGATATGACATAATATGTGTCGACAGGATATAAAGGAATACAAATTAATATTTTGAGCTTGGATTAGTTAGGATTTAACAAATTACAAGTTATAGAATGATATTTTGAGCTTAGTCACCATTAGTTTATGCCACAACATAATATTTGGAGTTTAGTTGTTGCTAGTTTTTAACAAAATAAAGTAAGATATTGTGATCTTACTGCCACTACTATATTATGCCATGACATAATATTTGGAGCATAGCGATAGTTAGGATTTAAGAAATTAATTTAATATATTATGATCTTAGCCACAACTAGGATATGCAAAACATAATAAGGATCTTAATGTCAATAGGATTTAACAAATTAAATTTACATAGTTTGAGCTTAGTGGCCATTAGGTACTTAAAAATATAATATTTCAATCTTAAGGGTCAATAGGATTTAACAAATTTGAGAAGGATATTTTGAGATTTATGTCCTTTAGGTTATGCCTCGACATAACCTAACAAATTATATTGTAGTCTTAATAGTCGCTAGGTTTTAACAAATTATAGAAAGATGTTTTTAGCTTACTGTCCACTAAGTTAAGATAATACTTCCAAATATAATATTTCAAGCTTATGGGTTGCTAGCATTTAACAATTAAAAGAATAATATTTTTATCTTAGAGTCCACTAGGTTATGCCACGACATAACTATTTGATATTAGTGATCACTAGGAATTAACAAAATAAAGTAAGATATTGTGATCCTAACGTGCCACTAGGTTATGCCATAACAACATATTTGGATGTACAACTACCATGTGCATATTTATATAAGTATAACATTTGGAATATATACATGAAAATTCAATAAATTATAAATATTAATATATTTACATGATATACATATTTCATTTCTTTCCCACTATGCTCAAATACTGCGACTCATGATTCATTACAGATCTTTCTTAATTATGGACTGGTGTTGATCCGGGTTTGCATGTAAAGTTTCTTCCTGATTTTGTTGCTCTTGTGTGTGGCCTGTTGTATCACATTGCTTCTGTGACACAAGAAAGGATTATTTACAAATCTTGTAATCTCTATCTATCTTTCCTATGTCCACAATAGGCTTTCTAAAGAGCACACTAGCCTTGTCAAACAAAACCTGCTGAGTAACATTTACTTTTATTGTGATTTCCTTCAGAGTCTCTATTTTCTATATTTTTTCCCTAGTTTTTGAGACAATCTCAATGACCTGTGAAGTTTCTCCTTCATTTTCCTTTGGTATTCTCCTTTGAAAATTAACCAAGAATTGATTAAGCAATATAGAAAACTCTTCACTAGAAACCAACTCATGGTTTTCCTTAAATACTTCCATAACTGAGGCTTCTCTGAAAATCTGAATTCCTCTTGAAACTATGTCATCAAACTAGAGAGATAGTTTTCTTACCTAATATTTCCATTCCCTTAGTCTTTCCTTGGTATAATTAGCATATGTATGGCATATACCAATATCATCCATGGTTATAATTGAAGGGTATTTACAAATACCTTCCTCAATAACTTGTCCCATATATATTAATGTTTTTCTACATCAATCCCATTATTTTAATGATATTTTCAGTATTATTTAGGTAGGCTTGTTCCCTCATCATTTCCTCAATTCATTCCTATATAAAATTGTACAGGCCATGCAATGTGTCTTCTACATCAAAAAATGTACCTGTACGAACTGTGACCTTTAATTGAGTTTCAAGCTATTTATTTCTAGCACGTATGCCTCTCACTAATTCTATGGCTACTTCAGTTGTATCCCTTATTAAGGACTCTAGATCTTCCTCGTATTTCACCACTTGGGAGCCTTTGGATTTTTGTTTCTTTGTAAGAGAGAAGAGGTCTTCTGAAGTTTCATGCCAGAAAATGGCTTACTGTGTTGCCATCTTATTTTTGGGTAGCCTTTTCAAGGTTCCCATTCTTGGATTGAATTCAATATTTACTAAGGGATATTTTTGTGCCTCCCAATCTGGCTCTTCTTTATTAGAAATTATCAATTTCTCAACCTAATATTGTCTTTATTTATGTGGAGTGGAGGGATAAGATTGAGATGGTTACATTAGGGTTGCGCTGGTTGAGATTTTAGTTTACGTTGTCTCTTCTTCTTCATTTGAAAGAAGTTAAGGCATATGCCACTAAATTTGGAGCTTCATTTGGTATGGGCCTGACATCTTGAACCTCATATAGAGTTTCAATTGATGCAGGAAACATTGGAGGACCTGGAGAATGGGGAACGCGTGGATTTTCTGAAGGATCCGAATAAAATGCTTAGTTTCTCTTTGTAGCCTCATTTTTAAAATTTCTTCTCAAAGGGGGAACTACCCCTATCATCTTCATATTCTATAACAAGGTGATCATCTATTTGGGTAATCCATACCCAGTCATTGACATCATCCTCATGTGCATAAGATATATTTATCTATCCTCTAAGCGACTCAAGGTGTTTGGAAATCCTTTTCATTTGGTCATATTGCCTTATAGGGTGTTTGGGAAGAGGCTGATGCAACTTTCAGATCATGCCACCTAGTAAATTTCTTGCATCCCACAATGACTGAGAGGGGGGATGTGTTTTAAGCTTATTTTATTTTCACTTTCCGGTAATATCGTCGAAAATATGGTATACCACCTCTTGTTCTGTTAATTTTTCAGGAACATAGTATGACAACTGAAAAGGAGGTGTAAGGAGCCCCTCAATCATGATAAAAATATATTCTGGATAGAATAATATAACTCCCATTTTCCTTATGGAAGTGAGGAATGTCAGGAGATATTTTGGGTGTCACTGTTTCATGTATTTGTTGGTAGAGAGCAGGATACAAATAAGTGCATATATCTTGAATATGAGATCTGAACTGATGGGCATACAAGTCTGAATATATTTCATTTAGATGCAAAGGGCATGAACGAATCCATTTTAAACAGAATTATGAACAATTGAGAATACCACAAATTGCATCCAAAAGATAGGAATATATGTAAAATGATTTCCCATTGTCCACGAAATTTTTTCTTTGGCTCACTAAATTGAAACATAGCACTTTCCCTAAGGAAGGAATCTTTCCTTCATCAATAATAATAGAAATTAAAGGGATCCAGGATACATCGACCTTAGAGATAGAAGGTTTTCCATATAGCCTATTCATGAGGGCCATGAAAATATAGAATCTTGGTCTAAACCTTTTAATAAGAATTTCTATTAGATTAGAATCATTCATATTATCTATTGGGTCCACGCCTAACTTTGTAAAAGAACTCTTATTTTCCTTGTGGCCATCCAGGACTCAACTATATCTTTATTGTACAAGTCTTCTACCTATGAAATTGTGTAATAACATCTATATGTGAGACCAGATGTTCTTCCATTTTTGGAATTTCCCTTATCTCTATGGAAGAACATCTGGTCTCAGATAGCTCTTTTTATTGCCCTTATGTCTTGGGACCTTAGGTCTTGATTTTTTGGGACACCATTTTCATCGACAACAACTACATCAAGAATCTCATTTTGTATTATGGAAAAAATAACTGAGTAATGTTGAAATTCATCATTTAAGGCAACTGGATCAAAAATAGTATCTCTCATTATTATGTTGTCTGCATAAGAAAATAAATAAGCATCTACGTTCGACACTACCAGTTCTCTTGTCATGTTGAAGGGTTTCAGGTCCACGAATGTTGCATATATCACCAATAAAAATATATAATGAGCCAAAGGAAAAAATTACATTTATATAAACACTCTTATGTATCTTACTCTGAATATTTAGTTATATTAAAAGCTCAGTTGAAAAATCAATGTAATAATTGTTGATAGTAATCATTCACAGAAAACATACTAATGAAATAATAAAAGTGCAACAATAAAGGCAATTTGAGGGATCAAGAAATACTTATTTTTGATCTTAGAGGTCACTAAGGTTAGACAAAATTAAATTTTATTATTGACTTAGTGATTGTTAGGCATTATTCTGGGACAACCATGAATGCATTGACCAAAGTGCAGAAATACATACAACATTAAGGGGTTAAAACATATCTAATTCTGATAATAGCAGTGGCTAAGGTAAGTCACAACGATATATTTACAGCTTAGCGATCACTAGGTATCAATCATAGGTCAATTATGAATGCAATGAGAAAAGTGCAGAAATACATGCACCCTTGAGGGGTAAAAACATATGTAGTTATGATCTTAGTGGTCGCTAAGGTTATCCACCAAAAAAAATTAGAGCTTAGCGATCACTAAGATCAACGCCTAAAAAATATTTAGAGCTTAATGTTCACTAGGCATCATTCGCTGGATAACTATTATTGAACCAAGCACAGTTTTGTAAAACATATTTTCTTAAGGGGTCAAGATTTACATACATATGATTGGTTTGTTGTAGGGATTTTTATGCCTCTCTTTAATTATTTATAACTGTATTATATTGGTTGGACTATCCCTAGTGGATCCAAGTGCTACACTACATACCTTTGAGACAGATCAAGCCTTATGTAGTTCTCATAATATATATTACAAGTTATTGAAAGGAAGGTCTTACCAGCCGCTAAGATTCATTAATGTGATTTTTTAGTACCTTATATCTATATCTATAATTACAATTATATCTATATCTATAATTATATCTATATGTTTGGATAAATGAAGTCTCAATGGCCATGGAGGTCTCTTCTTAGTCAGAAAAAACATTAATATTTCCAAAGCTCCTACCGTACTCTTATAACATCAATACAATGGACTCATGATGCATATGAGTACGCAAGGAATTTCATCAATCATAACATTCTTTGTCCATCTACACAGAGTTCCTCTTGGCTTAATGTGAAGGGAATTATTTTGTATACATAATATAAATGGAATACATACAAAATTTCTTTTCTTTTCTATAGATTATTCCTTATTTTAGACTCAACTACTAAAACTTCGATAATGTAAGTTTTTTTTTAATTTAGTGATCATAAATAATCACCTATTCATGTTGATAACATCCGATTTACTTGAATAAAGAAATATCAATGTAATGAAGTCTATTATGAAATCATTTATTTGTTAAAAATTCTACATTCTATACAACAAATACCCATAAACTTTCATAATAACGCATCTTTGATTAGAAAGAGTTCCCTGATAATGTATTTGTGATGTGAAAAAAATCTTGAATAACAAACTTTGAAATTCAATACTTATTTAAATATTCAAGTCATAAAGAAATGTCCAGAGAAACTTTCTGATAGTGGTCTTAAAGTTCACTTTAGTTTAATTGTCTACAAAATCCCTAAATAAATAATAGCCCTAACTGGATAAAAGCTATTTTCTACATATTTTTCAACAACACCCATATTTTTGCATCCAAAAAACATTGTTATCCATGTTAGGTAAATTAGGAAATAATTCTTAGTCCTCCTGCAAAACAAATTCCCATAACCTATTTGTGTATTTCTTACAAGCACGATATACACATATTTTGCAAATCATTAATGGATAAGCATATTGAATGGAAAAAGGATGCAAAACCCTTTGAATCGATAACTATTTGTTAAAATTCATGAAATAATGTGGTTTTATGGACACAATTGACAAAAGGAACTGCACAAAATGGGTTTTGTTGAAAAGGCTACAAAAATTCTACATTGACATATTTCCAAAACTTTGGAAGGGATGATGGTGAGAATGCATATTGAATTTTGATAACTAGAAAAAATCAAATTGTACTTAGATTATTTGAAGTCAAACAACGATCATATTTTCCAATGCTTGAATGTAGTTTTGTTCCTAGTGGTCGCTAAGGTCAGCCAAAACAAAATATTTAGATCTTAGCAGTGGATATGAATCATTAAAAATAAAACTATTAAAGCAAAGAACAAAGTGTGGAAATACATGCACTATTGAGGGGTCAAGAAATGCATAGTTATGATCCTAGCAATCGCTAAGGTCAGCCATAACAAAATAGTTAGATCTTAGTGGTTGATAGGAATCCTTCACAAGAAAACTATTATTGTAATGAGAAAAGTGATACAATACATGTTTTCTTAAGGATTCAAGACATACTTATCTATGATTAATTTTTAGCTAGGATGTTTATACCTCTCTTTAATTATTTATAATTGTATCACATTAGCTGGACTATCCCTAGCGGAGCCAAGTGTTGCATTACATACCATCGAGAGGGATCAAGTCTCCTGTAGTTGTCATAATATGTACTATTATTTATCTAAAGGAATGTCTTAGAGGTTGCTAAGGTTCATTAATATAATTTTATCGTCAATTTCTGTTTTCAAATTAGGAAACAAAGAGAACTATCTGTGTAGAAAAACTTTCTAAGCCCACATGGGTATATTTCTTAGATGTATTATCTAAAAAAACATAAACAATTTATTTATATATTATTTGCATAAATTGAATATAGTGTTTGAATTACCAATCATAGTATATGAGATTTCCCGTCTACGCAGAGATCTTCTTGGCATATTGTGAAGGGATTTATTTTGTATACATACGTCTCTTTCTTGGTAGTAAAGGTGATCTTGAATTATAACTCTTAGTTTACCATTATAATTTTAAACTAGAGAAACTACCAAGCAAAGAAACCCTCTTTGATCATGTTACTCTCTGTATCATTCTATCCACTTTAGTAATACATTGATATATCTTAGTGCTCATTAGTATCTAAATGGTAGAATTTTTTGCTAACAACCAAATTATTTTTAAGGCACTATGGCCATGATCCTCTAAGCATTAGATATTATCATTATAAAAAAACATTTGTAGTCAAATATTTTCAATCCATTATCATTACATAATATTACTTTAAAAACTATATAAATTCCTCTTCATTAACATAATGGCCATTTTGATCTTAATGATTTCTACTACATTAGATATTGTGAAGGGATTTATTATGTATGCATACATCTCTCACTTGGTGTTGAAGGAGATCTTGAATTGTGACTCCTGTTTGACCATTACAATTTTATAGCTACATAAATTTTCAAGAAGAGAAAACCTATTTGTATCATTTTATCCATATAAAACATGGTATAATGACCTTATCCATATAAAACATGGTATAATGACCTTAAATATAATGACCATACTCTTTGTAGAGTTAGTATGAGTATGAACATATATATGGATGACACAACATATAATCCTTCTAATAATATCCTTGGTCATTGTACATATGTATTTCCAAGATATTAAATATCACAATTTTCTTACACTTCCACCTCCCCAAAAAATAAAGAAGTAAAACTATTTCAAACCCAAAACCATTTCACTCAAAATTTTCTTGTATGTACATAACATAACTTTAGTATAATTTAAGTTTTCCTTATAAATGTGGTATTGATCTTGGGAAAAAGAAACAATGGAAGGAGAGGAGAAGAGAAAGTGGTATTGATCTTGAGAAGAGAAGGTGGTTTTGATCATGGGAAAAAGAAATGGTGGATAAGAAAAGTTGTTAAAACTAGTCAATAATCTGTTAAAGATAATAAGTAATATCTTAGAGTTTCCTTGTTCATCGAAATATCCTACCACAAATATTTATTTGTTCTTTTGTTCTCCAAAATATGTTTGGTTCTCCCACTCTTATAGTAATATATTTTTTCACAAATACCTCACTGTAAACCAACACCAACACATTAACTACCAACTCATTTGTAACATGAATATCTTCTAAAAATATTGTCATCAACAATGTCAATGATGTGGTAGCCATTGAATTTTACTGAGTATGTGCAACAAAGGACTATTTGTGAACATAAATAAGGACAACACAATAATATCAACTTTATCAACTTCATTTTCTCATCAATTCCTATGCACCACCATGACCATACATTGATTCCAATATTCACTTTTGTACTGTGCATATTGATCCACCATCCATACAACTTGGCTTATTTTTCACAACACAACATAATAAATTCTTGGAAGGTGTTAAGGGTTTGTAAGAAGGCTGTAAATCTTCCTCTGATGTTATTATGGATTAATATGCACCAATTATTTGTCAAGATGAGCTCCATTAAAATGCACTTTGAACCTAGAGTGTTTGAATAAGTATACCAAATAATTAGTTCCCTTTCATCCTCTTTTACATCTCTTCATACTGTTAAATCATTTACAAAATAATTTATTCGATAAAAATATACAATCTATACCACAATAACGCATTTGCGATCTAAAAAAATCTTGAATAAAAACTTCAAAATACTATATTTATTTCAATAATCAATTTTTAATGAAATGTTGAGAAAAACTTGCCGATAGCGGTCTTAAAGTTTGCTTCAGTTTAATATTCTATAGAATCCCTACATGTATAAAAGCACTAATTTAAAAAAAATCTATTTTCCATCAAACATTTATGTCTATGATAGGTATTTTAGGAAATAGTTCTCAGTCCTCTTCTGAAAATAATTCCCACAACATGTTTGTGTATTTCATGCAAGCATGACATATACATATTTCACAAATCATAGATAGAAAAGAAATTTGAATGAAAAAATGATGCCAAAACCTTTGTATTGAGAACTATTTGCTAAATTACCTAAACGAATACAATATCATGGAAAACATTGATTACTAGAAGCATAAAAAATGGGTTTTGTTGAAAAGGCTATGGAAAATTCTACATTTACAAAATTTCATAATTTTGGAAGGGATGATGGTGAGAACACATACTATTTTTTGGCACACAGAGGAAATCAAGAAGTATTGAACAATAATGAACAATTTTTTTATGTTTACCCTACTTATAATTTATAATGGATGAATGGAATGTTATGTTTACGCTTAGACGAAGAGAATACAAAAAAAATGTTCAAAACATATACTCAAAAAATGTCTATCTATAGTGATATGCAACTGACACATCCAACCGCCATGCAAATTTGGAAAGGCATACATAAGACATTACATTGCTTTAGATTAATTGGATAATTAATGGCCGACAAAAATTAAATACTCTAAACGATGCACATATTTCCAATGGTGCATGTACTTTTAAATGGGGCATGTACTTTCAAATGGCATGTTTTACATTGTTCGGATTTAATGGATAATTAATTTTGAGGAAACCACAACATTAACTAGAATTTTACCTTGCAAAATGGTCCTCGTTAATAGTGTAATTACTATTGTAAAGAATTAATGTAATAATTTTATAACATATTTTTTTTAATGTATGAATTTTTGATAGTTAGACTCGACAATAGGGGAAATAATTAAATTTCTACAGATTCTAGGCTCGACAAATCTTGAAAGCCATAAACTATGTGCTTTATGGATAAAAAGATACAAATAGTGGGATCTAATAGTCTAATGTAATGTGTTATATGCTTAAATAGGAGCATTAATTACGTACACAATATATAATGTAGGAGGAAAATTTATGATCGGAATAAAATTAGTTTTATGAGGAATCATTAATGAGTACGTCAAAATCTACAAGAGCTTTATTTCATATAAAAGTTTTGGTTTTAGTCCGACATGGAGTAATGACCAAATACATGTAAGGCACAATGAGGTAGAGGTTGGAGGTTTGAATGTTAGTGATATTAGATGTATTATATATATATATATATATATATATATATATATATATATGCAATTCAAAATGTAAGTGATCACACTTTG
Organism: Taxus chinensis; assembly: GCA_019776745.2. Taxonomy (NCBI): domain Eukaryota; kingdom Viridiplantae; phylum Streptophyta; class Pinopsida; order Cupressales; family Taxaceae; genus Taxus; species Taxus chinensis. The sequence continues at coordinate 223,358,448 of CM034151.1, read as the reverse complement.
AGTTAATAAAATATTTAAATTTGTGATAGCTTAAGATATTGCAGAGTCGCATATGATAAATAAACACTAAAGAACAAATTCAACACAAGCAACATGCTAGATAGAAATAGAAGGGGGGACGGTGGGTGCAAGAGAGGAGGAGGAAAGACTTAGGCGGGGGGAAGTCAGGGGCGGGAGGCTGGAGTGCAGGAAGTATTAGGGAGTGGAAGAACTGTTAAACAAGAAAGGAATACTCTCACAACTGAATATTGAAAATTCTAGATTCACCAGATGAGCCGGGACTAGGGTTCCTAGAATAGGACTGGGGCGCCTAGGCGCCAGAGACCATTGGTAGGTGCTTGTGACTATGCAGAAGTTTAGACACTAATTTTTTTTGTTTCACAAGGTGGTCACTAACCTTAATCGTTGGTCACCTGTATGTCATTGGATGATCTTTTTATTTACATATAACATGCAAAACAAATTATATCTTGTAAAAACCTAAAATACATTAAATCCTAAAAATAATATGCAAATGGGGAGTTGGAATGACCCTAGCGGTCACCCAATAGAGTAAACTTATGACTGAGTGTTGCATTACACCTCAGAATCTGTGTAGTTCTTTTGAAGTGTGTGATATAATCATGCCCTAGGAGGCCCTTGTGCAAGCTCACGTGATAACGGGTAATAACTAGATGTACTAATGTAAATAGATGTGTGGATGGAAAAATGAACTTCCCTTCCTACGTGTGTATGCATAAATTGAATTCCCTTGTCCCTTTTATGCATTCTAGATGGATGTATTTGATGCTCTTAGAATGCATTTGGAAGCAAATTTAGGTGGTGATAATAGATTCTAAGAGCTTGATCCTTTATTTTGGTCACATAGCTTTCTATTTATATGATTCCCTTATTTGAATTTTGTAATTTACAATTGGAAGGCCGACCCATACAAAAACAATATTCACAAAATAAAAAAGAGGCCCAATAAAGGTGATGAAGATAAAAATATGTCGAGGCAACTAGAGGGGATGAGGACTCTTGAGCATTGATGTCCTAGTTGGGAACTGGTGTCTAAAGTCAAGAAATAAAAAACAATGAATATATGATTGGGACGTGGAGTGTGTAATATCATAGAGAAAGAAATAAAGATAGAAAACATGCCAAAGATAGTAGTCAATTACTAGTTTTCTTTCTTATGAATCATATGAATGTAAGTATGTGCTTATGACCTAGAAATGTAACCAAGTGCGTGATATTTTGTCTATATTTGGTCCCACTTTATGTTGTTGAGTGAATAATTGATAACATAAAGTAGATAAGAGATGCGTGCCTAATAACCATGTAGAGTGTGATGGAAAAAACATGCCAAATAGTCAGGTCTGTTAGATTTAGTAGGGGATAAATAATCCATAGATTACATATCCGCCATTAAAGTTGAAGATTATAAATTATTATATACAATCGATTAGAAACATGAATACCTTAAAAATAGATAGCGAATGTAGAGCTTAATGAGATAGAGCTTGAAAGTAAATAATGAACAAGAGTAGAGATAGATAATACCATATTTAAGTGGAGAAACCCGAAGCAAAAAATCCACGAGTAAAGCACTATCTTTATTAAGAATACAACACAAGTTTAACCCAACACTTCCACTTCCAGTTCACACTCATTCACAATGTCTTCTCAGCTATTTTCTTGATTAAATCATGAAATGATAATCGAATTTATCTTATAATAATATATCAGTCTTTAAGTTAGTTTGTATAACATGTATACATTGTAGACAACTAGACAACCAATCCAGAGAGGGATCACCCAAATCAATGTGGGTAGGTGAATCGGTCGAGCCGCTTCACTCTTTAATGTGAAATACCTTCACAATAAAGTTTTCTTAACAAAACTTTATATTTAATGTTGGGGCATACTACAGTGGCTGATACCACTTGACATTATCACCCCAACACTCCCCCTTAATGTTAAGTGGGAAGACAAATCAGACAAGCTAGAATTACCCTTTTATACAAAAGGATTTACAGACCTTGAATCAATGATTCAAGATATCATGCCAATGAGGGAAATCCATAGATCTTCCCATACAAAAATTATTAAGACCATTTTTTTACATTTGAAAACTTACATCAAACTATGGATCCTTTTATAACCTAAGGCATACCCATAACTGAAGCTTCATTGGGATTTACAAGTAACTTCAAAAAATGTGACACATTTACTTATTAAAAATAGAGTAAGTATTGCAAGTTTTTAACATTCCATTAAGAGGTGGCATTGTCATGCACACTCCCCCTCAAGGGAAACTATGATAGGCCCAACAAGGCACAAAACTTACAAAACTTGACAGAACACAACATTTTTGTGAAGATATCTGCAACTTGATCTTTAATTGGATAGAGATGGAGATCAATATCGCCATTAAGGAGTTTTTCTATGATGAAATGCACATGAACTTCAATATGCTTTGTCCTTTGATGCTTAATTAGATTATTTAAAAGATAAATGTAGCTCTTCCTGTCACATAGAAGGGTAGTACTCCCTTTGACATCCATGTGCAACCCAACCAACAGCCTTTTCAGCCACATAGCTTTTTCATAAGCTTCCATGGCACTCCTATACTCTGCCTCAGTAGAAGAGATAGACATTGTTGGTTGCTTTTTGCTACTCTAAGTGATGGCACCTACATAAATTTTGAAAAGATATCCAGAAGTAGACTTTCTATCTGCAGTATCACCAACATGATCAGAGTTACAATAACCAAATAGTTTTGCATCATTACAAGGAGAATAAAAAATACCATAATTGACTATTCCTTTAATATATCTCAAAATCCTTGTTGTTATTTTCTAATGATCTTCATAAGGATCTTGCATAAATCTTGAAACTACTCCTACTGCATAAGATATATCAGGTCTAGTAATAGTTAAGTAGATTAAACTACCAACTAGCTACTTATATAGAGTAGGATAAAATGTAGCACAATTTGGTTTAGGATCTAACTTAACACCAAATTCAATAAGAATTGTAACGTGATTATAGTCAATTATGATAAATCTTCTAAGTAAATTCATAGCATACTAAAATTGATATGCAACAATAGACTTATGATCTTGAAATATAATCATGCCAATAAAATGATTTAGTAAACCTAAATCAGTCATTTCAAAATGTTGTTTTAACCTTTCTTTGAGTCGAACTATTAGATTTCTACCACTACTGGTGATCAAAATATCATCAACATACAAGGAAATGATGATAATATGATTATTTTCAACTTTATCAAATAAATCATTATCAGAACAACAATTAGAAAAACCAAGATCTTGAAAGAAACTATTAATTTTAGCATACCAAGCTCTAAGAGCCTGCTTAAGACCATACAAATACTTTTTGAGCTTACATACATAAAGTTCCTTGCCTCCAGGTGCTTAAAATACTTTAGCATGGCTCATATATATTTCTTCTTTTAAGTCACCATTTAGATAATCATTTTTGACATCCATTTGGTGAATATCCCAACCGTATTAGGCATCCAATGAAAGAAGAAATCTTACAGTGCTCATCTTAGCAACATGAGAAAAATTATCAACATAGTCACTACTTGGTTTCTAAGTGAAACCACAAACTACTAGCCTTGCTTTGATTTTTTAAACCCATCCTAGAGAGTTATATTTAATTTTGAACAACGACCTAGATCCTACAATGATTCTTTTATAAGGAGGAGGGATTAGTTCCCAAGTGTCATTTTTTATTAAAGAATTGTATTCATCCTTCATTTCTTGAAGCCATCTAACATCTTGAGATGCTTCTTCAAAGGATTTTGGTTTTGCTTCATAAAGGGTCATCAAGGCATGATAAGTATGCTGAATTCTAGTAAGTTTTCTAAGATTATCAGGTTGAGAGTTTTGAACAAGATTTTTGGCCCATTTAGGAATCTTAGGTTGCAAGAAATTTTTGGATGACCCCCCTCAATCTCCATCATATCTACATCAGGATAATCAGCCTCATGAACTTCTACTTCCATAATGTCACTAGGAGGATTATCAGGATCTATCTCTATAGCAGCAGAGGAGGGTTCATTAGGATCAACAGAGAAAGTTCTTTCTAAGACTTGAACTTTTTTGTTTTCAACAATGTCATGCTTGAATGGATCATATACTCTCAATCCTTTAGTTTTATAGCAATAACCAACAAAAATACAAGCAAAGGAGGTTGGATCAAGCTTCTTCCTTTTTTATTTTGGAATGAAGATAGAAGCAAGACTACCAAATATTCTTAAGTGAGAAATATATGGTTTTGAATTTGTCTATACCTCATGAGGAGTAGTTTGATGAAGATGTTTTGTAGGCAGTCTATTTCAAATATAGACAACAATGTTCATAGCTTTAGCCCATAAGAACTTTGGCACATTGGAAGCATGGATCATAGTCCTAGCTATTTTGAAGACAGTACTATTTTTTCTTTCTACAATGCCATTCTTCTGAGGGGAATAGGGAGTGGTCAATTATATTTGAATTCCAAATGACACACAAAATTCATCAAAGGATTTGCTGACATATTCTCCTCCATTATCAGTCATAATTCTCTTAATTTTCATATTAGAAGCATTTTCAACTAGAGCTTTAAATTCCTGAAATTTAGATAGGACATCAGACTTCTTCTTAATAAAATAAGACCAATTCATTCTAGAATACTCATCAATAAAGCATACAACATATAAGGCACCACTAAGAGAAGGAACCTCAATTGGACGTCTCTCATCACTATGATTTATTTCTAGTAAACGAGAAGAATTTGGATCATGATGTTTTTGGAATGTTTAATCATGTTGCTTACCACGTAGGAAACTTTCACAAGTCTCATGATCTGATTTGATCTTAGGAAGATGAAAAACAAGGTTCAGTATAGACATATCATACAAGATTTTGAAATTTACATGACCAAGTCTTTCATGTCATAGTTGAATATCATTCTTAGAAGACGAGGAAAAGAAAGAGACATACACAAAACCATCAAAGATATACAAGCCATTTTTCTAAATTCCAGAAGCAATAACATTATTATTGAATTTATATACATACCACTTATCTTCTAGAAAAATAACTATATATATTTATTTGGTTACCTGAGACCAAGACAAAATATTCCTAATCAAACCATTAGACAACTTAACATTACCATAACCTTAAGCTCTAATGACATAGTTATATCCTAGATTGATATTCTCTTCACATTCGATCATATTTGAAAAAATATTATAAATGTAAGTCATGTTCCTGGAGGCACCACTGTCAAGAGTCCATTCATTATAATTTGAAACTGAAAGGGAAGTATACAAAGTAATAGACTCCTCAGTCACATTTGCATGATTTTGCTTGTGATTTTTCTTAAAATTATCGGGCTTGTTGTTCTTAGTGTTCTTGATTGATTTTTTAATCTTGACTCTATAATCAGACTCTTTATGTCCAAATTTTCTACACTTATTACAAGTTCCATTAAATTTGACTTTAAATTTTTTATTGTTCTTTATAGAATTAGTCGTAGGATTTGATTTAAATCTAGATCTGATATTGGATTTATTTTGATTGACATTAATCTTATTATGAGAAGGCTTATGATTCTAAGAGAATAGAGGTTAAGAAGTAATCTCTTTTGAATCAAATTTCTCCATAATGACTCTTTCTTCTTGAATCAACAAAGAAGGCAAGGTGTCTAGATCATGCAGATAATTCTCATTCTGATATTTGGAGTTAATGATTGAGATGCAATGTCTATATTTTTCATTAATGTTTATTTGAATTATAAAATAACGAAGCTTGTCTTGAAACAAATCGCAGTTGCAACCATCTAGTTGAGCTTTAATATTCTCAATTTTAGCTAGATAGTTTAAAATTTTCTCATCCCCTTTCATGGGTGTTGTAAATAGTTCTAAAATAAGCTTGATGATCTTATACAACCTAATTCCTTCATGCATGATCTCTAATTGATTCCACGAAGCTAAAGGTGAGTCTAAATGTGAGCTATATGCATCAAGAACTCATCTCTAATTCTTTGCAATAGGATGGACAAAGCTTTCTGAGATCTATGAGAGAAATAGATAAGGTTTTCAGGGGTAGCTTGTCTCCCCGTAGGGCATTTTTCTACACTAGTCACAATATCCCATAGCTTCCTTGCCATAAAATAGGCTTTTAAACCAACTTTCTAAATGTTATAATTTGTTCCATTTAGCAGTTGAGACTTATTAGTCAAAAAAATGGTAGAACTAGCCATTTTTATTACTCAGACGTTAATGGAAACAAATTCATCTAAAAAACAAGTCAAGGTAGCCAAACAGAGATAAATGACTAGCTACATATGTTTTTAATTTGTTATACCAATGCAAATAACTCAAATTTAATTAAAAAAATAGCTTGAATTGGTCAAATTCCATATCAACTTAACAGGGCTAGGTCGTGTTCTAGTTACAAACTATTTTAACCAAAAAGTTGCTAATAAATTAATTAAGAGCTTGAGATAATAACACAATTCGTTAAATCTTTAAAAATAGCTAGATTTGGTAGAAATTAAGATCAAATTTATAGAATAGAGTCGAGGTCGAGTTATAGGAGCATGACGAGTTCTTTTGCAACTTGGATCAGTGAGTGCAAGGACCAAGCTACACAAGCTAAAAAGGAAAGAAAAGATGAGGTCTAATCTGGAATCCATAAGAAAAAGAAACTTTGGAATCTGCAGTATAAAGAAAAATTATCAAACCTGTGAAACAAAGAAATCTCGATGAGTTATTTTTCAACTCGACAGGGAAAGCTAAAAAATGAGCTACTTTAGCAAATAAAATAATCTAATAAATAGCCAAGGCAGGGGAAAATACATGGCATAGATAAAAAAAACCAAGAAAGGCACGTGTTGGCTTTAAAACAGATCCTCATACAGACATGAAATTTTTATAGATTAAAGTCAAAGCCTTTTCAGGTCCAAAATTGATTCAAGAAACCATGAAAAAAGACAAATAGACACACTTCAAAAGACTATAACAAGTTTGAAAGAAAATACATGCGTCATTTTTTAGTTATCTCACTTTCACAAATGCAACTAATAAGACCGATTGACAATTAATTAAAAGACATAATTGTATACATGTGTCTTTAATTAATTGGATCGAATTTCACACTCTGACACAATGTGAAAGCAAAGTCTCAAACAAACCCCTTGTCAAAAAATTCATGACTTAAATAATTTATAAACCAAACTTGAAATAAAGTTTGGGTCTGAAAAAGGAATAAAACAATTATCAGAATCTAAATGGCGAAGCCAAAGCAAAGAATGATACTATGACACAATTAGAATACGTGGCAAAAGACAATTGGTTCCTATTTCACAAGTCTGGAAAAGTATGATAAGTGCGAAAAGCAGAATACGTGTTGACTTTTAATTTACTCTCATTTCACAAGTCACAGACTAAAAAAAACCTTAGAATCACAGAATGAAGAAAATTTGAGATCCTGCGGTACAAAGGAAAGTTAACAAAACCATGAAATAAAGAACTAAAGACTGACATCGCAAAAATACTAGGACATGTGTCTCTTTTCTATTAGCTTGCACTCTGCAAAAAAATGTCAGATATATACATGTCTGTAAAGACCTCGAAAACCGAGGTCTAATTTTTTTTTTAAACTCCCATTATTCCCGTTACTAAATTAATATGTTGATGTCTCACATAATCAAATCATAAAATTATACAAACAAATCATATGTGCTAAACATATTGCTAAAAATCAGCTTTGAGTCCAAAGGACATTTCATTATTTTCAATATCTCAGTACAATCTTATAAGGTTACATGCAATGGCAAAGAGCCTCATAAGCTTATATAATATACTGATTATTCCAACAGTACATCAAGTACAATTTATTCCATAACTGAAATATTAAAGTAACTAATCAAGATCTGAAATCAGCTTGAATCCCTTCATATTCTTTCCTTTCCCTTATCTCTAGAATGGCCTGTATTTTCCACAAAGGGGTTAGCTCAAACTGAACTGGCAAGGATTTCCATTTTCATATACTGTAGTATTCTACAAATGAAAACGTATTCAGAATATACAATCATGCAACAACATACTAATTCATTCATTATTGGCTAATAATGATTTCAAAAAGCATGTATACATGCACGAACTAACCAAGTTTAGAATATATTTCAAGAGTGGTGTCTTTAACCATCTTACATGAAAATGCATAAAACTTACCTCACATAAGGTGATTACATAATGCATTTCATAATATTATTTCATGCCAAATCAAATCAACATACCAACTGTTTGAAGAAATGTCACATATAGGCTCCATATAAAAAGGAGAAGGCATGATAAGCAATTGTCAAAGCATCAACATGAACTTCACTTTACAATTCTTACAATGAACTTTATGCCAAATCAGATCAGCAACATAACATAATTTCCAAGAGGAACAAAAGATCCTTTAAGAACCCAAGAATGCATGAGATCCGTATGACAAAATTTCATATAATGAACTTCACATATATCCAAGGAATGCATACCAATTGTATGACAAAATTTCATGTCATGAACTTCACTTCACAAGCTCAGAATGAACAACATGCCAAATCAGATCAGCAACATAATGCATTTTCAAAAGGCACAACAAATCCTTTATACTCAAATAATGCATGAGATCCATATGACCAAATGTCATAATATAAACTTCTAATATAATCCAAGAATGCATTTCAACAGCATGACAAAGTGTCATAAAAGGAGTTCACATAAATTCCAATGAATCCAATCTAACAGCATAATAAAATTCCATAAAATAACTTCACATAAATTCCAGCAGTATTTTTAAATGAATTTCATTCCACGTGGAGGGTTCATATTAGCAGCATGATAAAATTCCATAATTTGTTTGTTTGGGCCACACTCGAATCTTGGAATATTTATGATTTTGCATAAATTTCAGACTGCATATCAAATTGTTCAACTTGTTATGATGTCACAACACATGCATTCATTAAATTTTCTATCCAAATGATTTCACACTAATCATTTGACAAAATGTCATAGCAAAACATTCTTTCAAATGCTATGCAAATGATTTCACATTAACCATTTATCAAAATGCAGCGTACTAGTAGCAAAAATTGTAGTAAAGAAAACAACAATCTGACAGCAATCTGGAGCATAGAAATCACCCCAAAGCACTGTGTTTTGACAGCTAATGTTACAGAAAAATAAAACATCAAATATTAACTACACACAGTAAGGAATTACCCAAAACTTTGTGTTATAACAGCCAACGCTGCAACAAGAAATGTAGCAATAATTTAATTAAAAAAACAGCACTTCCAACAGGTGTTAGAGCGGCAAATAAATCAATAAAGAAAACAACACTTCCAGCAGTTGTTACAGTAGCAAATAACACAACTTATAATAGTTGAAGCAAATCAACGAATCAAAAAAAATGTAGTATTCCAACATTTAAAAATGCACCTTGGAGATCAGTCCAAAACCCATAGAAAAATGTCAAGAAATCTTCTCTCGACACCCAAGTAAATAACCTTATTTAATTTCAGATATCAAGTAAGGATTAAAAACGAAATCACTAGCTCTATTACTTGAGAGATCTGAAATCTATATTATCCATAATAAACTAAACACATTTTCCAAGTACCCATAAAGGATTGATTCAAAATTATTAATACCCACAAAAGATAATCCATATTTATCATTACCCATAAAAGGAATAAACTGAATATACATTTATTTGTAAAATATTGCATAGATAAAAACAAGAAACCCTTGATTGAAAGATTCGAGATGAAGAAGATCAAAAACCCTTTGTGATTTCCTCTTTCCTGCTCTATTTTTCTTCCTCCAGTTTCTTAGCTCCACACCACACAAAATAAAACTCCAAAACCTTACTTATTTTTCTAGAAAATTTCTCCCCAACATTGCTATAATAAAGAATGGCAAGATCCCAAAATACAGGCCTAAAATCAGCTCTAGATGGCAGTAAAACTTCCATGAAATCCTCCAGATTTTTTTGATATGGTCTCTCCTCTACTTCCTCCTCTCTCCACGCCATGCTAAATTGTAAAAATCAAAACCTAACTCTCCTTTATTCCATGGATTCCAAAATCCATTTAAACATAATTAAACTTCAAAAAATGCCTCCACTTAGCTTTTAGGCGAAGTTTAATTTTATTTATTTATTTTAAATGAAACTATGTGCTACATTCCAAAAGGAATAAGTAACACATAAGTTAATGTCAAAATAATTCATAAGTCAAATTCCATAAAAATATCATTTTAATCAAGCATCATTTAAATGCCGAGCTCATTAACCAAGAAAATTAAAATGTCATGCATTTATTATGGTTGAGTCAAAAACATCTAGATAATCTTTTGACACTCAGTTATTTTGCTAGCATACCATCATAAATTAGGCTTAGGCTAGATCATGTAACCTATATCTTAGGTTAGTTAGGCTAGCAAATGATATTAAATAATATCACACCGGAAGCTACCAAAACGCTGTCACCGAATCAAAAGGGTGAGTGCTAACTCACGGAAGAGTGGGCACTTGTGTGTATACTCATATGTGTATGCACACAACTATGTTATCTTATATAAATAAGTATATACGCTTGCATACCTATGATCATACCCATATGGGTATATGGACAAATGTCCATTCCTTTATGTATGTGGTACAAATAAAATTTAATAAATTCGACAAAACGAAAGAACTAAAGATTGATACCAAGAAGAAATAACCAAGACATTTGTTTCTTTTCTATCAGCTCACACTTTTCCAAAAACTGAAAGATATATGTGTCCAAACACTATTAGATCACACTTCGTAATGAAATAAAAAATACTAAGTCAAACAAAATACGTGGATCCTATTAAATGGCTCTGCATTTCACAAATATGACAAATGCAACAAGCTAGAAAATTTTAATTGTATAACAATTGCCATAAATAAATGACTGACAAATGTGACAAGGTGGCTAATTTTAATTGGATCGCGTTTCTTAAATCTGAAAAATTCAATGGAAACGACACTTGGAGTAATATTAATGGCTTGAGTTTCAAAAATGTTAGAAATAACTAGTACAATGTCTGACAACAGAGAATACATGTGTAAATCCTTTATTGGCATGTGGATTTTAACTGACAATCAGATAAACAATATTCTGACACCTTAAAGCAAGATAAATAAATTTGATTGGCTCGAGCTTCGTAAAAAATGACAAATACGACACTAGATGGAGAAATATGATTGGCTTTAGCTTCACAGTAAAAGGAAGTCAAATAAGTTTGTTAGGGAAAAGCCAAATGGCACAAAATGATTGGCCCAAGCTTCGCAAAGACAATAATATGTCAGATTGGAGCCATTTGGCCTTCTAAGAGTGGGTGTAGCTTCACAAACATGAGAAAAAGAATAGGGAAGCTACATGGAGCAATATTATTGGCCCAAACTTCGTAAAAACAAAAAAAACCTAAAATATGAAGCCAAATGACACAAAAAAATTGGTAAAAGCTTCGTAAAGGAAAAACTTGTGAAAATAAGGATTTTTACCACTAAAACAGACTTAAAAGCCACAAATAAACTAGATCTAACTAAATATTTTGGATCCACATTAAAAAAATTATTGTAAGATCTATTTAGAGCAGGAAAATTAGAAAAACATATCTCAAGACAAGGTATTCAAGCCATAAATGGCTAAAATGAAAGAAGAGGCAAAGATCTAAGCAAAGAAAAGCTTAAATATGATCTAAGTAGTCATTTAGCTCATTTTTAATCAATATTTCAAGCAATATTAGGTGGGAATTGGAATCTTAAACCTGGTTAGCTTGAACACGACTATGGAACTTTTGGGTCTCGTAGATCCGTTAATAAACTCACATTTTTTTTTCGCTCTTTCAATTCAGAAGACTTCTACTTCACACGCATAATCACCAAGATTTGATACCATGTTAGATTTAGCAGGGGACAAAAAGCCACACATTACAAATCCACCATTAAAGCTAAAGATTATAGATTATGATATGCAGTCGATTAGACACATGAATAACTTAAAAATAGATAGCGAATGATGTAGCTTATAATTCACTAGTAAACACCCAGGTGCACTGGCACATCACTCAGCCTAGACTGAGTGCTCACCCAAAGTGTGTACAATGGTAAAAGACCCCTCTTTAGGATTGTTGTTTCAGGATGTTAACATGATGAAGACTTAAAGCATTTAGATCCATAACTAATATATCATTCTATAGTACATGTTCAGATCTAGATCTAGAAAATAACAGACTTAAGAGACAACCATGATGAAATCAAGTGTGCAAGAACCAATTATACTAAAGATTTGACACTTTGATTCATCCAATATACTCCATTGCATTAAACATGATAAATACACAGAAGCTTATTATAATAGATAATACCATGGTCTATGCACGCATCAGATTTGGCAGCATAACCTCACAATAATTTAGTTCTCACATGTCACTCTCATATATCTATACTACATAGTTCATTACATATTTATAAGGGTGGGGACTTGCCCTTCACCGCTTATATATTCCCTAAAAATAGGTCACATGCTATTATTAGCCACACACCATTACAATAATAGCCACACATGTAAGTGTGCTAACAATAGACTTCTTTTAGTTAACTGCTAGTAGCAAATCTATTCTCAGCCTGTATCCATCCAAAGTGCTTTCGTATCGATCCTCCAAAAATAGCCAATGTGTGTCACGCAAGTTTCTAACCGGTTTGTGTGTTCTCGCACACTATCTTCCAAAAATAGCTCCTCATCATGAAAATGACTAAGTCCTAAATCTATCTCTGTTCCTCAGCACGTGATTCCTTTCCGATCCCCCCACGCCTTTGAATGTGCTCTACTCTTCCATGTGAACCTTTTGTATATTCTTCACTAAGTTCTAGATTTTAACTAATCAAAATTACCCCACACTAATTGCATTTCCTACCTCGACAATGGTTTTCTGCCAAAAAATGAATCAAAGTGAATAGAAGAATAGAAATAATATTTGATGAACAAAAGAATGTCTTTTACCCTACAACCTCTTCTGCTTCAACCTGAAGAATCAATTTTGGATATTATTATTTTATATCCGCCTCTAAATTCTTGACAGTCATTGAGTGTGGCCTCTGCCTTTTCTGGAACATCCACTATAATTGAATCTAACTCATCTTTTGCAATCTCTCCTTTCTCATTCTGCAATACCAACACAATGTTGGACATGATAGTCATCCATCCATTCCAATAAGTCCATCTTTTGCACAATGAGTTTCCTAAGCTCATTTATCATTTCCTTGTGTGGTTCTTGCAGCTCCTGTAAGGGCCTCATGCTTTTGCTTGACAAGTGCTAATTTTTTTGCGTGGCCCAAGGTCTCATCCTTCATGACCTTCACTTCATCTTCCTTCCAAGATGGTCCTGGTTCTTATAACGGCTTCTGGGGCTGTACATATATTCAACGCTTGATCTAATTTCTTCAGTTCCTCTTGCAAGCTCTGAAGTGAACCACTCATATGATGCAATCTTTCTCATCACCAAATCATTTTCCCACTCTGCTTCCTATGATAGATCCTTTAGTTTTGGCATGCACAGAGGTTCATCTTCAAGTACTAATTCCACCAAGTTACTAACATAATGCATTGTTGAAGGAAACATCTTGGGTACCTTTGGTTCTATGTGTGGCTTCACTTTCATGATATAGTCCCCAAATTCCTCTGTCATGCTGATGAAAACAACCTTTTTCTTTTCTACCAAGTATTTTTCTTGTTTTAGGCATGCGTTATTTCTGCAGCCTAAGTCTTTATCTCCTCCTTCAATTCCCTAATTATTGTAGCCTTATCCATAATTCACCGTGCCACCTCTATTGAGACCTTCACCAAAGCATTTCTCACTTGTTCATCTACCATAATAGTAGGCTTTACTATTATGTGTCTGGCCTAAGGTGTCTTCTTTAATCTCCTTAAAACACATGACTCTTCACATAAATCAAAATATGGTTCATCCATAAGCGTGTGCATCGACCACGACGGTTGCTTCCTTGTGCACATGGTTGCCATATCTTCATACATCAGCTCCCAGCCATATAATTCCTTTTGTGTCACCATGCTCTGAAAACTAGTGCAAACAAGTTTACATGTGTCCTCGGTGTAGCCCATGACTGGTGGAACATATCCTCCACTTGCTCTCTTTGATCTTGGCCCCTTAGGAACTTGGGCTTCAAGATTCAGAGCTTGTTCTGTTGTACCCTGAGTAGTCTTAGTTGTTGTCTCATCTACCTCCTTTTCTCCCTCTTCTCCTTCCTTCATTTCTTTGTCCTTTTGTTATTCCACATTCTCTAGAGGTGTAGGGGAATTGGGCATGCACTTTCCTCAGAATCTTCTACCTCCTCATTCAGCTTCAAATTCCTTCTTCTCTTCTCAGTTGTCTCCTTCTAGGGAGAGAGTCGAGGTGATCTGCGCACTGATTGTGGAGTAGCACCTTGGGTCCTTGTTCTCCTTAATACTCTTTTGAAGTGGCACTCTCCTTGGATTGCATCCAAGTCCTCATCATCTCCTTCTTTTGGTTGAGGTGGAGTAGTCACATGCTCGGATTCTTACCTATTTGGAGGTTGTCTTCTACCTTTTTGCTCCAAACCACCACTATCCTCATGCTACTCTTCTTCCTCATCTATTTGTATTGTCTCTATGGGATTAGGCCTTGGAACATTCTCCATTGTATGCTTACCTTTTGGTGGCCCCGGGAGCACAAAATCATTCTCCACATACTTAGTGTTCTCCAGCTTGGGCTTGAGTTGACAAGTACACCAATGCTTCTCCAGGTTTCCCCAACTACCAAGCTTACATGATTCATGCTTATAATATCTAAGATAAGCCTCTCAATGTAGGCATTCCACCTTGGATATACATATTTCTTTCTCAGAGTGTGGTAATCACAATATACCTTACCTGCAATGAAGGTTAGGTGGCACACATCTAAAAAATGGTGAATTGATGCCTAGAAATATCTTGCTGTGAAGGAATATGGACATTTTACACCATGAGTTCCAAGCTCCGTCCTTCGTCACAAATCACGTGATACAAAAATTCTTGTAGACTGCAAACTGTACTGCTTTACCCACCACCAAAGGCAACTCTTTGGGTATGCACCACTCTTCTTTGAATGTCATGTGGAGTCTATCATACCACATCTCCACCCTCTGCTTAAATGGTACGCTCATTGATCCATCACATAATTACTTTTGCCAAATATTTCCATAGGTGACTTGTGTTGCGTGGGGTACTCCCAAATCATCTCCTTTGCCCATCGGGCACTCCAATCTCCATAAATACCAAAGATAATAAAACAGTGCAAAAAATTATTCTGTCACTTGTCCATGCTTCTTCAATGATTGTCTTTACTATGTGATTTGTGATATTGTAGACCACTCCTTGAGACATCTTCTTTACAATGTGCAGCCACATTGTGTTTACCTGCAACCATCTTTCTTGGTCATTCAACTTTGTTACAAGATGTGCAGTTGCCTACACTGCTGGGTACTTCTTTAATTTGTCAATTTCCATACCATGTAGACCTTTGGTATACCCCATCTCCTTCCTTGTCTCCAACATTGTGGCCTTATCAGTTAAATCACTCTCCAGATCTGCTCATGTGGCCCTTAGTCCTGTCACTATTGAAATCAAGGCAACTGTGATTCTTACCCTCCATCCAGAAAATTAGAAGAATTCCTCATGGAATCTACTCATCAACCATCAATACAATGGTTCATACTTCCCAAAGTATGGAAGCTTGTACAACTGATAGACTCCAATCTGCTTTAGTAACTTCTCACCAGCGTCATCGTACACTGACATATCTTCTGTTGTGCACTTGTTCGTTTTTATGCTCAAGAACGCATCAATATCCTTCTTGTTATTTGATGTATCGATGGATGCAATTGCTCATTTTACATTGACAGATGTGAGAATCCCATTCTTGTCCCATGATCATGCCCTTTGGATACTACATTTATGAGAAATTACTCTCGAGAGTAAGTTATTATTCCACTTCAAACTTCTTCTTCCCTTTTCTACTCCTGCTGCAGGTGCTTTCATTAGTGCTATTTGAAAAATATCTCTTTTCTTCCCTCAGCAATCAAGCAAGTCAAAACCCTAGCTCGAATATCCATGCCCTAGTGGAAATCATGTGCCCTAGACTTGTTTATAATGCATCTGCTTCGCTCAAACCCTTCACCTATTGGAACGCAAGATTTTCGTATCGCACAAACCTTCTCTCCACATCTGGTTTCACACTCGTCGCACCTCAACATGATTGCTTGGCTCATTTTCACTTATCCATTTTCAAATTCTCTCAATTACAATGGTAAAAATGAACTCGCATCCCATCCTTATATAGAATTTCAAAAATTTAGTGCATTTATTTCTTCTTCACCTACTAACAATCCTCTCATTAATTGACCATTTTCATTCTTTTCATGTGGTACATCTTCACATCCAAACAATAACCTTCTAATGCACCTTCCTACGTTCTAACTGGCCAAAAACTTCTCTTCAACGTACATCCATGCACCCTGAGTACCTCACCACTGCACCTTCCCTTGGTAGTTTCCATGGCATCTGCTTACCTCATGTGTCATACTTGTTTCTTAATCTCATCTCCATCTATGGTCCTCATTTCCAGAAGCAATATTTTTTTCAATTCTTCAAATTTAATAGCACTCAGTAGTAATTTGTTCCTTTCATATGGACAAATTTTCATCAGTGATGTACATGGATATCAATAACCTACCCCACACTCAGGGTATGTGCATTCCTCTGTGCATAAAAATTCTCCAAATAGTAATTAGCTTATGGCATGTAAATGCACTTATTACACAAACACACCAACTAAATTGAAAAAGCATAATGATAAAGAAGGAAACATATTAAGGAAATGTAAAATTGAAAACCTAATCTAAATGACAACACTACCTTATTACAAACACCAAGAAGATTTAATTATAGTAGGGCTTCAGCCTACTCCCGTTGAAGTAACCAGGTAACCGTATTCCATCAAGTGACCTCTAATTGACAAGCACCTGATTCAAGTATGTGAGTGATAACATATGGCCCCAACCAATGTACTTTGAGTTTACCTGGATCACGCAAAAAATTAGAATCATAAAGGATCACCATTTATCCTATCTCAAGTGTTTTATCCTTGATGTGCTTGTCATGCCATGCTTTCTTCCTAGCCTTCTCTTGTTTTTGACTCCAACGTGTCATGGCTCTTCGTTCATCCAAATTAACTTTTCAATTCTTCTAATGCTTTCTCATCATTTATACCTCCAGGGTGCACAATACGCAAAGATGGTAACATGAATTCCACAGGGAGAACTTCTTCTATGCCAAATACTCAACTGAAATGGTGTGGCTTTGTTCAACCTTTTATATGTTGTTCGATATGCCCAAAGTGCTGCAAATACTTTATCATCCCAATCCTTTCTTCCAACATCACAGATTTTTGTCAATGTCTAGCAAAATTTTTTGTTGAAAGCCTTAGCAGTCTCATTTTCCTGAGGATGATATGGTGTAGTTTTATGGTGTGTAATCATGCATTCATCCAATAAATTTTTGATTGTCTCATTCAGAAACTATGTGACCCTATCACTGGTAAAACTTAAAGGACATCCATACCTTGTAATAATATTTTCCCATAGAAACCTGGCTATTGCAGCTGCTGTACAATCATTTTTAGGTGCTGCTTCTGCCTACCTTGTCAGATAATCTATGCAAGTGATGATATAAAGCGATCTAGTTCTACGCGCGACTGGTAAAATATAACCCACAAAATCTATAGCCCATTTCTCAAATGGTTCTACACTAGGAATAGGCCTTAATGGCATCTCATCTTGTTGTCATGGTTTTCCAAGACGTTGACAATGATCATAAGCTTTGCAATAATCCTTGCAATCTTTATATAGGGTCTCCCACCATAATTCAGCAAGTAGAATCCTACATGTAGTGGCATTACCTGCATAGTGGCCACCTGCAATACTACCATGAGCTTCTTCCATGATATGTGTGTGCTCATGTTCCATTACACAACGATGCAATACTTCATCCCAACCTATTTTTTACAGGTCACCACTAATCAACATATAGGGTGTTGCGCGTATAGAAAGTTATTTCTTCTCTAAGGATTTCAATCCTTCTGGTGCCATGCTTGTCCGTAGAAAGAAAGCAATGTCCTCTAATTCCAATGGCGATTGTTATAACCTTTATAACTATGTATCTAACATGGTTTCTTCAATTGCTTGTGCTTCTTCTCTTGACTAGATTATGGATAAATGGTCGGGTCCAGAGTTACTTTTCCCTAGTTTTACCACAATTGTGAAGTCAAATTCTTGAAATAAGAGTACCCATCTGCATATGTTCCCTTCTAAAATGGGTTCATTTACCAAATACTTCAATGCCATATGATCTATATAAAATACAAATGGTGTAGCCAATAGGTATCGTCTGAATTTTTGTAACACATTGATCATTGACAAAGCTTCACACTCTGTACTTTTGTAATTTTGTTATGCAGGAGTCAACTTTCTACTAGCAAAACAGATAGGATAATCTATAATACCTTCTCCTGGCTGAGCCAACACCACGTAAAAGGCCATGCCAGATGCATCCACATGTACATGAAATGGTTGGTCCCATGAAGAAAAAATGCAAAATAGGCGTGGTAGTAAGTTTCTCCTTTAATGTCTCGAATGGGCGCTAATGCGGTTCTCCTTAGTAGAATGTACCTTTCTCTCTTAGTAACTCCTCCAAAGGTGTGGAAAATTTGGCATATCCTTTAATTAACTTCTTGTAATATCTTATATGACCAAAAAATATGTGCACCTCACTCTGACTGGTAGGATCTTTTAGGCCTATAATGACTACAACCTTAGCTAGACCAACCAACCAACCTTCCTTGCAGATTGTGTGTCCTAACAATATCTCAAATGGTGTAGCAAATATGCAATTCTTGATGTTCAAAGATATACTCAAGTATCTACATATTTTAAACATTAAGCACAAATTTTCACAATGATCCTTAACTAATCCATTCACCATCTAATCATCCAAATAAACCTATAAGAAGTTGTGAATAAAATCCTTGAACGCTTGAACAACTATGCACAAAAAATACAACATGCACATTTTTCAGACCAAAAGGCATCACCGTATAGGTGAAGCTACCCCATTCAGTAGTAAAATTAGTCTTTCCCTGATCCTCTTGGGAAATCCTAACCTAATGATACCCAGAGAACCCATCTGTAAACAAATATATTTCACACCCCTACAATGCCTTCTAGTATTTATTTAGTGAATGGCGTAGGAAAGGGATCATTCACACATATAGCATTCAGCTCCCCTGTAGTCCACATAGATTCTAATCCATCCATCCTTCTTGATAATGATTACCATTGGACTAACCCATTCTGACTCATTGAGGGACTTGATAATCCCATACTTCAACATTTTTTCAATCTCTTCTTTGACCTTTCCACGCAAGTTGGGGTTCATTATCTAAGGTCTCTTTTGAACTGGGAGAGCACCTTCTTTAAGATTTATCTTCATCTCCCATAATTATTCATGCACGCCTTTAATTTCATGGTACCCTTGGGGGAATAAGTCATGATAATCCCATATTAGCTCTATGATTTTTGCCACTTTAGAGTCTGACTATTAGTCTCCAATTATGGCCTCCTTAGGTTCAACATCTGATCCAATATTCAACTTCGTTGTCTTCATAGGTTCATGATAGGAGATCGTGGGATTATCTGCACTTTCTAACACCTCACACTTACCTGTTGAATGGTTTATATATAGATATTCTACTTCTTTGTCACCCACTAAGTAGACCATTTTTCCTTTTTCTTTCTCAAGGAAAGTGGGTTTAAGTAGTGTGTCTTCAGCCTCTGTCTCTTTAACAAAACAGGCTACTGAGGTTCCTTCATCCAATAACTGTTGAAGGAGTTCTTCATCCTTGGCACTATCTCCCATAGTTAAGTGCTTTATGACCTTTACTATTTCTTCCACTAGAGGCTTGGTAGAGAAGAAGTTGAACATCTAGGTCATTCCTGCAATTAAATCCTGCCAATTACCAATCTCTCTATAGAGTTCTGCATATACATACCAAGGATGCACACAACCTTGTAAAGTGGAATAAAACTTGTGCACCCAGAGCAAAGGTGGTAAAGCTTCCCACCCCTTTGTCCACAGTCTCTCACACTTTTGAACATGGTGCTAAACAGGTTGATTACCATGATAAGTATAGATTTTAGTAGGTGCATTGCTCCTGTAGAACCTGGTGTTAAGAGTAATCCTAATTTCATTCCATCCTACAAGATTATCCTTATGGACCACCCACCAGCACGCTGTTGTCCCACGTAGGGAATATGCTAAAATATTCCTTCTCTCTAGTAGGTCTATCCATTGTTCTTCCATGATGCACATGAATACAATAGGACCTCCTTCTCCAATGTACCAAGGTACTGAGTTGTTACCTATTGTCGTGATATAACATGGTTTGTTGTCCTTAGGAAATATTCTCTTTATTGCATGCCCTACAAACTCATAAGTGTTATGAGCCAAATTATCACAAGCAACACTTGTAGTATCGCTAATAGATTGTGCATCCTCCCACTAAAGGATTCCTTCTTTTCATGGCTCAAGAACCTCTGGATCCTGGATGACACGTACACAAACCATATTTAGGTCTTCTTCACTCAAGGGCTCAACATAGGGCACATATTTTCCATCTGTTAAAGGGATAATAACTCTTTCCTCCTTGTTTTTAAAGCTGATATAACCCTTATTGAACCAAATATCACCATTATTTTCATAACACCAAGGATGTCATAATAGATCTGGGAAGCTATTTGATTTTACCATCGCTAAAACCTCAAAATATCCAATGAACTTAGATGCTTGTATGGTAATGGATGCATCTTTTAAAAATTCGATGGGAGTGGCCTTAGTCCGATTAAGCCATGAAACAGATACATTAGAGGATGGTTGGAGATGGGGGTCTCCCCATAGTGTTCCGATACATCTAAGGTATAGACATTGACTTCCACACCTCTTAGCAATCAATATATTACTCAAATAGTCACCCATCCACAACAACATTCAGAGTTTATTTCAAAAAATTGTCATAATCTAGGCTGAGGGGGATATTTGCATCACGATCTTTCATCTAGTTCTTATACTCTTTTCATGTGGAAGTATCATTTTAAACCACTTTCCCCAAAATTGGAATGATATCTCCTATTGAAAAAATTTTCACACTTCCTCAACTCATCTATTCTTTTGGACGCATCTTTTGATGCTTTATTTTGCTCCATCTTCCGTATTGCTCATTAAATATTATAGGTCACCCTGGATATTTCTGAGTACCCGTCCTTGGTTACTAGTAAACCCCTCCTCTGCATAGGGAATGATCTGGGTACTGGTACATGTAAGAAACCTCCTCGTTATTGATGGTAGGCTTCTGTTGTAATGCTTCCCTGGCATGCATTACTTCAATGCGGGTCGTTATCTTTACCTGCAATGCATTGGATTCTGGTTCTAACTTGGGCATCCACTGATTCTCCACAATGTGTTACATCCTAACCACCCCTATGCCTTTGTTTTCCTATTTATGCTGCTAGCTAAGATGCTCATACAAGTCCAAGAACTCCTCATATATATGATTCTTTCCAAAGAAAGAACATGTAATATTCTATGGACATCCATTCTTATAGTGGTAAGGAGATCCACATGTATAAAATGTTCTACGAGGGAACTCACTTCTTCCACCACCATGGCCTCATCCTCCAAATCCACTATGCTATCCTCGACCTCGGCCATGACTACCTTCAAAATTCCCTTCATTTTGATATTAGTGCAATTGTCTGTGATCCTGATCCTAATGCCCATTCTTTCCTTTAGAGTTATCTAAAACCCTGTTTTGTATACCCAATATCTTTAAGCATAATAGATCGGGAGGAGCTATTGATTTTCCATCGCTAAAACCTCAAAAATCCAATGAACTTAGATGCTTGTTGGTATATGGATGATCTTTAAAAATTCGATGGGAGTGGCCTAGTCCCGATTAGCATTGAACATACATTAGAGGATTTGGGTTGCGATGGGGGTCTCCCCCATTTTGTTCCTAGGACATCTAAGGTAAACGAACATGACTTCCACCCTCTAGCCATCAATATATCTACTCAATATCACCCATCCACACACAACTTCAGAGTTATTGCATTGTCAATCTAGGCTGAGGGGACGATTTGAAATGCAAGATATGATATTTCATCTAGTCTTAGTACTTTCATGTGGAGTATTTCATTTGTAACAAATTCCCCAAATTGAATGAATCTCCTAGGGAAAAAATTTTTCAACCAGTCTCTCAACATCTATATCATTTGGGACCATCTTTGATGACTTTATTTTGCCTCATCTTCCGTGATTGCTCATATTAAATATTATATTCACCCTGGGGGATATTCGCGAAGTGTACCTCCTTGGTTTACTAGTAAACCTCCTTCTATGGGAAGGATTGGGTGACTGTGACATGTAGAACTCCTCTTATTGATGGAGGATTTGTTGTAATGATTCCCTGGCATGCATTACTTCAATGCGGTCGTTTGTAATCTTTACCTTGCAATGCATTGGATTCTGGTTCTAACTGGGCAGCCACTGGATTCTTCACAATTGTGTTACATCCTAAACCCACCCTATATGCCTTTTGTTTTCCTATTTTTATGCTGCTAGCTAAGATGATCATACAAGTCCAGAATCACTCATATATATGATCTTTCCAAAAGAAAGAAAATGTAATATTCTATGGACATCCAGTCTTATAGTGGTAAGGAGATTCCACATGTATAAAATGTTCTGACGAGGGAACTAACTTCTTCAACCCCATGGCCTGCATCCTCCAAATCCACTATGATTATCCTCGACCTACGCCCATGACTACCTTCAAAATTCCCTTCATTTTGATATTAGTGCAATTGTCTGTGATCCTGATCCTAATGCCCATTCTTTCCTTTAGAGTTATCTAAAACTCATGTTTTTTATACACCAATATCTATAGCATCATGGATCTGACTAATTAGCTGATAGTCTTCCGGGTCATGAGTTGTGGACCTACAAATTTTGGAGTAGCATGAAACGTTATTCCTTATCGCGCATTGTTGTAATGAGTAGGGGCTAGCATCATCGTTTAGATGACATCTTATTCTAACAGTAGTGATCGTACTTATCTTCAGGGATAAATATTCTTTGTGTAACCTTTCACTTCACAATCTATACACCAAATCCCTGTGTGCATCTCATGTGTTGAGTTTTCCAATAGTTTCTCCAACTGATTTTCCATATATGCAATCTGTGCTTCTAAAAATGGGCTTATCCAAGTGTCTATACTTATAATTGCCTCATCGTGTAAGGCAGCTTCAAGTGCTTTGCACGGATTAGTGTATGTTTTATGTGATAGCTCCCTCCTAAAAGGTGTAATCAGGCCTCCAATGAACCATTATGCATGTTGTCTTGCATGAATATCATAAGAAATATTAGATAATAACATTTTAAAACAGGCATCATACTCTCTAACACTCTCAGTAGAGCCTTTCTTGATATCCTTGAGCGCTCTTATACTCTTATACTCAAACTCAGGGATGTGAAACTCTTTAAGGAAAACATCTTTTAAAGTTGCATAGTCTATGCAAGTCTGATCAAGGTCAAACTTTCTATACCAACTGTGTGTGCACCCTTATAACATAGTAGCAAATTCACTTTCCCTACGCTCAAAATCCATGATTCCTTTTGCGTGCAAAATTATTTCACACATGTGTACATGTTTGGCAACATTTTCTATGCCCCTATACTCTGGGAAATGAAGAGACATCTCCATGTAAATATTCTGGGGTTGGTGCGGACCTTGCCCACCTGATATAGAACCTCTTGTGTTTCTGTTGCCTCTAGAACCACCAGATCCATCAAATATAGAGCTACCTATACCTCCCGATCCTAAAATTTTAGCTGGGGTTGGACTAGAAGATATACTTCCCTATGTCCCAATAGTATTACTAAACTGTACCGCAATAGTCTTCGAGGTGTTACTACTCCCAGAAGATAGTCCAAAAATCTACGCGTCTAAATTTTGTGTACATACACCCAAAAAAGTAATGTTATCCATATTTCTCCCCCCAGGAAAAATATTGGATCATCCATGACCCTGCACAAAAATAACTAGAGAAAACACGGTTAAATCTTGTAAACAAGTCACAAAAGGACTCAACAATGGAGTGATGGGGTCTGCGAAAGCCTAAAAAACCTATGCAAGAAGAAAGAGAAGAAACAACTTTGTCGAGTGGATCCGTGTCTTAAATATATTTAACAGGTTATAGGTGGGCTTAGAAATAGGAAATAAGGGTCAGACGGGGAGGAGTAGTGTCACAAAGAAGCCAGGAATAAGGAGAAGAAGAAATGATAGAGATCCTAAGTCTTTGGGTTCAAAACAGTTCAGAACAAGTCCATAAATTGACTAAGTAAGGAGGAAACAACGGAGAGAGCCATGTGTTAGCACGGTTCTTCTTCAAAGATATATCCATGAAGGGAAGCTCAAACGAGTGCCAAGATTCCACCCGTCTAGGGCCCCAAAAGTTGCATGACCATTAAAAAGTCTCTTACTTGGCGGAAGGGGCCAAGTGTTAGCTTAGTGCAATTCCAAATGGGAGCCCAAGGTAGAGAATCAAACTTGTGCCAGTGCTCCACGTATCAGATGGTCAAGAGAGGTCAAAAGACAGACAGGGCGAGCCTAAAAAATTCTAAGTATAGAAGTACTTGCAGGGACTGCCACGTGTCCAAGTAACGTATCTCCAAGGGTAGATCCAAAAGTGGAGGCTCAAACAAGTGTCAGTTCACCACATAGCCTAGGGTCTGAAAATGTGAGGGAGAGGTCGTTGAAAAGTCCAAAGAAAAGTGGAGGCTTCTAAGTTTCAACCCAATGCTCCTTCATAGGAAAATCTGGATCAGGCTTTCAAGTGAGCGCAGATCCTCCATGTGTTTAGTTTCAAAAAGGGGACAAAGTTGGGTTTAATAATCAATGCATGGTTGCAAGTTGGTGGAGAATGCCAAGTGTCCAAATGGTGCTAACTCAAAGGATAAATAAAGAGAGGGTTTCCAGATGAGTTCTAGACCCTTGCGTGTCCCTGATCAAGAAATATGACCTCGCCGAGGAAAGGAATTAGCTAAAAACATAGAAATTAGACAGGCCGGCAGAGGAAGTGCCACGTGGCAAGCCTAAACCAGCAATGCTAAGGTGAGCCATCGGGGAAAAAGTTGGATTTCTTCCTTCTTATTCCAAAGATGTGAAAGTTATAAAATGGGCCACAACTCCACGCAAAGGGAAAAAGTCAGTGTTTGAGCCCGAGTCAAGGTCAAAGCTAGGAAGCAGGGAATTGGAGGAAAAGGTGAAGATTTTCCTTTTGTCAAAAAGGCACAAAGATTAAAATTGAAGCACATCTCTTCAACAAACTAGAGGGTTCCACATGTCTAAATGGAGTGGTGGGGCATTGGGAGCTTTCTGAATTTTGCAATTTTTGCGGAAAAGGGGGAAAAGATAAATTTTGGGCCCACGAACCTGATTTTCCCCCTAATTTTTCCTCCACGAGTCCCATATTAAAAAGGGGGCCAATTTTTCAAACTGGTTTTCCTGCCCTTTTGTACAAAACCTGATAGAAAATTCAAAGGGGCATATCTTTCGACTCAGGGCTTAAAACATTACAAATACGGCACCGTTGGAAAGATCTCAACCTCATCTACGCCATGAAGATATGAAACTTTAAGATCAAGGAGGTTAGGTGGAAGAAAAATGGAGAAACATCTTTAGGGCCATTAATGCAAGATCTATTTCTTCCCCAAAAACTAGATTGGATTTGATCTGATTTGCCATTTCCTCCACTATTGAGGCACCGAATAAGAAATCGATGCAGTCAAGACAAATTTGGGGGCTGATTTTGTAGGAGGCATTAATAGCAGTGGTTGAGCTTCAACCTTGTTTTCTCTCTTCTCTCTTTTTCTCCCTTTTGTGTTGAATCTATAAAAGCCAGTTCAAAACTCATTGTAAAGGATTGGATGTTATTTTGTTTTTGCAGGCTCCCCTTTCCTTCTAGAAAAGGAATTCATGGAGTTCAGACCTTCCATTTAAATTGTAAATATTTTTCCTACCTTCTGGTTGTTTGTATGCATTGTATCAATCTACAAAGCAATAAAACATGTTTTTGATTGATTTTAGATCCTTTCTTGTCCCCTTTTCTCTCATCTAGTCTTTCAATATAAATTTGGTTATCTGTTCTTGATTATTGTATGTATTTTGTTGGTTTGTGTCTATCATCAAAACTAATGTTTATCATTCCTTCGGTGCATCACCTTATAGCTGAGTTTTGATTTCTTGTATTCCTTTTATTACTGTCTCCTTGATAAAACTTAGATTAGGTTTAGGAATAGGTCCTCTACAATTTTTCATGTATGCACCCAAACATAGGAATAGGAAGCAACCTTTAAATCTGGAGATTTTTCCCATTTGCAAAGTCCCACACTTTGGGGAAAACTCAAATTAATGTGAATCACACCAAATGAATTTTCCTTAGAAAAGTAGATCTGACGACTCTTTTGGGGGTGCTATAATTTTGCACTAACATTTTTGGCACGCCGGTGGGAGAAGAGGTCTTCACTTTATTTCATCAAGTTGATGTGTTCTTGGTGGGATTCATCCTTTTGAGGCACATACAAGCACATCTAGTGACTCCATCTAGTCAAAAACCCATCCTCTGAGTTGCATAATTTTTGCATCCATTTCCACTCATTTTCATCCATTTTCTTCTTCCATATCTTTCATTTTCTTCCATTCCATGAGGTTGTGCAATCATGACTTCATTCCCTTCATGGAACTCGCACTTATAGAAATGTAGTCCACCTCCAACGCATTTCCAAGCTCCTCCAAATCAAAATTATAATAAGATCCAGAACCATTATGCTTACCCATATGAGTAGGGTCAAAGTCAGTTTAGCCATGGAGCTTATCAAGAACAAGGGGACGCATACAATGGTGACAACTATGTGGAGAATGCAGGTTTATTGGAGAAAATTCAAAAAATGGAGGCTGACATGGTTTAGTCAAGGGGCACAGCACAAATGAAGGCATTAAAGATTGGTTATAGGGCACCTTGTCTATGGGAAGGCCCTTTTCCAAGACATTACTGCCCTCAGGAGAAGCTAGACTTCATGGTTGAAATGTTACCTCAACTTACATAGTGGATTGAGGAGATTATGGCTTATGAGCAAAGTGCGAGACAACCTTGTCAATGGATAAGTCCACCACCTTTTAGCTCTTCATTTTCTCTTCCTTATTCTAGATCATTTCATCATGATCAAGAGTCAATCCCCTTAGTTGCTGCCCTAAGTGTTAGTTTCTCTTCTCCATCTCCTGATCTTCCACCTCATCTCAGTTCTTCTACTATTTTCCCTTCCAAACAACCATCCCCTCCAAACAAATAAGAAGTTACACCTCCTTCCCCACCACAAACAATTGCAAATCTAGTTGAACCCAAACCTTCCACTCCTCTTCCTTTCCCAAGTCCATGTTAGGAAGATACTGAAGAATCCAGTCAAGGACAACAAGAAGAGGAGCCCAACAGAAAAGAAATAACAGAAAATATGATGAGTTGGGCTGCTAAATTTGGGTTTACAAATATCCCCTTGATGGTCAATCCAATAGAGGAGGTCAAGGTTTAAGAGCCAGTGTTGGCTGAGTTTGAATTTTCAGCAGAGGAGGAGGATCATACAATTTCAAAGGCCCCAAGTGTATAGCATGTTATAAGAGAACCTTCAGTTCTTCCTTCCACTTCATCCCCTTCAATATCTGATATTGAAGATGAGTTTGAGCTTGAAAAATTCATGTTTGAGGATGAAGGGAGTTATGGTGATCAAGTTGCAGATTAGGATGACCCCATGGAGGAGGTTGAGCACATGCAACATGACAACGAGGCTGATTATCTGTCTAACTTGGAGGATTGCTTTGATGGAGAAAAACCCATGGAGATCACATCATTTTCTCTTCCATCATCCATCTTCCAAGCATATGATCCTTCTTCCATGAAGGAGGTAATTCAAGAGTAGTAGCCTGAACAACATATCTCTAGAACTAAGGTTGGAAGATATGAGTTTTCCATGTTCTTCACAAGAGAAGGAATAAGAACAGCCAGCTCCAAGCCCAGTTAAAAAGGAGCATATAGAGGTGACCAAGAAAAATTCAGAGGCACTAAGTTATGATTTTCTTGCACAAGAAAATACAGCCCCCTCTCCCACTCAAACTCTCCAAAAGTCTTATCATTTGGAGGATCTTGAACTCATTAGCTTCATGTTTGAAGATGAAGCTTAATATGGTGAAGATAACGAAGATTTTAAGATCACCATGCAAAAGGGAGAGACCTTGTTGCAACAGGATGGTAAAGAGTTTGATTTCCTACTAGAATCAAAATAATGTTCTGATAAGAGGAAGCCAGTTAAAATTGCAATCTTTTCTCCCCCATCATTCATTCTTCAATCACAAGAAGCTACTGCCATGGAAGAGAGCGTGCAAGCACAACCTACAATTTACAACATGCCTCCTGAATCAAAGTTGGAAGATTTCAATCTTCCAAAAGTCACACCTACTGTAGAGGAAGAGAAAGATTATGAGGCTATCATTCCTCCCACACCATCCATCCATGAGAGCCAGCAAGAAGGATCCATTCTTAGAGTTAGAGTTCAGAACCATGGGCAGATTCAAAGGACCATACCTTTCCCAATCAGATATTTGGCTTCATTGGAGCCAAGGGAGAAGCCAAAACCAGTCATGCCTACTTTAGGGCATGAGAATGAGTATCAAAGCACCAAGGGTCACCATCAACACCTCCAGGAGTCCAATACAAATCAGCTTGAGGAGGTATTTTCCATTAATGATGGTCCCTTGCTGATTTGGGTAGAGGATTGGCCTAAAGTTAGTTTTTCACTCATATAGGAAGCCATATTTAGTGTCAAATTATTTACATGGCTGCCTCTCTTGAGAAAGGGAAGATAATTCTCCTTGCCTATAACAGGCTTTATTTAGCCCATTTTCTCTCTGGTTATTTTAGGAGTAGGAGTAGACTTTGTGTCTAGCAGAAGAATTGCTTGTGCACACTCTGCATGTCTCATTTGAGGCATGTATGATTGTTCCTTTGTACATAAGTTTTGTTCATATTACTCTAAATCTACTGAGGCTAGGTCCTTCACTATTCATGACAGAAGACTCATAGTTTCCTGTAACAGTTGCAAATTTCAAAATAAAACAAATGCATAGAAACTAAATAACGTTTTCATGATAACACATTAAGAGACAAATGAAGCCCCGGGTCCAAGCATTTTTCTACTCTTAGAAACCATCATTTTGAGATTTCTAATGAAAATTGAGAGTGAAAACAGTCGGGCTCATGAATCAGAGGCAAGATCAGTATTAGACCATTGCTCTCGACTCCATGCCCAACAGATATGATCAGGTAATTGGTCTTTTCATCTAGCAGGCAGATACCCCTGTGAGTTGACAAATTGTTATCCATATTTCACCCCCTGGGAAAAATATTGGATCAGCCACAACCCCACATAGAAATAACCAGAGAAAACATGGTTAAATCTTGCAAATAGGTCACAGAATGACTCAACAATGGAGTCGCAGGGCCTGTGAAAGACTAAACGACCTTGTGTAAAAAGAAAGAGAAGAAACAACTTTTTTGAGTGGATATGTGTCTTAAATCTATTTGATGGGTTACATGTGGGCTCGGAAATAGAATAGTAGGGTCAGAGGGGGATGATTAGTGTCAAAAAGAAGCCAGGAACAAGGAGAAGAAGAAACAATGAAGATCCAAAGTCTTCAGGTTCAAAACAGTTCAGAACTAGTCCAGAAATTGACTAAGTATGGGCCACGTGTCAGCACAACACTCCTCCAAAGATAAATCCATAAAAGGAAGCTCAAACGAGCTCCAAGATTCAACATGTCCAAGACCCTGAAATTTGCATGACCGTTGAAAATTCTCTGACTTTGTGGAAGGGGCCAAGTGTCAGTCCAGTGCAATTCCAAATGGGAGCCCAAGGTGGAGACTTAAAATTACACCAGCTTTCCATGTAGTAGATGGTCAATAGAGGTCAAAAGGTAGACAGGGTGAGCCATAAAAAGGTTAAGTATAGAAGTACTAGCGGGGATTGCCACGTGTCCAAGTTGCACATCTCCAAGGGTAGATCCAAAAGTGAAGGCTCAAACAAGCGCCAGATCACCACGTAGCCCAAGGTCTGAAAAGGTGAGGGAGAGGTCGTTGAAAAGTCCAAAGAAAAGTGGAGGCTTCCAAGTGTCAACCCGACGCTCCTTTAAAGGTAAATTTTTATCAAGATTTCAAGCGAGCGTGGATCCTCCACGCATCTAGTCTTAAAAAGGGGACAGAGTTGGGTTTAATAGTCAATGCATGGTGGCAAGCTGGCGGAGAGTGCCAAGTGTCCAAACGGTGATAACTCAAAGGCCAAATAAAGAGAGGGTTTTCAGATGAGCACCAAACCACCGCATGTCCCCGGTCAAGAAATATGCCCCCACCGAGCAAAGGACTTAGCCAAAAACATAGAAATTAGATAGGCCAGAGGGGGAAGCGCCACGTCGCAAGCCTAAACTAGCAATGCTAAGGCGAGCCATCGGGGAAAAAGTTGGATTTTTTCCTTCTTATTATAAAGATGTGAAAGTTGCAAAATGGGCCGCAACTCTGCCCAAAGGGAAAAAATCAGTGTTTGAGCCTGAGTCAAGGTCAAAGATGGGAAGCAGGGAATTGGAGGAAAAGGTGAAAATTTTCCTTTTGTCAAAAAGGCACAAAGATTAAAATTGAAGTGCATCTCCCTAGCAAACCAGAGGGAGCCACATGTCCAAATGGACCGGTGGGGCCGCGGGAGCTTTCTAGATTTTTCAATTTTGTGGAAAAGGGGGAAAAGATAAATTCTGGGCCCGTGAACCTGATTTTTCCCCTAATTTTCCCTCCACGTGTCCCATATTAAAAAGGGGGCCAATTTTTCAAACTGGTTTTCCCACCCTTTTGTATAGACCCGATATAAACTTCAAAGGGGAATATCTTTCAACTCAGGGCTAAAAACATTACAAATCTAACACCATTGGAATGATCTTAGCCTCATATATGCCATAAAGATCTAAAAATTTAAGATCGGGGAGGTTAGGTGGGAGAAAATTGGAGAAACGTCTTTAGGACCATTAACACAGGATCTATTTTTGTCCCAACAACCAGATTGGATTCGATCTAATCCACCATTTCCTCCTCCTTTGAGGCGTCGAATAAGAAATCGATGTAGTCAAGATAGATTTGGGGGTAGATTTGTAGGAGGCATTAATAGCAATGGTTAAGTTTCAACCTATTTTTCCCGCTTCTCTCTCTTTCTCCCTTCTGTGTTGAATCTATAAAAGCCTAGTCAAAACTCATTATAAAGGGTTGGATGTTATTTTTTTTTTGCAGGCTCCCCTTTCCTTCTCGCAAAGGAATTCGTGGAGTTCAGACCTTTGATTTGAATTACAAATATGTTTCCTACCTTCTGGTCATTTGTAATGCATTGTATCATTATGCAGAGCAATAAAACACGTTTTTGATTGATTTTAGATCCTCTCTTGTCCCCTTTTCTCTCATATGGTCTTTCATTATAAATATGTTTATCTGTGCTTGATTATTGTATGTATTTTTTTGGTTTGTTTCTATCAGCAAAACTAATGTTCATCATTCCTTTGGTGCATCACCTTGTAGCTTAGTTTTGATTTCTTGTATTCCTTTTATCCTTGGTAAAACTTAGATTAGGTTTAGGAATAGGTCCTCTGCAAGTTTCCATGTATGCACCTAAATTGAGGAATAGGAACCAGCCTTTAATATAGAGATTCTTCCCATTTGCAAAGTCCCATAGTTTGGGGAAAACTCGATGTTATGCAAATCAAACCAAGTGAATCTACCTTAGAAAATTAGATCTGACAACTTATTTGGGGGTGCTATGATTTTACACTAAGAGATACTCCCATATAACAACGAATCCATTTGCGCTATCATCGTTGTCCCTCTTATAAGACTCACTCCTGTTCTCCCACTATTTGAATTATTTTTCTAACTATTTTTTATCCTGGATGCTGGAAAAACAAGCGTAAGGGAAATGTTGTCAGGTGGATTCAAATGCACACCTACAGCCTAGGCCGTCTCTTCTAGTGTGATTCTACATGAGGCCAAGGAGGGTTCCCTATCATGCTTTCCCAAATGGGGGAGTTCTTGATACTTGGGGTTCCACATTTTCTACATGAACTTAAACTTCTTCCCGAACTAAGTTCCTCCACAACACCATTTTATCTGTAACCTCCCGCTACTTCTCTACCACCCTCTCACACACCTCATTATACTTAAGCCACATTTCCTTTCTCTGCCTCTTTATTGCTAGGTCTACCATCTTTCACCAAACCTACTCCGGCCATCATGTGTGGTGGGGTTTATTTAGCCATCGGTTTTCTCTCCAAATTCAAAGTTACCATCAGGATTTTGATCGCCAGTAGAATTCCTTGTAGGTAAGTTCCCCTTGGATATCATAAAAACTAGAATTCATCTACCTCTAAGCATGAATAAGTGGAAATTGAGTACTGTAGAATATAACTATTTAGAACACCACAAAACCACATATCCACAGTGCGAATCAAAATTAGATCAGCATCATAAAGGGTCTAAAACTCTTCCTACATCCAGTAAAGTGTGTGATACCTCTAATTCCATTTAGATACATAAGCAATCAACCACTCATACAATTATATTGGAAATATAGTGAAGAAGATCTCATATAAACTATCATATAGATTTTATTCCACCCATACGCGTTTGTTAAAATCAGATCCAGTGCCGAACTACCATGCGTATTCTTCTTCTAGGTCATGTATCCACTCTTCAACACTTGCTAGGGTCAACCGATATGTCTTCATTGCAAACCATCATGTAAATAACTAAAAAAGAGGTCTTAGCAACGGAACTAATGATGTAGCCTAGAATTCATCAGTAAAAGCCTAGGCGCACTGACACATCACTCATCCTAGACCGAGCACTCACCTGAAGCGTGTAATGGTACTAGGTCCCTCTTTAGGGTTGTTGTTGCATTATGTTACCATGATGAAGAACTAAAGCATTAAGATCTATAACTAATATATCATTCTACAGTACATATTCAGATTTATATCTAGAGAATAACAAACTTAAGAGATAACCATTATGAAATCAAGCATGCAGGAACTAATTATACTCAGGATTTGACACTCTAATTCAGCCAACACACTCCATTGTATTAAACATGATAAATACACAAAATCTTATTACAATAAATAATACCATAGTCTATGCGCGCATCAGATTTGGTAGCATAACCTCATAATAATTTAGTTATTACATCCCATACTATGCCACATAGTTCTTTCATATTTATAAGGGTGGGGACTTTCCCTTCACCGCTTATCTAACCCAAAAAATAGGTCGCATGCTATTATTAGCCACACGCCATTACAGTAATAGCCACACATGTAAGTACGCTAACAATAGACTTATTCTAGTTAACTATCAATAGTAAATCTATTCTCAACCTGTATCCATGCAAAGCGCTTCATAGCCAATCCTCCAAAAATAACCAATGCGTGTCGCGAAAGTTTTCAATCGGTTTGTGTGTTCTGCATGCTATCTCCAAAAAATATCTCCTCATCATGAAAATAACCAAGTTCTAAATCTATCTTTGTCCTCAGTGTGTGATTCCTTTCAAATCCTTTTGGTCTTTTAAATGTTCTCTTCTCTTCTGCGTGAACCTTCTGTATGTTATTTGCTAAGTGCCATATTTTTTCTGACCAACAAAAAATGTAAATATTAATGAGCTAGAGCTTGAAATTAAATAATGAACAAGAGTAGAGACAAAAAACATCAAATTTCAGTGGAAAAATCTAAAGGAAAAATGCCACTGGTAAAGTATTGACTTTATTAAGAATTCAAAACAAATTTAACCCAACACTTCCACTTCCATTTCATAGTCATTCAGAATGTGTGCTCATCTATTTTCTTGATTATATCATGCAATGATCATCGACTATATCTTATAAGAAAATCTCAATATGTATAACATGTATACGTTGTAGACAAATAGACAACAAATCCTGAAAGGGATTACCCAAATCAATGTGGGTGGGTGAATTTTTTCAAGCTGCTTCACTCTTTAATGTGAAATAAATTCACAATAAAGTTTTCTTAACAAAATTTTACATTTAATGTTGGGGCGTACTGTAGTGGCTGGTCCCACTTGACATTATCACCCCAACAAAGTTAAAGTGTCGATTGATAAAAATGAATCATGGAATCTAAGAAAGAGGAAGTGACCCTATGGATGAAACATTTGTATTATACCATGTCCTACCTACTATTGTGATTGATGAAGGGCTACTTCTTATTGCATATTAAGGATGGACTTGCAAAAAGAAAAGGAAAAGAGTAGTCAAAGTCACGTATTATGAAAACTTTGCAAAAGTATGTAAAAGTATATGAAAATGTGTAAAAGGAAAGTGTGCACTTGATCCGTGAAGAGTAAAAAGAAATATAAAACGTCCTAAAATGTTGTAAAAGAGCAAGTTTTTTGGGTGATCTCACACAAAGAGTGAATTTTTGGGCAATCTCATCCAACGTGCAAGTTTTTTGTGTGGTCTCATGCCATGGAAGAAGAGTGTTGGGGAGATAGATCTGATTTTAATTTCATCTATGAATGCTTTTGGAATTTATACACCACTATAGATGGTGTGATCATGCTTTGTTCCATGCTTGTTATAGTTAAATCCAAGGAGAAAAAGGATATAGAATACATTTTTATTGCTAGAGGAATGTGCATGTACTATGAAGACTACTATATGAGCTATTGAAAACTATGTTGATCTAAGAAAGTAACTCTAACTACCCATCGTCATAGGTGCCTAGGAAAGGTTAGGAGTGCCCAGGCACTAATGTTTGTATCTAGGTGCTGGTGTTTGTGCTAAATTGAGGATGTAAGTCATATTCTAGTCTGTTTATGTAACTGTAGACTATTCTATTCCTATATTGTGCAGGCATGAACTTTAGATCTATACTACTATATGGTGTGCTTGATTCACCAAGTGTATTCCATCCTCATATGGGGTGCATACAACATCCTAAGGAGGATGAGGTCCAAAGAGAGGACCTCAAACTGATCTGATCTGATGTCGAAAGGGATCCCTACAAGGTGGAGGGAAATTTTCATGGTAAAACCAAGGAAAAGGCAAAAAAAGTGGCTAGAAACATGTGTTAGTAGAAACAGTGACAAACATGTTATAAAAGACAATGTAAACGATCAATAGAAAAGACAAAGTAGATCGAGAAAAGTAGGTTTCAAATATGGGACATCACTCACAATGTCATAAGATAATAAGGGCCAAAGTGGCCAAAAATATACAAGAAATGATGAAGCAAGACATAGGGCATAACTTGCAAATAATGGCATACAATGGAAAATAATGAAAAACAGTAACAAGAAAAGTATTAGACAACCATGGTGGTGTGTAGCCCTTTATTTGCACTCGAACACTATGCACAATGGAACTTCATTTAGTTAGAACTAAACACTCACCCAAAGTGCACAAAACTACCAAGTCCCTCCTTTGTGTTGTTTGATAAGAAGTTAGCATGCATGATTATCATATTAACCAAGAAATAGTTTATGCATAGGTAATCATTCTAACCACATCAATTTGGGAATACATATAATAAGGAAACACTCAATCCATGTAAATTATGATCAATACCAATTGCACTATTAAGTCACCATACTCAGATCCATTAACATCTAATATCTATCCACAATTATCCATTAGAAACTAGAATTCATTACATTACTAAAGCTGAATACACATAACAATCATTACACTAGACCATTATGCGCAAGTATCACACCCTAGATCTGAACATGATAGCATGAATTTTCTAGAACATATACGAATTTATAACTACTATAATAATGACCTACATCAGGTATATATAGGGGTGGGGACTTGACCTTCACTTCCTATGCACTCTCCTAAGAATAGGTGTGCTCACAAAAATATCCCACATGTTAAAATTAGACATGTGTACAAAGACTCCTTGCCTTTAAAACTTATGTTAATAATAGATTAATCATAAATATAAGTCTTACTTTAATCTATTAATAGACTCCACAAAACGTGTTCTGCATGTGCATTTTCTGCTTGTTTGATCCACACTCTAAGTCTATTTTTAGTCCGATCTAGAAATTTGGCTGAGTCCCATCTTTGTTTCTTGTGTGAGTGTCATCCCACATTCTACCCCGTTTGACATATGTGTGTTCCCTCCTACGCAATATCCTTTTCCCCTATGAAAATGTGTTCCTACACATATATCACTATGCTTCTTTAGTAATTAGTCAATTTCTCCAACCAACATTACCCCACACTAGGTATGTTGTCCGTCCTCAGTAACACCAATCAAAGAATATCCATGATGAATGAAAAATAAATAATGTTTAGGCACAAATAATGATGGTGTATACCAAATGAATCTAAGAATAATAGGACTACATTTATTCCTACTCCTCAGTCAGCTACAAAATTTTAGGGAACACCTTATTGAGGGTGCTCTCCAACTCCTCTCATTATACTAGGCCATTGGTAGATATATCTGGCACTAACACAACTCCCTTAAGAATCTGCTATGGGATCATATCTTCTCCCTTCTTCTTTAGCTACCTTCTAACTCCAGTTAGGCATGAGATCAATCTTTCCATGTCATCCATCCTTCGTGCGACAAGGGATACCAACTCCTTAATCCTTATCTCAAATGTTTCCTTAACTATTTTTAAAGTATCCCACTTCTGCGCAATCTCAACCAAAATTTCCTCATGACCCAAATTTCCCTCCTTCTTTACGGCCTAAGCACATGCCAAATCCACTTCCTCCGAGTGGTTCATGCCTTATGGATGGGGTCAAGGTCTTGATAATTTTAAAAGTCCCATCTTTCCTTCTTAAGCACATCCTTCATTGCATGGAAAAGAGACTCATACTCCACAATTTTTTGCATTATCAACCTTTTATTATTATCTTTTTTTGTGGTTAAGTCATCTTGTATTGGTCCCTGTATATTCGGATTCTCCTGTAAAATCATATGGACCAGATCTTTCAAATAATTTAATGTCGAGGGATACTCATCTTTTGTTTTGTCATCAAACTTAGGGTGCGTTATTGTGATCTCATCTGTAATGTGGATGAACATGTCAAATATGGTCTTGGTGTTCCTTTCTACCTTTTCATTCACCTTTATAAGTTGTTAAACCTCCTGCACCTTATCTTGTTTATCCTCAATAAATGTTAGGATGGTTCCCCCTTATCTAGGTTTTTTCAAAATACTTCTAAAGCCATATTTTTCAAAGCATTATTATCTTGCACATTAGTCACTTTTGTCAAATTAACTGTCAAGAGTTCCCTCGATGCCTTCTTGAGTTTGCGCCTAGTAAATGCTTCTTCAGAGATCTAAAATTAGGCTCTTCCATATGAGCTTGCATACTCGATGAAAACATATTACTCATGTGCATAGAGACATCCTCTGGGTCGATCACTACCTATATGTAGAGGCTCTCCATCGAAATTTGAAACCTTACGTGTAACACTTTTGATTGTTCATCGATATAATTTACTTGAGGTTTACGTACAACCTCATCCTTCTTCCTCCTATTGCTAGTGTGCCTTCCTATCGGTATGTGCTGATGAGTCTGGGTACACTCATCACCACCTGAAACTTCATCCCTAATTGAATCTTTCTCTTTGTCCTTGATACGTCCTCCATGCACCTCATGAACTGTTGAACCATGTTGTATATTGTCATCCTTAGCTTATAATTCCTCCACATAATAGACTACAATATCTATATTTTACGTAGCTTCTTCTGATATTTTCTCCTCATCACTATCACCCCTATGTTTTATATTTCACCTCCTCATCTTTTTCTTTTCTAGCTTTGGTTTAGATGGAGTGACTTCTAGTGACTTCTTCATAGGTTTTGAATTCCTTCTGCCACTATCTCGTTTTTTCACACTATCTTAAAATTTCTTCTAAGACTTTGATTAAGCACGACACTATCTTATTTCTTTGTCTCTTCCTCCTCATCCTTAGTATTTTATTCTTCATGCATTAGAGGAGTGGCCTCGTGTGCTTTCCTTGTCCCAAACATTTGTGTTCCTTTTGGTGGCTCTAGAATTTTAAGTTCATCCTCAATATTTCTCATTGACTAACTAGGGCTTCAAGTAGATATATATATTTTCCACCTCCTCATTTCCTATTGCCAAGGTCATGGAATTTATATTGATATCATTTGATATCATGGTATATTTGTATGCTTCCTTCCCACGATACACATACATCTTACACATCGTATGGTAATCACAGTTTACTTTATCAACATCAAATCTTACTTTGTGCATGTTTGAAAATATGTTTAGTGGCACCTGGAAATACCTTGATGTGAAGGCATATGGGAGATTGCACCATGAGATCTTCTCACCATTATTCACATAGAATCTCCCAAGGAGAAGTGGTGCTACACTAAAAACTCCTCCTTCTCATCCAACGCTGAGGGAAAATCGCTAGGAATGTGACACTCATGATTGAATTCCTTACACATTTTCCTATACCACCTATCTACCTTTAGCTTATAGGTGTTAGCAATTCCATCACATGTGTACTATGTGAATCTATTGGTAAGGGACTTGTCCTCAGGTGGGCATTTCAACATTTAATCATTTGGGCCATCTAGTAATCCTATTTCTGAAAAGACAATAGACAGGAGGATTTCTCCCCATGTTATCTTATCACCTACACGTGCCTCTTCTATGATTCCTTACGAAATGAAAGAAAAAATTATGTATATTGTTCCTTCAGTAATATTCTTTGTAATGTAGAGCCATATTTTACTAACCTGGGTCCACCTCTCCTGTGCACTCAATTTGGTAACCATATGCACGATGATTCTAAAAAATGGGTCAGTCAGCTTGGCAATGTCCGTCGCGTGACCCCATATCTAATAATTCAATGCAACTGCATTGACATCTACACCCACTTCATCATCTAAATATGTTTTTATTTTATTGCCTTAACTATGTAACCTTGTGATTCTTCATATTTCACCATTTTCTTTAAGGAATTAACGAAAAAGATAACGGTGTGGGCGAAGGAGGAATACCTGTAGTGACGATCAGTCTGAAGGTCATTCTACACGTTTTGAATTCTTGATCCAATGATGACTATGAGAGATTCCTTTTGGCTTGGAGGAACTACCTGAAATACACAACAAGACCAAAAAACGAGGATTAAATAATATATGTCACTAGGTTGCCTAGCATGTGCTAGATCCAAGAAGTGTGATACTTCCTTGGTGACAGTAAACCCACTGTTTAATACAATTTAATGTAAGAAATAATGTAAATAAATAGAATCCTACTGTATTTGATATGATTTAGGTATATCATCCAAATAAAATAATCAAATCTAACATAACAGGCTATGTTATGATCAGATTTAGAAATAAGGTAAATAACTAAGGTGTTGGAACAAGTCAGGGTCAAATTCTGGGTCACTTAAATTGCTTAAAAAGGGTTATTGGGATCTGATATTAGTAGGGCTGCCAAATATAGAGATCGATGTTGGTCTGGTATGACCGATGACAGTTTAGTAAGAACCGAGTACAATTACTGCGGGCTAGTAATAACTCAATAGTTTGTGGTTGTGGGGATTTTTCTGAGACTAGATCAGTGATGGTGAGTAGTTGGTTTAGGTCTGGGGAGATGTTGAGAATATTTAGAGGTGCTCAGGAGTAGACAAAGGTGATTGAAAGGGTTATGAGTGATGGGAATGGTCAGGTTCACTCGAAGGCAATAGCGGTGCAATGGAAATATAATTGATGATTGATAAATAAAGGTGAAGAACTTTATAAAATAAATGAAAAAGAAATGGTGCAAGTTAGGGGCACACTTAATGTTGTGTAGGTTCAATGGTTGGGTGGTGGTGATGGTTGATTAGTGAAATGGTGATCAATGTCATGATAGTGCGTCCCGGAGTGCTCATGTGAATGCAAAAACCTTAAAATCAATGGTTGTGCTGGTTATGGCTACCTGGATGTGTGAAAGAGCTCTAGTTCTTGCTTGCATGCAGATTTTCTTTGCTCCAAAAATTGATAATGTGTCTAACCTCTCAAACAAGGTTGCCATAATGGTTATATGGTAACTGACAATGGTTTTGGGTTACCACCGTCAGTTTCAAGTTAACCGGCATCAGTTAAGGCAGGATATCCTTGGTTTCCTAAAATAGTAGATCTTGGCTATCCTCTCCTAGCTTTTACTCATTTGTGTCAGGTCTAAATGGAATGTTGCACTTAGATAAGTAGGAATGTTGTTAGAGGAAGAATATGCATGTGCTTTTAGGGTTATACTAAGTCTCAGTTCATTAAGGTAAGTAGGGCTAAGTCTTTTTAGTAATGGAAACATGCTATGAATAGGTCTATGATGAGGTGTATAGGTTTGGTGGTGGGGTGAGGTGGAAATTGGTTTTAATTGAGATAGTTAAATAATGAATGAAGTGATGGCGAGTATTAATTTAATTGTAAATAATTAAATTAATATTAATGTGGGGTATAAGGGTCATGGTTAGGTAAATGTGTTTAAGTTGGTTATTCGAAAGGGGACCAAGGGGAGTGTGAACCAATTTTGGTGTTTACATTTTTCCCCTTTTATTTGCATAGCTTGTATTGGTAAGCGAAGCTGACAAAAATAGGAAGTGATTGCCCCATGTGTGGGTGAAGGTGATCCCCCTCAAACTGGGTTTTGATGAGGTGTAAGATGGATTCGGTGAGTGGCTTGATAAAGGTGTAGGTGAGGAAGATAGGTGGCAAGAGGTTTGAGTAGTGAGGGAAAGGGTGACAGTCAACTCAGGTAAGGGGTAGTAGGTCGTGGTTAAAATCGAGACATGGGTAATGGAAATAAAATGGACACATAAGTATACATTGCAACACAATACCAGGTTGAAGAGCTTGCAAATTCTACATTGTCCAAGGTTGATAGGTTTATCCAAACAAGGGTGAAGTGATTCAAGTATCCAAGGTATAAGATATGGTCGAGAAACACAACATAGGTCAGGTGCAGGAATGTTTAGGTATGCTCCGATACACCAAAGGTTTGGTTGAGATAAACGACATGACAATAGGCAAGGTATGGGTTTTATGCTAAAACAACATAGGTAACAACATCACAAGGTATAATGATTACATAAGGTTAATGGTCACACCAAGTAGTTCAATTTCAAGAAAATAGGGAATGACATGGGTAAGGCCAATGTATAGGTAAAATAATAGCTCCTAAGACACAACAAAGGAAATTTATGGGTAGGTTGGGTTTGTACGTATATTTTAATGGGTGGCCGAAATGATAAAAATTAGGTGGGAATGAGTGGTGACTGGTGAAAAGGGAGTGGGTTAAGGGAAACTACTTTGAAGTGTAACCGATGCTGGTTACATGTTGACTGACGACAGTTGACTAGGGCACCAATATGACCGATGTTGGTTAGAGTGGATTGGGATTAAAAAGGAAAATTCCACTTTTTGAAAAATCATTTGTCATTTTCCAATAGTATAAAATGACAAAGGAGCGGTGGAAAAGTGGAAAGTGATGGAGTGAGATGGAGAGTTGAGTTTTCTAGCCTCGGAGTAGGTGATCAGTGTGAGTGATTTGGTTGGTTGGAGGTGAAGAGGGCATTTAGTGATAGCAGAGGAAGGAGAGGGGTCGGGTGGACCCCCAGTGCAAAAACCTAATGTTCCCCCCATGGAAATGGCATCACGACGAGGTAAGATTCAATCCCATTTGATGTTGGTTAGATAAGTTTATTTGTAGAAATCGAGTTTGGGTAAAAAATGGATTTTGCGGGGGCATTAAATTTGAATTTGGAAGGTATAGGGATGAAATAGGAATGGAGGAAGGATTAAGTAGGGTAAAGAGGGGTGAGGATGGATTGAGGTGAGATTTGGGTAGGGAAGGGTAGGTAGGTAGGGTAGAATGCTGAATTTTTAGAGAAAAAGGGTGGGGTTTTACAGATTTTGTCGCCGCAACAGTGACCGACATTAGTCAAAGGTTAGCCGACATTGGTGGGAGTTATCCGGCATCAGTCACAGATGAGGTGACCGATACCAAATTTTATTGACCATTGTCGATCAATAAGAACCAATGTCAATCGGCATTTAGAGGAAAATGGTCTAGCAACTGAGAGGGGGTGGGGTTGAGATAGGTCATGAGATAGGAAGATATTGTCAAAGGAAAAGAGCTAGGGTAATAGGTATCAATAGGGATGACTCAAGGGATGGGGTGAGGGAGAGAGGTCATGAGATAGGAAGAATCTTGGGAATATGTGGGGTGCCGAGGGTGAAGTTTGGTATGGTTGAGATTTAATGAGGTTATGGTTTGTCGAATGCAGGTGAGAGACCAGTTACAAATGTGTAATAGGGTACCACCCCTGTTAGTATCAGTACGAGGGAGTGTGATAGCCAAGGAGTGGTGCCATGTTACAAATGTCAGCCTGATTGGGGTCAGACACTACTGGCACGTAGTTCAGTAGCTGAGACTGATGGTCACCCCTCATTGACATATCGGATTCGATGACCAACACATTTCGCCTACTGATAGGTGAGATCACAATTACCTTGGAGGATGTGTATAGGATCTTGTGACTACTGATAGCAAGGATGTAATTGTATTCCACTGCCTTAGAGGCATCTGAGGAGTTAATGTTGACAGTTTTCAGTGAGGGACTGGTGGAGTTACGGTTCTATAGTGCCAGCCTGAGTTATGGAGACATGTACAGGGTCCATCATGAGGAGATGAGGTTGGTGGTTTTGATTATGGAGGTAGTTTTTTGTTTTTCATGGGAACCACGATTATTGGTGTAGATATACAGAGAGTTATGGGCCTATGGGAGGCTACACTGGTTCATCCTATGTTGCATGTTTCTACTACACTGTTGCGCATATGAACACATCGTGTGTGTTTTTATTTGGTATGCCTTGTCTGGATGCATTTAAGGTAGGCTTGGTCCGAGTAGGCTACAGGTGATGGGTACTTGTTGTTGGAGAGTTTCGGGCTACCAGGGGTATACACGATGTAGCATATTACAGGTGGGCATTGAAGGGATTATCTAGGGGTTGACATTATTTAGAGGCCGTATGTGGGCTTCCCATCATATAGGAAGATGGCCATGGAGCTAGATGAGCTACAGCTTCTCAGATGGATAGAGGGACATCGTGTCGTGGAGCACGAGATGATACCTGTAGATAAGTTCAGACGGCAGTTTGAGTTGCCACAAGATGTGCCCTCCACCCTTCCCACAGTATAAGAGGGATGAAGTGGAGAGGCCTATGCCTCTACCAAATCTGATGGTATCGACAAGGCAGGAGGAGAAGGTAATAGACCGGTGAATTGATGATCTTGGAGTGATAGATAGATATAAACAGTGGTGGGAAGCACAACTACGAGGAGTACCACCAAGGCCAGGGCAGCCTGACTTAGCCACCATCACATTTCATAGGGATGACCTACATGGGTAGGTGACTACCCTGGGTGACACAGTTGGGGATAGTGTAGGGGTAGCTGACAGGGTCAGAGGCATAGGTTACTACTTTATAGGCACATGTAGTATCCCTTCAAGCCCATGTTACATAGGGATAAGCACCCACATATGGTGGAGATGGAGATGGGGTACAGGTGGCCACCCTACAATCATAAGTTACAGGTTTACAGGGCCAGTTGGCCACTACACAAGCACATATTATGGCCCTTCAGGCCCATGTACAGGCATAGGCACACACACAGGCTCAAGGATAAGGTACCATTTTATAAGCAGGGGCAGGACATGGTCCCATAGTACAGGTACAGGGTCAGATACCGATGGTACCACCATAGATAATACCAATGGCCAGGTTCAGGGATGCCCTAGGCAAGGTGAGGTACTATCATGATCACCTAATGGCCGTAGGGATGGATGTCCCTAGCCACGTAGAGTATAGAGCACAGCAGGCCTTGAGTTAGAGGCCCATGTCTCGCACTCACAGTGTGGAGAGTACAGGGGGATGATGAGCCTCGAAACAGGGTCAGGGTGAGGCCACCAGTTCACAGAGGCCAGCTCCTGGTGAGGTACTTGTAGAGGTCAGACCGAGGTCCATGGAGGGTGGTGAGATGCTAGTGGGATGACAGATAGGTAAAGAGGAGAAGACATGTGAGACATTCCCATAGGATATCAGGTGGGGTGACGATTAGTCACTAGAGATGATTATTGTATTGATTTTTTTGATATATATATCGGCCTACATGTTGAAGATGTTGAGGATGTATATGTGAGTTTTGTGATTTTGATTTTTATATCGTCTTGCATGCCAAAGATAGTGAGGTTGTATCTGAGCAATTTGAGATATTTTAATTATTTGTATCTATGGACATAGGTATGGATACACATAATTTCTCATTTATATAGATCATGATACTTATGGTATAGATGGTGTACTTGTTTTAATTTCCATTATCATTTGTGTACATGATGGAAACTAGGTGAATTAGGCATGATTGAGTCGAGGTCTTGTAGGAATGGCTAAGTGAGGTCAATTAGGCATGTTCAAGTCAGGTTATAGGCATGATGGAGTCAGGTCATAGGCATTATGGAGTCAAGTCATAGGCATGATAGAGGCTTGTCA
Source organism: Taxus chinensis (assembly GCA_019776745.2). Classification (NCBI taxonomy): domain Eukaryota; kingdom Viridiplantae; phylum Streptophyta; class Pinopsida; order Cupressales; family Taxaceae; genus Taxus; species Taxus chinensis. The sequence continues at coordinate 223,313,470 of CM034151.1, read as the reverse complement.
TAAGCATGATGGAGTCAAATTATAGGCATGATAGAGTCAGGTCATAGGCATGATGGAGTCAGGTTATAGGCATGAGGGAGAGAAATGATGATGTATATGCATGTTATGGTTTAAGTTTTTAAATATTTGATGTAGTGGAAATGTCAAAATGATAAATGACCAATGTGATGATGTGATAAAAATGTTTATTAATTGTTGCTTATTTATTTTAATTTCCAGTTGTATATAAAATGGAAACGAACTAAGGTAGGACGTGAATAGGAAAATGAAGGGGAAAATAGGTTACAGTGAAGAGTGGCTGATCTAACCATCAAGGGCCACATGCCCTCAAAGTACTACCTATATAGCCCCGGCAAAAAGGGGCCTCATGCCGATGCAGTTCTCCCATAAGCTAGGGAAGAATATGATGAATTAGGGGGTGGGTTGATGAATTTTAGGCATGATTGAGTCTAGGTCATATGCATGGTTTAGTCATTTAAAATTTAGGCATCGATGATCTACTCCTATATAGGATAATCAATAAGTAATGAGGAAGGTGAATGGTAAGATGTGGTAAAAGAGCCACTTAATTGATGAGAATCCTAATGAGTCTACCCTACCCAAGATGGGCTTAGGAATGTAAGACCGTAAAGGTGTTGCATAATGGACTATTCTAAAGGTGAAGAAAGTCACATGGTCATGAAATGTCACATTTGTGACAAGTCCCTTGACCAGAGAGAAAACTAGGGCACAAAAGGCAATGAGGTGAAAGTGGATGGTTAAGCTTAACCTAGTGTACGACGGCATGTTTACTTAGCAAGAAACCAAGGATCAAAAATAGGAAAGTCCATGAAAAAAATTTCATCATTTTCTTCATTTTATTTCTTTTAATAGATTGATCAATGTGGGAAGTCTATATGGGATGAGTATATTATCTCATTGAGGTCTTCGTGAAGCTGATCGATGCGGGAAGTTTCTGGATATTTTTATTGTACTTTATCAATGACTTTATATAGTTGTCCTTCAAGGGAGAAGTCTATTTATAGCGGTGAAATAGAGAGAAGAGATGTCCCTTTTTTAGGGAGTTATATTTTTCTAGAAGTTTGACTCAAGGATTTGAATCCCTTTTTTTTTATGTTTAAGTCATGGACAAGACTATAGAGGAAGATTAGGTTTTTTTAGAAGACAAAACCATAGTACACAGGGGTTAACTATGAAAGGGGTAGTTTAAAGTGACGAAGGAACTTGGGATTCCATCCTTAAAAAGACAAAAATTATCCATGAGAATCATGTTGTGAGTAGAGCTGTGATACTCATATTGAAGATGAGGTTAAAAGGTGATGGATAATCACACGATTCGTGTTTAGTCATTGATCCTCAAAAATGGGTAATATGAAAGGTGAACAACACTCGAGGGATGAGCGATCGATTAACAAAAGGTGATATAGGACTTGATTTCAACAATAAAAAGGTCAAAGATGCAAGGCATTGAGGGACTCAAGTTTGGGTACCTTTGAGTGAAGACAAATGATAAGTACCTGATCTATAAGCATGGGTAACAATATAGGGTCCAAGCCAATTAGGAACAAATTTACCCCATTTACTTTTATCTTCTTTAGTTAGATATTGATTTTCTTTCAGGACGAGGTTATTGACCTGAAAGGTTCGTTCACGGACACATTTTTTCGTAGGCACGTTTGATATGTTTTTGCTAGATTTAGAGATGGTCAATATCATTGAGACGACGTTCATTTAATAACTTAAGTTGCACAAAACGATCCTGGAAAAATTCATCGGTGTTGAGCATGTCTTGTAGTAAGATGTAGAGAGATGGAATTTGGACTTCGAGAGGCAAGACAACCTTGGTACCGCAGACCAAAGAAAAAGGGGTGGCAGCAGTCGAAGTGTGAATACTAGTGCGATAAGCCCACAAAGTGAAAGGAATGTGTGAATGCCAATTCTTTCCAGTATCGTCAACTACTTTCATAAGAATTTTTTTCAAGGTTTTACTGGTCAATTTTTCTTGGCCATTTGTTTACAGGTAATAAGGTGACGAGAAATTGAGTTGGATGCCAAAAGCGTCGCATAGCTTACATAGGGTTTTGTTTTCTAATTGCTTTCCATCATCAATGATGAGACTGTGAGGAACACCAAAGCAAAAAATGATGTGATGCTTGATGAATTCACATATTTTCTCAGATTTTTTAGAAATGAGGGGAATGGATTCTACCCATTTAGTATAATATTCAGTAGCAGTTATAATCCATTGATGGCATTGTGAAGAATGGGGATTAATATCGTCGACAAGATCTAAGTCTCATTGAGAGAAAGGCCAAAGGTCTCCTGTGACCTGTAAGGCATGACTAGGTGTGTGATGAAGAATTAGCATGTTGCTGAAATTTTACACAATGTTTGACATAGTCACAATAGTCACGGTTTAGGGTTGGCCAATAATAGCCAAGGAAAAGAATGTATTTTGTGACAACTAAACCACTAAATCGACCTCCAAAAATTCCATCGTGAACTCCCTTTGATGGTGTAGGGAATTTTAGAACTTGTAAGGCATCGTAAGAGAATACTGTCGAAGCCACGCTTATAAAGGAGACCACCCATGATGACATAGCGAGAGACACTTTTAAGAAAGGCACGTTGTCCATTACAAGTGAGATCAGTAGGTAGAATGGAAAGGAAAATTTAGTCTGCAAACTGCTTATACCAAAGGTCACGTGGATCAAGTGCAACGGTTCCGACAGAGTAGACCTCATGAGGTAAATAAGAGGGTGATTGTAACCTTTGTATTGTGACAAAGATTTTAGATTTGGTAGGTAAAGCGGTATTTGAGAAGCTAAGAAGGCCATGGTATCTACAAATTTATTGGTAGAACGTGGGGTGGTTTGAAGCTTGTAATGGGAAAAGGTAGTCAAAAGTATGTCGACATGATGTTTATACTTTTGAATTATTTCATTACGACACTAGTATATACCATTGACTTGGTTCATGACCAACTGGGAATCACCAAAGATATTGATTGACTTAACATCTAAGGCATAAGTAGCTTGGAGACCCAGTACGAGTGCTTCGTATTTAACAATATTTTTTGTACAATAAAAAATCTAGTTTGAACGATAAAGGCATAGGTTCACCATCAAGAGGAATGAGGATAACACCAGCTCCACCTCCATGCTGACACTTAGAGCCATCGAACAAGAGTGTCATTTGGTAAACAGTTTTGTCTAAGGAGAGGGTAGCTATGGATTCGTCTGGGAAATCAAAGTTAGAGTGTTGATTCTTAGAAAGAGGTGCACCTACCATTTGGTAAGCAATGGTTTGGCCCTTGATGGATTTTTGATGAGTGAATTCGAGGTCGAGGTCGGCAAGAAGCATAAGCCAATGTGTGACACGTTGATGTTGATAGGGTTTGGCATACATATAGTGTAGGGGGTTAGTATTGGTAACAACGAAGGTTTTGTGGTTGAGTAGGTAATGGTGGAGTTTGGTGGTGACAAAAAATAAGGCTAAGCAGAGTTTTTCGAACATGGTTGTATCTAGTTTCATAGTCCATAAGGGTACGACTTGTGTAATAAACTGCTTGCTCTCTATGTTTCTCATTGCGATGAGTGATCATGACACCTAAAGAATGGTCAGTGGCGGAAATATATAGGTAAAAGGGTTGGTCATCCTTAGGAGGAATGAGCACTCATAGTTGAAGAAGGTATTGTTTTAATGCATCAAAGGCTTTATGACATTCATCATACCATTTGAATGAGACGTCATTCTTGAGAAGATGATGAAATGGTTGACAGAGTCAGAAAGCTACAAGATAAAATGATGAATGGATTGCAACTTACCTTGTAGGCTTCGAAGTTGATGGAGATTAGTAGGTGGAGGCATTTATAGAATAGCCTTTACTTTAGTATGATCAACTTCTATGCCACGTAAAGAAACGATGAAACCAAGGTGTTTTCTTGAAAGTACTGCAAAGATGCACTTCTTTAGTTAAAGATGAACACAATACCTGATGAGGTGGTCAAATATGACCGTAAGGATGGTCAAGTGTTCAGCTTGATGTTTGGATTTGGAAATAAGATCATCTACGTAATCTTCCAATATGTAATGCATGATGTCATGGAAGATGTAATTCATGGCTCGTTGATATGTAGCACCAGCATTTTTAAGACCAAAAGGCATGACTCGATAGTAGAAGGTCCCCCAAGGAGTGATGAAGGTTGTTTTGTTTTGATCTTTTGGTGCAAGTAATATTTGATTATAACCCGAAAAACTGTCCATGAGTGATAGTATTTCATGGTCGGCAGTGAGGTCAACCAGCTGGTCAATACCAGGTAGAGGAAATTCATCTTTTGGGCAAGCTAGATTGAGGTCATGGAAATCCTTACAAATGTAGACTCCCCCTGTCATCTTGGTGATAGGGAAAATGTTAGAAATCCAATGAGGATAATCAATGGGTAATATGAAGGAAACTGAAAGAAGGCGCTGAAGTTCTTCTTTGACAAGAAGGGCAATGCAAGGGTGCATTTTCCTCAACTTTAGTTTGACGAGCTTGGCATCAGGAACTGGTTATGATATTATGGACCACTATAGTTTGGGTCAATACTGGGCATATCTGGCATAATACCAAGCAAACATCATGGTCTATGATCTTTGAAGAAAAGAAGTGACGGCTTCCTGCTTCAGCAACATCTAAAGATTGACCAATATTTAGGATGTGCTGGGTCATCCTGAGTATGAATTTTGATCTCAATAGTTGATTCATTCAACATGGTTTACTGTCTCAGAGGGTAATTACTGATGAATATATGAGTCTTCTACACCAATAGTAGGTGAGTGATAGATTCATCATCCTGAAATTGAACGATGTTAATCGAAGGTGTATCGTTATCGACCATTTGAGGGTACATGAAGGGAAGAGAGGAAGGAAGCCTCGCCCTCGCATTGATAAGTCAAGAGGTCCCTAAGGAGATGGTGTTTATGAAAACAAAGCTAGGAGGAATGGATTCTAGGATCCATCAACTCCGTCAGTGAAGGTGGTCATTTTCATGGGGGAATGAAGGTAGAGAAGGGTTGTCTGTCCTTAATGAGTTTAATGTGGGCGTGCTTAGTAGGTGGTTCAGCAAAGCTGATACCACTATGAGTCGTTATGTTTACAGGTAGTACATGAGAATAATAGTATGGCGGCATTGCTTGTATACTCTAAATTGCAAGGAGACAGGGATAGAAATGTGCAAAAATTGAAACTAACTAAAGATGGTGATGCACCAAAAGGAGTGGTGAATATTTTTGTCATGCAAATAGACACAAACCAAAGATTGCAACATAAAACATACACAGGCTGATAAGATATAATTTAGGATCTGAAATGAAGCAAATAATACAAACAAAGGACTGAAACCCATTCACAAAGCTTGCATTATCATTTCCAATGTCAAAACCACTGCATTACAACCTCAGAGAGGTAAAAAACCTGTTACAATCTTTGAAGAGGTCTGATTCTTGCAACAATCACTTGCTGGAGGTGAAAGAAGAAGTTGCTATGCCAAAAATGTTCCACCCTTTAGAAATGAGCCAAATCTGGCTTTTACATTGCATGGGTCGAGCCCAGGAGAGAGAAAACATACAAAACATGGGAGCCCATTCCTCATTGACTGCAAATGCATTAAAATGGCATGGGGGACCTTACAAACCCATACCCTATCATTTTTGACCGAATTGGAGGAGAATGCGACCCATTCTGCATTAAATTTGGTCGCTGAAATGTCACTTCTGGCCATGAACACGCGTCAGAGCCGTTTCTTAACTTTCTCTCTCCAGACTGAACCAAAATTCAAGATTGACCCCAGAATCATGTAGAGAATTTTATAAGCTTTCCAATGATATAAAGAACGTGCAAATCTGAGCTCTGGATCGAAAGATATGGCGATCTGAAGATTTAGGGCACAAAACAGGCAAAAATGGGTTTTGAAATTTTTTCCCGCGCTCCGCCACCTGGACGACACGTGTCGGGCACTGATTGGATGAGCAATTCTCTCTCCTTCCCTTACCCGTGGGTTTTCCTTGAAAGTTTTGACTTTTTGTAATTTTGGAAAATTTCCCATTTTTTCCCCGCGTCCCCGCCACTTGGGACACGTGGCATGATCTGGTTGGAGGACAGGGGCGCGGGGTCATCCTTTACCTTTTAGTTTTTGGCCAAAACTTTTGCCAAATTCTCTAATTCCTCCCCGAGCTCCACACTCCCCTTCTCCTTAGGACACGTGTCCTCTTTTTATTGGCTCGGGCCAACGCTTCAAACCTTGCCCTTTGAAATTTTGGACGTTTTCCCTTGTGACACGTGGCGTTTCCTGATTCATCCGCGGGCCTGCCGGCTTTTCACGTCCCTCGCGTCCCTTTGGCCCGGATGTCCCAAACTGTCTGGGACAAATTCCTCCGATCCACCCGATTCGGGCTTCCCTGTCCCTCTTTGAGGCGAAGACACGTGGCGTGATTTGATTGGCTCTCGGCTCCTTCGGCTCTCCGCGTCCCACGCGTCCCTTTGTCCCAACTGTCCCAGTGTGAAAGTTCTCTGTTTCGGCCGATCCGGGCGGTTCGCGTCCTTCGCGTCCTCACGGCCCAGATGTCCCAACCTGTTCTGCACAGCAGTTAGTCAATTTTGTTTTTACCTTCGGCCGGTTCGCCCTTTCGCGTCCCGCGCGTCCCCATGTCCCAACTGTCCCAGTGCTCTGCAGACCGCCTGGAGGCCTTTTCGGCCGATTCGCGCCCCGACGTCCCAACTGTCCCAAGGGCCGCCTGGACTAGGACTTAGCCAATTTTCATGATTTTTTCTGGCCCAAGCTTGTTTTTTGCAACTTTTTCACCCTTTTTTAGAACTTGCTCTTTTCTTCTTGGACAGGAGAGTTAGAAAAAATCCGAGGGGACCCTAGAAACATGATTTTTTGCCTTGAATCAATCTATTTGCCTGGGACTTGAGTATTCTGATGCATGTTATCAAAATTTACCCTGGGGGTGAATTTTGGATAACAATTTGGTGACTCAGCGGGGTTACCTGCCTGCTAGGTAGAAGATACCAGTTGCCTGAAGCAGTCCATTGGGCATGGAGTCATCAAATATTCTGTTTAGAACCCCAACTGACTTAGAATGTGTAAGGAGGAAGATGGAATATCACCTGATGGAAGCAAGGACTGCAAAACATCTCCATGGACAGCAAGCTGTGCCAAAGCACTTAGGGAAAACAAAACTAACCTACAGCAAAACAATGTGCACAAGCACTTGGAGGAATGAAAATCTAATCTAATATTTACAAGGTAGTGAATTTCCCTCTAGAAGCAACGCTTGAGATAGATTCCATTGACTGGAATCTGCAGTTCTTCACCATCCAATGAGGCCAATTGGAAAGCATTGTTGTTCTTGCACTTCGTGACCATGTATGGGCCACTCCAAATGGCATCAAATTTTGAATGCCTTCCCGGTTTTGCTCTATCCACATCCCATTTCAACACTAGATCTCCAACCTGAAAAGATCTATCCTTGGCCTTCCTATCAAAGGTCTTCTTGATCAAAGCTTGATCCTTTTCCATTGCTTGGGATGCCTGATTTCTGATCTCTTGCAGCTCCATCAACTCTGCATACCTCACCTCCATGGGCTCAAACTCTAGCAACTCCAGCTGCTTCATGAGTTCCAATGTTGGCAACTCAAGTGACATGGGCAAGATTGCCTCTCTTCCATAGACAAGTTTGAATGGAGAGTTACCTGTGGATCTTTTGGGAGTTATCCTATCAGCCCATAAGGCTGATTTCAGTTTGGTATGCCAAGACCTCTGATTCTCGTCAAGAGTCCTCCTAATGATCCTCAACAAGTTCTTGTTTGTAGACTCGGCCTGGCCATTACCTTGAGGGTAATAGTTTGATGAAGTGCTTAGGTAGATACCGTTCTTGACAGCCCACTCAGTCACCTTAGATCCAATGAATGCCAATGCATTATCAGAGATTATTGTAGCAGGTACACCAAATCTGGTTGTTATCCCCTCATAAAAGTCTAAGATGCTAGACTCATTTGCCTCTTTGAGTGCTACTGCTTCTGTCCATTTGGTGAAGTAGTCTGTGGCTGTCAAAATCCATTTGTGCCCTTGGCTTGAATTGGGATTAATGACTCCAATGAAGTCCAAACCCCATTGCATGAATGGCTGGTCAACTGAGATTGGATGTAATGGAAGGGCAGCAAGTCTCTCTTTTCCTGTGAAGAATGCACAATTCTTACACCTCTTGATCCATGCATAGCAATCACTGAAGATTTTAGGCCAATAATAACCAGCCTTCATGATTTTTAGAGCTGTCACTCTTGGTGCAAAATGACCACCAGCTGGTCCACCATGGAACTCTTCCAACACCCTTTGAATCTGATTTGTGCTAATGCATCTCAGCAGCACTCCATTCACATCTTTCTTGAACAAAACTCCATCAACAATGGCATACGGGACAGCCTGCAATCTGAAGTGTCTCCTTTGGGTCTTGTTCATCTCCGGAGGGCATAGGCCTGTGCCTAGGAAGTGTATAATGCCTTGGGTCCAGCAAGGAGTGGGGGCAGCATTGTCTTCTTCTTGATTGCCACTTGGCTCATGGCTGTCCTGGACTGTCAAAACAGCCTCTTCTTCATTGCATACTTCTTTTTGCTTCCCCAAAACCAGCTGCTCACACAATCCTTTCCCTCTTACCAGCTTGGTGATCTTGATCTCAATGTCATACTCCATGACACGGGTGATCCAACCTGCCCTTTTCTCATTCAAATCCTTGTTGAGGAGGAAGTCCTTAACCCCAGCATGTGAGACCAGCAACTGGACCTTGTTGTTTGAGACTAAATGCTTGAATTTCTTCAAGCTTCTGATTACTGCAAGTACATGCTTCTCAATAAAAGAGTACCTCACCTCATAGTCATCTAGGCTCTGGCTGAAGAAGGCAATTGGCTGCTCATCATTATCCTTGTTCTGCTGTACCAAAATGGCAGAAATAGTGTCATTACCTCCAAATGCATAGAGGATGAAATCCTTGGAGAAGTCCGGGTTGATGAGAGTTGGTGCTTGAGAGATGGCTTCTTTGATTGCTTCAAAACTCTCCTTGCCTTCTGCTGTCCACTTGAAAGCCATGCTCTTCTTTAACATTTTGGTGATGGGCTTGACAAGGGCTGCAAAATCTGGGACAAACCTCCGAACAAAGTTTATCCTTCCCAAGAAACTCTGAAGGGCTTTCTTGTGGCTTGGCAATGGTAGTGCTCTTATGGCTTCAACCCTCTCTGGATCAATTGCTAATCCTTCTTTGGAGACAATATGGCCAAGGAGCTTTCCTTCATGTGCAAGAAAGATGCACTTCTTAGGATTCAAAGACACTCCAAATCTCCTGCACCTCGTGAAGACTTGCCTCAAATGAGAGAGGTGGTCTGCTGCATTTTTGGAAAAAATAGTGATATCATCAAGGTAAATCAGCACCACATTGTTAATCAAACCTTTGAATGCCATGTCCATTGCCCTTTGGAAGGTAGCACCAGCGTTGGACAGCCCAAATGGCATTTTCCTGTATGCAAAAGTTCCCCATTTGGTTGTGAAGGCTGTCTTGAACTGGTCCTCTTCCTTCACCATAATCTGATTGTAGCCTGAGTAGCCATCAAGTAGTGAAAACCTCTCGGAGCCAGCCACAACTTGCAAGATTTGCTCCATGGAAGGGAGTGGGTAATGGTCCTTGAGAGAGGCTCTATTCAAGTCTCTGAAGTCAACACACAATCTGATCTCTCCACTCTTCTTTCTGACTGGAACTAAGTTGGCAACCCAACTAGAATGCTTGATTGGGAATATGATCCTTGACTCAATCAGCTTGTCCAATTCTTTCCTCATGAGAGGCTCCATGTGTGGATTGACTGGTCTTTGTTTCTGCCTGACAGGCTTAGTATTTGGATCCAATTCGATGGTATGCTGAGCTAAGTTGGGATTGAAACCTTTCAAGTCTTCATAGCTCCAAGCAAACACGTCAGGGAACTCTTGACACAGCTGTATGAACTCATACCTTTCTTGTTCAGTTGTCATCCTTCCAATTTGCAATGGTTTGTTCTCTTCTACCAAGATGGATACTGAATCCTCTCTCTTGACCTGAATGTTTGCTTTCTCCTTTCTAAACTGATCATTGGGGTTAAAAATGGACTCCAAAGTGATAAGTCCCTTGGGCAGCTTGTTAGTTCTCAGCTGTACCACTTGGTCACCATACTGCTGTTCCAATTTTTCTTGATTCTTGGCTGAGAACTCAGCTTCTTCTTGCAAGAAATGGATGATTTGCTGGTCATTTTCAAACACTTGCCAACTGACATTGTTATCTGGCACTGAAGGCCTCACAATCACGTGGATGTTTGGCTGTACCTTGTCTTGTTGAATGCTTTCCACAATGTCAAAGGCTGCCCCTACTGCTGCAAGCCTGTCAGCAGCTTGATTCTCTTTCCTAGGAATGGATTTGATGCCAAAACCCTCAAAATCTTCCATGAGGTCCCACACCCTGTTCTTGTAGCACCTGAGTAGATCATTCTTGGCAGCATGTTGTCCCTTGACCTGATTTACAATCAATTCACTGTCCCCAAAGACTTGCAAGTTCTTTATTTTCTTCTTTATTGCCCAATGCATCCCTTGCACCAAGGCTTCATATTCAGCAGTGTTATTGGAGCATGCAAACTGAAATCTAAAAGCTGAATAGTACTTTACTCCTTGAGGTGAAACAAGCATAGCTCCACCTCCTGCACCTTGTCTACTCCTTGATCCATCAAAAAACAGCTGCCATACCTCATTGTCATCTTTGTGGTTTGGCTTGGTGATGCTAGGAATAGGCTGATTTTCTTCGTGTATGCAATAGACCCCTAGCTCAGATTCTTCCACTTCTTGATAAGGATCAAATGCATGTATCTTGTTTGCCCATTCATCAAGAGTTAGATCCGGGATGCTTCCAACCTTAGTGTCAGCTTCATCAGTGCTTGGGTGATCTTCTTGATCAAATGCTGAGCAATTGGCATTAATCTGACTTGGAGTGTAAGGCTCAATATGGAAGTTTGCAATAGGTTCTGACCTGATTGTAGCCTTAGTTCCATACCTCATTCTGAACAGCATGTGTGACCAATCAGCAGACAAATATCCCCCAATCTTGGCTGTGAAGTCCCTTGACAAGCATAGGGCAAAGAGTGGTGGAAGGTCTATGACTGATACATCTTGTAAAACAACAACATTTGGACATGCATGCAAGGTAAGACTCAAGTTTCTAATCACTCCAACTGTTGCTACTGCTGTCCCATCTAGCTGCACTACCCCTTTGGATATTGTTTCATACTGGAGCCCTAGCTGATCAGCTATTTGTTTAGGCATTACTGAGCTACTTGCCCCGGAGTCTATCATGCAATTGTGCACTAGCTGATTTCCAATGATCAATGAAACATAGAAAGGAGGGGGCTTCAACATTTTACCTTGCTGTCCTCCATGATTTCCCTCAGGCTGGGCAGCATTTGTAAGCACTTTGTCTTGCATCTGAACTTGCTGATTCGAAGTTGGCCAGTCCTTCATGGCAGCTTGCAGCAGATCTCTTTGGCCTGGGATAGATAGGGATTCCCACATTGATATATTGACATTTGTCTTCTTCATCTGATCAATGATACTGAATGGTGATGAAGGATCTCTTTGTTGTCCCTTGGTTTGCACATTCACTCCTTGCATGTGGGCAGCAACAACTGGTATTTGAGTTGGCCTAGGGGCTGTTCTTGGCTGCCCTTGTGCATTTGAAATTGGATTTTGCTTGCCAACCATTTGTGGAGCCATGGAAGGTTGTGGATTGGTTGGGGCTAATGGCTGTTCTTCACCCAAATTCCTCCTTTTTGACCTTGTGTTGGCTGCAACACCTTGAGAAACTGCCTGGTTCATGCCACAAAAATCCTCTGCTTGCCAATTTACCAATGTGGTGTCATTTGGGGCTGATTGCTGTTGGAATGTTTCTTGTTGTTGGTTGTTTCCTTGACTGCCCTCACCCTCCACACCAGTAGTTGTCACCATTAATGCTTGATTCAAAGCACCATTGAAGCACATGGATTGGTTATGAGGCTCATTGCATGGAAAACACCAATCATACTCCTGGGCAATGTTGTTTTGTGTTGGCACCAATGCCTTAGAGGCAGATATGGCATTTGGATTATAGGGCTGAAATGGTCTATTGGCAGGAGGCCTTGTTTGATTCATATTTGCAGCTGGATTAGGTGGCCTTTGTGGTTGGTATGGCTGCCTATTAGGCTGAGCTTGGGGTTGATAAGAAGGTCTAAAACCTTGGGCCTGCTGCCTTTTGAGAGTAACCAGCTCATTGCCTAGGTTTTGCAATTGCTTCATGACTTCTTGAAGCTCATTTGGGGCACTTGGAGATGAAGTGGAAGCTTCATTTGAACTCTGATTTCTAGGAGTGGGAGAAGGAGCCAAATTAGGTGCTTGATTGGTGTTTGGACTCTCTAAACTTGGAAACAATGGCATGGGAGGTCTAGGGGCAAGTTTGCCAGCTTGGATCAAACAATTTTCAGCCCTAATGGCAATGCTATAAGCCATAGGGATAGTTATGCCTCCCATGGACTGAATCAACATAGAAATATCAGAATTTAGAGCTTTGAGATAGTAGAGAAAAGCACCTTCTGCTGTTGGCCTGACTGCCACTGGAATTCTCTCCCAAGTCTTTTGAAATCTGAAGTTGAAATCGGTCAGCTGCTCATTGGGAGCTCTCTTGATGGTTGTCAGCTGCTCCAAAAGAGACAAGTTGTCTCCCTTTTCTCCAAATTGCTCATGAAGTGCTATACACAGCTGATTCCAATTTGTGATAGAACCAGCTCCAAGGCTCCTAAACCATTGCAATGCTTTACCCTTGAATGAAGATGCCAGTAACTTGACAGCCACTTGCATCTCATTGATTTCATGGATTGCACAAAGGTTAGCAATATCTTTAACATGATCACCTGGAGTAGTCTGATTTTCTCCAGTGAAGTAGGGAATGTTCTTCAAGGCTGCAATAGGAATTGGATGTTGTGCATTGAGGGCAAGTGGGCTGCTGCCTGTGAAGTTGACATAGGGGTTGTTTTGTGCCATTCTAATTGGTCTTAAAACCCTTGTTGACTGAATGAAAGGCCTACCAGGTGGAGGAGTTGAGAGAGTTCTGTTTGGTGGAGATGGAGACCTTTGAATCCTTCTTCCTCTTTGCCTTCTTCTTGGAGATAATTGCAGGTATTCAAACAACACTTCTTCTTCTCCAACTCTTGACCTTGTGGTGATTCTTCTCATGAGTTTTCAGGCCTGCACTGCTGAAACCAGTTGATTCTTCCCCTTGGAGTCGCCAGATATGCAAATAATAGCTCTTTTCAAGCAAGAAAATTGCAGCAGATGCACATCAACTTTGCTGCAATAAAAATGAGACCTCTAGTGTCCCACCGGGCGTGCCAAAACTGTTGTTGCAGGCTCACAGCACCCCTGGATGCACATCAGGCTTCTAGGTTGATGTTCAGGCATCCAGTGTGATTGCGCAACATGGAAACCTCTCTCCAAGTGTGGGACTTGTGAAACTGAGAGAGGAATCTCCAGATTAGAGGCTGGTTCCTCAAACTCCTCTGATTTAGATCTATATTTGCACAACTACAGAGGTTCAGATCCTAATCCTACTCTAAATTGCAAGGAGACAGGGATAGAAATGCAAAAATTGAAACTAACTAAAGATGGTGATGCACCAAAAGGAGTGGTGAATATTTTTGTCATGCAAATAGACACAAACCAAAGATTGCAACATAAAACATACACAGGCTGATAAGATATAATTTAGGATTTGAAATGAAGCAAATAATACAAACAAAGGACTGAAACCCATTCACAAAGCTTGCATTATCATTTCCAATGTCAAAACCACTGCATTACAACCTCAGAGAGGTAAAAACTGTTACAATCTTTGAAGAGGTCTGATTCTTGCAACAATCACTTGCTGGAGGTGAAAGAAGAAGATTGCTATGCCAAAAAGTGTTCCACCCTTTAGAAATGAGCCAAATCTGGCTTTTACATTGCATGGGTCGAGCCCAGGAGAGAGAAAACATACAAAACGTGGGAGCCCATTCCTCATTGACTGCAAATGCATTAAAATCAGCATGGGGGACCTTACAAACCCATACCCTATCATTTTTGACCAAATTGGAGGAGAATGCGACCCATTCTGCATTAAATTTGGTCGCTGAAATGTCACTTCTGGCCATGAACACGCGTCAGAGCCATTTCTTAACTTTCTCTCTCCAGACTAAACCAAAATTCAAGATTGACCCCAGAATCATGTAGAGAATTTTATAAGCTTTCCAATGATATAAAGAACGTGCAAATCCGAGCTCTGGATCGAAAGATATGGCGATCTGAAGATTTAGGGCACAAAACAGGCAAAAATGGGTTTTGAAATTTTTTCCCGCGCTCCGCCACCTGGACGACACGTGTCGGGCACTGATTGGATGAGAAATTCTCTCTCCTTCCCTTACCCATGGGTTTTCCTTGAAAGTTTTGACCTTTTGTAATTTTGGAAAAAATTTCAACTTTTTTCCCGCGTCCCCGGGACACGTGGCATGATCTGGTTGGAGGACAGGGGCGCGGGGTCATCCTTTACCTTTTAGTTTTTGGCCAAAACTTTTGCCAAATTCTCTAATTCCTCCCCGAGCTCCACACTCCCCTTCTCCTTAGGACACGTGTCCTCTTTTTATTGGCTCGGGCCAACGCTTCAAACCTTGCCCTTTGAAATTTTGGACGTTTTCCCTTGTGACACGTGGCGTTTCCTGATTCGTCCTGCGGGCCTGCCGGCTTTTCGCGTCCCTCGCGTCCCTTTGGCCTGGTTGTCCCAAACTGTCTGGGACAAATTCCTCCGATCCCCAATTCGGGCTTCCCTGTCCCTCTTTGAGGTGAAGACACGTGGCGTGATTTGATTGGCTCTCGGCTCCTTCGGCTCTCCGCGTCCCACGCGTCCCTTTGGCCCAACTGTCCCAGTGTGAAAGTTCTCCTGTTTCGGCCGATCCGGGTGGTTCGCGTCCTTCACGTCCTCACGGCCTAGATGTCCCAGCCTTACTTGCACAACAGTTAGTCAATTTTGCTTTTTCCTTCGGCCGGTTCGCCCTTTCGCGTCCCGCGCGTCCCACGGCCCAATGTCCCAGTGCTGCTGCGGACCGCCTGGAGGCTTTTTGGCCAATTCGCGCCCCGACGTCCCAACTGTCCCAAGGGCCGCCTGGACTAGGACTTAGCCAATTTTCATGATTTTTTCTGGCCCAAGCTTGTTTTTTGCAACTTTTTCACCCTTTTTTAGAACTTGCTCCTTTCTTCTTGGACAGGAGAGTTAGAAAAAATCCGAGGGGACCCTAGAAACATGATTTTTTGCCTTGAATCAATCTATTTGCCTGGGACTTGAGTATTCTGAGTCAATTTACAAGGGTGGGGCGTAGGTTCTGATACTCTTGAGGAGTGAGGAATGTGTTGATATTGTATAAGTGGTACTCCCTCAGAGTGAGGCATTGAAAAAAACCTTCTAAGGAATCAGTAGTCGATATGTGGGTAGTGGGGATAGATGACTGTCCTGATGTTTACATTTGGGAAGCAAGATGAGGTCAATTGACGAGGTAATCTTCTAGAAGTATGTGAATAGCAGGGTTAGATGTCTTAGAAGATATGGCAATTCATAGCTTGTTGGGATATTGGGCGAAGGCACCATCATTGGGGGTAGTGGCCAAAAGGCATTGACTTGTATAAACAAATCGTTAGGTGGTCCCCAAGGAGTGATGAAGATAGTTTTGAATGTTGATGGATCTTGAGTGAGGTATGGTATAGTTGATGTATAACTCAAAACTTGAACTTTACACAATGAGTGTATAGCATCTCATGGGACACAGCCCAGTGAGATCAATCTAGTTGGTCTACCATTCCTAGGTTAGACTGGAGATTCCCATCTTTGGGGACATAGAGATAGTTCTAGGAGGTCCTAGAAATCTACGTGCAACATTTGGAGTCCCCCCTATCACTTTTGTGATAGGAACAATGGTGATGAAATCCATTAAAGGATAGTCAATGGGTAGGATATTAGGAATACATTAGAGAAGGCACTATGCAGTTAATTGTTTGACAATAAGAGCAATGCGAGGATGCATGTTAATACTAGCACCAGCTTATGTTTTATGACACTGTGGCCTCTGTGAATGGTAATCGATATTGTGGACCACAATGTTTAGGGTCAATATCGGGACCATAGGTCATCATGGGACTAGAGAAAAAGTGTTGCTATGGTCCTCAAAGGAAAGAGGTAAAATTTTCATGTTCAACATCATCTAAAGACTGGCCTCTCTTGGGGGTAGAATTTGCGGAGCTCATCCATTGAGTGTTAATGTTGATTTCGATAGTCAATTCATTTAACATAGTTTGTAGAACCTCAGAAGGTAACGACCAGTGAATATAAGAATCTTCCACACCAAGGTGAGGATAGAATCATCATCCTAACATTGAAGAGATGTTTATTAGGTGACTATCGTCATTGATCATGTCATGATATAATAAGGGAAGATGAAAAGGTGATCCTCGTATCACATTGATAGGGTATGTAGGTCCCAGGGATGGTGATTTTAGGAGTTAAAACGGTGCAGATGGTATTTATTGGGTACAAGGTGGTGGTTGATGGGGTAGTTACTTTTTCTTTTCCTTTGTCTTTTTGAGCACGGGTAGCAACGTGAACCATGTTAATCTGAGGGGAGGTGGATGGAGAGGCTGTGTCATGAAAGGTATAATGGTATGAGGGGAAAAATCCTAGGGGTGGATAAGATCCTTGTGAAATGAGTAGGGCACACTTGACATTTGGGTGGTGGTTTGGCCAAATCTCTAATACGAATCATGTTGATCTCAAATTTTGGAGGTGGGAAAAATGGTTTTGGGGGTGGAGATAATGGTTGTTGAATCATTAAAGGATGATGATGTGTGGTGACAGGTAAAGGTGGAACATGGTCCTCATCAAGAAGGTCATCATCGTCAAAATTTTGTTCAGGAGGAAAAAGTTGGAGAAGAACAGTCTTCAAAGCCTTACAATTTTCAACATCATGTCCTGGAACACGATGATATGCACAAATCTTGGTTTCATCAAACCCTTTTGGTTTGGGTTTGAGAGGATTGCATAAGGTTGAAGTGGTGGTAATGTGATGATGGAATTCTCTCACAGATTGGTTAAAATGTTGGCGTAGGATCCCGTTAATGGATCACAGTGGGAAGTTGGATATAGGTATGGATGATTGTGAGGGAAGAGGCTTTATAGGAGGGGGAATGGGTTGGTCTACCAAGTTGGTATGTGGAGTGGTCTTAGGTCTTGCTGGCATCTTCTTGGGTAAAGGAGGGGTAGAAGAGCTAGCGATGGAAGGTTTGGTTGGTTTGAATACCTTATTAGAGGGTCGTAGATCCTTATCTTTGAGTTGCACCTTCTTGGGTAGAGGTGACACGAGAGTACGAGATGTAGAAGGAAAAGTAGATGGTGGAAGAGGATGAGTTACCCATGGGGAAACCGAGTTGAGTTGGTAGTGGAGGTGGTTGGTAGATGGTTGGGGTAGGTGGAGGTATAGGTGGCATTGGTTGGAGTTGTATAGGCAAGGTTGGGGTTATAGTAACTGGTGGAGGTATAGGTGGCAAGAAGTGCATGGGTGAGGGTGAGGGAGTTTGGTTTTTGGGTGAATGAGGTGTAACAAAGGCTCATGATGTAGTAGCAGGTTGTTTAGCTTTTGACTAGCCTTGGGTATGAGATTGTTTGGTCAAGGTTGATGGATGAAGCCCTAGGAACAGAAGGGGGGGAGGTGACAAGGGTGTAGTAGGTGAGACCGATGTACGCATCCTAGAGGGTTGGGTTTCTCTTTAGGCAAGAGGATATTGCTGCTGCAGACTTTGGAAGATGCGGCTAAGTCTAATCTAACAGGTGGGTGAGTAAGGCTTGATGTCGGCATAACACCCAAAGTAGTGATGGGTCTAGATACGGGTGGGGGATAAGTGTGGGTAGGTTTTTAGGTTTGGGAATAGTTTTAGTGATGGGTAGAAGTTTGGATGGAGGTAGGGATGATGAAGAGGAATCCATTTCAATCAGCATGGTCAGTGTAGTTTTGGTTGCTGAAAATACCTTTGGGTAGATCGTGGAAGTATCTTCAGGAAACATTTGCATTTGGGTCGACACAGGGAGCCAAAGACATCCCTAGAGCATGGAATGATCAACATAATCCAAACGATTGACCAACCGTGAAAATGGGACTATTGAAGAAGAGGATGGAATGGGTTGGGTGGAAATCCCTATAAAATATGTCTATGAGACAAGGAATTGGCTGGCTTAGGATTCTATAGGTAAAAGGGCCAAGATCATGTCAATAGGGTCCTAGGATGCTAAGGGAGAACTATCCCTGACAGGTAGTGACATGTCTGAAGAATCTCCCATGGGTAGGAGAGATAAATAGGTTGGGTGAGGTAGACTTATCCCTTGGTGGAGGAGAAGGTGATGATGATTCTCCTTGTGGATGGGAGAATAACAAGTGTTGACGGTTTAGAAGTTTGGGAAATAGACGATGACACGACATCGGTAGAAAGTGTGGGTTCCTCTGTGAGAGTAAGGGGAGATGAGAGGGACTCCTTTTTGGGTGGAGGATTAGAAGAGGTATGCTCATCTATGGGTAGAGGATCTCGTGCCAATATTTCCTCAATAGATGAAGTAGGTAGGTTTTGAGGAATAATTGGCATGATATCAAAAACTATGTGAACCTCACGGAACATTGTTTTCGCTTGGATGAAGGCTCACTATTTTGATTAGACGATGGTTTATGGTTAGGGAATAAATTTTTGAAGATGTATAAATTTTGATTTTTTGGTGCATTTGGGTTGTCTACAACAAGGTCTCCATTGTCTATCATCTCTTGAACAATGTTTTTAAAATTTATGTAGTTACCATCACTATGTCCTTTAACGTGATGATAATTACAGTAGTCATGTTCTTTATACCATGCGGGCATAGGACGGGTCGGGATCAAAACTTGTATGGGGTTTTATGGGAGGAAGTGTAATGGCTCTGAATTTAAGAATTTTTTCCAAGACCAAAGAGTAGGGCTCTTTGATTGAAGTGTACTTCCATTGCTCCCGCCGAAGCTGAAAGGCCTGGACAGGAGAAAGATTGGAAGAAGGTTGGGCTTAATTAGAAGGATGAGGTGGACCCACCTTGAGGACTACTGCGTTGTCAGATCCTTTGGCCTTTGAATATTTATTTTGAGGTTTTGAAGATGAAAAAGAATCATTTGATTTGAATGGGGTGTTCTTGTTTTGTAATTGGATTTTATTTTCTTCAATGGCATGAATTTCTAGTTTTTTTGGCCATGGTGAATGCTTCATCAAAGGTTTGGAAGGTTTGGACTTGCATAGTTGGTGAGATGTGTCTCACACAAGCTCTAGTGAAAAACTCAATAATGTTAGTTTGAGGTAGTTAGAACATCAATTGGTTAATAAGACTCCACCAGCAAGGAATGAAATTTGTGATAGATTCGTCTTCATACTACCGGGTTGAATAGAGATCAGTCATGGTGACTTTCTTGACTTAACATTGATCGAAAAATGATCTAGGAATAGCTTGGGCTACTTGATTAAAGGAATAGATAGAATGTCTAGGTAGTCCATTTTGTACCGATCCAATGATGGTCCTGTCAAGGACATTGGGAAATTTCATAGGAGCAAAGCATCATCATGAGTGATTAGGTAACACCCATTTTTGAATGAATGCAAGTGTTTATACAAGTCTTCTTTACTATTAAAGTGATTAAATTTAGGAATTTCCCAATGCACTGGGTAAGGATGAATGGGAATAGATGGATGGATAGGCTCATTATAAATTTCATCATATGTTAAAGAATTACGGGAGCTAGAAACAGATGCTTCTAAGGTCTGCATCTTCTCCATCATCATTTTAATGAGGTCATTAGTAGGTTGGGATGAATGGGTGCCCCCTGTAGAAAAAGGGGGTTGATGTTGAATGTATGAAGTGGGTGGTATGCTAGTGTATGGTGGCACTGAATATGATAACTACGTAAGAGGAATAGATGTATGTGGCATATAGCTAGCATAAGCAATAGATGAGGTCGGGGGTTGCTTGGTTGTATGTGTAAGTGGGTGGGGTAGTCGTAATGAATCTAGTGGAAATTGGGCGTAAGGATTGTGGGATAGAAAGGATGAGGTTTTGGAAAGGGGTGTAAGTTACTGACACCAGAGTTGGTTGTGATGTGATGGATATATGTGAAATGGCGGGTGTAAATGGGGCTATACTCATAGCAGGTGTCGGAGGGACAATCGATGTCACAGGTGCGATAGATGATCGTAGATGTTGCAGTTATAACAGAGGTGGGATTTATCTGAGACACCACAGGTGATAAAGTCGATGAAAGGAAGTGCCAAACTAGTGCTAGCTGATGCGGAAGTGGGGGCTAGAGCAGGGGGGATAGATATGGGCATGTCGTATATTAACTGTCCTGAGGAATCCCAAGTGGAAGAATGATCAAGGTAGTACTATTGAGGGCCAGTGGGATTCTGGTCGAGGAGTCTCACAAAATCCTCATTGCTAGAGGTGATGGGGATAAGATGATTCAGATCCATAGGTGACAAAATAGACAACGGTGATGGACTAGGTGGGAGTGGCTGATGACTAGCGTGAAACACGAGGGTGTTAGTTTAGTTGCAAGTCAACACCATGTGAATCAACATATATCATGTGAGATGTACTCTGTAAATGACATAGGGAAAAACAGAGATGGGACAAAACCAATTATGGGAGGAAAATTTGGTAAATGTTTTGAGTAAAATCAAAATAAGAGTGACCATCGCCAGTCTAGCTGACCGATGACAGTTAAGGCAACTGATGATGTCAATTATTGAAGCTGATACCAGTTACTGTGAGGAAATGACCAGTTTTAGAAAATGAGGTAGAAACTGATGAATTATCAGAACTAGGAAATTATGTATAGGGTAATTGTTATCAGAGTACAGAGAGCACAATGATACTCAAAAACTCAAAATAGAAGAGAAGATGAGATAAGTGTATTTTGGGTAAATTAACCAAAAGAACAAAGAATTGACATTGGTTAGGTAAACCGATGGTGGTCAGATGTAAACTGATGACGTTCTTTGGACCGATGCCAGTTACTATGAAATTAGAAGAATGAGAAAAAAATGAAATTTTGTGAATTTAGATTAGATGATTAATCAACCCAGAAGTCTGGGGATGATAAGATGAGGTCCTGACACACTCTGAGAAAGTCAGAATACTCCAACTATGATGGTGGAGTGTGAAAGGTGAAAATAAAAATGAATAATTATATCCTCACACCTCAAAATGCAAGTCAAGCACAAAGCTAAGAAAAATACATAATCCAACAAGTGATTTTAGTGTGTTTAGCTTATGTTATTTAAAATACTAACTCATGAATTTAGAGTAGAGTTTTTGGTTGGGAAGGCTTCCTATGAAGAAGGAAATTCTAAAGGTGAGGTTTCAGGTTATGTTATGGTGGGGGCGGGCCATCCTCTAATGGGGTACTAGACAGAGATAACCAGCTGGGTGCCCACTGTCAATCCTCTGATCGTGTGATCATTGACAGCTTCTTCCGGGTGGGATGTTGTTTAAGAAGATGTATATATTCCAAATTTGTGTAGTTTGGCAAAGAGAGAGAAGAGAAGAATGTGCTTTTCTACGGTTCAATTATGTCAACCATCAGCTGGGCATGACTTCTAGCATATAGGTTGCCCTCATTTTTAATGTGAGCTAAAATGCAACAAATCATAATGCTATGCAAGTGTTTTAAGCCCAAATCAAAGTGTGATATTCGATGTAGCAAGTAGTGAACAGGAAGAGGGATGATCTTTCACTAATGCAATATGAATGAAAGAAAAGAAGTATTCTTTTTATAGCACCAAAAACACGATTGCTTTTAGACAATAGAAAGAGAGGAAGATTCTAGAGAGGAAAATTTAATGTGTAAGCTTTTTAGAAGGGAAACAAACACACAAATTTTACGTAGGAATGAATAAAATGCAAGGAACCCCGGATGGGTCCCACCGAGCATGCCAAAATGTTTCACCATTTTCTTTAAGGATTTAACGAAATAGATAAGGGTGTGGGCCAAGGAGGAATACCTATACTGACAGTCGGTTTGAAGGTCATTGTGCACATTCTGTCTTCTTGATGCAATACTGAATGTGAGAGCTTCCTTTTAGCTAGGAAGAACTACCTAAAATACACAACAAGACCACAAAAAGAGGATTAAATAATATATGTCAATGGGTTGCCTAGCGTATGCTAGATCTAGGAAGTGTGATACTTCATCGATGGTAGTCAACCCATTGTTTAATACAATTTAATGTAACAAATAACGTAAGTAAATAGAATCCTACTGTAGTTGATATGATTTAGGTATCTCATCCAAATACAATAAACAAATCTAACATAACAGGTTAGGATATGATCAAATCTAGAAATAAGGTAAACAACTAAGGTGCTGGAACAAGTCAAGGTCAGATTCTAGGTCACTTGAATAAGTTAAAAAGGGTTATTGGGATCTGGTATTAGCATGACTGCTAGATATAGAGATCGACGTCGGTTTGGTATGACCAACGACAGTTACTGTAGGTTGGTAATAACTCAATAGTTCATAGTTTTGGGGATTTTTCTGAGGCTGGATCAGAGATGGTGAGGAGTCGGTTTAGGTCTGGGGCAATATTGGGGATATTCAGAGGTACTCAGGGGTATACAAAGGTGATTAAAAGGGTTAGGAGCGATGGGAATGGTCAGGCTCACAAGAAGGCAATAGTGGTAGGGTGAAAATATAGTTTATGGTTGATAAACAAAGGTGAATAACTCTTATAAACTAAATGGAAATGAAGTGGTACAGGTTAGAGACACACTTACTGCCATGCAGGTTCAATGGCTGGGTGGTGGTGATGGTTGATCAGTGAGATGGTGATCAGATCTGTGGTCGTGCTTCTTGGAGTACTCCTGTGAATGTAAATACCTTTTGATCAATGGTTGTGTTGGTTATGGCTGTCTGGATGTATGAAAGAGCTCTAGTTCTTGCTTACATGCAAATCTCCTTTGCTCTAAAACTCAAGAATATGTCTAACCTCTCAAACAAGGTTACCAAAATGGTTATATGGTAACTGACGACGGTTCAGGGTTACCGGCATTAGTTTCTAGTTGACATGCATCGGTTAAGGCGGGATATCCTAGGTTGCCTAAAATAGCAGATCTTGGCTATCCTCTTCCAGCTTTTGCTTGTTTGTTCTGGGTCTAAATGGAATGTTGCACTTAGATACGTGGGAATGTGATTAGAGGAAGAATATGCATGTGCTTTTAGGGTTATACTAAGTCTTAGCTCATTAAGGTAAGTAGGGCTAAGTCTTAGTTAGTTGTGGAAACATGTTATGAATAGGTCTATAGTGAGGTGTCTAGGTGAGGTAGAAATTGGATTTAATTGAGGTAATTAAATAATGAATGAAGTGAGGATGAATATTAATTTAATTGTAAATAATTAAATTAATATTAATGTGGGGAATAAGGGTCATGGTTGGGTGAATGTGTTTAAGTTGGTTATTCGAAAGGGGACCAAGGAGAGTGTGACCCAATTTTGGTGTTTACACTTCCAATCATCGGTGTGGTAATGTGCACCCTCCTTCATGAAAAATATAAAAAATCCTCATGGACCCGTGACATAAGCCACATATAGAGGCTCTCGGGATTGTCAAAGTATGCTTATCATCATAAATTTGCTTATCTTCAATATTCATTTAGTTTGTCTTTTGTGCCAAATCCTTCTCTATCTCACCCTCATTTGAATCCAAGCAATGATTGTAGTCACTCACTTTACATTTTCTGATATGGGACTCCCAGATTTGTCCCATAATAACCCCCAAAATATACTGCAACAATCATGGATATGGTGATATGAGGACACCCATAAGGTTTTTAAAACTTCTGTAATTCAATTTTGGCATCTCTAAGGTGCTCCCAAAATCTTAGGCTCCAACTCCTACAACTCCTTATATCCCACTTTTTCACTTTTTTCTCTTCAAGCATTAACTAGCCTAGGACAGTCTTGCAACTCTCATAACTTCCCTTCCACATGGACTCAAGACATAAAATACACATTTTTAAGGATGCATTAAGGATTAGTTTAATCCTGTGAAGTTTCAGGTTTTAAATCAATAAATAAAACACACTTCCTCTAGAAAATGTCCCTCTTAACTAGCCCTAGGACCAAGTTTTGCCATCTTCTCCTAGACTGTCATAAAAATACATGAATCCTAACCCTACGTCCTTAAAATTTCTTACATAATCATCTTCCTTAACTTGTTAGCATACTATCTTGAGATGTTTAGAACAAAGTGAATTGGTTAATGGCCTCTAAATGTAAAACCTATCTTATTTACAAAGAAACCATCCTAATAAACCCGGTAGAGGTATTTTTAACATAACTTCTTTAAACTTTCGATCCAAGGAAAAAAATTACCCCAAGGAATGTTTTGAGGTCCTCAACAAATATTCCTTACCAGTACCTCTTAAGCTCACATGCAAACCCTTCTTTAATCGAGTTTCATCTTATCTTCCTTGTAGGTTCACAGATTACACACCAAATTTCTTGCATTCTTCTAACATTCCAAGAACCTATTATCTAATGGTTCAACACCTTCATTCAAACGAGGCTCCTCTATCTCAAAGCACTTTATTGATTAAGGACTCATCAATTTCTCCTTATGACTACTTCCATATTCAAACTTGGATCTTCACAAACATGCCGACATAGTTTGTATTAGTCTAATATCACTCAACATACAATAGAGAACATGAAATATTTTATGCTTTAAACCATGAAAACAACAAATCCTAGTATTTATCCATGTGAAGCAACTTTAAAACACACTAATGAAGGAATGACAAGGTCATTCACATCCATACTCATTATCCATATTAGTTAAGGTCTCACTTACACATCAAAACAGAGCATAAGAATGACATAAAAAGCTAAGACACTAGCATGCAAGGATTTAATAATAGTTATCTAATGGATCCATCTCAACATAATAGACGAAACTAACATTCTTGAATGCTAACTCAAAAATATTGTTAAAGAGCAAGATATACACAAACAATCATTCATTATGTATTCACTTGTAAATCCTCATACAAAATTCTTCCTTATACATCACTCTATATTTTTCCCCAAATCAATAGCCCTCTCCTATCCTCGAACTCCTTTGCATGTAAATTTTTTTGTGTGTAACTCCTCTCATGATGATTCATTATCATTACATTTGGTCAATTCCATTATCTTCACATACTTCATAACTCCCATTTTTCACCTAAAGACTTATTAGACACCTTATCACCTAACAAAACACACACAAAACCTTAACAAACCCCTAATACTCTCTAAAAAACTAAAAACATATTTTTCAAATCCATATGCTCATTATATGCCTTTGTAATTTCAAATTCCCCTTTTGGAGGGAGAGTACATAAGAAGGATAATTTAAATTTTCAAACCTCACTACTTTCCTGAAATGACTCTTATGAACCACTAGAACTTATAAATATTTACCATAACTCATATTCACTCCCAGAAACAAGAAATTTGAAATTGAAGGTATTCTTATGGATGTTCTTGCATCACATTGCCATGGTGGTGAAAAAGTGATACTACACTTTTCTTGCTTGCACATTTTTTCATCTTCATGGTTTGTCCTTTGTCTTCTTTCCTTGCTCCCATTGTCCTTGCATTCTTTAGGTCTACTTGTGTCCCATATAGCAGTCCTTTTCTTTGCACTTGCCTTTAATATTATTCATTTCTTCTTTATCTTTGTCTTTACTTTCATCATCCTCACATCTCCATGCTTTGTACTTACACACAAAAACACAAAAATATCAGGAATACATTTTTCTTCTCCCCTTATGTTATTGCTCATCCATATACAATCCATGTAGTCATCATTTAAATTGTCAAAAAATATATATTCCTACCCATCCACCTGCCTTACCATAGAAATCTATTCTATGTCTACATTTTCATCCTTATTGTGTTCATTTTGACCATTATACATCCATGAAATCACTACATTCTCATTCATATCTACACTTTTGACTTGTTCATCTAACTCATTCAACAAATTTTGTAAAATATCATCAATATCACCCACAAAAGTTTCATTCCATTCTTTCTCATCATCATGCTTGTCAATCTCAAATTCACAAATGAAGTCATTTTGGAAAATTTCAAGGAATTCACTCACATCATCCTCAATACCAACCATCATTTCATCAATTTTACTTACCTTGCATTCACCTTTGGCTTCATTTTTCTTCTTTATCCTCTGAAATATGATTTCTTATCCAGAGTTCATTTGATTTGTTCTACATTTAATCTTCATTATTATTCTTTTCAACCTTATCCTCTTTCTTCTCTTCTCTTATAATATTATTTTCTTCACTCTTGATCATATTTTTCAATTGAAAACTTTGATTTCTCTTCTTAATCTGCAGTATAGACCACTTGGATTTCATCTTCATGACAAACTCAAGTCCATACTTTGGTTGCTCCATAATTAACTCTATCATTTTCTCTATGTCTTCTCTTAGCGTCTCCACCTTTGCTTTTATCCATTCTTCATGCTTCCTCTGCTTCTCTCTCTTACTATATTCTCTTGTTTTCTTCTTCTTATTTTTTCTCGTCGCTAAATATCTTCACTAACTCTCTTATCATCTCTTCTTGGTCCATCTCTCTCTGAAAATTTTGTTTCACCTTGTCACTTCTTATCCCACACCTCACCTTGGCCTCACCATGTATTTTGGTGTCTTCACTCTCTATCTTTCACCTTTACACTTATCTTCTTCTCACTTTTCTCTTCACCTGTCACTTCATTCACCACATAAACTTCCACAAAATTATTAGCCACAAAAGCATACATTCTAAATTCAAAACCAAATCATAAAAAAATCTAGAATCTGATACCAAATGATGTAGAGAAAAATAAAATACAAATCATTCAATATACTATTAAGAGGTTTCCAAAAAAGTATCTCCACTGTCTCTGCATTCTAAGGATCAACCATAAGTTGAAAATGGATGGAAACTTGTAAAATTGAAAATTTAACACTTATAAAGGTCTTACCAAGAATTCAATTGTATTACTCTACGTGCACACCTCATTCACATACTAATGCAGTCACCCAACTCATCTAAATCTATGCAACTGTTCTTTTCCCTTATCTTTCACCATTCTTTGCCAACTTCTAGCTTGTTTGCTTGCTTGTCTAAGAATACAAGTTGTACCTTCTTTCTCCTTCAATGCTCCTTATACCTTATCCCTTGTTCACATACTTCAAATAATCTCATATCAAACATTACAAAGGTTCAAAATAGCCCAAGACATCAAATTACCCTTCTTGATGAAATTTGCTTATTAAATGCCCCTTAAGACAACATGCTTGGATTAATCATGGATAGGGTGATCTGAGGACATCTAAAAGGTTTTAAAAAATTCATTACTTCAATTTTTTCATCTCTAATGTGATCTAAAAATCTTAGGCTCTAACTCCTTCTACAACTCATTAACTTTTTCACTTTTTTCTCTTGAAGCACTATCCTAGGACAATATTGCAACTCTCATATCTTCCCTTCCACATGGACACAAGACATAAAATCAAAAATTTTGAGGACCCATTAAGGATGAATTTAATTCTACGAATTTGTAGGTTTAGAATCAATAAATAAAGCACACTTCCCCAGGAAAACATTCCTCTTAGCTAGCCCTAGGACTGGGTTTCATCATCTTCTCCTAGACTGTCATAAAACTAAAAAATCCTAATGCTCCATACTTTAAATTTATTGCATAATCATCTTCCTTAATCTATTAGCATACTATCTTGAGAGATTTAGAGAAAAGTGAATTGCTTAAGGGACTCTAAATGTAAACCCTAGCTTCTTTACAAAGAAAGCCTCCTAACAAACCCAGTAGAGGTATTTTTGACATAACTTATTTAAACTTTAGATCTAAGGAAAAAAAATTTACCCCAAGGACTTTTTTGAGGTCCTCAACAAATATTACTTACCAGTAGCTCTAAATATCATGTGTAAACCCTTCTTTAATAGATTTCATCCTTATCTTCCATGTAGGTTCACAAATTACACACCAAATTTCTTGCATTCTTATAACAGTCCAAACACCTATTATACAATGGTTAAATACCTTCATTCAAACGAGGCTCTTTTATCTCTAACACTGCATTAATGAAGGAATCACCAATGTCTCCATCCCACTATTTCCATAGTCAAACTTGGCTCTTCACAAACATGCCCACACAATTTACATTAGTCTAATATCACTCAACATATAACACAAAACATGAAAGATTGTATGCCTTCACCCATGCAAATAATAAATACCAATCTCTATCCACATGAATAAACTTGAAAAAACATTAATTAAGGCATGAAAAGGTCATTCAAATTCATAATCATTATCCATATCACTCTAGCTCTCACTTACACATCAAAACAGAGCATAAGAATGACATAACAAGCTAAGACACTAGCATGAAAGGCTTTACTAATAGTCATCTAATGGATCCATCTCATTATAATGGAAGTAACTAACATTATTGACTACTAAATCAGAAATAATATTAAATATAAAGATATACACAAATAGAGATGCATAATGTATTCACTTGTAAAGCCTCATACAAAAAATTTCCTTTTACTTCACTCGATATTTTTCCTTCCTCCTCCACCTCGAGGAATGACTCCCTAACCCACTACCCCTCTCCTATCCTAGAATTCCTTTGCATGAAACTCTTTTTTGTGTGTAAATACTCTCATGATGATTCATTATCATTACATTTGGTCAGTTACATTATCTTCACACACTTCATAACTCCCATTTTTTACATAAAGACTTATTACACACCTTATCACCTAACAAGACACACACACAAGACCTTAAAAACCCCCTAATACTCTCTAACACACTTAAAAATATATTACCAATCCATATGCTCATTACATGCCTTCGTAATTTCAAATTCCCATTTTAAAGGGAAAGTACATAAGGAGGATACTTCAAAATTTCAACTCTCGTTGTTTGCCTGAAATGACTAATATGAAACATTAGAACCTCTAAAGATTTCCCACAACTCACATTGACTCCAAGAAACAAGAAATTGAGATTGAAGGTATTTTTATGGATGCCTCTACATCAGTTTGTAAAAAATTTCAAACTCGCACTCTTCAATGCTTGAATTATTCACAAGGAAAAAAAACTAATGAACCCCTTTCGACGCCGTTTTTATAGATTTCTAAATTTTTATCGCATTAATTACTCCTCACTTACCACCATACTACAACTTTAATTATGATTTTTTCTTTTTCTGAATTTATCTCTAGTTTCTTCCATGTGCTACACTCCTAACCTTTTGGTGTGCTTGCTACTTCCTAGCTGCATACATCCTTGAGTGTACTTTCCTGCACCGTAACATATAATCCTATTTTCTTTATACAAAGTATTCCATTTTGTTACTTCCTACCTCTCATTACTCTATATGGAATCTTCCCCACATGATCTCTATTTTGATCAATTCTTCCATCATTTTTGTACCTATTACACCTTATCTAATCTAAGTGGCAATACTACCTTATAAAAAACACCAAGAATCTTATTTAGAGTTGGGATTCAGCCTACTCCCATTGAAGTAACTAGGAAACATGGTTCAATTGAGTTCCTGTAATTCACACACACCTGATTCAAATATCTTGGTTACTAAAAAAGGTCCCAACCAATGCACCTTCAACTTCCCTCGGTCGCACAAAAACTTGGAGTCATAGAGAAGTACCATATTTCCAAATGCAAATGTCTTGTTCTTAATATGGTTATCATGCCAAGCTTCCTATCACATTTTCTCCATCTTCTGGATTTAATGTGCAATGGTGCACTGCTCATCTAATTGCATTAGTTTCTCGATGCGCTCTTCTATATCCTTTTCATCTAATAACCCTCTTACCCATGCAATACACAGAGATGGAAGAAATAACTCCACTGGTAGTACCGCCTCTATGCCGAATACCAATTAGAAGGGTGTAGCCTTGTTCAACTTTCTATACGTGGTCTTATAAGCCCAAAGTACATCCAACACTTTATCATCATAATCCTTCCTTCCAACGTCAAAAATATTCATCAAATTTTGTTCTAAGATATTATTTAAAGCTTCTACAATATAATTAGATTGAGGGTTATAAGGGGTTGTTTTATGGTGTGCCACCATAAAATCTGCCAACAAAATTTTGATTGTCTCATTCAAGAAATGAGTTCCTTAATCAATGGCCAAGATTAATGGACACTCATACCTAGTAATAATGTTTTCCCAAAGGAACCTTGTTGTTGTGGCTGTGGTATAATCCTTAGTAGGCATAGCCTTTGCCCACCTAATCAAATAGTATATACATGTAATTATGTAGCACACTCCAGTCCTATGTCAATTCTCAAATGGTTCCACACTCACGATAGGTCTCATGGGCATCTCATCCATACTCCCAATCTTGTCAACTCTCTTACAATGATCACATGCTTTTACATAAAATTTGATGTCCTTGTACAAGGTATCCCACCATAAGCTAGCTAAAAGTATCTTCCACGCAGTTACATCTGATGTATAATGTCCTCATGTAATTCATCTATGAGATTCCTCCATAATGGCTTCACGCTCATGTTTAAGCACATACTAATGTAGTACCTCATCTCTACCCATTTCGTATAAGTCCTCACCTATAAGCTAGTAAGGCATTACTCAGACAATAAGATTCTTTTTCTCTAGGGGCTTCATTCCTTCTGGTGTAACTCCAATACATAACAATTCCACTATATCTTCCAAATCAGTGGATGCATGATTTAACCAAAATAATTGTGCATAAGGCATAGTTTCCTCGGTACACTATGCATCCTCACCATATTTTATTCTTGATAAATGACCAGGATCTAAATTTCTCTTGCTTGGTTTTATAACAACTATGACATCAAACTCCTAAAAAATAAGTATTCATCGATAGATGTGCCCTTGAAAAATAGGTTTGTTGACCATTTATTTCAATTCCATATGATTTGTATAGAAAATAAATGGTGTGGCCAACAAGTATTGTCAAAATTTATGAAGTGCGTAGATCATAGATAGTGCCTCGTGCTTTGTTGTAGTATAATTTTTCTCTACCAGTGTTATCTTCCTGAATGCAAAACATATGGGATGATCCACATTTCACTCTCTAGGTTGTGCCAAGACTGCACAAATTTCTGTGCTAGAAACATCAACATTTACATGAAAGGGTTTTTTCTATGAAGGAAAGAGCAAGATCGGTGCAGTATTTAATCTCTCCTTCAAGTTATCAAACACCTCTTGTTGTGCATCTCCTCAATGAATATTTCCTTTAGCCTTACATAACTCTTCCATAGGTTCATAAATATTTGCATATACTTTGATAAATTTCCTGTAATAACCCATATGCCACAAAAATCTGGCACATCACTCAGATTAGTAGGATCTTTTAACCCCAAAATCACTATTATCTTTTCTAGATCTACCAACAATCCATCCTTGCAAATGATATGCCCAAGAAAAGTGTCAAAATGTGTAGAAAAGATATACTTATTAATGTTAAGAGAGATGCTTAACTACCTACACCTTTCAAACATTAGCCTAATATTATCACAATGATCCTTAACAAAGACATAAATTTTCCAATCGTATAGATAATCCTGTAAGAACTTGTGAATGAAGTCATAAAAATCCGCATGACGATGTGCGAGAATATAGGTGGTGCATTATTCAATTCAAAAGGAATGACTGTATATGCAAATATTTCCCATTGAATGGTGAAGGTATTATTTTCCTAGTCCTCGCACATTATGCTCACCTGGTGATGACCTGATAACCCATCTATGAATGAATAAATCTCATGCCTTACGATGCCTTTTGTGAAAGGTGTGGGAAAAGGATCGACGACACATGAAGAATTAATTTCCCTATAATCTACACAGATCTTGATCCTCCCACCCTTCTTAATGTTGATAACCATAGGGCTAACCCACCTAGACTCCATAATTAGTTAAATAATTCTAGACTCAGGCATCTTATCAATTTCCTCCTTTACTTTCATGTATAGGTTCAGATTCATCCTGCCAGGCCTCTTCTAAATAAGATGCGTGTCTTATTTTAGCTTAATATTCATTTCTCCCAATGAGGAGTGCATGCCCTTAAACTCATCATAGCCATGTGGAAATAATTCCTAGAAGTCATAAAATAGCTCAATAATATTTTCTACCTTTTTTTCTAACTAGTAATCACCAATAATGACCTCATTAGGTGCATCCTCAATACCAATGTTTACCTTCTTGGTTTTCATCAGAGCATGGTACACGTGTGCCTTCTAATATGTAGTGTCCATTACTTCACGTGTAGTTTCGGTATGGTTAATCTCTAAACTTTCCAATTCTTCATCATCAATGAGGTACACCATTTTACCCTTTTCTTTCTCCTTCCAGGCCTGCCCCATTTGTATCTCTTATCTCCTCTATATCTATGTGCACCTCGGGATCATGTTCTCTAAGGAACTCAAGCATGATCTCCTCTAATTTTTTTTTATCCCCCAATGTGATGCATTTCATGATCTACAATGCTTTATGGACTGGAGGTTTATTAGAAAAATAATCAAATATATGTACTATACCTATAGTCATATCTCCCTAGCTTACAATTTCCTATTTAAGATCAACATGAACATACCATGCATGTGCCAAATTGTGCAAAGTGGAATAGAACTTATGTACCCAAAAAGATGGCAGTAAAGCCTCCAGGCCTTATGTCCATTGTCTCTCATAGTTATGAACATGTAAAAAAGAAGGATTCTTCCCATCATACTCATAGTTAAGTGTAGGCACATTACTAAGAGTAAACCTTGTTGAAAAGGTGATTCTCACTTCTCACCAACCCAACAAGTTGTCTTTGTGTGTCACCCACCAACGTGTTGTTTTCCCACGTAAAGTATAAAAAAAATATTCCTTTGATCACCTTTGTTCTTGTAGAGTTCCTCCATTACCCGTAAGAAATATTCTAACTATTCTTAACTATTATACCTAGGTAATTGGAATTTTCCCATGCACCTAACCATGCAAGGTATGATCATTCTTGTTATTTTCCCCTTCATATTACACCTGACCATTTTGTATGTACCATGGGCCCAATCATCACAAGAAACAGTAGTGGTGTCACTAGTTGACTACGTATCTTCCCATTGAAGCATGCATTCCTTGGAGGGTTCTAAGGTATCATAGTCTCGCACTGTGCGTGTATGAATCCTATTCAACTCTTCTTCACTCAAAGGCTCAAAGTATGTGTAAATTTTTCATCTTCTAGAGGTATGCTCAGATGCTCATCCTTATTTTTTAAGCGAATATATCCCTTGTTAAAATATAGGTCCACATTGTTCGCATAACACCAGGGTCGACCAAGCAGTTCTGGAAAATTGTCTACTTTAACAAGCTCCAATACTTCAAAGTCTCTAGTAAACTTGGCTCCATGAATTATAATGGAATAATCCTTCAAAAATCCAATAGGCATAGCCCTTTATTCATTTTCTATATACAACACATTTGAAGATGTCTGAAATGTAGGTCTCCCCATCTGATGCCATGCATCCAGATTCAAAAAATTTACCTCACTGCTTGTATCTATCAAAATATTTCTTACTAACCACCCATCAATCATTTCGTTGAGAGTACTTTCCTTATCATACTCATAGTTCTATCGTGGCAAGTTTACATGCAGTATCTTATGCTCACATTCAACTCCTGTGCATGGTACCTTCTCGCACAACCACTCTCCTAACAATGGGATGATATTATCTTGGTGCAACATCTTACATACATATCTCATATCATCTATATTCTTATGTAGGAGCTCAAAATTATTTTTTTGTTCTCTCTCGCATGCCTATTCTTTCAAGAATTGTATCTCTTCTTGAAGCTCTCTGATGACCCCCATAGTCTCTTAATAAACCTCTTTTTGATGAGCAACATCTGGGTACTTGGCATGCATAAATTCTTCTCTTGTGATGAGTGGTATGAATTTAAGAGGTGTGTGCGCTCGTGTTGCTTCAGCGTGAGTATTGACCAATAAATTTTATAGCTCAGTATCAATCATCTTCTTTGGTATCTATTGATCACCCTTCGCATGTTGTAGCTTGATCATCCCCGTTCCCTTTTCCTTCTTTTTTTTCTTCACCTTTGCCTCCATTCATTATTCATTCTTGCTCTAATTCCAAGGCCTCTCATGGATCCATGTATGTATTATGAGATAAAGCTATTCAAAATGGAGTTAACAACCCTCTAATGAACCATTAGGAATGTTGACTTAGATTAATATCATAAGACCTTTTGGATAATAAAGTATTAAAACACAAATCATACTCTCTAACACTTTATGAAAAACCATGCTTGATATCCTTGAGTGCCTTGATGCTTTATTTTTCAAACTCTGGAATGTGGAACTAAACCAAAAATGATGTGTGTAATGTGTCATAGTCCACCACCATCTGATGCGGGTCCTACTTTTTGTACCATATATGTGCAAGCCCTTAAAGTGTGGTGAAAATATGACTTACCTTTCTGTCTTGAGCTTTGATTCCCTTAGCACACCCTAATAATTCATACTTGTGCACGTGCTCTACTACATATTCCAAACGTATGTACTCTGGTAAGTGGGGTAACATCTCAAAATAAAATTAAGGTGTCTACTACAGTTGTTGAGGTGGTGTCTCATGAGGCTAGTTCGATGGTGGCTACTATGGTGGTGGACCTTGCCTTGGATTAGGACCATACCCAGATCCTCCACTAGTATTTCCTCTGGATGGTTGCTTACCTAAACCTCTTGAGCCTCTAGTACCTCCTACTATGGTTTGTGGCCTAGTTGATGAGCTTCCTTATGTCCTAGCTATAGTAATGAGCTAGACATGTATTTTCTGTGTTATCACGAAACCTACCAATCTAATTCCAAATGTTTACATGAAAACACTTTATCTAGATGATATGTCTAGAAAAAATCCTCTAAGTACACTTCCCAACATTGGCACCTATTGTGCTACCATGGGTGGGTTCCTAGTCTGATGTACTTACTGATTCAAAAAAATGGTATCTACTGGTATTTACCTTCTTACATTCACTAAAATACCTTTCAACAACCACCTCTAGATCTAGAACACCTAGCATAGGGATAGGTAGCCAAGTTGAGTTAGATGTGCACCCATGGTTCTCATTCTATCCTTTGATGTGCTCTCATCAGAAGCCAATGGGAACTTTCTACTACACTTTCCCAAAGTCGGGAGGACATGATTTTTCAACTCCTTTTCTTCTACGAGAGCTTCAAAACCTTCACAAGGAAATATTCTCCTCAACTTCATCGTTGCTTCAATCTCCTTCTCTCGAGCTTCATTATAATTTATCTATCTTTTCTCTATGTTCTTGTATTCCACAAGGTCTACCATCCTTCTTCACACTTGCTCCTTCCCCTATGCGTGGTGGGGATTTAACTATCCATAGGTAACCTTTCCACTCCCAATTATATTATCAAGATCTTGATGGCTAAGGGTATCACGTGTAAGTAAGGTCCTTTGGGTTTGAGCAAGAGCTTAAAATCTACTTCCTTTGTAAAACAATATGTGGAAATAGTGTACTCCAATGAATAATTGCATAATACACCTTCCCCCCAATTATCTATATCTCTAGTCCACTCTTCACTCGCATCATAGAGCATCTGGTAATCTTCCTACATCTAAATCCTCAGTCTAGGAAAGTAAATTATTTTTGTTGCGAAAGATGCCAACCACTAGTATAATTCTACTGGGAACAAGCTAAAGAATGTCTCATACAATTCATGATAAATATTATCTTCCACCAACTTTCGTGCATTGACTTCACATTCAATGTTATACCTTTGTGTAAACTTATCTTGTTCATCTTCTACCCAACTATAAATACTCTCCAAAGATACTCAATATGCCATCTGCATGCAACATCCTAAAAGAAAACTAGAAAAGAGGTTCCGATAACATAACCAAAATATAGCCATTTATTTTTACACTAACACTATATGTGTTATCACTTAATTTAGTCAGAACTGAACACTCACCTAAAGCGCACGCAACTATAAAGTCCCTCCTTTTTTTTGCTTGATAAGAAGTTAACATGCATGATTATCATATTAACTAAGAAACCATTTATGTTTAGGTAATAATTCTAACCACATCAATTTGGAAACACATATAATAAGTTAACACTCAATCAATGTAAACTATAATGAATACCAATTGCACTATTAAGTCGTCATAATCAAATCCATAA
The DNA here is from genome assembly GCA_019776745.2 of Taxus chinensis. Lineage (NCBI taxonomy): Eukaryota > Viridiplantae > Streptophyta > Pinopsida > Cupressales > Taxaceae > Taxus > Taxus chinensis. Next base: position 223,276,970 of record CM034151.1, on the reverse strand, counting down.
ACAACTAATATCCATCCACAATTATCCATTAGAAACCACAATTTATTACATTACTGAAGCTAAATACATATAAAAATCTTTTCACTAATGCGTTGGACCATTACGTGGAAGTATCAAACCCTAGATCTAAATATGACAACATGAATTCGCTAGAACATATAAGAACTCATAACCGCTAGAACAATGACCTACATCAAGTATCTATAGGGGTGGGGATTTTCCCTTCACCACTCATGCACTCTCCTAAGAATAGACGTGCTCACATAAATATCCTGCATGTAAAAATTAGCCATGCGTACAAATAATCCATGCTTTTTCCCTTTATAACTTATACTAATAATAGATTAATCCTAAATATAATTCTTTCTTTAATCCTATTAATAGCCTCCACCAAGTGTGTTATGCATGTGCTTCTTCCACTTACTTGATCTGCACTCCAACTCTATTTTTATCCTGATCTTGAAATTTGGCTAAGTCCCTACTCTATTTCCTATGTGTGCACAGTCTCATGTGTCACCCCGTTCGACATCTGTGTGTGCCCTCCTACACGTTATCCTTTTCCTCTAAGTTCATGTGTTCATGTGTGTATACCTCTATGCTTTTTTGGTACTTAGTCAATTTCTCCAACCAACATGGAAAATAGTTCTTGCAAGGAAAATGTTATACATGAAGCACCCGTTAACATGTTAGAAAGATAAAAAGTATGTCAAAGTGTGTATGTATCAATTGAACACTTAGTGTGCTAGTAAGAATATTAAGTAGTATAAAATGGAACAATAACACCTATAGTGTGTAGGAAAGTAGATGCCCCCAAGAGCCTTGGTAGGTATGGTAAGAGGTATAGTGCCAAACATTAGTGCTCCATGTAAATCTCTATAGGAATTATGCATTCACAACAAGATAACAAGTGAACGCGCATGTGTATATAGCAAAATATAATGACATAAAAAAATATCTAACTAGCATAGTACGTGAAGTATACATATGAGCATAAGTAAGCAAGAGTAATATGTGACCAAGATGTACAATATGTTGTGAATGAGTGAGATGGAATGGTATGCAATGTGAATGTGGTGAGAGCAACATGCCCCTCGAGTATATGTGAATGAGTATGATTGAAATGAGATTCATTTATAAAATACCCCTCAACAGTCAAGAATGAACTATAAAACAAGAGTGTGTCATCAGGAAATGGTTTGAAAGCACACTAGATAGATAGAACATGAAGAATAAAGCATAAAGTGTGAATGGGGTGAGGTTTCATGATTACAAAAGAAGGGGAATTTTTTTTTATTATCTCAATGTTCACTGTTCTAAATTCAGCATTTAGAACCACATTAAATCTGCTAATTGATCCTACAACAATAACCATATGCAGTTGTTATGACTTGGTGTAAAACCCATCTCTCATATTTCATTTTACTATATAAATTGTATACTTATGGTTCCCTTTTTCATTTAAGGGTTCATCAAGTGCAACTGACCAAGGGCTTATCTAGGTATTTGTTACGAATACCCATCCTATATCCAACACCTTTAGTCTGGTGAATTTAAGACAAAACAACCAGCAACTTGTGATACTTTGGCCAAAGTTTCAGACATGTTTTCCATGCCTATATTCCAAGATGACATACTCGTCATGAAGGAATATGTCTTTCACCACACTTGAAACTGTTATCTTGATTAGACTTTCTTGACTTATGTCAATCCTTCCCATTTCCATGTTAGATGCTAAGAAGAGATAAACCACATGGACTAGTGATGATAGTCCACTTATGGTGACTAAGGGTAATCAAGTGTATTCAAATCGACCCCTGTCGCTTTGAGTACACTTCATCACCCGTAGTCAATGCAATACATCGTAACATATAACATCCTAGAGGGTAATAATGGTTTGGGATCCCACTTAGAGATGGCCTCGCTTAGAGGATTTGAATGGATTATTGAGACATAAAAATTTCTCCACAGTAACCATCTATTTAACCCCTCCAATAGATGGGTACTGTGCAAAAGTGATTATGCTACAACAACCCATTAAGTTCCTATAAACGAATCCTCCTATTTTAACAAGTTCATTAATCCCTTTAATTCACATCTTGTTAATCCCACCCTAGTTATTTTCAGTCATTAGGTGTCATTCCTAAGGACTAACTTGGGTTCTATCAACATTCCAGATAAGGAACATTATGTTTCCCACTTAATCAATAATGAGGATCTGCAGATTAATTCTACTCTTAACTTAATCACTTTAAGCATGTAATTTCCTCCAGTTGATTAAGCATCTTAGAAACATCTTACAAGTATATGATAGGGAAACAACCACATATATCCATATATACTTTAGGAGTAATAGAGATTCCATTTCTTAGACTCTAAACGGGTTCCATACTTTCAACCCGCAATAGTTTTCTTGACTTAACATCCATTTTCCTTTAAGTCATTCAACTATTCGAACTGTTATAACTTAGTTAAACATTATCCCCTAAGTATAACTCATCCATGATGGGAGGGTATTCCGCATCCACCTTATATTTTATCTGAAAAATTCATTATGTTACCACATAGTGAACAACCCCTTTCCTTAAGGTTTCATAACATGATTACATTATGGATACAAGTCAAATATTTATCATATTAATGACCTCATCATTGTAGTAAGAAGAACCTTGTTCTTAATGCCATAAGGATTAGTTCAATTTATACACCTAATCCCATTATGTCATTATTATCCTTTCCTAAGTACAATTCCTTTTCCTTATTGTACTTAGTTCATCAAATAAGATAGGTAGGATTGCATTTTATTATAATCACTTAGACCCCTTTTACAAGGCAGATTCTTATATATGTACTTAATGAGATTAAGTACTCTTTGTGATTATTCCCTAAGGTTTGAATCCCCTTAATCTTAGTTATGCAGCCCATACTTATTTTATAACAATCCTTATAAAACAGTCACACAAGTATTGACTTATAATGTTGTAAATAAGCATAGTCATTTATAACTTAATTCCCACAACAATATAACTTGTTTATTGCAACTTATTCATTCCTATCTTAATCAAGATGAATTCAGTAATTAGAAGTATATAAGTCAATAATCAACTTATATTTAAGTTCTTTTCAATCATACTTTTCTTATAAGTCTGATCAAAAAATATGATTCCTTATATCTATCCCTTAAGCTTACATTTTCATAAGTCAACATTATCATTCACTTCTGCAATAATGGTGTGAAATATATTTAAAATTTCATTTGACAACATTCAAGTTTACCAGATAATATCAAGGAATAAGGTATTGCATATCAACTAATTCCCTACAAGTCTACATTCCCAATGAAATATTTGATATTGAAATCTTCATTTACATAAAACTTAACCAATCAAGACAGAATGATTCGAGCAAAAACTTTCCTCTATTTCAAGAACAAGATGTCAATTCAAGTAAAAAAGAATAAATCATATCATTTTATGCAGTTTACACAATTGGCCATAGGCCCTGATTACTTCAACACAAAATTAAATCAATAAATGAAAACATAATATTTCATCAAACTACATTTCTTCAATCAATAGAATAAATGTAAATTTCCATAAGTCTTCCTCTTTTCTTCTTTCATGAATTTCATCTGTAAGATTGTTAGCAATCTGTCAGTTCATTTGAACTGAGCATGATAGGAGCTAAATCCTTGGAACCATATGTTCTAACTAAAAACTTCAAGAAGGAACACTTCTTATTAATAGAAAATAGTCAAGGGTTCAGAAACATCTTTTTCCTTTTTGAACACTTCCAGAAGAACATTACTCCAAGTGTATCACAAAACCCTGCAGATGTCAACACCTAATATTCCAATCAAGTATGAATTCTACCAAATAGAAGACATTCGAATAGATAGAAAATTCATTCATTGTACATCCAAGTAAAATAACATATTACATTATCAGCATACATTCTCACTTTAAACAATATTATAATAATAGTGCAAAGCCAAGTATACATAACAACAGAAGATAAGGAAGAGTAAAAATGTCTTAATCATGTAGCCCATACTACATGATTAACACATAGTACTCAGTTCAAGACAATTTCCTTTAGATAAAAATTCAATTCCAACATACCTTCAACCTAAAGGTTTCATAAGAATTGGATGCAAGCTAGGAAGAGAGAGAGAGAGAGAGAGACTATCTAAAAACCGCACGACTCTCAAAAAGCACAACCCATTTTAGCTTATCACACAAAGAAATCCATACATTAAAAACTTAGCTCTAACCAATTGGAATGCATGCAAGTTATTGGAATTACACAACACAAGATTCTTCAATAAGATAGTTTAAAATCAATACAAGTATTCCATTCCATGACTGGAAAATAACCATACTCAACCATATACATCACTTAGGAAGAAGAACAGAATGATCCAAACCAAAAACAAAGAATGCTCACAAAATATACACCCTTCAAACATGATAATCGATATCCTTGATCATCTTCAAATGATCAAGGGTATCAATAAAATTTAAAATCAATTTACTAGATAGAAGGGTAAACATTACAATATTTTCCTAACAGTTCTAGGTTAGGATCATATCAAACTAGACAGTCTAACCCAAAGAAGATCAAACAATAACTCATGTTTGAAACTTAATCATACCAAAGTCTAAGATAGATTCAGTATACCTTTAAACACTAGTAGTATTACTTGTAAGGGTCTAACAGTTCACAATAAGTTCCACAATATCTTATAACGTAACCACTAAATTCATGGGTTTGAAACATATAAAAAGTTGCAGGTCAAGCTTACCATGACCATTCCATATTTTTTTAACAAAAATTTATACTAAACCATCTACCTGACAGTATTAAAAGATGGAACAGTCATAATGATAAAAGAAAAGAAACCAAATTCATACAACCATGGCAATGGTTAAACCCAAACAAGAGTTTGGAGAATCAAGGCCGAATTACTAAATATCAAATGCACAACCAGAAGTCCATTTTGAATGAGGATGACATGAATATATATAAGGTCATAGTGGATTAAAAACAACATCCAAAAGGTTAAATAAGATGATCCCAACCTGGGTTATCAACAACTCAAATGAACCTTAGCAAAACTGTAACACATCACTTACAGAAAGGAGTCTTTATCCACCATGTGTATGAGTTTCCAACTCCATCTAAATGAAATCGATCAAAGTAAGCATGCAACCCAACAAACTTATAGTGCTAGATCTCAAATTTTGAGTATTCGAACCATTTAACAAATACAAACCCAAACAGGTCAGACAAATAAATCATTAAACAACACCAGTTCAACTCGACTGGGTGCTCGAGTTCTAACTCGACCCAGCAAACACAAGGTCATCTGCTAATAAAACATGCAACCAATTGGTTTGGTATACAAACAGTCACACAAAGATCAATAACCAACTGTTGGGTTCGATTATAACCCACTTAAACATGTAACTCAAAGTAAATAATTTTATTCCTTCCATTACAGTCATGGTGAGTCATTTTTACAATCACCCAGAATAGATAGAGTGGAAAAGATCAACATGCAGTTCATATAAAATCATTCAGAGAAAAGCTAGATCAAAAACCAGTTTGTAAAACCACTTACCAAGAAAGAGATTCCATTTTAATATGTAATATCAAAAACCCAAAACCCCAAAATGCTTTCTATAATAAGCAAAGTTCTTTTTCATGAACTAATTAGATAGAACAAGTTTTTGCAAGGGATTAGAGCCTATCATGCCTGGTAGAGCTTCCCAAAGTCTTCTTCAGCTCCAGGTTTCTTCTTCCAACTCCCATGATAGCCTCCATAGTTGAAAAAAATCAACCTTCACAAAATTCCCATAGTCCTTCTCCACTGAAATCTTCTCCAACAATCTCTCCACAAAAAGAGAAGTGAAGCTTTCACAAAAAATTTGAAACCAGATCAAACACTCCCCATCTCCACATGCAAAATGAGAGAGGAAAAAATGGAAGGAGTAACAATGAAACCAAAACAACCAACTCTTTTCCAAATCTGACATATTTTTCCCCCAAGGTGGTTTAGAATGATTTTCAAAAATCATTAATGCTAGACAGGATGGTTCATCTATCCCACCAACCCACCGACCTTCTCTATTCCCATTTTCCATTCACTAACAGTTCAAATGATCATGCCACTAGTTTTAGTGCAAGTTTTTAGCAACTTGCCAAATTTTAATTTTTCTTACTACTAAGGAGTGGCGGTAGCCACCATTAATGTCAACCATAAAATATTCCAAGTACATGCAAGGGTGGCAGTAACCACAAACCTCACCACTTGACCATGCATCCACAAAATTCAACTAGGGTTAGTCTTGAGTTAGGTTCCATGTCCCTTTCCCAACTTAGGTTAGGATTTAATTGATAATATTTCAATACTTATCAACTTAGCATAGGTCTTAGATTAGGTTCACAAGCCACCATAATAATTCATATGCCTTAGGTCTAGGTTAGACCTTTAGAAATTTTAGTGTTATCAAAACATTAGGCATAGGCTAGGTCTTAAGTAACTACACAATAGAGACCTTACCCATCTATGCAACATTTTTCAAATGGAGCAGTGCTACAATGAACTGGCTCCCAAACACTTTCCATCCCTTAACACGGAACTAAGAACATAGGAAAAATGGAACAAAATCATCAAGATCAATTAGTATAAGATTGATAATCCATAATCAAAGAATGACTGCAATCCTTTACATTCAATCGTAATTGTAGATCGAATTAAGAGAATGCCTTGGATCAATGAAACTGATCCAAGGTATTTTCTTAATCGATTCTCAATACCAATAAATTGATTATTCCAGACTTAGTGTAATTTCCAAATTACCAGCTTACCCAATAGTTCCAAGAATAGAATTCACACTTTCCACAAGTTGAAGACATCCAGTTCATTTCACAAACCAATTAAGTAAACATTACAATTCAAGAGTACATTGCAAATAAATGGATGATTAAATACACAAATCTCAACTGAGATAAACATTAATCTAGCAACATGATTTAATCAGTTCTATAGAGCAGCAACTCAAGAACAATCACATGTCAATGTTGCAATCCACTTCACAATGAGAAAGTACAGATGAAAATATGGAAGAGGTGTTACATACTTCCCCTCTAAAAATCATCATCATCCTGATGATTGACTTAATTCCAAGACAATTTTTCCAGAAAAACAGGTTTAATAAAATTTATTTAACCATAAGATTCCTTAACAACAACATAATTTAATCCAAAAATCTAGTTTTCAAAATTTATAACAACACTATAGGCTGTAACAATACTTAATAAAAGTATTTTTTCCCAAAACAACAAATCCAAAATCTATTGTGAATCAAAATGATTCAAGTTTTTATAGGAAATAAAATATTTCTGCTAAAACAAGTGAGGAAAAGTAGTTTTCATGTCCTCCAAGTTCTCCCAGGTTGCACTTTCCTCATTAAATTGATCCCATTGGACCTTACATTGTCCAATTTCATGATTACGCAAGTGTAACTTATGGGTTTCTAGCACTCTAACTGGTTCTACCATGATTACCCCTGGGTCTTGGACCTGCAAGGCATTCCAGTTTAACACATGCGATAGTTCTGAAACATATTTCTTAAGCAAATAAATATGAAAAGCATCATGCATCTGTGACAATGAGGGAGAAAATGTTAATGGGTAGGCCACATGATTGACTATTTCAACAATCTCAAAGGGTCCTACATAACGAGGTGACAACTTGGATGACTTGCCAAAAGTAATCGAGCTCTTTTTAGGCTTGACTCTTAGAAAAAATTATCACCAAGTTCAAATTTCCTTTCGACCCTTTTCAGGTCTGCATAACTTTTTTGTCTATCAGCAACCTCTTTTAATATTTCCCAGATTAACTTTACCTGTTGTTCCATTTCAGAAAGCATCTCAGGCCCAATTACTTCTCTATCTTCAATGTTATCCCAACTGACCAGGGGTCCTCCACCTTCACCCATACAAAGCTTCAAAAGGTGTCATTTTTAGAGAAGAATGGTAAGTATTATTATATGAAAATTCAACCAAAGGGAGATACTCTTCCCATTTGTATTGCTGATCCACACAGTACCTCCTAAGCATATCTTTTAGAACCTGATTCACTCTTTCAATTTTCCCATCCATTTCTAGATGATAAGCAGGATAAGGTTCAATTTTTTTCCCAAAGATGCATTAAGAGTTTTCCAAAATTGTGAAGTCATTCGTGGGTCCCTATCAAAAATTATCAACTCGGGAACACCATGCAATCTGAAAATTTCTTGAACAAACCTTTTTGCAAGAACAGGTGAGTCATCTTTCAGATTTCCAGCAATGAAATGAGCCACTTTAGTTAGTTTATCAACCACAACTAAAATAACATCATGTTTATTACTAGACATAGGAAATCCTTGAACAAATTCCATACTTATAACCTGCCATTTAAACTGTGGTATGCTATGAGGGTACAATAAACCAGCTGGGTGCATATGCTCAACTTTCACATGCTGGCATTCCAGGAAATGAGACACATAATCCAAGATGTCTTTCTTCATCCCCTTCCAAAAATACTGTTGTTTTACATCAGCAACATTTTTTTCACTCTGAGATGTCCAAAGTAAGGTGCATTGTGAAATTCAGTCATCACTTTCTTCCTTAACTCATTTCCCAGTGGTACGTACACTCTTTCCTCATACCTCAGAATTCCTTCTTCGTCTAACCGAAATCCTTTGTACCTTACATCCTTTGGATTTGTAGCAAGTTTTTTTTACCTGCTGAAAGTATGATCAGACATTAAGGTATTTATAACCTCATCCTTAAACTGAGTTCTCAAAGTCACAAGTGCAGAAATATATTTTCTATGACTTAGTGCATCTGCCACTCTATTTTCTTTACCTTTAATGTAGCTGATGTCAAAATCATATTGAGACAAGAACTCTAACCATCTTCATTGCCTTGCATTTAAGTTAGGCTGAGTGAAGATATATTTCAACCCAAGATGGTCAGTTTTCAACTCAAAGGGCTTCCCTAAGAGGTAATGTCTCCAAATCTGTAGTGCATGAACTATGGCAACAAGCTCTAAATCATGGGGAGCATAATTCTTCTCATGCAATTTAAGCTTCATGCTTTCATATGTAATCACATGGTCATTTTGCAGCAATATACCCCCTAATCCATCTCTGGAAGCATCTTTCACTATAGTAAAACTCTCGTTTGGATCAGGAATAGTTAATCTAGGAGCAGAAGTTAGTTTTTCCTTCAATTTTTTAAATGTAGCCTCATAATTTTCAATCCATACAAAAATTTTATCTTTCTTTTGCAATGAAGTTATTGGGGAAGTGACCCTTGAGAAATCCTTTACAATTTTTCTGTAATATCCAGCAAGCCCCATGAAGCTTCTAACTTCATGTACATTCTTAGGTGTCGGCCAATCAATTATGGCTGATATATTTGAGGGATCAACTGAGATTCCATCTTTATTTATTATATGCCCCAAGTATTGTACCTCAGTCTCATAAAAATAACACTTGGATAGTTTTCCTTACAATTTCCTCTTTCTTAGTACCTCAAGCACAATCTTTAAGTGCTCATTATGCTCCTCCAAGCTCCATGAATAGATAAGAATATCATCTAGGAATACAAGCACAAACTTTTCCAAGTATTCTTGAAAGATATTGTTCATCAAATTCATGAAGGCTGTAGGGGCATTAGTTAACCCAAAAGGTAAAACAGTGAACTCATAATGTCCATATCTCATTCTAAAAGCAGTCTTGTGAATATATTCTTCCTTGATTTTTAATTGATGGTATCCAGAATGTAGATCTATTTTAGAGTAAACCAATGCTCCATGCATCTGATAAAAAATATCATCTATCCTTGGAAGAGGATATCTATTCTTGATAGTTTCTTTGTTTAACATCCTGTGTAGTCAATACAAAGTTTTAATGTTCCATCCTTCTTTTTAACAAAGATCACCGGTGCTCCCCAAGGTGAGACACTCAGCCTTATTAACCCTTTAGACAATAATTCATGTAATTGAGCCTTAAGCTCTACCAGATCAGTGGTAGTCATATGGTAAGGTGCCTTGGAAATAGGTTTTGTTCCTAGTTTGATTTCAATGGTGAAGTCAAACTCTCTTTTCGGCGGAAGACTTGGTAGCTCTTCTGGAAACACATCATTGTAATTACATAACAATGGATATTTTTCCAAAATTTACCTCCTTCTTTAGCTGAATCTGAAATTTTTATTGCATAAAGCATGTAACCTTTATTTTTGGCCTTCTTCAGCTACATAGCTGATATTTCTCTAACCTTTATGCCTCTTTTTATTCCTTGAATGTCTGTTGATTTCTGTAGATCATCCAAACACCTTATATGCTTCCAAAAATAGTCCACAAGTTCCTTATGATCAGCCAACCAATTCACACCAATTATTATGTCATAAGACCCTAGAGGTGCCACATACAAGTCTACCTCAGTTGTGAAGCTTGGTAATTCTAAGGTTGTACCAAAAAGACACTTACTAACTGTGTGGACAACATTATTCCCATACTGGATAGTCCATGGTTTTTCCATAAAACTAGCTTTATGTTTTAATTTAGTAACTAACTTGTTAGAAATAAAACATTCAGAAGCACCAGTATCAAAAATTATAGTTACAGGTAGGCCATATAGCTTACCTGACACTTCTATGGGCGTAGCCTACTTTTCAGCTTGTTTGTCGGCTACCACAACATGTATCTTATGTTGTTGGTTGTTGTCATTTTTATTTAAAGGATAGTGACTTTCATAGTGGATTCCCCCACAATTAAAACAACCTCCAACAGGTCCTTTCTTAGGCTCATACTTATTCTCAGCCTTGAAAGTACTATTTTTCCCATAATTACCCTTCTGCCCATTATTTTTGTTGTTTGTTGCAACTTTACCTACTGTTGTTTTCTTTTCATTTCCAGCCACATGATTACTTTTTTTTCCAAAATTCTTCCATGTACCCTTCTTGGGTGGAAAAGATGAAGAAGCATTCCCATTTTTCTTACGTTTTTCCTCCTTATGTGCAGAAATTGCCTTCAATTTCTGCTCTTTCCGAATGGATTTTTCTACCACTTCCTCCATAGTGGTAGGACTATGCACATCCACCTCACCACCTATGATAGGATACAACCCCATGATGAAATTCCTTATTCATAATTTTTCATCTGTTTGATACTGTGGTACATATTTGAGAAGCTTGGTGAACTTCTCCCAATATTCTGTTAATGATAGTTTTCCCTGAGTTAAGGTTTGGAACTCTATCATTTTCTAGTCATAGTAGAGCTGGGGTAGCCAACGCTTCCTAAAATGACCCTTGAATTGGTTCCATGTGATGCTTGCCTCATCAACATTAAGCTTAACCTTGCGGTTGTCCCACCATGAAGATGCTTCATGGGAGAGCTGATAAGCTCCCCATACAACCTTGGTTTCCTTAGAGAAATTTCTTATCACAAATTATTTCTCCATCTCACTGAGCCAATTCTCAACCCCATCACCCTAGGTGGTTCCATCAAATTTTGGTGGACTTATCCTCTTTATATTGCTGGTCAATTCAGTTTCCAATGTTTCCCTCTTATTCTCAAGTTGATTGGGTACATTTATGTTAGCATTATTTCTAACATTATTTGATGTGTTACCATTTGTAGCATTGAGATCCTCAGCATCACCATTTCTCTCATCATGTGGCTGCCCCTGAGACTGCTCACTATCAGTCTCAGTGTTATTTCTAGCCACTAGCTATTCCAGAAAAACAATCATATTCCTTGTGTCTTGCATAGCAGCAAGGATTTCATCCAACTTTTGAGTTGTAGCTACTTCACCACCTGGAGGTGGGTTATTTGAAGCATGTCCCCTTGTTATCACCATTTCTATAATCAAGAAATTTGTTTTTATCAGAAGTGGACTCAAATAGGTCCAAGAGATGCAACCTTAAACTTTGATACCAAGATGTAACATCCCTATTTCATGATTACAAAAGTAGGGGAATTTTTTTTAATTATTATCTCAATGTTCACTGTTCTAAATTCAGCATTTAGAACCACATTAAAGTTGCTAATCAATCCTACAATAGTAACCATATGCAGCTGTTATGACTCGGTGTAAAACTGATCTCTCATATTTCATTTCATTGTATACTCTGTATACTTGTGGTTCCCTTTTTCATTTAAGGGTTCATCAAGTGCAACTGACCAAGGGCTTATCTAGGTATTTGTTATGAATACCCATCCTATATCCAACACCTTTAGTCCGAGTGAATTTAAGACAACGTAACTAGTAGCTTGTGATACTTTGGCCAAAGTTTCAGACATGTTTTCCATGCCTATATTCCAAGATGACATACTCGTCATGAAGGAATATGTCTTTCACCACACTTGAAACTGTTATCTTGATTAGAATTTCTTGACTTATGTCAATCCTTCCCATTTCCGTGTTAGATGCTAAGAAGAGATAAACCACATGGACTAGTGCAAATAGTCCACTTATGGTGACTAAGGGTAATCAAGTGTATTAAAATCGATGCCCGTCACTTCAAGTACACTTCATCACCCGTATTCAATGTAAGTTGACATTGGCAGCAGACCGTATCATATCACTTCCTAGAGTGTAACAATGATTTGGGATCCCACTCAAAGATGGCCTCGCTTAGAGGAGTTGAATGGATTATTGTGACATAATGACTACTCCACAGTAACCATCTATTGAACCCCACCAATAGATGGGTATTGTGCAGTAGTGATTATGTTACAACAACCCATTAAGTTCCTATAAACAAATCCTCCTATTTTAACAAGTTCATTAATCCCTTTAATTCATAGCTTGTTAATCCCACCCTAGTTATTTTTAGTCATTAGGTGTCATTCCTAAGGACTAACTCAGGTTCTATCAACATTCTAGACAAGGAACATTATGTTTCCCACTTAATCAATAATGAGGATCTGCAGATTAATTCTGCTCTTAACTTAATCACTTTAAGCATGTAATTTCCTCTAGTTGATTAAGCATCTTAGAAACATCTTACAAGTATATGATAGGGAAACAACCACATATATCCATATATACTTTAGGAGTAATAGAGATTCCATTTCTTAGACTCTAAACGGGTTCCATACTTTCAACCCGTAATAGTTTTCTTGACTTAACATCCATTTTCCTTTAAGTCATTCAACTATTCAAACTGTTATAACTTAGTTAAACATTATCCCTAAGTATAACTCATCCATGATGGGAGGGTATTCCACATCCACCTTATTTTTTATCTGAAAATTTTCATTATATTACCACATAGTGAACAACCCCTTTCCTTAAGGTTTCATAACATGATTACATTATGGATACAAGTCAAATATTTATCATATTAATGACCTCATCATTGTAGCAAGAAGAACCTTGTTCTTAATGTCATAAGGATTAGTTCAAGCTATACACCTAATCCCATTATGTCATTATTATCCTTTCCTAAGTACAATTCCTTTTCCTTATTGTACTTAGTTCATCAAATAAGATAGGTAGGATTGCATTTTATTATAATCACTTAGACCCCTTTTACAAGGCATATTCTTATATATGTACTTAATGAGATTAAGTACTCTTTGTGATTATTCCCTAAGGTTCGAATCCCCTTAATCTTAGTTATGCAACCCATACTTGTTTTATAACAATCCTTATAAAACAATCACACAAGTATTGACTTATAATGTTGTAAATAAGCATAGTCATTTATAACTTAATTCCCACAACAATATAACTTGTTTATTGCAACTTATTCATTCATATCTTAATCAAGATGAATTCGGTAATTAGAAGTTATATAAGTCAATAATCAAATTATATTTAAGTTATTTTCAATCATACTTTTCATTATAAGTCTGATCACAAAAGATGATTCCTTATATCTATCCCTTAAGCTTACATTTTTATAAATCAACATTATCATTCATTGCTGCAACAATGGTGTGAAATATATTTAAAATTTCATTTGACAACATTCAAGTTTACCAAAAAATATCAAGGAATAAGGTATTGCATATCAGTTGATTCCCTACAAGCCTACATTCCCAATGAAATATTTGAAACTAAAATCTTCATTTACACACAACTTAACCAATCAAGACAAAATGATTCAAGCAACAACTTTCATTTATTTCTGGAACAAGATGTCAATTCAAGTAAACAAGAATAAATCATATCATTTGCAGTAGTTTACATAATTGGCCATAGGCCTTGATTACTTCAACACAAAAGTAGATCAATAAATGAAAAGATAATCTTTTCATCAAACTACATTTCTTCAATCAATAGAATAAATGCAGCTTTCCATAAGTCTTCCTCTTTTCTTCTTTCACAAATTTCATGTACGAGATTGTTAGCAATCTATCAGTTCATTTGAACTGAGCATGATAAGAGCTAAATCCTTGGAACCATATGTTCTAACTAATAACTTCAAGAAGGAACATTTCTTATTAATAGAAAATAGTCAAGGGTTCAGAAACATCTTTTTCCTTTTTGAACACTTCCAGAAGAACATTACTCAAGTGTATCACAAAACCCTATAGATGTCAGCACCTAATATTCCAACCAAGTATGAATTCTACCAAATAAAATACATTCAAAAGAAATAGAACATTTATTCCTTGTACATCCAAGTAAAATAACATACTGCATTACTAACATAAATTCTCGCTTTAAATAATATTATAATAATAGTGCAAAGCCAAGTATACATAACAACAAAAGACAAGGTAGAGTAAAATTCCTTAATCATGTAGCACATACTACATGATTAATACATAGTGCTTAGTTCAAGACAATTTCCTTTAGATAAAAATTCAATTCCAAGATGATAACAAAACTCCAGATTTAATGATAAAATTTAGCAACAATTTGAGATTAGCACATGAAAATAGGGAAAAATCTAGAGAAAAAAATAATTGATAGATTAAAACTTGAGCAATTACATGATGAGAGAGCTTACAATATATAGGAGAATGAACTTCTTAAAACAAGAATTCAACTTCAATCTTTAATCCCATAATATCCTCACATATCTCTCCTATAATCACTCCCAAACCCAACAATCTCTCATACAACTCCCGAATAGATATGTGAGTTGTTTATTCAACAAATTTACGACTAATACATATTATCTTATATTATTAATAATGAATTGATTAATAACTCATATTAATAATATTACAAACTTTTATTTTTCTCACACAAATTTGATATTAATATAACAATATTAATATCATACTAACACGCTAACTTACTGATGTAATATATGAGTATTAAATTTAACTGTTACAAACAATAATGTCAGCATTAATTTCCTAACATTCACCCCCTTAGTGATGAATGCAAATGACATGAGTTCTTTGAAGTACAAGGATGTGGATGTTCTAGAATACAATGGTTTTCAGAAGTTGGATACAATTTGACTCAAAGTTTTTAGGGATTCTCTAGTGGATATTATTGCAACCACTCTGATATGGCCTTATTTTCTATAGCCGAGGGTGAGGCCATGAGAAGTGGATCAAATTAGTTTTCTAGTGGGATCTAAGAAAATAACTGTAATTAGCTTCGAAATAACAAGTAGACTTAGTCCCATGTAGTTGTGGATTTGAAGGGCAATGATTGTTTGGTTAACAGAAGTATACGCTCGGGGGAAGGTGGTTGTATGTGTAATTTCATTGTCCCCATCTTTCTAGGATTCTAGAAGTGGAGTTGAGTGGAATATGGAAGTGGACATCCAAGTGGCAAAATTGAACTAGGGAAACAGACATATTTTCCACAAATTAATTGTGTGGCTAATTTAATTGCAGCTAGCAATGTGTGAGACAATTAATTAACCATCCTTCCATTTAATAAATGTCAATCAACTTAGCTCCAGGTCGTGTTAGGAACTAATTTAGATTAATCTCAAAATGTGTAATGCTACATGACTTAATTTTTTTGAGTTTCATTTTCATAGAGTATGAAGAACATGACTAGGATTTCTTGAGAAACATGTATCTTTTAGGTTTTTAAACTCTTTATGGACCTAATTTAGTTTTATTGTGGGCAATAGACGCTTTTAAACATATGAAATAAAATAAACACACTTGGTATATTTATTATTACAAACCAAAAATTTGTAATGCCCCATTGGGCTAGGATTTAAAAATTTACTTTAGAATATAAAAAATAAAGTTTTAACAAAATTAATTTGAAGTAATCTCACAAGGATTTTATGTTACAGGATTTTTTTATGATGTCTATTACCTAGGGATAGGTATTGTATTTAAATTTTTTAGATTCATGTAAAATAAATTATTAAAAAACCCACCTGTCATATGGAGCTACTGCAGCTTCACAAGTACCATTTTTATTTATGACTGTATTCATAGCAAGCATGCTTGACCAAGATAGCTTATTCTACTTAGAATTAAGACATCTAAATCAGTTACCATTGTAAATAAACTTGCAGCTTCAAAGCCAAATTTCAGCAAACATAGAATGACCATAACACATGAAAATAGGCCATCAAATCTTAGACAAAAAAATAGGACATCAACCAAGATAGATTAATCTATTTAAGCAATTACATGATGAGAGAGCTTACAATATATAGGAAATATTTACAAATGTCCTTATAAACAAGGATTTTAAGTGGCTTCAATTTTTTGTGATCCCATAATATACCTCTTAAAGAAAAAGGGGTATAATCACTCCCAAATTTTTCAACAATCTCTCACATTATGGATTCTCAAATAGCTTGTGACTTATTTATTCAACAAGGCTCACAACTAATACATATTATCCTATATTATTAATAATGAGTTGTCGAATAACTCATATTAATAATATTACAAACTTTTATTTTTGTCACACAAATATGATATTAATATAAAAATATTAATATCATTAATAGTTAACAGTGACTAACTTACTAATGTAATATATGAATATTACATTTAACTATTACAAACAATAATGTGAGCACTAATCTCATTCCTAAAATTCAAAGCCCTTAGTGTGAACATGAGTGAGTTCTCTCTAGTATTATGCTCATGTTCTACAATACAATGGTTTTCAAATAGTACCATCAACTCTAACAGGTTTTCTAGTGGAACCATTAACCACTATGTATGTTATTTTTCTAAGAGATTCACAAACTCTCAAATTGGTTTTCTAGTGGACCACCAACCACTTTCATAGCAAAAAACATGTTTCCCCACTCCTATATATTACATTCAACCTAAAAATAGGAAGAAATATCGTTCGTGCAATGCTCACTTATTACAAGAATTAATAAGAATAAATCAGATGTTCTTGATTACAAACACAAGCAAAATCTCAAAAACTTTAAAAAAATGCCACAAATTCATTGTGTGGCCCCTTTGCTTGGGGATGATGCATTACAGGTCACTCAATTAACCTCCTTCCTCCATCGTGATGATGCTAATTAGTTAGAAAATGTCTTTTATAAATCATTCCTTAATTTATCTGAGTTTCATTTTCAACCGATAATGCACCCCCTGAATATTGATACTCGATGTGCAACAAATATGTGTCCAATTAAAAAATTATGGGCCCGTATTGGCACCACTATAGTTTACAAAAAATATGTATTATTTCCACGATTTCATCTTAAAATAGAATTAACCAATTTTATGTAAAATTTTAACAAAAGTTTTCAAATATTAAGTAAATAAACCACAAAAAATTTACCCAAATATTGTTGAATCTGGGTTTTTTTAGATACATTCAAGTCTATCAAACATTTTTTTTGAAAACCACAAAACAATGTCACTCAACTTAATGAATTTAATGCTATAGACACAATTAACAAATCTGTTATGTAAACTAAATATTGTGCATCATTTTTATCTCTTCCATTGAGAGCATCAACATCAACATCATGATGACAGTCATTAGAACCATATGAAGTAAAGCTACTTCTTTTACCACTAGCATCTCCTTGTGAAATTTTTTATAGGATCTTCAGGGTGTCTTCTTCTTCTTCTACTACTAAATCTTGTAGAAGGAAACTTACAACAATGATAATAACAAATCTAGAAGATGATAAAATTTAGTAACACTCTCTGAGATCAACATCATAAAATGCTTTGAAATCCTAGAGCTTCAAATAAAATAGCAAGGCACATAATTGGATAGATTAACCAATTTTAAGCAATTTTCATGATGAGAGAGCTTACAGTATATAGGAGACTCCAACTTCCTTAAAGGAAGGATTGGACTTCGCAATCTATTAATCCCATAATATCCTCACATAATCTCTCCTATAATCACTCAAAAGCAAATTTTTAAATCTCTCACAAAATTCCCAAAATAAATATGTGAATTATTTATTCAACAAACTCACAACTAATACATATTATCCTATATTATTAATAATGAGATGATTAATAACTCATATTAATAATATGACAATTATTTTATTTTTCTCACACAAATATGATATTAATATAAAAATATTAATATCGTTCTATAACCCTAACTTACCTAATGTAATATATGAATATTACATTTAACTATTACAAACAATAATCCCTGAGCTGACTTCAGAATTCCTAATGGTTCACCCCCTTAGTGTGAAAATGAGTAAGTTTGTGTTCTAGTATTCTCGGAGTCATGTTCTACAATACGCATGGTTTTCAAAGAGTACCATCAGCTCCAATCAAGTTTTCTAGTGGAACCATTAACCACTAATGTATGTGATTTTCTAATTCAGATTCACAAACTCTCAAAATATTGTTTTTTAGTGGACCACCAACCACTTTCATATCAGTGTACCTGTCGATGTCCACTCCCTTATATATGCACTTTAATATGGAAAATATAAGATCCATGTCACTCACGCAGTGGATCGCACTCATTAATGGACTCGAATAGGAATAAGTCACCAAGTCTTATTACATTACACAATCCCACTTAGTCATCATCTAAGATCAATGCTTCACATTCATTGTGTGGCTCGTTCAATGCTTGTGAGTACCTGGCGTACAACCCATTGGTTAGAAGTGACCATCCTACTAAGTATCATTCACACCTTCACAAGTCCATCTCAATACTATCATGTGCGATGAGAGATGTAGTCTCAATAACCTCAGTAAGAAATGAATATATATATATATTTGGATATCATACCGATATATGCACCCCCTATACTATATAACGTCGCCTGCATTTTGAAAACTTGAGTACTATATTTTTAAAAATGCACAGTATAATGTAAAACACACCACTTTTTTTTTTTCAGGTCCCTGTTTCTCTTACCATGTTAGCTCTTAAACTACAAACTGAGAATCTGTAAAGATGTTAACAATTGTGATTGGTGAAGGTTAGTCAACAAACCCATATAGATGCTTTCGCCATCGATATTGACATCTTGGTTTTTTAGATCCACTCAATTTTAGTAGCCAATGTTTATTTTAACAATAAGTTGAGTGACTAGAAAACTCGGTGTGTCTCAACTTACACTGAAATTCTCATACCTCACCTACACTAACGAATCTCAAGTGCCTTTGCAAGTCTACAATATTGTCCATCTATGACTCTGTTAACATTTCCAGAAGAAAACCACCTCCATGAGACTTCAATAAGGATATTGGTAATAAATTGGGCAACCTTTGCATGCCCCTTACAATTAATGTGTCTGCTAAAAAACATTGCCCCTTTACGAGCATACCTGCAACCATCATTGATCTTCAGGCTACTATTTCTTGCATCTTTCATCCATTAGGAAAATTGCTCTGACACCTATTATGGCCCACAATTTTATAGATTTGACTGCAATGAAAATTTAGCAACAACAATTTGAGATTAGCACTTTTCCAATAAGGTGCAAAGATTCTCATAACCTAGCACTAAAATACGCTTTTGGGGCCTCATTGATTGTTTTCACCATAAGCAATTACATGATGAGTGACCTGGTAAAATATGATATGACAAACGATTTACATACACATTGCAACAATGTGCTTGAATAACAAAACTCTAGGTTTGATCCCATAAAATCCTAGCAACATATCTCATCCTATGAGATTAGCACATGAAAATAGGAAACAATCTAAAGACAAATAAAATATCGAAAATAATTGATGTGACTTGTCTATTGAATACTGAAGGCATTTTATACATATTATCCTATGCTCCTATTAATCATGGAGATTAAGTCTTATAACTCATATTAATCCCCAAATCTCTCCAAACTATTCCCTAGTCTTACTCCCACACCCCTATCTATGAGTATGTAATATGAAAACTATTAATGTGCACACTAATACGATATAATTACTAACATTAATATAATGACATATTACATCTTAATCATATGTTCACACAATAATGTGAGCACTTATTTCCTAACATTCACCCCCTCAATGTGAACATGGGTGAGTTCTTGTCTAGTACCTACTCATGTTCTACAATACTGATGGTTTTCAAAGAGTACCATCAACTCCAATAGGTTTTCTAGTGGAACCATTAATCAATATGTATGTGATTTTCTAAGAGTTTCACAAACTCTCAAATTGGTTTTCTAGTGGACCACCAACCACTTTCATAGTAGCATACACGTTTCCTCACTCCCACTAATTTACATTCAAGAGAACAAAATATAGGAAATATCACTGTTCAGGAGCTTACTTATGACACAGAGAAAATAGGAATAAATCCATCTGTTCTTTATTTACTACTACACAATGCTGAAATTAAACACACCGAACACAACTAAAAAAACATGGCCACCAAATTCAATATGTGCGACCTCATCGATTGCGTGTCTGACAAGATGTCACTGATTAACGCCTCCTTCCTCTGTTGCCCCCAACCTCCATGGTGATGCTCCTTAGTTAGAAAATGTAGCTTTTAGGCTTATTACAAAAAAATTCAGAGTGTTCGGATTAACCGATAATGCACCCCTTGACTATGTACATCGCGTGCAAGCCTAATTAAAAAATTACATAAATGTGTTATGCACCACTTGTTTTTTTCAGATCACTTGTTTTTATTTCCACTTTTCTCTTAAACTATAAACCGGGTTTTTGTAAAATTTTAACAGAAGTTTTCCAAATATTAACTAAACAAACCCAACAAATTTCGTAATATCTCAAATCTGGATCTCTTAGATACATTCAATCTATCAAATGTTTGTTTTAAAAACAACAAAAAATTTCACTCAACTTACACTGAATTTTACGCATAGATACAAGACGAATCTGAAGCTGATGTAAACTACAATTGTGCATCTTGTTTTCATCTTTCCAGGAAAAAAAAAAAGACATCAATCGGATGTCATATGAGTAAATTACGTTCTTTTTATTGTGATGTGTCTACTGGAAATTTTTTTTATGAGATTCCTTCAACCATCTTCTTCTTCTTCTTCTTCTTCTACACTTGCAGAAGGAAACTTTCTCTGATACCAGATGATAACAAAACTCCAGATTTGATGATAAAATTTAGCAACAACAATTTGAGATTAGCACATGAAAATAGGGAAAAATCTAGAGACAACTAAAATAGCGAAAATAATTGATAGATTAAAACTTAAGCAATTACATGATGAGAGAGCTTACAATATATAGGAGAATGAACTCCTTAAAACAATGATTCAACTCCAATCTTTAATCCCATAATATCCTCACATATCTCTCCTATAATCACTCCCAAATAGCTAAGTGATTTGTTTATTCAACAAACTCACAACTAATACATATTATCATATATAATTAATAATGAATTGATTAATAACTCATATTAATAATATTACAAACTTTTATTTTTCTCACACAAATATGATATTAATATAACAATATTAGTATCATACTAAAACGCTAACTTACTAATGTAATATATGAATATTACATTTAACTTTTATAAACAATAATGTGAGCACTAATTTCCTAACAAATAGATCTTCAACCTACATGCTTTACAAGAATTGAATGAAAGTTGGGTGGAGAGAGAGATTATCTAACAACAATAAGGCTCTCAAAAACCACAACCAGTTTTATCTTATCACACAAAACAATCCAGACATTAACAACTTGACTCCAAGCAATTGGAATGCATGCAAGTTACTATAATTACACAACGCAAGATTATTCAATAAGATAGTCTAAAATATATACAAGTATTCCATGCCATGATCAGAAAGCAACCATACCAAACCAAATATCATAAAATAAATTATCTAGAAGTTAAGATAGATTAATATACCTTTAAAAACTCGTAGTATTACCCGTAAGGGTCTAACAGTTCATGATAAGTTCCGCAATATCTCACAAGGTAACCACTAAATTCATGGGTTCGAAGCGTACACAAGTTGCAGGTCAATATTACCACGACCATTCCTTTTTTTTAACAAAAAAATTATACTAAATCGTCTACCTGAAAATATTAAAAGATGGAACAATCATAATGATTAAAGAAAAGAAACCCCATTTATACAACCATGGTAGTGGTTAAACCCCAACAAGAGTTCATAGATTCAAGGTCAAATGACTACGTCTCAAATGCACAACTAGGAGTCCATTTTGAACAAGGATGACATGAATATATATACGGTCACAATGGATTAAAAATGACATCCACAAGGTTAAATAATCTGAGCTTGACCTGGGTTATCAACAACTCAAACGAACCTTAGAAAAACCATAACACACCTCTTATAGACATGAGTCTTTATCTGCCATGTATATGAGTTTCCAACTCCATTTAGATGAAATCAATCAATTAAGCATGTAACCCAAAAAACTTACAATGCTAGATCTTAAATCTCGAGTATTCAAACCATTTAAAAAATACACACCAATAGGTTAGACAAAGAAATCATTAAACAACACCAGTTCACTCGACTGGGTGCTCGATTTCTAACTCAACCCAACAAACATAAGGTCGTCTACTAATAAAACATGTAACCAACTAGTTTGGTATACAAAAAGTCACACATAGATCAATAACCAACTATTGGGTTCGATTATATCCCACTTAAACATGTAACTCGAAGTAAATAATTTTTTTTCCTTCCATTATTTTCATGGCAAGTCATTTTTACAATCACCTAGAATAAATAGAGTGGAAAATATTGACATGTGGTTCATATAAAAGCATTTAGAGCAAAGCAAGATTAAAAAAACTAGTTCATAAACCACTTAACAAGTAAGAGATTCCATTTTAATATGCAATATCAAAAACCCAGAATCCTAAAATGCTTTCTATTATAAATGGAGTTATTTTCATGAAATAATTAGATAGAACTAGTTTTTGCAAGGGTTTAAAGCCTATCATGCCTGGAAGATCTTCCCAAATTCTTCTTCCAACTCCCATGTTTCTTCTTCTAACTCCTATGATAGCCTCCATATTAAAAAAAATCAACCTTCACAAAATACCCACAATCCTTCTCCATTGAAATTTTCTCCAACTATCTCTCCACGAAAAAAGAGAAGTGAAGCTTTCACAACAAATTTTGAAACCAAATAAAACACTCCCCATCTTGACATACAAAATGAGAGAGAGAAAAATGGAAGGAGTAACAATGAAACCAAAACAACAAACTCTTTTCAAAATCTGGTGTATTTTCCGCCTAAGTTGGTTTAGGATGATTCTCAAAAATCATTAATGCTAGATAGGACAATTCATCTATCCCATTAACCCACCGACCTTCTATATTCCCATTTTCCATTTCCTAATAGTTCAAATGATCATGCCACTAGTTTTAGTGAAATTTTTTAGCAACTAGCCAAATTTTAATTTTTCTTACTGTTAAGGAGTGGCAGTAGCCACCATTAATGTCAAATATAAAAGCTTCCAAGTACATGCAAGGGTGGAGGAAACCACAAACCTCACCACTTGACCATTGATCCACAAAAGCTAACTAGGGTTAGTCTTGAGTTAGGTTTCATGTCCCTTTTCTAACTTATGTTAGGATTTAATTGATAATATTTCAATACTTATCAACTTAGTATAGGTCTTAGATTAGGTTCACAAGCCACCATAATAAGTCATACGTCTTATGTTTAGGTTAGAGCTTTATAAATTTTAGTGTTATCAAAACATTAGGCATAGGCTAGGTCTTAAGTAATTGCACAATAGAGACCTTACCCATCTATGCAATGTTTTTCGAATGGAGTAGTGCTACAATAAACTGGCTCCCAAACACTTTCCAACCCTTAACACATAACTAAGAACATAGGAAAACCAGAACAAAATTATCAAGATCAATTAGTATAATATTGATAATCTATAATCAATGAATGACTGCAATCCCTTACATTCAATCATAATTGTAGATCGAATTAAGAAAATTCCTTGGATTAATGAAATTATTCCAAGGTATTTTCTTAATCGATTCTCAATACCAATAAATCGATTATTCCATACTTAGTGTAATTTCAAATTTACCATCTTAAACAATAGTTCCAAGAACATAATTGAAAATTTCCACAAGATGAAGACATCCATTTCATTTCACGAACCAAATATGTAAAAATTACAATTCAAGAGTACATTGTAAATAAATAGATGATAAAATACGCAAATCTCAACTAAGATAAAAATTAATCTAGCAACATGATTTAATCAATTCTACAGAGCAACAACTCAAGAACAATCACATGTCAACATTGCAATCCACTTCAAAATGATCAAGTATAGATGAAAAGATGATAGAGGTGTTACATGCAACGTAGGTTGTACATGCCCATTGCGAATTATTCATTAGTGAAATGTGGTAGTGGAAAACCATGTGCATACCATCGAGTAATATTTTGGGAATAGATGAGAAATGAATCATTTCACATAGAAACACTGCCAAAATGGATGGGAAATGTGATATTAGTATGATAAGGATCCAAAGTTCCTCCAATGTAGTCGAGCCAAGACTACCCAAGTGTGAGTGGAGAAGCACGAGAAGTGTGGGTAAGGAAGATTGATAAATAGAAAATGCAAAGGCTACAAGCAACAATAATGTGGACATGTCCATGATATAGATGAGGAGAATGAGGACAAGTATAAATCCTAGTTGAGCCAAGCCATCATGTGTGAAATAGTGTCAAAGCAAGTGGGATTGAATGGAATGTGTTGTCAATCAGGGAAACTTTTAGTGGCGAATATTTGTTAATTCACGAATATTCCATTTTTTAAAATTTGAAATTGGGAAATTTATTGGGAATGGAGTAATCTTGAGTCACCAAATTTTTCTGGGTACAAGTTAATTTTAGGGGTTATTCGCCATCCCTACGAAAGAGAAATTCACAATATTCTCCTTAATATTGTCGGCCACTAGCATATTTTATGTGGGATTTGTTTTTCTTTTACAATATTTCGGGAGGAAAAATTTATCATTGAGATGGTCATTTTAACTACTAACATAAAAAAAATCATTAAAAAAAATCCCATACAAAATTAGCGAAATTTGTATTTTTTCCATAAAAAATCACTTTTTTAAATTTTTTTGTTTGTGCCATATTTTGTGACAATAGATTTCTCATCAAGCCGGTCATTTTAACTGTTATTGTCAAAACATAATTTAAAAAAAAAATACATATGTTTTTGGCCGACATCATAATATATGATGTTGGTCGGTAGCATAAAAAATGCTACCAAATGACAACATATTCGTGTGAAAGTCAATTTTCCCAGATTTTCCATTACCATGAAATTCAATTTTCCCAGATTCGCCAACAAATTTCTATGAATTTTTTGGGGGGGGTCATAAAATTTTCCCTATTTCTAATAAGAGTTATTCATGAAAAGAGTGCATGTGAAAGGAATATGCTTCGAGGTAGGTTGCTCATGGGAAGATGAAGAAGGTGGTATGATGTCCAATGTATGGACATACCCTCGAAAAGTACCATAGCATTAGTAGGAGGGGTTTTTTTAATTGATATTCACTAGGGCTATTAGCGATGAAAAGTATTATTGAAATATGACTCATCTATCTCGATAGGAGTAAAGTTAAGATTGTGTAAGGTGTCATCAATAAGCTCAACGATATCAACCTCGTTATCATAATAATTAGTGCTGACATTTTCATGTTGAATAAAAGTATCAAGGCTATTGGTAGGAGGTGAGCTCGAGGTAAGAGTAAGAGGAGTCTCATCGGGTAGAATAGTGGTGATTATTGGAGTAGACAAGGTGGGTGAAATGATATCTACAGTGTGAGTGGGAATGGATGGTATGTTTGCAGAGGTGGAAGAAGGCGGTACAACACTAGATTGACCAATATTATATGTATCAATATTACTATATGGGATAGGCTGTAATGGGGGAATATGCATAGCAGTAATAGGGTCTATGTGATAGAACTTGAATGGATTAGGATTACCAAAAATTACATGTTCATAACTATCATGTAAAAATTTAACGCACCAATGAACTGTAGATGGGACCACATGAATTTTTTGAATCTAAGGTCTACCCAAGAAGAGATTAAATTGAAATGAGGCATCAATAACAAAGAATAATGTAGGAATAATCTTAGGTCGTACTTGTATGGGAAAGGTGATATTGCTTAGGCATGTGCAAGTAGTAGAATCATATCCCCAAATGAGAGTGGAATTTTTTAGTGATTATGTTATCAGTAATACCAAGTTGCATGAGAAGGGAATACACCCATAGACTCATAGCAGATCCATTGTCAATGAGCACATGCTTGAAAAAAATGGTGCCGACAATAGTGGTGATAAGAAATGTTACACATGGATTGTCAACACTAGATGGAGGCATATCCTCATCATTAAATGATATAGTATGCAGTATATTTTTGAGATATTGAATAATATGCATGAAAGAAATGAGTGAATTAGCACTCTCAATGTGAATAGAATGAATAAAAACCTCTAATGTATGATGACAATGATGTGTATTATGTAAGAGGTCATAAAGAGAAATCTTGGTTGGTGTATTATTAATTTGTTTAATAAATTCATAACCCTTAGAGGCGGTGATAGGAATTGTAGGATTAATGAGTGGCACGAAACAAAGGTTGGTTGGGATGTAGGAAGATGAGTGCAGTGAGTGGCGACTATATTGATAGTTGGATCAGCCATAAGAGTGATGAAGTGAGGAGGATGCTAAGTACAAACTTTCATGAAATCAACAATAAAAGTAACGATGTCAAAAACCTTGGTTGGAGTAAAGGAATGATAGGAATATTGGTCCATGAATTTAGAAGAAGGAGAAATATTTTGATACATGCTCAGAAGGTAGGGTTTGAATCATCAGGTTCACCAAATAATATAACAAAATATTGAAATTTGTGAAATCCTAAGATATTGTAGAGTCACAAATGATAAATAAACACGAAAGAACAAATTTGAGACAAGCAACAAGATAGATATAAATGAAACCTAGGTGTAAGAGAGAGGATAAAATACTTAGTTGATTCACACTTGATCTCAAAGTATTTTGGACTAGAAAACTATTGAATAGGAAGGGAAGAATGACGCAATAGAACAAATAAAATTTTAGAACCGCCCTAGATGATCCGGAAATAGGGCACTTGGAACACGACTGGGGCACCTATGCGCTAGATACCACTAGTAAGCATTTGTGACTGTGCATAAGTTCAGAAAATTATTTTTGTTGTGTTGCAAGGTAGTCGCTAACCTTCACCATTGGTCACTTGTATGTCATTAGAATATTGTTGTATTTGCATGTAACCTACAAAACAAATATATCCTGCGAAACCCCAAAACACATCAAATACTAAAAAAGAAAATATATAAATGGGGAGTTGTACTGACATCGGTGCTCACCTGAAAGAGTGAACTTATGACCGAGTACTACACTACATCTCAGAATCCATATAATTCTTGTGAAGTGTGTGATAGAATCGTTCCCTAGGAGGCCCTTGTAAGTGCATGTGATAGCGGGAAATAGCTAGATGTACCAATGTAAATAGATGTGTGAATGCAAAAATGAGATTCTCCTCCTATGCATTTATGTAGAAAATGCACTCCCTTATCCTTTGTATGAGTGCTAGATGGATGCCTTTGATGCTCTTATAATGCCTTTTGATGTAACCTTGGGTGGTGAGAATAGATACTTAGAGCTTGGCACTTTATTTTGGTCACATATCTTTATATTTATATGGTTCCCTTGTTTGAATTTTGTAATTGAAAACTAGAAGGCTGACCCATAAGAAAATGATTCCCAAAAGATAAAAGAGGCCCAAAAGAGGTGAGTAAGATACAAAGAGGTCGGGGTGCCTAGAGGGGATGAGAGAACTTGGGCGTTGGCATCCAAGATGGGTGTTGGTGTCCAGATTCAAGAAAGATAGAAAAATGAATATCAAACTAGGTTGTGAGTCATATAAGATCAAAGAGAAAGCAAAAAAGTTAGAAAAGAGGCCAAAGATAATAGTCAATTACTAGTTTTCTCGCTTATCCATCATATGAATGTGAGTATGTGCTTATGAGCTAGAAATGTACCCAAGTGTTTGATTTTGTGTCTACACACTTTGAAGAGCGAGTGATAGCACTTAGAAGTACAAGTTGAGACTCACACTTCTCAGTGCGATCACTCAAAATTATAAGTGTGATCACTTGCAGTTTGACCTGCCATTGTAGTAAATATCTACAGGAGTGTGTGTACGAGAAAAATGTAAGTCACAACGGCCACTAGGCTAGACATGTTTCGAAATCCATATACTATGTGTTTTATGGATAAAATGATACACATATTAGCAAGATCTAACAGTCTAATACAATGGTTTATATGGTCAAATAGGAGCGATAATTACGTACGCAATATATAATGTAAGAGAAAAATTAATGATCAGAATAGAACTGGTTTTTTGAGGAATCATTAGTAACTTTATTTAGTATGAAAATAGTCATCTAATAACATAAATCCTTATAAAAAGACTGAGGTAAAAGTTTCCAAGTGTTGTTGTCAAGGATGTTAAGATCTAAAATAGACGACATCTATCTTAGAGTATAAATTGGATAGGATTTTCAAGATCAACGTTTTTTGATTTAAAAACGATAATATGCATGAATAGTCATATATGTATGATGATGATAAAATTGATATGTGTTATAAATGACAATATTCACTTATGTGATTTCTTGAATGCTAGCCAAATTCTACAGATGTTCAAGATTAAGATTGAAGGATCCTGTAGGGGTTAAATTTGATGCCCATTTAGATGTTTCTCATTATTTTAGCTGTAAAATAATTATGAATATTTAAAATAACTGTCACATGCGACTTGTACATTTAAAATGTGACCATCATTTGTTTATATAGATTTATATGTAAATTATAATAAAATATATAAATGTATATTAAAAATAATTAAATAAATATAAAATAGTTGGTATAAATAACACAAATTTGTAGTTTTGAAAGGCAGTATTGAAATATTATCATTGGCCAAATTTTTTTGGAAAGACATTTGGCCATCAAATTTAACCCTTGGAAGGAGGTTTCAAAGATGTTCATATAAGATTATTTTAATTTTTTCATCATGATTTCAAGCATTTATTTTAACCCTGAAATTTTTATTGGTATTTCTCATTTTCAAATTATCTATAGGTTTAAGATTTAAGTGTCCACACTACTAATTTTCTCTTTTTATGTGTGGATACAATTGAAAATGAACTTTTTATTCAAAGACAGAACATATTTTGATTTACTCTCCAAAGATGTGATAGTTGCAAAGGGACTAGTTTATCCATCCAAAACTAAACTCAATTGCAGAGAAATGGGGTCTAGCTTATTCATTATCAAAATTTATATTTAATGGCAGAGTGAGACTTCCATACACAATTGATTGTTGTGAAACCCTAAAAGAAAGTGAAAACAAGGGATACATTATCCCATGGAAAAGGAAGCAATTGATTGAGAATGTGATTTCAAAAGTTTTTCTTATTGGGGTTGATGGCATACAAAACATCATGAGAAGTGACTCAAAGGATACATTTAATGAGGATGAGGATACTTAATGCATTCACCAAAAATTCTAGCAATTGTGATGTAGGTCAAACTTTTCAGAAATTTATAAATAAATTGAAGTTATGTGGAAAGAATGTATGCCACTATGCATGGTACAGATGTCATGGAATCCTGATGATCACCTATTATGGATCAAACAATCTTGGATGCATGGCAAGAGGAGGGTAGTAAATGGAAATACAAGAAAATTGAAAAAAATTCCAAGCAATGTCACAACTATTGCATTGATATCCAAAAAGGTGGAAATAAATTTTGATATATCACCACACATGTCTCATTAAGTGGGAGATGATGATACTAAAGTAATAATGAAATGGTTACCTATATGTAATAGTTATTCTTACATCCTAAAAAAGTGTAACAAGGGCCTTTCACTGAATAAAATTCCTCAAACCTCATAGTCAAACCTCAAAAAAATATGGCGAGAATATTTATCCCATGTTTCAATCACCAAGAACAACTTATTTGTCAAATGTGACAAGTGCATAGAGGATAAGAACAAATGTGCAGCCACCTTGTGTCCAGAAACAATAGCACAAGTATATCAATGTCAAAAATGGCACAATTATTACATTTCAAAGTTGTTGTTCAACTTACTATGCTCATTGATTTCTATCATAGGAATATCTTAAAAGATACCTGAACATTATGCATGAAAAAATGGACAAGATGAAAACCGATGTACCAAGGACGGAAAAAAAGAAAATTCAATAAGCAATGTTATTAGCTTCCTCATCACCTTGACTAGTATGTTGATACATGCGCATACAAGAAATGGTTTCAAGCACTATGGTTTTCCTTTTATTGAGCGAGGAGAAAACTTCATAATAAAATCATTGGCAATATGTATCAAAAAGCTAAGAACCACTTACAGATCAGTATGGTGATTTTTTATAAAGTATTGGGACAGTAAAACACCCATTACATTGCAAAATGATGTGTATGAAAATTACAATGAATACAACTGATATTGTAAGAAGATCTTACAAGTTCATTTAGAAAACAATTGCTAGTTCACTAATTACAACTAGATAATGCTTCAAGTGAAATCCAGAATAGCATGTTTTCTACATTTGCATCCATACTAAGTGGAAACCACACTTGTTAGATAGAAACCACACCTACTAGATGGAAACCAAAATATTATGGGTATCAACAAACTAAATATGTTTGAATTCCATGTCATCAACAACATTCCCATCATAGAGTATAAAGCATCAACCATGAATGTCTTATGGTCTCAACAAATTGAAGTCTGGAAAATAGTGGGTGGGAAACCTTACGTGCCTAATAGGAATCCTACAGTGGCACCCTTCAAATAAATAGAAGAGATGGCAGACCTGCAGAGAGGCATTCAGGAATACATCACACATTAGGAAAAGAGTTAATCATATGGTGGGGAAGCATTCTGGGTTCCAAAGATTACATATTAGAAAAGTGTTCTGCATGGCCTAGAAAATCCATTTTTCAATTGTAGCATGACGAGGAGATATTATTTTTGTCCAAAAATAATTCGAGATAGGGAAGTCTATGATCAAATACTAGGTGCACCATGTTTTGGCATGGATATCTACTATACTCAAAATGTCCTTTCAAATAATGATGTATATGTTAGGCCTATATGTGATAGACCTTGAGATGAATTCAACCCAGTAGTGGATGTGAATTATGGGCAGATTATAATAGTAAGACTGATGATAATGTACCTATATGGATTGGCAAGGTAGAACTATTTCCAATACACGATGTCCACACAAAGGCTCAAAAGATAATGGTAAGTTGGGGAGACCAAAGGAAAAGAAAATACAAAAAGGAAAGGTACCAAGAATTCTTAAAGAAAAAAAATGGTGGCCAAAATCAAAACAAACATCAAATATATATATATAGACAACGTCATCCAGGCACGAAAAACAAGAAAATTATGGATAGGAGATCAAATGAAAAGGCAGGGGAGAGAACCTCTCTCTCCTTTCTATTCTATAGGGATAAGGGCTCCGGGTCCCCCCATATTGAACTAGCTAACCGACTGCCCTTATCTTGAACTAGCTAACTGACCAAAGTAAACCCACCACAATCTCTAAATGGGTCACCTATCTTATCCTATCCTATCTTATCTTATTTGTAAGGGAACAAAAAATAGGAAGAGGTGGAAAATAGGCTAGAAAAGAGAAAATGTCTATAGGTAGAATTGTGAAACAAGAGGTCTAAGAAGTTGGGTCCTCCCCGACCTCAGGGACATGAAGTTATTCATACGTACCTTACCAAACTTCAAGAACAATAATCAATGCATTGTATTTAAAATTGGTTGGACTAGATACCCTTGAAAAGGATCAATCATTGTGTATTTTTCAATATAATTATCTCTAAGGAATTGATTGCCTATGGAAATAAACTGTCAAATCCATGTTTCAAGATAGTGTGTTTAATGTAATTCTTAACTCTTTGTTGTTCTGTATGATTTATAGACTCGAAAAGCATAAAAGTTTTTCACATTATATGGATTGTCAGCTATTTTGAAATGCCTAACAACCGCTAAGTTCCATTACACTGATTTCCATATTACAAATTGATCAAATAAATGTTAAAAATATGTATCTTATTGGCTGCTATGCTTATGTGTCTTTGTGTCCGCTAGGCCTATATAGCGTAGTGACCACTAGGATTATGCAACTTAATGGCCGCTCGGATTATGTAACTTAGCGGCCGGTAGGTTTATGTAGCTTAGCGGCGTCTAGACTTACATAAGCCTAGCGGCTGCTAGGCTTATGTAACTTAGTGGCCACTAGGCTCATGTATCTTGTGGCCATCAGGCTGATGTAACTTTGCGACAACTATAATTATGTAACTTAGAGGTCATGCTTATGTAGCTTAAGATTGGTAGGCAGATGTAACTTTTATGCCTCTAGGCTTATTTCACCTAGCCTGTGCTATTCTCATGTAAGTTAGTAGCCACTATGATTATGTAAGTTAACAATTGCTAGGATTATGTAAGTTAATAACTGCTAGGATTATGTAAGTTAGCGGTTGTTGGGCTTATGTGTGGGAATCCAATAATAAAAATACATAAAACCTAAAATAGTGAAAATGAAATCCAAAAATAGGAATTAAGAAATTTGATTTCAATAGTGGCGAAATTGGATTCTAATAATATCGATATTGGAATCCAATAATAGCAAAATTAGAATCCAATAATAACAAAATTGGAACTGAATAACAACAAAATTGGAATCTAGTAATAGCAAAATTAGAACTTGAATAAGTCCAATAATGACAATATGGGAATCCAATATTGCTACTAATGGAATCCAATATTAGTAATAATGGAATCCAATATAAACAAAAATGGAATCCAATATATGTAAAAACAGAGACAGATTTCTTCCAAAACTTGTAATACTGGAGTCCAGATTCACTGAATATGTCCAGATTTACTTAAATAAGCATTTTTTAATTATTTATAGCAACTCTTATTTTTTAACTATATCCTCAAAATGATGTAACTTATGTTCTTCTGTTAAAAATCTATGCAGAAGTGTGCAGGTGGGGTGAGGTTTAAACAGTAAGGAGATTTCTGAAGGATAAGTTAATTACAAATATACCTAGATGTATTTGGGTTAAAGGTCATAAAATGGTTCATGTTTTTTTGTGTAGGAGACAAATCATGCCTAGATACACACAAAATCTATGTAAAGTTGTAGAATTTGTCTTGGGAGATGAAGGCAGAAGGATATTTTCCATATTCACAATAGGTTTTGAGTCATGTGGACCAAGAGGAAAAATAACTATTCCTATGCCATTGTGGTCACATGCCCCCTAGGAAAACTATCGGAGTAGTTAAGAACATTTGAATATATATTGAATGCCACACTACCATAAATTTTATCTGGATTATTGTTATAAGACACATTTTGGTGAGAGATGAAAATCAGTTCCATCATTTCAAAAAGGGAAGATGTTCTTCTAGAGATTGTCGGTGATGCTTTGTGAGGAAATCTATAAACATAGTTGGCACTATAATAAGGGACACCATGTCATACTAGTGATAAAGAAGGGACCAAGTTTTATTGTGAGTTTTATAATAAAAATATAAGTGCAAGTCTTTATTCACTAACTTTAACTATATTTGGGTGATGCAAGTTTTCTTATGAACCCAAATGCTCCTACATCAACTTGGTGATTAAGATAGGTTTTATTGAAAATATCATTTATCAAATATTAAATATTTGATATTTTCTCACTTCCATCTTTGTTATATAACTTATATGTTGAACATTTTCCACAATGTATTCTATTTTGTATGTGGGTTTGAATAAGATGTTTTTCTTTAGGATTTCTCGCCTTGAATGTGCATGTGGTCTAACTATTAATCAAATGCCAATAGCCATATTTTTCTTTGTTATTTTAGATTTGAATTGGTTTTGGATGAATTGCAAACTATTATTTTCGTCTTTCAAATTTATTCTACCATAAAATAGATTTGGATAATGGTTGCTGGAAAGCCATGCCAGACTATTAGATATTGATTGACCAAATATCAACCTTTATGAGAGAGATGGGTTATATATTTCTATGGGAAAAAAATCCATTTCTAAAGTACATGCATGGAATTGGGGGTTATGCTAATAAAGGAAAGGTAAAAAATGCTAGGCTTCTATAGTTGTCATATTACAACCTTACTTTGTCTTAGTTAGAGCATATGTTCTTATATTTACAACTCTAGAAGCTATAATGCTTATATTGGTTTGAAAAGAGACATTATATTATACTCCTAGTATAGGTTGGTTAGTCATGCATCATGATATTAATTTATATAAGGTTTTTTATTCGTTTCATTAGCGCTATAATTTTTTAGATTTTAGAAACTCGTAATGGACCTGACCACCATTATTATTTCCATGGGAGAAAGTGGGCACTTACTGTAGTAATTGGATAATTTAGAAATACAATACATTTTCTTTGGAGAA
Organism: Taxus chinensis; assembly: GCA_019776745.2. Lineage (NCBI taxonomy): Eukaryota > Viridiplantae > Streptophyta > Pinopsida > Cupressales > Taxaceae > Taxus > Taxus chinensis. The sequence continues at coordinate 223,241,998 of CM034151.1, read as the reverse complement.
ATAGAAATGCTTCCTCAATGAGTAGAATTACAGTCTAACAATGATTTCTAAACATGCATCAAGTGGAAGAATATGCTAGAAACAGATGGAATTTTTAACACGTCATCCTAGGTGCCTTCTCATTGGTAATTTGGATGACCACTTTGTGAAGGTCATCAAGGGTGAGCATGTGATCGTAGGAAGGTTTCTGCGCATGAGTGACCTTGCATGGCACCATGGCCAAACATTGATCTAAGGAAACATATCGTTCATCTAGAAGGATTTTAGATTTAATCACTTAGCGCTCACCTTAACAAAGGGAATATCAAGTTCATCCCTAAGCCTGTAGACCTCGATCTGATCACCAATTGGCGACCTATTACATTTCTCAATGTTTCCTACAATATTACTACCAAAGCTCTTACCATTCAACTGTGACACATTCTTCTTGCCATTATTTAGCCGGAAAAAAACTGGCTTCATCCAGGGGCGGTACATTTTGGACAATATGATAGCCGCCTGGGAAGGTATGGAATGGGCTTACAAGTCCATTCAACCAACCTTATTATTTAAAATAGATTTTGAGAAAGCCTATGATATGATAGAGTGTCCATTCATTCTAGTTATGCTTTATGCATTAGGCTTTGGTCCAATTTTCATACAATCTGTCAAGATGTTATTTTAGAATATCTTGTTTCAAATCACTATTAATAGGCACAAATTAGCTCTGTTTGGCATCTTATAATCCATATGTCAGGGTTTCTCTTTAGCGCCTACTCTTTATGTTCTTGTGGAAAAAGGTTTTGGCTATCTTATTGCCAAAGCCAAATCCCAAGGGCTTGTCAGGGGAATTACCTTACTTTCTTTTGATAATTCCCAACTTCTCAATGGACACTTTCTTGATGACTCATTTATTACACTAATTGAGGATGAAAGAAACATTTGAAAAGTCATACAATGCCTTAACACTTTCACTTTAGCTTCTATAATCTAGTTCATCCATTTAATGGCAAAATATGTAGTGTTACAGGTAATCATTCATCCCTGCACCCCTTGGATGGATTCATATAATTGGAAGATGATTGCTCATGGTGATATATTTAAATTTATTGGAATTCATTTTTGCTTTCAAGTGTCACCTGCATATCTTTGGTAGTATGTTGCTCAATGGGTGGCTAAAAAGCTTGAATACTAGATAACCAAACCGCTATCTCTAGCGGGTAATTTCTAGATTTGCTCCAAATTTATTGAATCCATACATATTTATTATTCCCCATGTTAGGTCCCATCCAAAAGATTTGTGCAGAATTTGGAAAATATTCTCAAAGATTTTCTTTGGTCTAATGCTTCCTTGGGAAAATTATTTCACAGATTTACATGGGAGACATGTTGACTTCCCAGAGAATTTAGAGGAATGGACCTTATTGATATTTTACATCAAGGGCAGGCACTCTGTTCTAAATGGATAATTCACAACATCGACGGACAAGAAGCTTGGAAAGTGATTCTACATCATGACATCAAGGAGGGTTCCCCATATGGCCGCCTGACCTGGAAGGGTTTAGGATTTTTCAATCTTCTCATTGCTCATGTTCCTATAAAATTGGTTGGCACCTGTTTTCTCAAAATTATCTGGAAAACATGGGAACAAATCAAACTATGGCTTCAATGGAGGTGAAACAAATTTTGTAATGGCCTCTCTATTAACGATCAATCCTTGTGTTGGTCACCCATCATCCAATTCCACGACCAGAGCCTTGCAGAGGTCCCTAGGATCCCTGTGCTTAAGTTTTTCAAGTGTCGAATTCACTCCATTAAGTACCTTTAAAATGCAAGCGTATTCAAGCTTGGCGTCCTTGGAATGAGCTCAAAGCTTAATTCAACATTTCCTTACATTATCGTGTCAACATCACTGACATCGTCTCTTTTATTCCTAATTATATGAGTTACAAATTGTTTTTGCTTTCCTCCCATCCATGGTGGATAGACTGGAACTGGTTCATGGATAACCCCTTACAGAATTACTCCGCTAGTAAAGGTTATGCTTGAGTATCTCCATATTTTCCCATGTTTGACAAACTCAACACTCGGTGGGGGTTGCATTATTCTCCTTCCACTTGGAGAAGGAGATTTGACATTGTCTAGTCTGCTTGTGTGGAACCCAAAATTTCTCACTTTGTTTGGTGTGTTCTCCACCAAGGCCTTCCTATTGGTGTCCGTCTGGTTCATCTTGGTGTCTCAAATCCAAATGTCCCTTCTGTGGACACTTGGGAACCTTATCCCACTTATTCTGGTATTCCAGTAAAGCCCAAAAGGCTTGGAACTAGATTCACTCATTCTTTCTCCCATTCAGAACAAAATGTTTCACCTAACATCATATTATTTTAGGCAATAACCCCGTAATGCCTCACATATTTTCCCAAATTTGGCATGTTTTCAAACGGGAAATTATTTTTTGGATTTGTAAAGAAATGACTTCTTGTTTATTTTCTAACGTTGAAGTTGATCAACATTTATCTATATATAATAAGTCGGTGGTTATCTTCAATGTGTTTTTGTAAATTCAAGTGCAAGCAAATAAGGTGGTCCTCGAGGTGGAGCACCTCTAGACCCTTCTTTGTCATTGGGGCGATGCCCCTTGCAATGTTTCTCGGGAGCCACCTTCTCCCTCTCACCACTCTCTTCCCCATGGAGGTCACCCCTGAGGTGGTCGTCACAACCACTCCTAGCGTCACTCATTTAGCTATGCTCCTCAGTCCCCACGCAGTCATCCGCCGTGGAGGAGCTTCTCTCCTTCGCCCCCATCTCGCCACCATGTTTAGGACTCCCCTCCACCATCTCATCAACTCGGTTGGGGCTCGACGACTACCCCTAATTCGTGCACCCACAATGGGTGGAGCCTCCCACCTTCGTCGAATAAGTTTCCCAAAATGACCTTAGCCATCTTGCCCACTCGCGATGTTGCATAAGACAATGAAGAAGAGGGCAACATTGGCTCTAGTTATGAGGTGTCGGACACTGGAAAGGACATTCCTAGATTTGGCTGGCCTGATGATCATGATCCTCCCTCTGTTGGCCAACTTTTTGTGGCAGCAACTTAATTTCAGTATCTCAGTGCTTTTTGTTATGTTGTTATAGTTGACTTTTCCTAGGCCCTGCCAAGTTTGTCCGTGGATTTGGGGCATGCTTTCATACCGCCTACTTTTTTATTGAATTATCTTGTATCATTTTACTTATCAATTTAATATAAGATATTATACATAAAAAAAATAAAAAAATCAACCACATCGCTCCATTTTATGATTATTCAAAATGAAAAGGTTTTTACATCCATCAATCAAATATGGACGAATGAGTTCGCCTATTATAAGGGGTGACAACTATTCTCTATATACAATTTACAAATAGATATGCATGTCAAGGTTATGTTGAAAAACCTAATGTGTTTTTCAATCAAAAGCTATCTCTTGACCACTACAATTCAAACCTATGACATGTGCTCTTAGAAGGGACATATTGCCAACTCCGTTACTATTGAAGCATATAAATTACTTCTAGCAAAATTTACGTATTTAATAACAAAAATAATTATTTTTTTGGACTGACAAAACAACTGATAACATGTCAGAGTATGTATGTGAATTTTTATGTATATGGTGCATTCTCTATAGAGCTTAGCCATTGTCCATACAAAATAACACCTACATAAATAACCATATATTGCCTTATATTATTTATTCAGTACAATATGGGTTGTATTGACCAAATCCTACCAATATTAACATAAACATATTCTATATTTGAATATTTTTCTATGTTGTTTAAGACATGACACTTCCCCAACCTATCTTTAATAAGACACATTAAATCTATTTTCTCTTTACATTTAAACAATGGAATTATTATGGGGAGGCACATTGTAACTACCCTTGTTTAAATTTGGGTGCATTATGAAATTGATAGATTCTGTGAACAATGCATAGAGCAATATAAATGACTAAAGATGACTGATTTCATGATCAAGAGAATTTGAACCCAACCTCCTTTTTCTGTAAAAAAAGTAGAAATCATGTACACGAAAATTATTTTTGATAAATTTTATTTTGCAATTTTTATTTCAATGAGATCCCAAACAAGTGATTTTTAAACAACTATTAATATTTAATAATTACTTGAACTATCAACAATATAACCTCCAATTTCTAAGTAATTTTAAGGAAATTATATGCAATGAAGAGCAATTCCCACTAAAGAATCAAGGAAAATTTGTAAGTGCAAATTACTACTTAAATTGACATATTTATATCTTACTTTCCTTATCAACATTTCCACTACATATCTAAGATATGGTTGTTAATATTAATTGCATCTATTAACAAATAATATACTAGATTGTGATAATCAAACTTTTCTTAACTATAGACTTTTGGGTTGCAAACCCTTTCAATTCCATTACATATTTATATGAGTAAACTAATTTAAATTTTTTATTTTTTTTAATTATTGGTAAATGGCGTTTTGATAGGGACCATACCCCAACACAATGAAAATTCAAAACCCAGATTTACAAAGAGACATCAGTGGTTTTTTGACAAGTGGGGACCAAACCCCAGAGCAAAAGGGCCTATAAGCCAAATACAACAGTAAAGAACAAAAGCAGGTAGCATCCTTCGAAGAGGAAGTACACAAACAACAACCCTGGAGCACCACAACAGCTCCAAAACTGCATGAAACCAGCAAAAATAGAAAACAGAGGAGAAACAAAGATTTTCAAAGAATCATTCCTTGTCGGAACTGTTGGTAGGTTCTAGTTTGGCATGCCTTTTATTTCCCCCGTCTAATACCATCCACTCCTCGTTATCTTCTTTCACGAAGGCCAGAAGAACAACTTCAATAGTCTTGATAGGGATGTGACCCTGAAGCAACGGCGCACAATCCATTGTAGATTCAGCAATGATCCCTTGGTTAGAGGAATCCTGTGATATCCCAGCAAAGTCAAGAGAATTAGAAAGTGGGTATTGTGACTCCTCCTCTGAATGGTTCGGAAAATCTTTGTTGGTAGGATTGGCTACCCTTAATGGCCTCTCCTCAACCAGAACTGAAATGACTATGAGATGCTCAAGAAGAATGCACATTGAATTTTCATGTATTATATAAATTACCTAATACCATCCACTCCTCGTTATCTTCTTTCACGAAGGCCAGAAGAACAACTTCAATACTGTGACGGTACCACATTCGGGGCAGATGTCAAAGGATCTGTTCTTATCAGTTGAGCTGTTCCTAAAAAGGATGGATGTGAAGACAACTAGTAACAAGAGCAGCAATGCTGCTAAGTACTGCCATAGTGGCAACAAAGGTCAACTGATCAATGCTTCATGATGATGTCTGTGTATGCATTCTTGTCCCTATCAATGGTGCAGAAGAGCTCAAACAGATTTTAGTTGTTGTTACAGACCTCCTCATTATCAAATGCATCGGGGGATATGATGCTAGTAGCGCCATGCATTTAGTGAGGCCATTGTTGTTGATGCCCATGTTATTTGTGACGCGTATTATTTTTAAGAAAAAACCCATAATTGACTAAAGGCTTTCAGGTTGTGACCATGAATGTTGGCTTATCGAATCTCCACGCAAGAACTAAAAAATAGGAATCCAGGCCATGCAGTCTTAAAGTATTGTAATCATAGCCATCCATTGCAACTACTGCTGAAGGCCACAATAAAATCTTAATGTGTAGGCCAATCAAATTGTAGATAAATGACATTTTGTAATTATTTTGTTAAGAAATGTGCAAGTTTAGTAATATTTATTATGGATTTAAAAAGTGTAAATGATCTAAATGAAAAGAGGAGCTCGTGGTCCACTTAGGCAGTCAGTTGACTGGGAAGGAATATCATAGTTTTTAAATTAAATTAACACCAATCGTTATTGTATTTTATTAACAAAGAATTACAGTTTTTTGACCCTTTGAAACAAAAAGAAATTGAAAGTGTGAAATCATAGTAGAATTGTTGCTGAGAATGAAATTTTGATTTTGCATTGAGTGTCGGATGTTCATGTCTTTTCGCTTTGATCTCCATAGTTTTTGTGGACTGCCCATTCCCTGTGCATTAGATTTAAGACATGAATGAAAATGAGAATGTGCAAAAATTTGACAGTCATTATTTTAGGTAATAACATTGATGTTTGTATTTCCTTGTGACTTTCGTCTCCCTGGCAATCTAATCATGTTTTTGGTTGTCTGATTTTAGGCTATTGTAATAATAATATAATAATAATGGTTTTTACAGTCCACGATGCCGAGCGGCTTGTTTTTGGGTCTACAAGCGGCTTATAGCATATGGGACTACCTTGTACTCACGTGCAGGAGGCAACTAACTTTGCTACAAACAAGGCGTACATACCCTACCCCCTGCAGGATTTCAACTTATGACCTCTATTTCAAGAGCACATGTTCTTCACCATTAGGCCAACTCAGGTGTACAACCCAAATTGATAACCCAAATTAAGAACCCAAATTGATATTAATGTTAATGACGGAGAGTATGGCACGTAGGACCTGTCGCAAATATATGTGTCAGTTTCGGTCCCCACACATAGCCCGATCCAATTGGTAAAAAGTCAGCTTGCCAACAAAAAATTGTTTCTTGTGTTTTTGGTGCACTTGGTGTCCATAAAATTGAGCACGATGATTGGAATTTTTTTCAAAGGAAAACAGACAAATATTTGAGGGATTTGAACACGACACCTCGGAGGTGTAGTGGCATGGTGATCGTTGTTGGCTGCAGCGAAAAGAAATAGTTTTCCTTCTGGATTTTTGAGTAGGTTTGAAAGTTCTGTCATTTGAGTCTCTGCAAGTTTTGTTGGCAATTCAGAGGTGTGCGGTTCCAACCTCGGTAGAGCGACCCAGGGTTTATTCAATTCTCGTGCTCTAATTTCTGAGTCTGCCCCGTGGTCTGGTTCTCTTCTTCAATACACCATACATGAAACATCCCTCCCCGACATAATATCTCACGGGAACCTGCATATCAAAAATGGTGAAATTTGTACTCTAGAATGGCCTGCAAGGAGCTTTTGTCTACAGTATTTAATCTGTCCCGTCGCCTACAAGCTGCTAGTTGATCTGAGCATAAAAGCGCTCAAGTCTCCCCTGATGAAACACGCGGCCTTCAGAATTCCTGTGCTTCAGAAAACAAGTGGGAAAATTTTGCTTTCCATGCTGCAGTACTGTGACGGTACCACATGTCGGGGCAGATGTCAACGTGGCAATTTGTAATTGGAAACCTTTCTGTTCCTGTCAACATTTAATGCAAAAAAGTACTGACTTTGGGCAGTTTTTGAAAAATGTACAGTGCGTCTTGGGCTGGCCTCTGCAGCAAGAGGGACTGCTTGGAGAGCTTGTACAAATTGCCCTCGGAGGCGAATATGCTCAAAAATGCCCGCATTTTTGTATCATGTGCGGAGGTGTCAATGTAGGTAACGTTTTCAGTTTGTGAAATGACATACACTATGTCGTCATTGATTTGTCCAAAGCTCTGTCAGAAGTCTTTAAATAAATTGTATTAAATATTATGACATCATCATTTTCTCGAAATTGCTGAAGCCTGTAATAACATCTCAATTTGGAAGCCAATCAAATTGAAGATAAATGAAATTTTGTAATTAGTTTGTTAAAAATTGTGCAGGTTTGGTAATATTTATTAATGTCAAAATTGTATTTTTGTTAATGAAAGTAATAACAATCTTTGATTGGTTGAAAAGTGTGAATAATAATAACTGGGTATCCATTTGTGAGACCTATAGTTACACTGCCATGGGCAGTACTAATAAGACGAGCATCAATTGTATGGCTGGGAAATAAAGTCTGAATGCATACATGATAAAATAAATTATATCTGTCACTTGTCTTATCCGATTTGGTAGTGAAAAAGGAAGTAGGGCTATCAATGGCTCATGTCATCTCATGTACGACTGAACAGACATACGTCCTTCTAACTTATCCCTTTCACCTTTTTCCTATATTTTTCTGATTGCAAATATCAGACATATTTTGGATGGGAAAAATCAGAAACAGAACTCTTAATTTGTCCAGGTGAGTAATAGAAAATAAAGAAAACGAGGTAACTGATCTCACTATTTTGGAACTTTAATAGAGCATCAACACTTTGGAAGACCACAATGAAAGAGGGGGCTGCTTGATGCAACATGGTAAATATTATATTTCTTTAAATGTTTATTATTTCTTAACTAATAATTAATGTTTTAATGGTCTTAAATATAGATTAGAAAGGCCCATATGAAAAGAATTTTAAATCTTAAAAACATACAATTACAATTTTGTGGAGCTAAAATGACTAGATAACTTTGTTTTCCAATATGTTTCTAAGGGAGGACGTAGAACATTATAAAAAAAATATGAGGAAGAGAAAGAAGACACGAGAGGAGGGAGAAAACATTACATATCAAGATAGAAGGAAAATGTAGACAATACTAAAATATGATTGGAAATAATGAAAATACATCAATAAAAATTTAATCTTGACTAATAATTGACAAACAAAAAAGTAAACTAAAACAAAACAATTTTACAACAAATAACTAATACTAGTATTCTAAATAATGATCCAATCATCTTTACAAATGCAATAAGTTCTCTTGTTACATCTTTCTAAAAATAAATATTTTATCCAAGTAAACATGGACAAACTTATATAAAAAAAAGGTTTCAGTGCTTTGTTCAACCACATGAACGTGCTTGGTGCATTTACTAACCCAAATGACATGATCATCCACTCATACAATCCATCCTACATTTTCACAATAGTATTACATTCATCTCATTCTTTTATTTTGATTTGGTGATGCCAAATCTTCTAATAATATTTTGTGAAGTATTTCACTCCACTCAATAGTCCATCTATTGAATCATCCATGAATAACAATGGAAATATATACTTAATAGTAATAGTGTTGATGGCTCTAGTATCAATGCACATTCTCCAATCTCCTCCTTTGGTGCCAATATTGTAGATACCATGCATATGATCAAAGATCTTATAATTGTATCCTTGTAAATCAACTCATGTACTTTCTTCCTCATCTCCTCATTCTCCATAGGCATTAATGTATATGCAACCTTGTTTGGTACCCTAGCCCCTAATATATAATCTATCTGATGATGTATATTGCGTGTAGGTCGTAAACCATTTGGAATATCCTTTGACTTGATATTTACATTCTCACCTTGCATCTTTTTAAACTTTGTGGGATCTCCTCTATTTTTATGGCTTTTCCTTTTTTCTATGCCGACCTTGGAATAAATGTAAAATTTTCATCATCCCCAAGTCCATAGTATTCATGAAATCTTTTCTCACAATCAAAAATATCTTCAAAAACTCCTATCCATCCTTCACCTCAATGTGTAGGTATTTGTGCAACCATCGTGATCTACTTGTTTATCATACTACCAATGTTTTTTCTAATAACACACGAAATTTCTTTGGCATTACATCACATAGGAATTCATATTCATATGCTCCAATATTGATACACTCTTTGAATTACTCATCTATAAATAATTGATGCCCCATTAACAACCAACATACCTTATATGGGTTTGTGTCTGCAATTCTCTTTAGACAAAACTACTTAACCATCTAATTCGAAACACTACTATCAATGCTAACACTATAAATATTGGATTTATAGAACTTACCTCAATATTTACAAATTTTTTTGAATAATTTAATTTTTATAAGAGTACATTCTCTTACTTTGTAAGATTCAATAACATTCTCTTCATCATGATAAATTTCCACAATCTGGTTCTTCTAAACTGCTATTTGATACATGAATTTCTATGTTTGTGTGTTGAAAAACATGGTTACTATCATCATTCCTCCTACCAACCCTATTTTTCATAAAAATTTTACGATCAAATGCACAATGTCCAGTTTCTCCAAAATGGAAATACGTGCTTCCAAATATTCTTTGTCTTCCACATCCTTTTCCTTTAGAAAAATATCTACCTTTCCCTCTCTGTTTATGAATCTACTAATGTGAGCCACTTTTTTCTTCCTCACACACATGAATTTTTACACCACTACATAAAAAATTTCCTCTACATGGTAATTTTCCCTTTCCTTGTGGGTTTCTCTATTCTTTTTGGTACAACTACTCTTTCTCCTTCAACACAAACTGATAGGATTTCTCAACATATCTCAATCTAACCATATTAAGTTCATCTTGAATGAAAATTTGTAGTCCATTAACATACCTTGGTATCTTGTTAGTGTAATCCTCTACATTTCCAAATCCAATATTGAGTTTATAGATCTCCTCAATGTCATCCTTCACACTCAATTCCTTTTGATGTGAGTTCTACAATTCCTTGAACAATTTGGACTAGCAATCTACATACATGAACTTATCCATGATTGTTTTCACCATTTGATCACATTTCTTGATATTATATTTACCTCTTTGAATTCTCTTGGTCTACACATGACACCACAAAGATGTTTGTCCCTTAAATTTAGTACTCATAAATTTCACCGTCTTGTTATCTTCTACACCCTCATACTCAAAGTGTTTCTCCATTTCTATAATCAATTTGATAAGATTTTTTGAATATGAGTTTCTAGATTATCATGGAAATTATTTCATGGATCTCTTCCAATCCTCAAGATTATGTGCAGGAATCGATTGTCTTTCTCATCTACATGCTTGTTTAACACATTCTAGCCTTTACATTCTCTTACTTCGTGTTCTTCCTCACTTGCATCAACATCAATGAAACTCCTCTACATTTTTTGATTTCCATCACCTCAAAATGGTCTTACATTCCTTAAATCACATCATTGAAGTTTGTAAGCATTGGTGCTTTATTTTTTCTAGCAAAAATCTATGTGTGCCATCTCTTCTTTCTTTACAGTCTCTCATAGAAATATTATGTGATTTTTTAAACCCTCAAAATTATAAAATGTGATGTCAAAATATATAGGATGTAAAGGTTTGTTATATGATAGTAATATGAATTCAATAATTAAAATTAACCATGAATATTTAAAATAACATATTAATACTTGAAACTATTCTTAAATAGTAAGACGATATGCTTGAAATACACAAAGAGATAAGAACTTAGTTGTGCAGAGTGGTACACAGAAGATATAGTTGTGTAGATTGGATGGATGAATTCTTCAAAACCATGAAGTGTTTCATCCATGAAAATAGAACTAGAAACTACTTTTTTCTAGGATTTTAGAATAGTAACTAGAGTGCAGTATAATTTCCCCCCTTTTGCACAATTTTGGGCATGTTTATGGTAGGGTTCTATAGCTTCTCCTACCATTTTATTTCCTAGAAATAGTTATCATTGTATTTCACTCAAGCTCGCATAACCTCTACACAAAATATAATGAACTACAAAAAGTAACAAACCCTAGATATGTACAATATATTTCATTGACGAATTAGATAACAAGAGGAAAAATCTATGTATGGGTGAGAATGGAATACCATTGCTAAACCTATCTAAGTGTTACACTACATTGCCTTGAATATGAGCAAGCCTCATGTTGTTCTCCTAGTTTAGGTGTAAGCAGTGTGTGCAATATAATCCAAACCCCTATGTGTGCACTCATGTCTCTTGACATGAAATTAATGAGCTAAATATAGAGTAGAGAATGTACTCAAGATGATGGTAGTGTGAGGTGGTTTGCTTCTACATTTATACTACACCCTTTTGTCCCTTAAAGACCATTGATAATGCTTGGAGTGAATTTATCTTGCTAAGACATGACTCTATACCTTTTGAGTGTGTTGTAGACAAAACTCATGAACATGTGAAAACTCATGAACATACCTATATTGAACTTTTCAAGAGTTTGTATACAACAAATCCACTCAGTCTCTGAAAAAGAGGATCCATAGCAAGCCTAGTATGGCTACAAACTTGCAAAAATTTGATGATTCAACACTTATAAAGGTCTTACCATCACCCTACTCTATCTTTTGTCTTCATTCACTCCAAATACATTCATAAATTCATCCCAAGTCATATAGACTAACTTGCAAATTTACTTTCCTTGGCTGACTTTCGATTTTTCCCTTCACTAGCTCTTAGCTCCACTGATAAATCTTAGTATTTTGGCTTCATTTGACCTCTTCATTGCTTATTACAATGTATTTCACTCCAAAAACTATTAGAAGCATCAATAAAATACATCAAAGGAACTCTAAACTCACCTCTTACTAACTTGCCTTCACTTGTCCTTCCATGCTCTTAAGAACATATAATTTGCTAGCACCAAGGTTATGAGTTTCTAAAGTGACCCAAAATGCAATATCACTTTCCTCAATTATCTTTCATCACCCCTAATAATCATGTAAAATCTCAGGACCTAACTCCTTGCACAACTCCTTTTATCTCACTTTTTGCATTTTTTGCTCTCATAGGCCTAACTAGCTTAGGACAATCCTAAAACTATTATAACTTATCATTCCTATGAATTCAAGGAAAAAACCAAAAAAATTTGAGGACCCATTATGGCATTTATTAGGCATACAAAATTTCAGGTTATTACTCTAAGTTCAAAGCTCACTTCCTTTGTAAAGCTCCCTTGACAACTAGGTTTCCCAAACTATGCACACAATCATCTCTGAACTAGTAAGAATATCTTCACTTTTAGCTACTGAAACTACAAATTTATTTCTCAATATCATAAAGGAATCCCTCATGGTTATTACTACCAAAATTTAGAGCAAAATTTGACGATCTCTACCTTCATCCATCAAGCCCTAGCACTGTCATCATGAAACTCTCCTATAAACATGGGTGTATGTAAATGGTTATAAAATTCTCATAAATTCAACTCAGGGATAATTTTAGTGGTGAATATTTGTAATATTGTGAAATTTTCATTTTAGGAAAATTTGAAAAGGCAATTTTTTCGGAGCGGGTTGATGTCCTGTTTGCCTAAAATATATAGTATTTTTTTTTAGGGGGTCGGCTTTGCTTTCATTTGAAAACATCTCCTATAAAAACATAGGTGATTTTTCATTTAGTATACCTCAAGTAGCTTACCAAATTACCAATACTATGAAATAGGTTTGACACGCGACAAAGAGAGTTGACACGCAACAGGGCATAGCAGTTGATGCATGACAAGGGCAGAGTTGACGCGGGACAGTAACTTCAGACAGTGGATGCGCGACAGTGCATAGGCAGTTGACGTGCGACAAGTGTAGAGTTGACGCATGACAGAGACGTCAAATAGGGGACGTGCGATAGAGACCTCAGACAGTGGACAGAGTTGCTACTTGGTTCTTTTGCTGACACAGGACTCTCTTCAGAATAATGGAAGGTGCTAGCTCAAAGAATGCGAAGAACCTGAAAGTAAGTAAGAAATCTCAGAAATCACTCTTCAAGTATTTTGGAAACTCTATGGATACATATATTGAAAATACCAACCATATAGATGCCACCACAAAGAATCAGAATACTGACTGTGTGGAAGGTATTATTGAGGTGGACATGCATTCTGCACAGTATCAAAGTCAAACAAATGAAACCTATGATAATATGCCAGATCTTGAAGATATTGCTCCTGTTGGGGTGCAACCAGAAGTGCATCAAGCTATCACACATATAAATACTCAGCAAAATGGAACACAGAAATCAAATTCAAACTCCGGTCCAGTAAAGAGGAAACCAGGTGATTGTGATATTGCTCAAAATTCTACTCAAAAAAGTAAAGCATTGAAAATGAACAAGAATATTTGGACCATTGACAGGACATATAAGTTTGATTGGGCAGCTAAATTTCCGTTTATTGAACATATACAATCATCTAATTCTAAAGAGATCCCATATGAATGTACATGTACAATATGTATGTGGAAATTGGGAAAGTAAAAAAAAATCCAACTGAAGGTGGACACTATAGAAAAACATTGTGGAAAACAATATTTGATTGTAACGGGGGTGGATGGCCAGAAAATTAAAACACACAGGTGGAAAACTGAAAAAGAATGAATTTATGTTAGATATGCAGCGAAATATGAGGCAGAGCAGAAAAAACACAGACATCTCTTGGAAAAGGGAGGAACGATCACATCACATATTGGTAAGATGAAAGAAACAAATCTACATGCAAAATTCATACAATTCTCTACTCTATTTCACATACTAAAAAAAGGAAGACCGATTTCAGATTTCCTCGATTTTAAAGTTTTGTATCAATTTAATGGAATGTTGAATGTACCTTAGTCTCATTGGTCTGAAAGTAGTGGATGGGAAATGGCAAAATGCCTTTCAATGGTAGAGAAGGAAGATTTGAAAGAGAATGTAAAAAAATCAAAGTTTATCTCTCTTTCAATTAATGAAGTGACAACAGTCAACAACACTGCATGGGTATGTATCCACGCCTATACTTTAGAAAATCATATAAGGACACCTCATCTATTGGGTGTTATGAAAATGGTTGAAAACTGCAATGCCGAAAACCTATATAAAATAGTTGTTTCTCATTTGAAAGATATTGCTGGAATGACTGATTATGAAATTTTGATGAAGTTGGTATGCATTGAAGCAAATGGTGCATCTATCATGCAGGGTCACCAAACAGGGTTGTGTGTTAGATTACAAACAACAATGCCCCCATATATGCTACCAATTCAATGTATGGCTCACATAATGAATTTTGCGTATAAAATGGTAAGCAACCACGAAAAATGTTGCTAATTTAGAAGACCTTATAAAAGAACTTCATGTCTATATGGGAAAGCAGCCCAAAGTGATTTCTTGAGTTCCAAAAATTTGCAATTAGAATTACAGATGGCAAAAAACTTCTGAAAGGATGTTGAGACTAGATGGATCTCTTTGTATGAACCTGCATGCAGAGTTCGTGAGGAGTATCCTTCGTTGGTTGGTTTCATGCACAAATATTGTCATGAAGTTGATAGGGTGAGGGGACTTATTGTTCTGTTTAACTAATTTGGAGACATTGCTTACATTTGTTGGTATTCTTCCAATGTTGAAGGAGATCAATACACTGATGAAGCATGCACAGGGGAGATTAATCTATATTGTGGATTTTATACGGATGAGAAAAATGGTATGTCAAAGTCTTGATATCTTGTACTGTTCCCAAGATAGTTTTGATACACCTGTTTTTTGAGAATTGGAAAGCTTTATTAGAACTTAAAAATCCTAATAACTATTTAAGATTTAATATCCACGATCACCTCTGCATCACTATTAATGGGAGGGACATACCACTGCACATTTTGGTAAAAACGTCAAGATATTATAGGATCAGAATGAGAAGAATGTTCCCATGACACGTAATCTCTTTGAGTTTGTTATAGTTGAAACAAGAATAAAGCTTAAAAAAAAATTAGAATCCTTATCATCAGAAATTAGAGAACGTTTCTCCAAAGATAAAATTCCTGAAGCCATCGGTGTGATGAATCCTAATTTTTGGAATATTGAAGGTGGTCATGCTGACTTTGTAAGAAAGCATTTACATAAATCCATGGGTACAATAATGGAACATTTGGCAAAGACTTCGGAGTTCAAGGGTATAGAAATCAAAGGTATACTGAATGCTAATTTATTAAATTTTCAATCAACAAATTTTGCAACAACAATGAGGAACCAATATAAAAATTTAGACGAACCTTCTGAAAGTGGTGTTATTACAAGGTTGTGGCGAGGAATCTATCAAAGTTCTATCTTACAAGAAGATATCAGTGAATATTTCAAATTATATGAGTTATGCCAAAAAATGATTTTGGGGTCTGTGGAGGATGAAAGGGTTTTCAGTGCATTATCATTTATAAAATCAAAACTGAGAAACAGGTTGGATAAAAATTTGGAAAGTTGCATGAGGTGTTATGTTTCTCGATACTCCATCAAAACCTTTCCGTTCAATAGAGAAATTGCGCATTGGAATTCCCTTTGCGAAAGAAGAGGTGTGAATAATACAGCTACAAGTACAAATATTCCCAACCTTGAGAGTGTAATTGGCTCATCGTCACATTCTACAGAAGACAACATCGAGTTTGATGAAGCTATTGATAATGGATTGTTTCAACCTTAAATAGGTATCTTCTTTATCTTAATCTTATTGCTTGTCACTTTACATTTTTTTCATCTCTTGTTATCATTTAAGATGTTACAAGTCCATATATTTAAATTTATTTTAAATACAATTTTTTATTTTTTTGAAAACGTGGGTCCAGGGTTCATTTTAAGAGACCTCCTGGAAATCGGAGGTGGAGAATACCTGGCGAATATCCCAAGAACCGGTTTCACGGGAAGGTGAATTTTTTAGGGGTTGTATGAAAAAATTTCACCTGATTATCAAGCACTGCGATAGAAGGCTGTAGACACGCGACGGGAGATTTTAACTGTCGCGCGTCAAAAAATGCAGTGACACGCGTCAATAGACCTTAGTGACGCGCGTCAATAGACCTATTGACGTGCGTCACTAAGGGTTGTTGTCCGACAGCATCCTCAGTGACGCACCCATCTATCTACTAGGTCTATTGACGCGCGTCACTAAGGTCTATTGACACAAAGATCTAGCTACATTTTTTGACGCAGCGACAATTTCAAAATTTTCCGTCGCGCATCTGCTTCAGCCTCCGACCTTATGCTTTCTCATCAAAAAATCTCCGTAGCTCTTGTTATCATCAAAAATGTTACAGGTCTATATGTCGTGCATCTGCTATGCGTCAAATACAATCTGTTGTACCTCCTTGTCGCGCGTCAAAAAAATGCAGTTGACGCGCGTCAACAGGCCTTAGTGACGCTGCGTCAATAGGCCTTAGTGACTGACAATGTCACTAAGGCCTATTGACGCATCTATCTACTAAGGCCTATTGACGCGCGTCACTAAGGCCTGTGACGTGCGTCAATAGGACTTAGATGACTACGCGTCAATAGGCCTTAGTGACGCAGTGATCACTTCAAGGTCTATTGACGCGCGACAGCAAATATCTTCTGTCGCGCATCTACAACCTATTGCCCTCTTCTTGCTACATCGAAAAAAACTCCATGTCACTCGTCAACATTAAATCTTTGTCATGCGTCTACTATTGCGTCTATATATCTACAGTATCTCCTTGTCTATACAACCCTCCTTTTTGCGCATCAATAACTTGACCCCCCTTGTCGCGCGTTGACTATCCATACGAGGAAGTTGTTATCATATTGGGACTGAAAAATGTGAAGTAGCAAGTGTTCTACCTGGCGAATAATCTAGGTTTATATGAGGGGAGTATTTTTCAAGGGTAGATCGAAGCACATTACCCCTAAAAATTTCAATTTTAAATAGTGTAATCTTCTTCAGGCGAACAGGTCTTACTGTGCCCGTGCCAAAAAATGTTTTTAGCTCTTGTTATCATTAAAGATTTTCAAAAATGGAAATATTCACCATTTATTACGAATATTCGCCATCTAAAATTTTCCCTGCAAAACGTGGGTCGACATTCATTTGAGGAAGCTGGTACTTCTCAAGGATTGACAATTGTCAAGCAACTCACCCATCTATCTACTAATCCATTTCTCATGTTGAGTTTTTCTTAAAATAAATATCTAGCACATTACCAATGATGATTTTCACAACCATCTAAAACACTAGAGGTAAGTTAAACCCTATCATATTTGCAATTATGTTTAATTTCTTACCAATGATGATTCTTTCTTGATTTCTTACAATTATGTCTAATTTATTATTTATATTTGCAAAATGCTTTGAGATATTTTTTAAACTTTGTGGGGATAAAATGACACAATTGAATTTTACAGAGGGAAGATATTTCCATATTATACAATTCATAATCCACAACCCATTATACAATTCGTCATCCACGATTGTGCTAGAAGCTAAATCTACGTCCACATAAAATTCATCATCATCCCATATATATCATATCATCATCATATCATTATCATAATCCTGAGTCCTAACACTACAATTATTATTAAAACAATTATTTATCTATTTTAAATTTATTAGAAATGTCTTTGTCCTAACATACTCCATTTTTTTTAAAACAATTCATGATCATATCATTACAAGTATATCCATTCTAATGTCATATCTATATCCATTATAATCATTAATGTCATCTATATCAATTTTAACACATTCCATTTATTTATCATCTATATCCATTCTAATGTCATCATGATCATATCATTACAAGTACATAGAAGAGGAATTATCTTAAAACAAGTTTAAATGTATAGAGAAGAAGAATTATCTTGCTTGAAGCTAAATCTACATCCACATAAAATTCAATATCATCCATATATATCATATCATCATCATATCATTATCATTATCCTGACACTACAAATATTATTAAAAACAAGTGTTTATCTATTTTAAATTTAAAGAAATGTCTCTGTCCTAACACATTCTATTGTTTTAAAAACAATTATCCATTATCATCAGTCATCATCATTTATATCCATTCTAATGTCCATCATGATCATATAATTACAAGTATAGAGAAGAAGAATTATCGTGCTTGAAGCTAAATCTGCGTCCACATACAATTCATGATAATCCAAGTAAACAAGAAACATACGTCATCATCCCTATATATTGCAATCATGATTACAGAGTAAACCAAAAAGCATAAACTCCATATCAAATCCATATGCAATCAAAATTAAAGATTATATAGTATTTCAAATTTTAAAAGGCTATCAAATCCATATAATTAAATTCAAATACCATACTCAATATTAAAAGTTTCCACACTCAATATTTAAAGTTTCCACAATAATAAAAGTTTCAAGTTTTCAACCCTCTTTTTCTTTATCCATTCTACTCCTGTGCTCCTTTCCCCAATGGTTTCTTCCACTGTGGTTGTACCCCTTTCCCCAACAGCAGAAATAACCCTAGAACTTATAAGATCTTCCGCAGCACTGTCCATATTTTTTCAAATTCTTTCTTCTTGATTTGTCGCATCTCCATGTGACAAAAAATTTGGATCAACGGCTGCCTTAGCTTTGAATAATAGTTCAGGGTCAAAGTCGTGCTCTTTAATTATCCGCTTTAGTGTATTGTTTTGTTTGTTAACGAAAACAATATTTTCCTTCAAATTCTTTGCTGCAGATAAACTGTTCTTCATTGTTTCCAAGTAAACTTAGAATACCTTTGCTTGACTCTTCAAATTTTCATATTTCCACTGCACAAAAAGAGTAATGTCAATTCAACATATTACTAAAAAGTGAAAATTTCAAATTAACAAGAATGGTTGTTTAAAAGTGATAGTACTTACAACCGTCCTATCTCTCTCAACATTTGCAATTGCTACCAGATCCTTGTCCTTAGACCATTTGTTAAAATATGTCTGGGCCTCGGCACTAATATTTTCCAATTTGTTTAATGACTTATCCAAAATGTTGTCTTTATAGTTGTTGTTATACATGACAGTCCCACTTCTTACTTGGGTAAGTAAGGAATCCATCTTCGTAGGTTGATTCTAGACTGCAGCGTATAAACTATCCCTTTGCCAATAATTTTCATTACGACTTATAATCTCATTGATAAGAACTTTATCCCTTCTCTCCCATTCTATAAGCTGATTGATATGAGGTAGAATAAACTCACTTACATGGGATTGACAATCATAACCAATTAGGTTTTCCAAAGGAAAAGGTAACAACTATTCACTATCTGAATCTGATGAAGATGATCTTGCTGGAGAAGTATGGGGGCTTTCAGAAATATCAACTGCTACTTGTTTCTACCTTTGGGTGGCCTGATCCTATTTGTGATAAAATTAATCAAGATTCAGATAAATAAATTTAAATTTAAATGTAATTCAATATTGTAAAGCATATTTAAATTGAAGTATACCTGTTGGCCTTGAATCATCTCACGGGTATTGGAAAAACCAGTTGGGTCATTGTTGTCAATGCCCAAATAATATTCATCTAAATTTATATTGTTCAAAGGCTGATATGGCCCATTACACTGAGCAAGCCACCAAGTGAGAGTGTTGGAATTCGAAAGGAGGAGGCAATGTTTAGTGTCCCCACTAGGGGCCCGGAGCAATTGGCATGCATTTACCAATGTTCTTTTTCACTGTTCCTCTAGTTGGCATTTTTAAAATGATTGGTTGAGTGGGTGTCGGTGCTACTATTTGATCAGAAGGACTACAATGTGCTGAAAAGTACAAGAAAAAACATGAAAAATAGGAAAACAATCCAAAAAGGCAAAAACTACAAAATTAAACGTACTATTGAAAAGTTGTACCTTGTTTTCGAGGGGTAGTTTTTCGCGGTGCTAAGGGTGGCCGTGTAGGAGTTGTATTCGGTGGTTTTTCAGAAGATATGAATGTATGCGACTGTATGGAGTGATTTGGGGAAGAAGGTTGAGATTCCGAAACACGTGTATAGTCCAAAGTCCCTACAATGTCATCAACATTAAATGTTATGTCAATTCATTTGGTTAAAATTTAAATTGAAAAATAAATATACAAATTTGGAATTTGTAAATAATATATGAGAAGGTATTACTCTCTAATGTTTAACGAGTTTGAACTGTTGAGGGTTCGGAGAGGAGTGAGCTTCCATTTCAGATTGGGGGTTTCCCGAAGCCTCAGCATGTTGTTGGCCTCTTCCTCTTGATAACGCCTTTTTTCGGGGAAGGGTTTCAATAAATCTTCTCTGCAAAACATAAATTGTTAATAACTGTGCAGTGTAATGTCGAAAATTGAAATACAAACTAAATAGTTTATACTTTTTGTTCTTCAAATGGAATTGACAACTTCATCAACTCCTCGTCAGTGTAAGTAGGGTTTTTTTTATCTTTTAAATTTAAAAGTGCCTCGTAATAAAGGCCGAGGAGATAGTTCGTGAAATAAATGACAAGTTTTTCTGAAAGTTTTGAATTTGTTATGTTAGTTCTTATTTTTTTATAGATAGGTGCACCAATCGAATTTTTGTTTTGAGATAGTGGCAACTATGTATGCAATGGCCCAATTTGGTATATCTATTTGGAGACCCTACAAAACTATTCTGGATTAAAAAAATGAAATAACTGCAGCAAGAAAGTGGTGTGCAATTGATTGCGTATCCACATGAGGTCTGGATTTATTGACATGAGCTGCAAATGCCAAACAGTGATGATTAATATAAATTTATAACACCAAATTGTATCAGAATAAAAATGATGAATTAAAATGAATTATACTTATAATCAACATGGAAACCGAACATTGATTTGAGAAATTTCTTGTCTTCTTCCAGGAGTGTTCCCTTTGTTGTAACAATTGGTAAATTTCTGAACGGAAGGCCCATAAACCGATGGATGTCATTTGCTTCAATACTGAATTGGAGCATTCGGCCATCGTTCAGAGTCACATAAAAAAGGCCGTCCTCTTAATTGTAGGACGAGAGAAGGTAATTCAAAATATTTGGATTTGTTTCGAAATGGGGCATATCAACGAGCCCTGTAAACTCACACGCATCCATCAAATCTTTATATTCGGAAGACATCTTTAAAACAGTATTGATGTGAGGGCACAAGGGATTCCTGTAGATGATCTTGACCGTGGATTGGACTAGATTCTCTTCTTGATTTTTTTCCTAAGCTTGCGGTTGGGAAGCATGTGAAGTCGACATTATAGTTGTGCTTGCGTCTTTGACAATGAGGGATACCTGCAAAAAAATCGAGAGCCGGAAAGTGTAAACGAGAAAATGACAGGTGAGAGGGTATTTATAGGCCAAATCATGCGTCAATGGCCTCTGTTGACGCACGTCAATAGCCTCTGTTGACGCACGTCAATAGCCTCTGTTGACATGTGTCAATGGGCTCTATTGATGCGCATCAACAGGGTGTCTTGACGCGCGTCAACAAATCCCATTGACACATGTCAACAAAGGCTATTGAAACGCATCAACAGTTCACATTGATGTGCGTCAATAGAGGCCATTGACATGCATCAATAGAGGCCATTGACGTGCGTCAACAGAGTCCATTGACGCACATCAATGGACTCTGTTGATGTTGTCTTGATGCACGTCAAGGATGGTTATTGACGTCGTATTGTCGCACGTCAATGGTGCAACCATGTCTGGAACTCTGATTTCTTCGGCTCAAAAAACTAGGCAAAAATTTGGTTTTGGAATACTGTCAAATTTACCTTTTGCTGAAACTGGTTCTGGGGATATTCGCAAGGTATTTTCCACCTACAATTTTATAGAAGTGTCTTAAAATGAACCTTGATTCGACTCAAGGCTATAAACTTGACACACATGTGTGTCTCAATGTCTTCTATCATAATTTATTACCAAAAAAGTTAGAGGAGCATGTGGAATCCCTTTTTCTTCACTTTTCTTACTACCCTACTCTGGTAAACACACAGTCACATTTATGCAAGAAAGGCATTCTCATGAAGAGTTTGTCTCCTTGGTCACACAAAACAAGTTCAAACCACTCTTAAATCTTATGCACACACCTATTTTCCATGTGAATCACTAACCACACTAATATTCCATGCAAAATTTATCACAATCTCCTTCCTTCTTCAAATCAGTCAAGGATTCATTCATCAAAAATATAGTATAAGATCAACATCAACTAGAGCTAAGTGGATATAAGATCTCATTAACTACTACATATTTTTAATCTTTCATACATTGAGGGGAGAAGCTATCCTTTGACACTTAAAATTAGAAAATTCTTCCTCAAAAGGAAAAATCAATATACAAACTAACCTCATACAAATGTATTACTAAAAATCAATATACAAACCATGCTCATACAAATGTATTGTTGTAATTCCTCATGCAAAATGGCTGATTTTTTCTTCATTACATCCCCCCCTTCATCCTCTACATGAGAAATATCTTCTCCTTTACTCCTAAAAACAGACCTCTACCATCCTACCTCAAATTTTCTAATGCATGCCACCTACTTCCAGAAATGTAACTCCCATTTTGTGACCTTTGGGCTTCCATGAGCCTTCTAGATACATAACTACTACTTTCTCACTAATTTAATCTTTGTTAATGATTCACCTTCACATTGAAACTCATTACACACTCTTATACTTTAACAAGACACTTAAAAAAACTTAGCAAGCTCTTGGGACTCTCTAATATGCCTTTATAATTGGATTACATCTTTTAGAGGGAAATTTCCAATTTGAAATTTCAAATTCTCTCTCACTCTCAAGTTCCTCTCTCTCTCTCTCATGACCACACATGCCTAATTTGACCTTATCAACCTTGGAATTTCATTTTTTTAGTCCCATTGGAAGATGCCTCTACATCAGAGTGATTGTAAATGGAGGAAGTTGGACTCTTTGATTTCTTTTAGTGCTTTATTATATCTTATGTAGTAGCTGCTCTAAATGCTGTGCAACTACTTTATGGATATTTTAGTGAGACTTGAGTGATTTTGTGTTGATATTTCTAGTAGTATGTTACGAGAGTTTGAGGTGAGTCATGACATTTATATGAATTTCTTAAATAGGATTCCATAGGTTAGATATTTGCATTATGATTGACATGTAAAGATATGAAACGACTAATATAATGAATTTTAAATTGGAAAAAGAGTCATTAGATGAAAGGGGGAAAGAGTGCTTCATGATAAGGTGCTTTCATTTTGAGAGTCCAAAGATGAGCGTTGTTATATTGTATTGGAACTTAATGTTTCTTTTTCTATGGGATAGGTCCATATCCCAAGGTATCTATAGCAAAAACTAAATGGGGAAAGAGTGTATAGGTCAACTAGGAGCATAGTGCACTATGGACCATAACTATACCATTCATTTCCTAGGCACACTTTGATGTAAAAGATAAGGGTTGGTAATGGTTCCTAGGGTTAAATTACTATTTTAGTTGATTAACATTTTTTGAGTGATTGACATAGTAGAGTGTAGAGATAAGAAATCCAAGAGTGGTTGAGAGAGAGAGAGAGAGAGAGAGAGAGAGAGAGAGAGAGAGAGAGAGAGAGATGATTTGATTAAAGCTTAGATGTGAACATTTGTCTTAGCATGGCAAAAACTCCAGATTTATCATTGCCATAGGAAAAGTTACCAAATTTGAGCATCTAAAGTGACCTCACACCTTCTACTTAATACAATGTTAGAATATGTATGCAAATACTTACTTCCCACACCCCTAGTATTGAAAGAAACAAATCTCAGGATCACTCACACAACCTAGATTGATGTGTATACTAATTTATTTAGCACAAATTTGAAATAATTTCTCTAATGCTAGAAATGATGCACTGGTAGTTAAGGTTCCCAATGAAGGGATGTATTACACAACACAACTTATAATCAAATTTATATCTCACCAAAGCAAGCTACTATAAATATTTGTTATATTTATGCAAAGTAAAATTGTAGACTCAAACACTATGACACTATACTTTGAATAAAGTCTAATGACAAGACTGTGCAATAATTCTCCTAATATTTCTAGTCCTAGACATATTATAAGCTTGTAAAAGCTGCTAAAATTCATCAAAACCAAATTGGATCAACCTTACTATAGATACTTTCTTGATTCCCTTGGAATTTGATTTTGTTAACCTAAAATTCCCCTTACTATTTATAGTCTAATATATAGAAGTTATGGTATGAGAACAAGATGCCTACAACACGTAAAGGCTCCCCTACAAAATGTTCATTAGATCACATCTTAGGGCCATTGACCAACTCCAAAATTTTTCCTTGATTGGATCAAGCTCAATCAAATCATTCTATTGGTCCCTTTTTGAAATAGATGATCAAGAACCACATGTATTAATTCTCTACTAAGTATATTGATGTTGACAAGTAATCCTCTCTAACTTAAATTTCATCATTTGAACGAATGGGAGTAGTCCCACTAAATTCAAAATTTCACAACATTTAAAACTATTGAATGGATAAGGAAATGATTTGTAGTATAAGTTTAGCATTAATGGTCTAGGAAAGGTGTGAATGACTTCATTGCACAAGATAGTGTTTCGCAGCTTGGGTTTATTTTGTGTAAGAGTTGCTAAGTTAGGCATAATGTTTCATGGATTGGGAAAAAAATTGTGGCATTGGAATGCTTATGCAACATCCATAGTATCACATGGATAGGATAGGATTACACAACTTTTACAAGAAATGGTAATTTATATTTTTTTTACACAATATGCTTAGGATTGGCGTGATGTTGTGCAAGTCTTTATTCACTAACTTTAACTATTTTTGGGTGATGCAAGTTTTCTTGTGAACCCAAATGCTCTTACATCAACTTGGTGATTAAGATAAGTTTTATTGAAAATATTATTTATCAAATATTAAAGATTTGATATTTTCTCGCTTCCATCTTTATTATATAACTTATATGTTGAACATTTTCCACAATGTATTCTACTTTGTATGTGGGTTTGAATAAGATATTTTTCTTTGGCATTTCTCATCTTGAATGTGCATGTAATCTAACTATTAATCAAATGTGAATAGCCGTATTTTTCTTTGTTATTTTAGATTTGAAATCTTATTGTTATTATTTTGATGAATTGCAAACTATTGTTTCTGTCTTTCAAATTCGTTCTACTATAAACTAGATTTGGATATTGGTTGTTGCCAAGCCATGCCAGACTATTAGATATTGTTTGATCAAATATCAACCTTTATGAGAGAGATGGGGTATATGTTTCTATTCGAAAAAATCCACTACTAAAGTACATGCATGGATTTGGGGGTTATGCTAATAAAGGACAGGTAAAAAATGCTAGGGTTCCACATTTGTCATATTACAATCTTACCTTGTCTTAGTTGGAGCATATGCTCTTATATTTACAACTCTAGAAGCTAAAATGCTTATATTGGTTTGAAAAGAGACATTATCTTCTACTCCTAGTACATGTTGGTTAGTCATGTATCATGATATTCATTATATAGGGTTTTTCATTCCTTTCATTAGCACTATCATTTTTAGATTTTAGAAACTCCTAATGGACTTGATCACCATTATTCTTTCCATGGGAGAAAATGGGAACTTACTGTAATAATTGGATAATCTGGAAATACAATACATTTTCTTTGGAGAAATAGAAATGTTGCCTCAATGATTTCTTAGCATCTATCAAGTGGAAGAATATGACAAAAATGGATGGAATTTTTAACATGTTATCCTATGGTTGGAAAGGATTGTGCCATCTTGTAATAGAAGGTAATAATATGAATAAACAAAAATAATGTCAAGTGGTATGTTTTGAATTTCTACGATCCTTTTAGAGGTTTATATTTGATATATAAAAAAAAGTTTTAGTGTTTTAAATTCAGTGATAGAAACTTCAATAACGATTTGTTCATTGCACTACTCACAAAAAACTCAACCACATCGCTCAATTTTATGATTATTCAAAATGAAAAGGTTTTTACATCTATCAAACAAATATGGAGAAATGATTATGTCTTATTCTCTATACATAATTTATATAATTTACCAATAGGTATGCATGGCAAGGTTATGTTGAAAAACTTAATGTGTTTTTCAATCAAAAACTATCTCTTGACCACTACAATTCAAACCTATGATATGTGCTCTTATAAAGAACATATTGCTAACTCAGTTACTATTTGAAACATAAAAATTACTTCTAGTAAAATTTACTTATTTAACAAAAAAATATTGTTTTTTAGATTGACGATGACAACACGTCATAGTCTAATATGTGTGTGTGTGTGTGTGTGTGTGTGTGTGTGTAATGCATTCTATATAGAACTTAGCCATTGTCCATACAAAATAAAACCTATATAAATAACCATATATTACCTTCATACAATATGGGTTGTATTGACCAAATCCTACCAATATTAACATAACAGATTCTATATTTTTCTTTGTTGTTTAAGACATGACACTTCCCCAAACTATCTTTAATAAGACACATTAAATCTATTTGCTCTTTACATTTAAACAATGGAATTATCATGTAGCAGCACATTCTAACTACCCTCATAATCTTAAACCATTCTATGCAAATTGTTTAAATTTGGGTGCATTATGAAATTGATAGATCTCTGAACAATACATAGAGCAATATAAATGACTAAAGATGACTAATTTCACGATCAAGAGAATTTGAACCGAACATACTTACATGAGCGAGCTAATTTAAAAATGAATTTTCATGTTTTATATAAATTACCATATCATTGCACATTGAGAAGAAGTCCAACTTACCAGACGAATTACAATAGTATTAACCACTTTTCAACCTTTCTATGGACATAAGAAGAAGATAAGATAGAGTGGACAAAAGAAAACAAGAAGGATCTGATCTGGCATCAATAAGATGATAAGATAGAGTGGACGAAAGAAAACAAGTGGGAATTTTGCTCTATGCTGCAGTACTGTGAACGGATCGGACGTGTAAAAAAACAAACAAATAATAATAAGACAATCATCATAGAATCAAAAAATCTATGAGTTGACAGGTTGTATGGCTGAGAAGAGAAATATAACAAACAGAAAACAATGATTTTTCACAAACAAAAACAAAAACAGACGTATGATGTAAGTACGTACGTCTTCTTATTACCTGTCCATCTAAGGCCAAGATTGGTCATTGGATTATTAAGAAAAGTATCTAAAGAGAACATTGGTTATTGGTCAGGAGTGTTATAACTCACACTACCTAAGAGAACATATTAAATTTATAACATGAATTAATGAAAAATAAAAGACAACAAAATAGAAGTTTAAAAAGAGGAGGATATTGAAATGAATTTTGTTGTTTTTGATAAATATTTATGTTATTCAATGGTAGAAACAATTGTGATGGGTTTGAGGCTATATAAATTATTGAGTTTGTATGAAGCAATTTCTTATTCATGTTGCAAGACTATTGAAAATTGTATATAAGCTTATTATTTTCGATAATGCATGATAATTTTCAGGTGATAATGTATTCATAATATTGTGTGAAAATTATTTTTTATAGGCCTAAAATGTTTACAAATAATGCTGTGTTCCAATAAATTTACTACTGCCTTGAAAACTGACAGAGGAAAACAAAGACTTACAATACAATTAAATCATGAAAATTTATAAGAGCAAACTGCTACTTCAATTGACACTTATATTTTATTTCTCCTATCAACATTTCCACTACATCTCTGAGATATAATTACTAATATTAATTGCATCCATTAACTTATAATATTCTAAATTGGTATAATGAGTAGTTTGTGTTCCAAACCATTTCAATTCCTTTACATACGTACATGAGCAAACTAATTTAAAAATGAACTTTCATGTATTATATAAATTACCATATCATTGCACATTGAGAAAAATGCTAACCTATCAACATTGAGATGAAGTCCAACTTATCAGACGAAAACCTTTGTATGGAATGTTGGCACAAGAAGATGATAAGATAGAGTGGACCCAAAAAAAAGTAGGATCTGATCTGGGAATTTTGGTCCATGCTGCAGTACTGTGACGCTGCCACATGCGGGGCAGATGACAAAGGATCTGTTCTTATCAGTTGAGCTGTTCCTAAAAAGGATGGATGTGAAAACTACTGGTAATAAGACAAGCATCAATTGTATGGCTGGAAATACAGTGTGAATGCATACATAATATCAGTCACTTGTCTTATCAACTTGGAGTTGGTGGTGAAAAGGGAATAAGGGCCTATCAATGGCTCATGTCATCTCATGTACGGCTGAACAGACATACGTCCTTCTCACTTATCCCTTTCACCTTTTTCATATATTTTTCTGATTGCAAATATCAGCCACATTTTGGAAGGGAAAAATCAGAAACAGAACTCTTAATTTGTCCAGGTGAGGAATAGGAAATAAAGAAAACTAGGAAACTGATCTCACTATTTTGGAATTTTAATAGAGTATCAACACTTTGGAAGACCGCAATGAAAGTGGGGATGCATTTCTGTAAATGTTAAATATTTCTTTAAATATAAGTTAGAAGGGGTTATATGAAAAGAATTTTAAAATTGCACTATTATAATTTTGTAGAGCCAAAATGAATAGATATGGTTTTGTTTTTCAATGTGATTCCAGGGGAAAATAATAAAAGACAAGAGAAGAGAGGAACATTAGATATCAAGATAGAAAGAAAAAATAGAAGATACTAAAATATGATTGGAAATAAGTAAAACATGTTAATAACAATTTAATCTTAACTAACAATTGACAAAAAAAATTGCACTAAAAAAACACAATTTTACAACAAATAATTAATACTAATATTAAGTGTCTCTACATATCTACCCAAAAATACTATTTCCACTACAGAGGAAGAAGCTCTTTATATATAGAGAACATTTTATATTAAAAAATATATTTTGCTATGTTATGCAATGTTTAGCTAAGACTATTTTAGTGATTTTAAACAATTTTTGAAAGTTTTGAGAATGTATAAAAATAAATGAGAGTTTTTAAGTCATCCTTAAGAAAAACACCAATTTAAAAACATGAACTTTTTTGCCTTTGTCTAATAGGTATTTGTGGGCTTCTTGTCAGGAAACAAATTATCATTGTTCATTTGTATATGTCAACATAGTATTCGCCATGTTTTCATTGTTAACATAATACGTTCCACGGTGATCTCGTAAGATTAGATAACATAAACCATTGATATTAGATAAATCATTGACTTAAGATAACACCTAAAGTCATATTAGAGAAGGCCGGGAAAAGAATTTGAGAGAGATTTCCTATTATATGGATTTAAGGTTAACTAATGAGTCAAACAACTAACACATTATAATCACAAGATAACTGTTTGTTGAAAATGGGAAAGGGTTTTTTTTACGCGAAGCAAAGAAACATGGGCTTCTAAAACAAATAGAGCGAGAGTAACTCTATTTCAATGACTAAACCCATGACCATGCTTGTGAGAGTCATGATGTGGTAGAAACTATTGAGGAACTCAATGATTAATGATACACAATGTATTGTCTGCGTGACCAATAAGAATTGATCATGTACCACTCTAACCCCCAACCACATTTTATACATTACATATTACATTTGTTTGTACCACATTTATTTTTATGTATAAAAAACTCTACACAATAAGTTTTTTTAGAAAATAAAACATTAGTTGTCTTTCCAAAAAAAATTGATTGAAAA
This sequence comes from Taxus chinensis, assembly GCA_019776745.2. Lineage (NCBI taxonomy): Eukaryota > Viridiplantae > Streptophyta > Pinopsida > Cupressales > Taxaceae > Taxus > Taxus chinensis. The sequence continues at coordinate 223,211,878 of CM034151.1, read as the reverse complement.
TGCAGATCATGAAACAAGTAAGTGCCCGATCACAATCCATAACCCACAAAAAAATCTGAAATCTAGTTAAAATTTCTAAGTCCTAATATGCCATTAATGACCTTGAACAATTCATGAGAATGTTGCTCTACATTGCAATATTACATGATATAAAAAATAACTAAATAATAAAAAAGTCATTATAATAGACAAAATTGTTAGGACAAACCAATTACTCTATGCTAAGTCTATAAATATTGTATTCTCAATTAACTGTGACATCTATCATGTTCACGACTTTAACTCAAAGCATTTACATACCAAAAAAGTAATGGCAAAGGTGGTTTGAAGATGTTTATGCATGTTCTTTTCTTTTTTCTTTTATTGGAAGGTATGTTACAAAACAAACCTCTAAATGCAAATGCCAACTAATAACAAGAATTCCATGGTATAATGCATTCTAAAACAAATTATAATTTTTCAAAAAATACAAAAACAGACGTATGACGTAAGTCCTGACGTCTTCTTATTACCTGTCAAGGCAGGTTCTTGTCAATTGCCTTCCAACAAAGATACCAAAATTTTAAATACTAGCAATTGCAAATGAGTTGCAAGTTACGCCGGAGAGGGCTTGAATTTTATGTGTATAATATGGTTTGGATGTAAAATATATTTTATGATCTATGATAGATGTTTGAGCGAAGAACATAAGTTACATTTTGCTAAACAGTTCACATGTCTTTATGTAAGGTTCCACATTCTGCATACATGTCTATCAAAACATTTGCAACTATATCTAACAAAATTCCTCTATATTTTGGCACAGGTTGGGAGTACTTTGGAAAATTTAAACTAATTGGGTTGGAGCCCTGTTTGTTGCATATGGTAAAACAAGGCGAGGAGAATGCTAGCAAATGTAAATAGGAAACCACTCTTTGTGCCTGAGTGGTGCAAGCGGTTGCAAAAGCTGATGAATATGTACAACGGGAGTAGAATCAGATGGATAAGAACACAAAGATGGAAGCCTCGTTTATAAGAAGCGTGGAGATGCTCTTCCGCTACAACATCTTGGGTATCATTGGCATGTTTCTTAATCTCATCTACCCACCAAACATAAAATTCCCTAGAGATATGTCATCTCATGGAATGAAGTGATTGATGAATACTGACAAAATGGGATTGTTGTCTACGCTTTGGGAACATTTAAATGCCAAAATATGAACTTTTGTAAATAAACGCCAAGTGTTCAACCAAATGATACAACATGTTATCTTTTAAATGAATATCATAGTTGTATCTTACAGAAGACATGGTCATCGTCAAGAGACATTGTGATTGTTTCATCAAATAAAACAACTGTATATTCACCCTGATTAACTCACCTATACCAACATACGTGTGGCCCATAATAAAATACGAGCTTTATAGCAACGTACGGACATCCATCAAGGCATAGTAGGCAATGTTTTTTTGTTGGAAGTTACTTTATTGTCCTCTCCCCATCACACAAACTTAAAATAGAAAAATTACAACTCCAATAAACTAAACATTGTTATCCTCTCCGGCGTAAATTGCAACTCATTTAGAACTGCATCGAATTCTTTAATTGACTTCCAGAGAAAATGCTTTGGCTCTTAATTAACATTGCTTCTTCACACGATTTGACAAAAATTTCTCAGTGGATACATGATCTCCAAAGATTTGGTTTTGTTTTTTGTTAGATGGAATCATTGAAACAGTCTCCCGTGGCCCTGAATGTCTAGTGTGCGCCATCTGTGAGAGCCCTTTTGAAAGGGGCTAACGGATCAAACTACCACATATGCTTAAAATCTGGTCTTTTTGGGACAAGGCTCTTCAAGACACACAGTGCCTTCCCTTCCAAAGTTTCTCAAGTGGCTTGCAAAAATAGAACTTGTATTGTTATGCAAGACAGCGTTGCGGGGTCATATGCCACATCCCTAGCAGAACTGGCCTAGTCTGTGAATCCCCTAGATGCTATCAGTAGAGACATCGATAAGCTCTCTCAAGTACATAACCAATAAGGTTTTTTTTTTAATTTCCTTGTTAATCCAATCATACCAGATGAGAAGAAAAAGGGTATTCTCGAAGACATTACAAATGATGCCAAGTTTCAACCTTATACATTAAATTTTCTCTACATTCTTATTGACAAGAAAAGGATTGACCTATTTGGTGAGATTTTCAAAGAGTTTGAGACTGTCTACAACAAACTGACTGACATAGAGTTGGCAGTTGTGTCTTCTGTAGTCAAGCTTGAGAATTAGATTTCTCTTAGTCCTTCACAAAATCAATGCAATGTTTTTTGTCGATTTAAGTCATATCTTCTGCTAGAGTGTTTCCATAATGGCTTGCTTAAATTTGTTAGGCCACAATTCATCTATTGTTGCCCTGCACTCTTCCTCTGACAGAGGAGTTCGGGATTCTTCTACATGAGCGACACCTCTGTCAATAATAACCTGATCATGCCTTGCTTTCTTCAAGTACTTTTGCAATGATGCGTACAAGTTTTGAGCACTCAAACTGAGGGCAAAATAATGTTCCGCCACACTCAACAAGTCCATGTTTCCATTACCGGGCTCTCCTTCACTGCACAGGTCAGGGAAGTAAGGAAATAGATTTCACTCATGATGGTCTCAGGCCGGCCACTCCCAAAAGCAAGGGCACCAAAGAATGGTTATTGCCAAGTCTAAAATGTCATTTAAAGGATGTGGAGTCAAAGATGAATATCTAAAATAGTAAATATGTAGGACTTACAAAAATATCTAAAATCCGGCAACCTGTAAAGTTAAGCCACCAAAATTTGACACTTTCCAGCAATGCCTTCTTCAAAGTAGCTTTTGGGCCTTTGCTTATGTGATGAATAAGTGGATAAATCATTAATGGTTTCATTCTTTAAACTTTAAATTTTAAGTCTTAGTTTATTGAATTATTCATGTTACATTTGTAAATTAATCAATTATATATATTTTTTATTAGTCATTCCCATGGCCGGCCCAAAAATTTCGTTCTTACGTCCCAACATCCTGCCGTCCCGAAGTCTTAGGTAACCATGCATATAATATTAATCATGCTTTTTTTTTAACATTTCCAAAGGAATCCATGGTAACAAACGAATGAATAGTTTTTTTGCTTGATTAAATTTATGTCTACATTTTGAGAAAGATTAAATTTTTCAAATGAGATTGGTTAAAACAAAAACATCAAGTTTTATGAGGTAAAGTTTATACCTTTGGTCACAGGAAAAAATAACAAGAAGAAGATTCAGAGCTCAGAAGAAAATATCTGAAACAAAAATCAAAGATCGGGAGCAGGAATGAAGCTATTACATGAAGATGAGATATCAATGTGTTCAGAGACCCGAAAGTCCGGTCAGTATAATGCAAGGATTAAAATGGAAGGCATAGGCTTCATAAAAAGGGGTGGTGGAAGAATGTAGAAAAAAATCTATGTCAAAGATATGCAGTCAATGAAACTGCAACTCATTAAAGAACACAGTCAAATTGAATATGACAACAAGACACTTGTCCACCTATTCTTTCAGTTTTTTTGAATTTAATTTCTCTGTAAAGGAATAAGACATCAATTTAGTCTTAATCATTAGATTAAAAAAGCTTTATACTAACAGCCGACTGAGAAGGTTAGAGATTATCATCTAAACTTTATGGGAATTGCATTGAAATTTATCCATACCGGCACAATTTTGGAAAAAGGAAAGTAATCCCCCCATTTCTAAAGCCTGCATAATAAAATTTTCATCAAAATAAATACCTATAAATGGCTCTCTGCACAGCCGGACCTTCCTAGAGGAAACGACTGCGATCAACGAACGCGAGAAATAGTAGCTGTTCTTTAGCCGCAGAAACCAGGTTGAGGTCTACGCTGATGCTAATTCCTTGTGCCTTTTTCCATTCTTCTTCCTAAATCGCATCCATTCTAGCCAAAGATAGCACAAAAAAACCCTCGCCTTCGAAGTTCAAGCTCAAAGTAATAAAACTTTTCAACTCCAATTTCCACCTACTACACCCACCCCCAAAAAACAAATCTCCTTCATATAAAAATGAGTCCTAAGTAAAGCTCTTTAAATACTCCAAATGGGGGAAATGTTATATGAAATTAGTAGAGATGCCTTCTTATCTTCTTTTGTCATTAATTTTGAACCCCCCCAAAAAATTGAGCTTCCATTTTAAGTTAGCGTTAAACAACCTTCGAGATCTGCGAAGTTTGAGAAATTTGGGATAAAAAACAAATTGTACAGAAGAATTCTATCGTGGTAAAATAGCGAATTTGTGCAGCAAACCAGCCACATTTTATTTGTGATCAATGGAAAAAGTTCAAGCTGTTGTCGGAGCAGAAAGAAAATCTCAATACCTATACGAAACTCAAAAAAAAAAAAATATTAAGTTAGACATGCTTTTCACAACGTGTCATGTCACGTCATCATTGTGATACTTTAAGGGAATCAAATAGTACCTGCCCCCGCTAATGAGAAAATGTTTTTATCAAACTTTTAAACTGTGAAAAATTGTTGACAGAAATTTCTAAAATCCGGCAGCTTGTAAAGTTAAGCCACCGGAATTTGACACTTTCCAGCAATGCCTTCTTCAAAGTAAACGCCTCCGGCGAATAATTTATATACTAATGTCTAGTTAAGGCAAGAGAAAACTAGCTAAATAAATGTAGGTCCAGTTTTCTAACGCACACAACACAAGAGAACATTAAATTTATAATATGAATTAATAAAAAATAACAAAATAGAAGATTAAAAAGAGGATGATCGTTCATATTGAGACAAATCTTGTCGTTTTTGAGAAATACTTGTATTATTTAATGGTAGAAACAATTGTGATGGGTTTGAGGCCACATGAATCACTAAGTTTTCATGAAGTGTCTTCCAACTTAAATGTTGCTAGATAATTGAAAGTTGTATATAATTTAAAAAACAAGTACAAATTTAATTATTTAACAATTCATAATAATTTTTTGGTGATGTTTGTCAGTTATAAAGTATTTATGATATTGTGTAAAATTGATTTTTGTAAATCTAATATATTTATAAATAATATTGTGCCCCAAAAGATTTATAATTACTGCATTGATTTGGATCATTGAAGACTAAAAACATAAATGTAAACATAATTACGCCGAAAGGAATGTTCTCTGGCGGAAAGCCCCCTCCCGTTTGACATTAACAAAGACACCGACAACCGAGATGGTTTGGCTGACAACGTATGACTAATTATAAGCTTTACACTTGGCGGCGAAAGGGAAGGAATGTCAGGGAGTTATTTGTGAGGGCTCCATTTACCACAGTTCCCCATTACGTACAATTTAACTTCTGTTTTGGTGTGGTTAACATGAGTTTCAGTGTGGCAATGCCTCTTAACGCATTTGGAATCTTGGATCTTCAATAAAGTGCTTGTATTATTATGCAACGAAAATGACATGTCTAAAACGACGTTTAGGATGTGTTGTAGATGGTTTTGAACGATCTTGGTGTGACGCATTTGGTTATTTCGCCATGGAAACATAAAATATTCTTTTTAGCTAGTTTTTGATGGGCGCAAATCTAAAAAATGTCTGCCATGCCACTAACATGGAATCCAATCACTTTACAGATCAGTTCTGGTTTGTTTTGCATTTATTCCATCTCCAATATGCCAAAAGATGGGAAGAACCACACTTGAAAGACTGCCAGAGATTAATTATTAAGAGTTGGGATTTCAAAACAGATTTTCCCCCTCTTTCTCTTCCGTGGGGTATCTTTGCTTCATCTATAAATGTAAGAGCCTGGCTCACTACTAAAGGTGGGAATTTTGATATTTTGGAACTGTAATTTCGAATCGAAAGGAATCAATACAGGAGTTTTCCCCTTTCTTCCTTTGTTTTTCTCTTTCTTTCTTTTCTCTGATTTATGAATCATTTAATCTCTCGCATACTAAGAAACTTTGTGTTCTAGTAAATGTAATCTCGAGAACTTTGTGTCTGCGGGAATGTATCTGTCATAAACATGAATGGTTCAAATCTGTATTTCATTTGCTCAATACACATAAAGGTTTTCTCTGCTATCTCCTTTCCTTGAAAGTATTGTCTTCTTCTACCTCCATCACCTCCTTAAGTCTTCTATCCTCTTGTGTTGATGATTTTCCTGGCATAAAGCACATTTCTAGATATCAGAAAACCACACTTTGATGAGAGTTGTATATGTGTACATAGGTTTTGTCTCCTGCTTTCAATAAGGGAACCTCTCCCATTAAAAAGGAGGGACTTGTTTGTCCCCTGACTGTGGTTTCTTTCAAAGTGAAAATATGAAACCCAACAGTTTTTGGCGACTTCAATGGGGATATTTCCTTATCCCTTCTAAAAGAACAACAATTTGATCATTTCTTTGATTTGGCGTCTGTACGTTATACATGAAGTAAAAAGGCTCTTGGAATAGAAAATTCTCATTTTCAACTCCTGGAGCAACAAGGCTTTCCTCTCCCTTCACCAAGAAGAAGTAGAAGAACACGGTCTGCAAGCATTACCTCTCCCACTAGAGATAGAACCTCAAGGAGTAACAGATCCTCATAATCAAATTATTCCTAACCTTTGTGCTTTGGTGCTTGTTGGTGCTACATTTCCTCTTCAATCAATCTTTCCAAGGATGGCAGTTCCTTTGCCTTGGGGACAATGGGTTGGGCCTCTTTCTCTTCCTCATCCATTGCATGATTTACCTAGGAGTAGTAGGAATTTTTTTCCTAAATTATGAGGTGAAGGGAAAATACACCCAGATGAACACATTGCAGCCTTCATTGTTGCATGTGGGATTCTTGGGGTTGAACATGAATACGTTTCTGTCAGGATCTTTGTGGAAAAATTACAGGACAATGTTGCTGATTGGTTTTATCATCTTCTTCCTGGGTCCATTACTGATTGGAATACCATGAAAACTCAGTTTGAGTAGTGTTTCAAACCTGTTGAAGATGTGTATGATCTCCTGGAGCAAATTTCTCATATCAAGAAGGAACCATTCGAGCCCATGAGATATTTTGTGACAAAATTCAACAAGATAATTCATAAAATTCCACTGAACACTCATCTTGTTGATCAAATCCAGAAGTGTTTCTTCCTCAATGCTCAATTTCCTGAAGTGAGCTATGCACTAAGAAGGAATAACTTGGAAACTTTGGATGTTAATCAGAGATTGGAAATCAATGTTGAGGATGATTTAATCATGTCTGGTAAATTGAAAAGAGAACCTTCCAAATATAAGGCATCTTCTTCTTCCTCTTCCCCTAGAGCCAATTCTGATCAGTTAGTGCAGAGATTGGAAAATGATCTCATTACCATCAAGAAGCAATTGGCTTAGCATGCTCCTTATCAAGACATTCCAAGGAATAATTTCCACCCAAGGAACCGGTTATCTCCTCCTCATGCTAGATTGGCTATTGAAGGGCCACCTCTCTAATGTTTCATTCAATGCAACCTGTGAAGTTCAGGAGCCTGATGATGAAGAGGAGAATGAACTCTATGAAGAACTAGGAGAGGGAGCTGATGAAGAATTGGAAGTGCTTAGTGGTTCTCAAGTTCATTTCCTCACCACTGAAGGCATTGATGATGAAGATGACTATAATGAAGTAGTGGCAGATATGAGTAGTGAGTCATATGTTGTTATGAATTGGGAGCAGACCAACAAAAAGGAAAAAGTGGTTCAGCCTGCTAATAGATCCAAGGAGTTTCCTACAACCATTCTAGTGGTAGCAAGAAGAGGAGCTCCTATTCCCACTGCCTCCACACAAAAGGTGAGTTCTACTAATCCTTCTCCCTCTACTTCTACTTCTAAAAATTCTTATCCTTCCTAAATGATAAAGTTGATAAATCAAAAGTTTCTCATGCTCCTAGTAATGATGTCCCATCCACATCTGGATCTTTTGACATTATTGATCACCTTAAAAAAACCAAGATTCAGATTTCAGAGGCAAAGTTTTATCAAACCCATCCAAAAGCCTTTGCTAAGATGGTAAACTTTGTAAATTCTAAATCCAAAACTCCATCCCATAATTCTAAAGGCCTTTTGACCACTCCTTCTTCATTACCTCAACCAAGCTTTGTGGCTGTAGTCACTTCAACTAGTGAGAAAATCAAACCTTTCTATGTGACTCTCCTCATAGCTAGCCACAAACTTATCAATCGTGTCTTGACTCTGGTGCATCAGAAAATGTAATGCCTACCAAAGTGGATCATGCTTTGGGCCTAACTCTCACACGTGCCTTTGGTTCCTACTATTCCATGGAGAGTAGAGAAGTTCCTTTGGTTGGGAGGATTAAAGACGCACAAGTAGCTTTTGTTGCTTTTTCTAGAGAAAAGGGTCTTATCCACCATCTTAGTTGCTGATATTCCTACCTTCCTATGGCATGCTACTAAGTAGACACTTTTCCAAAGATGTAGGAGGTGAAATCCAAATGGATTGGTCACATACCCTTATCCTAGTCAACAGAAAGATGAGGAAGTTACTGCCTGAGAAGCAAACTAAATATATTGTGCAAAAGACAGATGACCCAAAATCACAAATACTTTATGAGGACATAGGGCATGGGAATTACATGATCATGTCACAAGATGAAGTAAGTCATCCCAAAGGAGTTTTTCTTGATCCTAATGGTGTTTGAACTTTAGAATTTGATGGCAGCTTCTCTTCAGATGGTTCTAGAGCTGGGGTTGTGTTGATCTCCCCTAAGGGTAAGATTCATCCCTTTTCATTCAAGCTTCATTTTGAGAATACCAATAAATACTACTGAGTATGAGGCCCTCATTCTTGGGTTGAGCATGGAAAAGGAATGGGATTGAAGAACCTTATTGATCATGGAGATGCAGAGCTGATTGTAAAACAAGTCAGAGATCTTTACCAAGTGAAGAATATGAGGTTGAAACATTATAGGAATTTGGTCTAGGATTCTATTGAATTCCTTGATGCTTTTTCCATTGAAGTTGTGCCAAGAGAAAAGAAACACTAGAGATGATTCTCTATCTGTTTTAGGGTCTTTATTAATCCCTCATCTAGATTTCTCTCAAGACAAGTTCACCATTGAAATGATTCATAGACCTAGTGTGCCTGATAATGCAAACAATTGGTAGGTCTTTAATGATGACCAACACTTTCTCTCTTTCTTGGAGCTTAGAGACAAATTTGATCAGTTGTACTTTGAAGGAAGTGAAACTCTGCCTAGGGATAGTGTATCCTCTAATGAGGAAGGTGTCAAGGGAGAAATGGATCAAGATGGATTGCATTAAATTGAAAGGTAACAAGATCCCTAAAGGGTTGGTGAGTTTGGAGGAACTCTTTGATAAGCATGATAGGTATGTCAAATCTAAAGCTTCCCAAGGAGCTCGGTAATCTGCTGAAACTGAAAAAGTGAACATTGGGAGTCTTAATGAACCTAAATTGGTGAACATCGGAAAATGTTGCACTCAAGAGGAGAAGGAGAAGGTGGTAAATATTTTGAAGATGTATGTTGATGTCCTTGGCTTACTCTTATGATGATCTCAAAGCTTTCCAGCCAAAAGAGATGCAACACTTTATACCTCTTAAACCTAGGATCAAACCTTTCAAGCAGAAGCAAAGGCAATATAATACAAAGATTGCTGATACAATTTTCCAAGAAATCTAGAAGTTGTTAAAGGCTAAGATCATTTTTACCATTCACCATTCTATGTGGATTTCCAATAGTGTACCTGTCAGGAAGAAGAATGGTGAGATCTACATCTGTGTGGATTTTAGGAATTTGAATCAAGATTCTTTGAAAGAAAACTACCCTCTCCCCATGATGGATCAAGTGTTGCAAGCTGTCATAGGCTCAAAGATACTATCTATGTTGGATGGATTCTAAGGGTATAATCAAGAAGAAGTAAACACTGCAGATCAACACAAGATTGTCTTTACTACTCCTTGGGGCACCTTTGCCTACAAGAGGATGAATTTCAGCCTCATTAATGCTGGTGCTACGTTTCAGAAGGCAATGGACTTGGCTTTTGGTAGTTTGAAGGGAAAATGCATTGTTGTATATATGGATGATTTGACTGTGTTTTCCAAGACTAGGCTAGATCACTTCCAACATCTTGAAACAATCTTTCAAAAATGCAGAGAGCATGGAATCTCTTTAAACCCTAAGAATTTGGTCTTTTGTGTCACTAAAGGAAAGTTGTTGGGACACATTGTTTATAAAGGAAGGAATCAAGATTGATCCAGAACAAGTTCAGGCCATCCAGCAGATCCCTCTCCCTACCAGCAAGAAAGGTGTTCAGTCTTTCTTTGGCAAGATCAATTTCTTAAGGAGATTCATACCTGATTTTTCATAACTTACTATGAGAATTTCTCACATGATGAAAGGGAAGAAAACTTTTGGTTGGTATTCTAGAGGAAATGCTGCATTTGAAGACATAAATAAGGCTATTGCAAAGACTCCAATCTTGGTGTGCCCTGATTTTAGCAAGGATTTCATTATCTATTACTATACCACTAAAAATACCCTAGTTGATGTGTTAACCTAGAAGGATGTTGAAGATCATGAGCTCCCAATTGCATTCATGAGAAATTGTTTTGAAAGTCCATGAGCTAAAGTAAACCATGATGGAGAATCATGCTTTTGTAGTTGTTAAAGTTGTCAAGCAATTTAGGTTTTAGATTATAAATTCTGCATTCCATTGTTCTTAGGCCTAATAGAAAAATCAAATCCATTCTTACTCAGCACAAATTTGGAACCAAGAGATGAAATTGCGTAGAAAAGGTGCAAGAGTATGATCTTGACATCAGACCAACCAAGCTGGTTCGGGGTAAAGGCATGTGTGAACTCATTACTGAAGGAGCTGACAAAGAGTTGTCCCATGAAGGAGTTAATGTCCCTATTAGTTATGTTTCTCAGCTCAACAGATGTATGGTATGCTGACATTTCTCACTTTCTTACCTATGGTGAATGCCCATCTCATTTGACTACTAAAGAGAAGAGAGCCATCAACCTGAGGTCTACACAATATGTGTTATGGGAGAATGCTTTTATTCAAATGAGGAATAGATGGAAGATTTTTGAAATGTGTAGACAAAGAGCAATAGAAGAGGTTTTTCTCTTCTTTTCATGACCAGGCTTGTGGAGGTCATTTCTCTTCTACTGTGATAGCCCACAAAATCCTTCGTTCTGGTTATTATTGGTGTACTCTATTCACAGATGCATCAAAATGGGTAGGTAAATGTAAAGCATGTCAAACATTTGTTGGAAGGCCTAAGTTGGCTGCTTTACCTCTCAAGCCAGTAGTGATTGAGGAGCCTTTTCAACAATGGGGTTTATATTTCATTAGAACACTCAATACACCTTCAAGTGTAGGGCATACCCATGTGTTGACTGCCACATATTACTTCACCAAGTGGGTGGAAGCCATTCCAGTCAAGAGCACTACTTCTAAAGTAGTATGCAATTTCATTAAGGAGAACATATTGATAAGTTTTGGGATACCAAACAAGATTGTGACTGATAATGCTTCCAACTTTTCTTCCACTGAGATGATGGATTTCTGCTATGGATATGGAATCTCCCTTGCTCATTCTTCAGACTACTACCCCCAAGGGAATGGACAAGCAGAATCAACAAATAAAAACTTGGTGACCATTGTTAGAAAACTTGTCAATGATTCTCAGAGAAATTGGTACAAGAAACTATATGATGCAATCTAGGCTGATAGGATTACACCTAAAAGAGCAATTGGGATGTCTCCTTTCCAAGTGGTGTATGGTGTTAAAGCTCAACTACCAGTGACAGTGGAATTTCCAGCATTGCACATGATGAAAGCTATCAAAGATCCAAGTTTCAGTAGTGCTTTGGACAAGAGGATCATGTACCTTCAAAAGATGAATGAAGACAGATTGCAAGTGGTTGACAGAATAACAACTAATCAATTGAAATTAAAGGCTTTGTTTGATAAGAAAGACAAACCCAAAGTTTTCCAAGTGGGAGACATTATGTTGCTATGGGACAAGAGACATGAGCCTCGAGGAAGCCATGGTAAGTTTGATTCTCTTTAGCTTGGTCCTTTTAAGATCAGGCATTTTGCTGGAGAGAAATCTTTTTTATCTGGATTACATGGATGGATCTCCTCTCCCACTTCCTCATAGTGGGCAGTACTTAAAGTTGTTCAAGTCCTAGGTGACTAGGAATTCCTTTTGTATAGCATTTTGGTTTTGGTTTGTTTCCCTTTCTTGTTCCTTGCTGTGTGGTGTGTTTTGTTTTGGGTTTTTACTTTGGGTTTGGTTTGTTTCTTCTCCTGTTTTGTGTGTGTTGCCATGTATTGGTTTTGCTTTTGAATCCTTTTCCCAATGTATAAGGCACATGTCCTCTTTTCCAGAGTTTATCTGCAGTTCTTGATCTTTCCTTTTCCCTTTTGTTCTAAACCAAGTCATCCCTAGAAAGATCCAGCTGTTGTCACCCTCAAAATTCCCCTCATTTTTTAAGTCTAGTCATAACCAAATGTTGAAATTTCTTCCCATTTCCGAAAATGTCTCACAGGGAGACAAGGCGGACCCGCTGAAAACACTTGGAGTTCTTTTTCTCAGAAGAATCTCAGGAACGCTCTACTCCAATCACTATTCTCAAAGCATTAGATGATCCGAATTTGATGTAATGCATATAGGTCGATCTAATGGACTCGAATTCAAAGTTATATGAATGGAAGTAATTAGAATGGTAATGCATGCAAGGGATCTAGGTATGTCGCCATGGATAACATAAACTAGTCTTTAGTAGCTGGTTTACAACACCCATGAAGGGGGATCTAGAAAACGTTTGTCAATTATTTACATAAAATGGAGTCCAATCGCTTTACAAGCTCAATTAGATGGTTATAACTATGAATTTATTTCAATATCCAATATTATGTACTTCGTAATTCGGGAATAACCATATTTATGAAAAATTGCCAGAAATTATATGTCAATTGATCAATTCTAAGCTATCAGAATGAGAATGATCTTCCTGATTCTGGAAACTTATGTGGGGTATCTCTGCTTAATTTATAGAATGTAGAGAGTCTTGGAGAAATTTGATTCAAAAGAGGGACTTCTTCTCAAGATTTTTTGTCATAGAATCATAATTCTACTCATAATAGAAATAACAACAATCATAATTAGAATTCTAATATCTTCCTCTAGATTTAAATCAAATTCTAAGACTAATTGCTACTCAGAATAATAAGAACCAGGGTTCATTTTAAGAGACCTCCTGGAAATCGGAGGTGGAGAATACCTGGCGAATATCCCCGGAACCGGTTTCACGGGAAGGCGAATTTTTTGGGGGTTGTATATCAAAAATTTCACCTGATTATCAAGCACTGCGACAGAAGGCTGCAGACGCGCGACGGGAGATTTTGCTGTCGCGCGTCAAGTAAATGCAATGCACACGTGACCTTAGTGTCGCGCGTCAATAGACCTTAGTGACGCGCGTCAATAGGTCTATTGACGCGCGTCACTAAGGTCTATTGACGCGCGTCACTAAGGTCTATTGACGCGCGACATTTTAGTTACTTGACGCGCGACAGCAAAATCTTCCTGTCGCGCATCTGCAGCCTCCGACCTCTGCTTTCTCATCAAAAAATCTCCGTGTCGCGCATCAACAAACTCTTTTTCGTGCGTCTGCTATGCGTCAATATCTGTTGTAACTCCTTGTCGCGCGTCAATAGGCCTTAGTGACGCGCGTCACTAAGGCCTATTGACGCGCGTCACAGGCCTTAGTGACGCGCGTCAATAGGCCTTAGTGACGTGCGTCAATAGGCCTTAGTGACGCGCATCACTAAGGCCTATTGACGCGCGACATTATAGGCCTATACTGTCGCGCGTCACTAAGGCCTGTGACGCGCGTCAATAGGCCTTAGTGACGCGCGTCATTAAGGCCTTAGTGACGCGCGTCACTAAGGCCTATTGACGCGCGTCACTAAGGCCTGTGACGCGCGTCAATAGGCCTTAGTGACGTGCGTCAATAGGCCTATTGACGCGCGACAGCAAATATTTTGTCGCGCGTCTGTAACCTCTGCCCTCTTCTTGCTCATCGAAAAAACTCCATGTCGCTCGTCAACAAAATCTTTGTCATGCGTCTACTATGCGTCAATATCTACAGTATCTCCTTGTCTGCAAACCCTCCTTGTCGCGCATCAATAACTTACCCCCTTGTCGCACGTCTATAATACGGGATATATCATATTGTTGAAAAATGTGAAGTAGAAGTGTTCTACCTGGCGAATAATCTAGGTTTATATAGGGGATATTTTTCAAGGGTAGGCATTTGTAAGCCGACCCCTAAAAAAAATTAAAGTGTAATTTTTAGGTGAACAGATCACTGGCCTTTAATGTGCCAAACAATTCACCTTTTCAAAATTTTCAAAAATGGAATATTCGCCATATTACGAATATTCGCCACTAAAGGATTATGGATGCTGGTTAATGATTTCATCTCTGATTGGTACTAAGAAACTCTAGTTGATTGGAGTAAATGTACCTATCAGGTGGACTTTGTGTCTGACGGGAATGTTCTATTTGGTCATAGATGTGAGATATTTGAAATTCGTATCTTCCTCTGCTTAATATGCATAAAGGTGTTCTTTGCTATCTCCTTTCCTTGAAAATATTGTCTTCTTCTGCTTATTATTGACCTCGGTAGAAGTATTCTAACCCCTAATGTTAATACGGGGACTTGAGGTCCTGGCATAGAGCCCATTTCTAGTATATAAGGAGAGTCAAAATCTTGCCACGAAAGCCCCTCCTATATTTACCTATAAGATTCTGCCTTTTGCATGTCCCTAAGCCGACCGTCTGACATTGAATTTGATGGGTAAATGAGCGTTCACATGACCCTTTTGAAAGCAACCCTCCAATTCTTGTAAATCTTAGTCTCTCATGGGTTTTGGTGGATCTCTCTCCACGTTCTGCTGTGGGTTTTGAAGAGCGTCTGACCAGAATGCTAGCGCTTGTTTGACAAACCTGCAAAACTACTAAACTCAGTGTGCCACATTTATGTTGCTTCTTTGATCAACTAGTCTATTAAATTAGTTCCCCAACATTTTTTGAAACAATTATTTCAAATATAATACTTTCTGAAGGCTATGAGATTTCTTATAAATTGATACTTCTCTTTGACTACAATATTGATCTTTGAAGCTATAGGGATATCAATATCGAATGCACATAGAATCAATGTAAATGTATGCAAAGTATATGACGAATCCCAACTCAATCTAAGGATACTTTTGAATTGATCTCCAATTCACCTCGAAGATATGATCATACCACTAGATGAAATCAAACTAATGATTAGCAAAATATGATCTGAAATGCCATCATGAAGAGCACCATCTAGAATGGCGAAATTAACTCTGCATACTTTGATTATTCAGTATGTTGAAAGTTGGTCAAACATTATGTAAGAATATTTTGATTTTGACACATTTTATACTGGTTTCTAGTTTTTAGAACAATTTATATACTTGTTTTTGTGTTCCTGGAACAATTCCATTATATTGAAAGGCGTTTGTATTTTTGGAACGGTCCACCATATTTGACAACTGTTTTTAAAAGTTTTTTGACACGATATATTTGAATGTTTCTGGTCTTTTTACAAACTACAGACTAACATAGGCCCTTACACGTGGCGGCCTATGACACTTAAATGTTTGCAAATAATTAGAAATACATTCCATTCCATTTGAAAAAATGTATGATGGATAAAATGATAGGGTGTATTCACTCTGCTCATGGGTTTTGACACAACTAGGAAGATGCGATGGCTCATCACCGAGAGCTCAATGTCTTTCTATGTGATAAACTATACTGAATAGTGATATGAAAGTGAACTATTGCTGGAGCGTTAAGAAACAAGGTGTACACAATGATCCATCATGATAAAAATGTAATTCATTCTGAGTCAATGCTTGCGATTTGCACTCTGGGAATGAACTAAGATGATTGCTACTTTATAGGTAGTTGACTAGACAAGTTAGATCCATTGACGAAACCTACTGATTGACAATATCTAGTTGAAGGAATTGGTGTTTCTCTTTAACATAAATACAGCTTCTTCATGGGCATATTTTTGATTACAGCACTTTTTTATTAAGATTTCTAAAGGCTTTATTAGCTAATTATTTTTGTTCATTTTTGAAAAGGGACCTCTACATCTTGGACTCCATGCCATCAGTAAAATATCAAGGGCTTCCGGACGGCGTGAGATAAAATGTAACCTGAGTAAGGACATATTCCTCCATTCCTAAGGTCTCATACTACTGAATGAAGAAGTGTGGTATTATCAAAGCAAATTACCTGACCAAGGACGAAAGGTGCAATGACCTATTTAACGGTGAGTTTTTTTTATCCGTATTTTTAGATTGATTTTTCCTTGTTTATTTGATACTTGTGCTTGCACAATTGGGTAAGGAATATTCTGCCCCCAAGTCTTAGCCTTGTGTCGAGGTAGTAGCGACGCAAGGGTTCAACACCGTAGATTGAGATGGAAAGCGAAAAAAGGTCCAGGTAATTACCGAATTTTGATCTTTCCTTGTTAATCAGCAGAGAGCTTATTTGGAAAGAAGAGTTGCCATCAGTAAAATTTGAGACAAAACTAGATAGGCAATAAAATATTTGAAATGGTTTTAGAAACCATATACAATGATGAGACACACAATGCCCTAATAGGAACAAGGTAATAAAAACACGTGTGTATGTGATAGGTGAAGAATGAGAAGATATGATAATGGTATGATGTGAAGATGATTTACTAAGTAGATGGAAGATGCTTAATATTGTACTCACTTTTCCAGGCTGTGAGTGATTTGCAAACAATGCTGATAATGTCAATGATTTAATACTGCGTTTTAGGGTTGCTTTTTATACTTTTTAACGTTTTCTGAATATTTGAGGATGATGGTTTTGTAATGCTGCCACTTTCTTTTCCCCCTCTCCGTTACCGGGTAAAAAAATATAAAAAAATGGATCTGATAGTAAATTAAATATATAAAGTAAGGATAAAATCGTAGGAGAGCCCGATGCGAGCCTAGAAAAAAGTCAATGCAAAAAAAATAATTAAAAAAATATGAAATGGAAGCTTGGTGGGTTGTAACTGGCCCAGTGGTTGGGACTGCATGTAACGGTGGAAACTATTAGTGGGCATTGTGAGCTGCAGGAAGAGGATGTTAGTGCGTGTGTAATGAGCTCAGACAGGGCATGGTCATCTTATCAAGGTCCTTTAAGACCTGTCATCTTCCTTGCATAATAATAATTTCACTTTATTTGAGATCTAGAGGCATTAACCAAGCTGAAACCCAAGGCAACATTGTAAAATTTTAGCAGTTTTTGGATAGTCGCAGTGTTGAGTCAAAGCTCTACTTTACTAATGGCAGGGTAAAGAAGGACTGTGCATGGACTCTCTCAATTAAATAAACGTCCTAAAATCTCTCATGGTGGTTTAGCTAAATGGAGCCTGTACATAGCACAGTAAATATGTAACCCTTAGTATCTCACTCATTTTAAATCATTCCTACAAATTGATTTATCTGGATCTATATTTAAATATCTCCTAGCGTGGATTTCACTGTCTCTGAAATGAAAGGAAACTTCTGCGTTTGCCGCTGCTCTTTTGTTTATCTATGGAAAGAAGAAGCTATTGAGGTTGTTGGAGGTTGCTTCTTTCAAGTAAGTGGAGAGCAAATGAATTGTAAGAAGATGCCTGATGATCTATTAGAAAGTATGATTTGGATGTAATTGTACTAGCAGACATGGGTTTCCTCAGTAGGAAAGTACCCCTTCTATTTCACTTATGAATCAAATGCATTACGTACATGCCCAACTTCGTAGAAACAGTTAGACATTTTTGCATATTCCCATCTTGTGCCAAAATAAGATTTTGGAATAGTTGTCTGGTCATCTCTCAAGAATTTAAAGTATACATAAAATGTTGTTAGATGTTGTAGTTGTAAATGTCTCTTCTAGACATGTATGCAAAATGCTCCTTACACATAGGTCTCTTAACTATGTTAAAATGGAGATTTGAAACAAGGGTTATGTGGACAACAAGTGACATATAGGATATTGCCACGTAAATGTTTTTGTTGATAAGGCACTAGATTTCCTCAACTAGTTAATCAGATTGGTTTGAACGGTGTAACCATGTAGTACTTCATTTTGTTACGTTTTGTCTCTCCCTGTGAACAAACAGTTGTCAGTGGATGAGGGCTATAAATACTTAGTTATGAGCATGGGTGCCTCTTTGAATGTAGACTTTCTACCCAAATCCAAAGCACCATTCTTGAAACCTGTGTCGGCATATCTTGAGGAAACTCCATAAACTCTTATCATCATATGCCAATTAAAACTCTTGGCAATATGTGTGGATGTATTTATATTGGTGAGTTAAGAAATCATATAAAATAAGTGAAGTCACTATTTCTGAAGGGTAACTATCATTTGGAATGTTGATTATCTGATCAAATGTTGAAACTTATGTTCCCCTATCAATACATCTGTGTAAGAAGTGATAATCATGTTGGTTTTCCATGTAAAATTGGAAAACACCCTGATGTTTTCATACCTACAAGAACATTTCCCTTTTTGAATCTGATGGAATTATGTGCATCTCTTACCAAAAAAATGACCTTGCAATAATTTGGGAGATGAACTTGGTTTAGTGGGGAGTCAACTTGTACTCCAAAGGTTCTTGATGACCTGTAATAATTGAGAAGGAATTAGGTTTAGATAGGTTACTGAACTATTCAATAAATTACCTCAGACAAATTAGCCTCATGGAATGCTTCATATTTTGGATAATACAAAATATTCGTTTAAAGTTATGTCAGTGGGATAATGTATGGCTCTAAGACTTTCAAGCAAAGGTAATTGGAGGAGTGTTCCTTGTGCACGCAAATTATTTGAGAGAATGCCAAAATGCCTTGTAGAGATGCAAACCAACCTCCACAACTTTGACCAATTCTAGTTTTTCCCTCAGGCATGGTCTCCTTACCTGCATCATTTATAATTTTTGTATTTTTGGTTCTTCATTTGCAATATAATAGAAATATTAAATCCATTAGATTATTATACAATTTGACATATTTTAACCAGAACTCAACTAGTGCAAACATTAAATCTCCACCTCGTGATTTATGTTACCGACTTACAATTTGACCATCAACCATGTCACAACCACAACCTTATACATTTGGAAGACCTAGGTGTAATCAAAACTTGGTAGCTCATGTCCATCAGTATTGACAAGAGCTAGATGAGTCATCAACTAAAACAACCTATTTCTGTCTACCTTGTAAAGTTAGAAAAATACAATTTTTAGAGACTAAGAAAACAACACTCTAATCCCCATAAAAGAGATGTTAAGCATCGTATGTGTTCCTTGTGATGTAGGAGAGTCACATCAAAATTTAGATTGATCTCAACCAATCGTTTGAATATTTTCACTCTCTTTCACTGCTCCTCTAGAAGCCATGTTACACCGTTTTGCACTTTTAGGACACTGTTAAAACTAAAAAGTTGGGCTTCGTATCGGCTCACCGTTTGGACTTTGAGCAAGGAAATGTTTTGTTGCCTTTGCAAACCTCTAGTATTTTTACTAAACAATTTCTTGTAACCTTTCATTTTGGGGAAAAAACATTTATAATCCTAGATAGTTTGGAAAAGGGGTTTTGTAGGCCTTGGTTGTAGTTTGACTAGGTCAAACTAGACCAATTACGACTAGTGGCTCTGAAAAACTCGTTGTCGTTTGTAACCCGTTTTCCAGTTCTCAGTTCTGTCGACTCTCACGTGAATTATCGATATATAGGAGAGCATGTAGGAAGTTTTTCCGTTGAGTTTTCATTTGATCAAAAGTTAGTTTTGGAGGTGGTTTCTTAGCCCTCGAGCTAAAATTGGTTGTTGTTGCAACTAGCCCAATTACGACTGGATGGCCTTCAGAAAACTAGCACCAATTGTAAATCATTTTCCAGTTCAAATTCCATCAGTTCCTATGAATTTCTGGTATATAGGAGGACACCTAGGAATTTCCTGTTGTGCATCGCCTAATAGAAAACATATTTTGAACGCTGTTTTTTAGCCTCCGAGCCTAAATTGCACATTTTTGCAACTAGCAAGAAAATGTAAAAAGAAAGTTGTAGGACCCCAGTCAAGTTAGCAAACCATCGTAGAAATATTTGACACTTATAAATAACTACATATGAAACTCTATCTTGTGGCTTGTTGTGTGAAATTTGACTTTTGAGATTATAGTGTTTCTCTCTCTTCCCTATCTCTCTCTCTCTCCTTAGTTAAGAAATGAAGTGAAATGAAATGAAATGTCTATATGTCCTTTCAAATAACCGTCTTATTTTATTAATGTTAAATTATTATTATTATGTAAATGGAAAACTAAAAACGTTAATTATGCTAGATTTAGGTGGATGCCATATTAGCGATTTATTGATAATTTCATGCTCACATGGTTTTGCAGGATGCAAGTAAGATGGAGAAACGACGTGGTTGTAATTCATTGTGTATTATTGTAATTTATGAATGTTAATGAGTAAGGAATATATATATGTATTATATATGTTACAGTAAATATTATATTATTGAAATTTTATTATTGAATTTGGTAATATGTATGAGATGCTAGTTTTAGGGATGCCTTGGGAAATGTGCATTTAACCATAGGTGTCATTTTGATTCAGATTTACGTAAGGTAAAAAAAGGGGGGGGGTAGGATATATATGTTAAATGAAATTGAATTTAATATCTTATAGTGCATTTCTAGTGTCCAATTTATGATTAAATAATTGGTGTGTTGTGTTTCTTACCTTAAAAATTAATAAAGAAATCTAAATGAAACAATCAACCCTAGTATAAAATTCATGTATAACTACTCTTCCTGTGTGATTCTCTTAGCATAGAAAACTAAAACCTTAGGATGAACTTAAAATCTTTGCACTCGATGGCACCTTCTAGCTTAAGTAAATAAGATCACAAGTTTGATTTTATCGTCATAGCTTATATGCTTAACTACATCGTCATGAACCTAATAATTAGGAATGACATGGCCAAACATTATCTAGAGTATGCGGTACCCTTCTAGGATTGGTAAGCATGTGTGTAGTAAGGATGATGTGTTCTCTTAAGGTAGTACTTCATGGGAAACCAACATTAGACATAGTGTAAAACCCTCTTGGACCGACACACCTGTTGAGTAGCGAAAGTCACCAACTAACCTTGGAAGTCAGCCTTAAGAGTTGGGATCATAAATGAACTCGATACCCAATTTATTTTATCGTTTGGGTTTTATGGAGCAATACTAAGAGTTAATTCCTCTGAAACTTAACAACATTTTAATTTATGATTTAGGTGGTGGGAATGTAACCATAACCTATGGTAATGCTAGGAGGAAATTTAAATTTAGATCACTCATATAACATGCTTAAACCATCTTGAGGTGAGAAAATGGATCCATGTTGTGTAAAATATAATGCAAACCTTAACTCTTTAAATGATGGACTACTCCATGATTGGCTCTCAAAACCACTTGTCTAGTAGGTAGATATGTATGATGTGAAACTATGTGATCTCATTGTTCTTAGAGACAAATCCCTTAAGACAGGGACTAGTATTGTCTGCATGTGAGGATACAAATGGGATCCCTGTTAGCAAATAGGTTACACAATTCATTACAAAAAGGCATATGAACCTAGTTAGGTTAGAAAATTACCTCTTATTTTGTTTACAATTGTAAAATAACACTTCCAAGAATGAGACTAATCTAGAAACAAAGAATAAGAGTAAGTATGTTGCCATGTTGAAGTTCCTTGAATCCTTAATTATTTCTTAGAGCATAACTATAGTAAAACTATAATTAGACGCTTGTCCTTGTTGAAGTGTAAATTGCACTTGGGATGTTATTCCAGCTTCGGAAATTGAAACATGATCTTCCTTGTAATGTGATTAAACCCTATTTGTTGTGGATAAAGAAAATATTTCGAAATATATAATTCTATAGTGGGTACTAAATCAACTATCAAAGAATGTTTATAAATAAGTAAAAGAAATGTACAACCTCTAAATCCTTAAACAAAAAATGTGAACTTCACATCCTTTGGACTTACCCTTGTTCTGTTGTGTAATGGAGGTATGACATAAGATCAGGATGCATTTCCTTAGGATTGAATCCTAGGGATAATACCTAGTAGCCTTATGTATATGTAAATATCCATGTGTGTAAATAAATACCCTATTAATGAATGAACGAATTAAATAGGTGATTGAAATAATGTAACGAATCCTTATTTAATGCAGATACAACATAAGTTAAATGTTAAACTGAATATAAGGAAGTCTATGTGGAAAAAGGAAAAGGAATGTATGATTCACATATTATGATTCTTATCTAGAACTTAAGTTAATTATTGAAACATGATTGTAATAAATGTGTAATGATAAAAATGTCATGCCGTGGGAAGACCATATCCTATGAAGTCCCTTATACTTGTGGTTGGGTCGTTATGTTGCTAGCATTCGTCCATTGGAAAGAAAAAAAGTGGCATCAACATGTATATGGTGTTGTCATGTGTTTATGTGAGTCGATGAATTATTTAAGTGGAATTTTCTTATGCATGGTTGAGTTTCTCTACTTAGAGCCCTCGTGGTGTTGTGTAGTGAACAATGTTAGTAAAAAATAAGATTATCTTGGTATTTTTCCTATTATATTTGTGTGGGAAAAGATGTGGGTGTTCTATAAGTAGTGTTATGTTAATGCATCAGTGGAAGGAGAGAATGATGTGAGGTTTGAAGGTGAAGGAGTGCAGAATTTTAAGCATGGATTTTTACGATATGATTGCCCCTCTAGCTCATCAGTGTGACAGGATATCGTAAGCCCAATGTTAAAAAATTCGAAGATGGATTTATAATATACTCCTTTCTGGGTCATACCCAAACATAATTTTCAAAACCTAGCTCATATTGATGGGAACCATGGTGACCATAGTTTTTTAAGGTTGCCATCCATGAAGCTAAAGTCTACTAGATGCAGGTTATCCATTCCATTGTAGGTTCAACATGAGCTAAATGTGTAAATTAGAAACAAATTGCTATTTGAAAGTTATCCACCATAGAAATTGGAAGTGGTTTTTTGAAATCCTAACCTTTCAATTATGTAAAACTTTATCATAACCTTCTAATTTACATTTATATGGAAGTAATATAAATTTATATAGTCTTATACATTTTAACCAATAATGGAATTATATTTACTAATCATTAAACTATTTAAAAGAGATAATAAATAACATTTATTATTAAAATTTAAGAATAATTAAATATCAGGAAATAATATAATAATTAATAATTAATATTTGATAATTAGTAAAAAAAAGGTTTTTCTAGGGACCGTACCCTATTCCAAAGAACTCCTGAAATGCTAGATAAAGCCTTAAACATAACAAAAGTAAAAAAGAAACAACTGCCCAACATAAAAAAAAAACTAATGGTTGGAGGATGATGATGTGTTTCCATGTAGGGTGCCACTTCATCATTCCTCTATTTACACAGCACATTTTTCCAACACACGCCCAAGATAATAACATGGACATGTAAGTACATATGATAAGCCTCACATGACACTTCAATCATTGCACACAAAGCCTACCAAGGACAAATTAGTTGTGGTAAGTAGGAAAGTGCAATTCTTTTAATATTTTTACTTTTCCAAAATACATAAATACGTCTAAAATTAAGTCCTCATACCATACGTACTAGATGTTGGGTGAATTTAAAAGGAATCGTGACAAGTTTAGATTGTCCCACAAGCCTACAAGATTTTACTCCCAATTCAAAATCCTCATTTTGAAGTTGGCGAAGAGTACTCAACACAATAAACCAACACTAATCCAACTTGGATTGACTAATATTTCATGGACCAGGGTAAGTGCAAAAAGTTAGAGGACAAATATAGGGTCATCCAGTGGATGTCATATTGCAAAAAACAGTAGAAATATCAACTTGTAGGGATTATTAGCAATATGCATACTCAAAATTAGAAAAATTTATATAAATATGAATCGTAGAATCAGGAATCTAGTTTCTAAACTACTAATTTTAAAAAAAAATAGACAAGTTTAGCTATATTAAACACTCAAAATTATATGACTTGGTTTTTTTTTTTTGAAAAAACCTATAAGATTGTAGTCTGTTTGCCCGTGATTTGGATGACCAAATCTTGTTATTTTTTTCATTTGGTGAAAAGTTAGATGTCATTGTCTATCTTGGGATGGATTTTATTTTGTATTTTTTTGAGAAATATTTTTTTAATGATTTTTTCCGTGAAAGTGGTTTGAATTTTTTTAGAAAACAGAGCACTTTCCATTTTCCCGCCATAACTATATCAAAAAATATCGAAATCAATTTTTTTTAACGTGTATAGAATTTCTCCATGCTTGGGATGGTATAAGTTTTATCACATTTTGATAAGTGAAACAAAAGTTGCAGTCTTAAACGTAGACATGAACATTCGCGGGAAAAAATGTGTTAAAGACCTATTGTTAGTAAAAATTATAAAATGATATTTATCTTATTCTATTCACTTTAAAATCAATATTTCTATGAAGCTAATAGTCTCCCCTATGCGATGACACCATTTTTGTGAAATGTTTTTAGTTTTTTAGCATGGTTCGAGTCTGCGGAAGAGTAAATTTTTAGTTTTTTTACCTTTTACACGCTATAATGACCTCCCATAGCTTTGGTTGGGAAAAAAAAGATTTACTGAGCCTTATGGTCGGATTTGATGATACAGATAGAACTGCGATCACGATTTTGATAACAAGCACCACATCGCGGTTTTGATAAAAGTACAATGATCACACTTTATAAACCGCAATGTGATCACGATCGTTTCTTAAATCATATTTACACACATCCCAATGTTTGAATTACCATGTGATTTTTACTGTTTGACCTTACTGTACGAATTACTGCAAAATTATTTCACTTTCTGCACATTTTTCTTATTACCAGAAGTAAAACATCATGGGAGACAAGAAACGAAGTCAAAAAAGGAAGTCATTAAGTAAAAAAATGTCAGACAAATTAGAGGCAAATAGATTTCAAAATGCTGAGCGAATGCAGAATCTTCATGAATCAAGAAGAGGTTCATCTTCAACCCCTACTATTGTAAGCAATGAGGAACCAGGTAATGTTTCTACTATGTCAATGTTGAAGTTGAATTAAATACTCGTGATGAAGATGTTTTTACTGTCAATGTTGAAGAAGAATTAAATACTTGTGATGTAGCTGATGTTGAAATTGAAGGAGACAATGAAAATGTGAATAAGGAAATTCAGGTTGAAACTGTAGACAAGAAAAATTTGACAAAAACACCTCCTAGGATTTTACGTAAGAAACCTAATTATTTTATTGAAATTGATGAAAACATTTTGAAACCAATGTCTGACAAACTTTCTGAACGGAAAATCAGAAGAAAAGCCACTGAAATTTGGGATAATCATTTTGAAATTTTAAATGATTCCCAAATATGTCAGTTGTTGGTTAGTTTGATGAAATTAATTAAAATGAGACCTACATTAAACACCTTAGGATTGACAACATCTAATATATGTGGTCAAACCTCTACAATTGTTGAAAACCTTCATGATGCATATCACACTGTTGGTGTCAAGAGACGCACTAGGGATAGTAATATTGTGTGTCGTGTACTTGCTACTAGTGTTGTAAGTGAATCAATAAAAAAATAACGTTTGATTACGCAAACAAGTCGAATGTTGAAAGTTAATCGAAAAACTCTAATGAAAGCAATTGAAAGACGTAATATCCTTCAATCACTCAATAACACTCGATTTTTGGGCATTTTCTGCTAGAGCACCGCATAAGGACAAAGATAAATCTGATGCTATAAGAGAAGTTTTTATTCAATTTTGGCATGATAACACTAGAGTTTCACCTAATACAAGAGATGTTGTAAAATAGAGAGTTGGTTCTACTAATCGTGAACCACATCCAAAGCATTTCTTAGATATGACTCAAACTCAATTTTTTCGTAAGTTTGAACAAGAGCATCTAGAAATTAAAATTAGTCAACATTTTTTTTGAAATGTTGAAACCATTCTATGTGAAAATCAACCACGCTCGCACCACTTGTTGTTGTAGGCAACATGTTGAATTTGCTATGCATTATGCTAAATTTTTACGTATTCATTCTAATTTTCATTCTGAAACTATGTTATCAGAATGTGGTGTTCAAGTTCCACCAATATCTTCCAGGGATTTCATACCTATGATATTTTGTGAAAGAGAAGTTGGACAATTTTTTTATAGTCAGGATTGTTTAGATGGAAGTTGTGGTACATGCGGTGGATTACCTAAATTGGAAAGTTACATCCATGAGAAAATTGAAGGTGCAATAGGACATAATTTAGTTGAGTTTGATAAATATAAATCAGTACCATACCAGTTGAAAGATGGAAAGGAGTCTAAATGGTGTGAGCTAGTTACAAAACATATGCCTATTTTTCAATTTATGAGAAAATTTAAGGATGAAATTGTTTATGAGTATGCTAGGCATACACACAGAGCTCGATGGTTGGATGAATAGTTCAAGATATGCAAGGACACATTTCCTATTGGTACTATTGTTTCAGTGGTCGATTTTACAGAGAATTACACATTGCAACCACAAATGGAGGTTCAATCGCAATATTACAACTCAGTACAAGTTGTCATTTTTGTGCATATAACATTTATACATTCTCCTGATAGTACAGAGAATGATCAAAAAATTTTAAGAGAGTACCACTTTTATATCAGTGATGATCGTACTCATTTTACTGAATTTGTGCAAAGGTGTTTCCAGTTATTTTATGGAAACTTGTTTGATAGGGACATCCGCTTCAAACAACATTATATATGGTTAGATAATTACACGTCTCAGTTTAAGAATGCACAAATGTTTTATTGGATGAGCAGGATGCACGTCAAGATGGGTGTGCAACATATTTGGAGTTTCACTGAGGCTGGACATGGAAAAGGAGAGCATGATGGTGCAGGGGCATGTGTGAAAAGAGCTCTTGCAAGAAAAGAGTTGAAGTACAAAGATGGTGCTAAATTGAAAGATGCAAAGAGCATAGTGGAATGGTGTATTGATAACATGGCCTGAAGGTTCTCAAGAAAATTCCATAGTTCACAGATATTTTTGGTTGATAGAGGAACAAAAAATTGCTAACTACGAGGATTGTATGACACTCACTAGGTCCAGTGATATGCACTCATTTTGTAGCTCAGATGCTACTTCGTGGGCCACATGGACAAGAAAGTTGGCGTGTTTTTGTGCATCTTGTATCAAATTTGTCACTGCTGAGTGTGATTCACAAGAATGGGTGGATGGATGGATTTGTAGGCCTCTAACTCCGCTTCCCAGTTATCAACCTCCACATGCATTACGACTTGTTTCTGCAGATGAAGTTGCAACATCCAAGGAATTTGATGAAATTTTGATTTTGGTGTGACAAGGTAAATGGTTATTTAAAATTTTTGTATTGAGTTATGTCCATTGAAATTTTAATATGTAATTTAAATTTGAGTTGAAACCTTTATTTTTTTGTAGGACATGTGTTTGCAGTTATTGCGACAGAAGACAATGAAGAAGGAACAAACTATTTCTTATGTCGTTGCATCGAGGAAAGAAAGAAGTTGACTTCTCTTGTTATAGATGGTGAAGATATTGAGTACCCTACAGGGTCAGTGGTAGTTACTGGAACTTGGCTTCGACGGTATCCATTAAAAAACTCCTCTGTTTGGGTGTTTGAAGACTTTGAGACACACAGGAAAATACTCTTATATTCACATCTAGTTCTAGCGACAAATATTCAGCTGTATAGATATCGAGGAAGGCCTAATAACAAGATTCTTTGGAAGGTTTGAGAGTCAGATCATGAAGCAATCATGTCTGCTATTCAGAGTAGATCCGATCCTGATGGTTCATTGGAATGAATTTACATGCTCACGTCTGGTATATATAATTTCTTTGAAGTGTTTAAATTTTTCAACCATCTATAATTTGTGTATTTTGTATATATCTAGTATATATCTAGTATTTTGTATAATAAGTGTTTAAATTTGTGTATTTTGTATATATCTAGTATACATGGTTTTGATTCAACTTAAAATTCTTTGACTAGTTCATTTTTATGCAGGTTAGTGGTGCTAGAAAAGCTTGGACACTTTCACATCCTGATGGTGAACATTGGAATGAATTTACCTGAGCTCGTCTGATATATAATTTTTCTTTGAATTGTTTAAATTTGTTAGTTCTAGATTCAAGTTCATATATTTTATTAAATTTGTGTATTTTGTATATATCTAGTATGGTTTTGATTTGAAACTTAAATTTCTTTGACTAACACTTTTATGCAGGTTAGTGGTGCCAGAAAAGCTTCCACCTTCACGTGGTTGGCACTGTTAGTAGAGAATTTTATATTCTCGAAGCTAAGAGAAGCTTTCATTGTTTTACAAGAAAAGAGAAGCAATTAAAACAACAATTTATGTACCTGTGGAGGGGGTTCTTGGCTCTGGAGGAGGTAGCCCAGAAGCACCGAGGAGCTTAGAGAACCAAAAAAATGTGTGCCCAAGTGTTTACAAGACCATCCCTATGTGTGTGCACAATCGATTTGGTGCCATGACCCACCGTTTGCAAAATATAGCGTTTGACAGCCTTACACTGGCTCAAACTATACTATTTCATGCGTGTTCAAACAATATGGAAGCAAGAGAGCACTGATTGGAGATGGAAAAAAATGAGACAAGATATTGTAGAGGGTCCCCATGCCGAGGTGTAGGATCTGATGAGATGTCTCTAGGTGCCACGGAGTCTGAGTAGTCACCCGTCGAAGTTGAACGGTTTTTTGGTCTCAGGGCTCTTAAGGGACTATGCCTGAACGAAGTATCCCAGAAGAAATGAATTGTCACGCTCACTGAAATTATGCCTCCTCTAGCAAGTAACCTAGCCACCTGGATTGTCGTGGAATCGGTTCAGTGCCACCCAAAAATATAGCATTTGAAGCCTTACACTGGCTAAACTGCATATTTCACATGGTTTGCAAACTAGGTCAGCGAGAGCACCGATTGGAGATGGAAAAAAATGAGACATATTGTAGAGGGTCCCTACGCTAGGTGTAGTCTAACAAGTCTCTAGGTGCCATGACCCACCATTTGAAAAATCTTAATAGCCCGAACGAAGTTGAAGTAACGATGTTACACTGGCTCAAACCACACTGTTGGCACAGTTGGTTTTAGTGCCATGACCCACCGTTTGTAAAATATAGCGTTTGATAACCTTACACTGCCTTGAACTGCACTATTTCACGTTTTGAAACAATAGGGCAGTGAGAGCACCGATTAGAGATAGAAAACAACTGAGATATGATATTGTATAGGGTCCCTATACAAAGGTGTAGGATCCAATGAGACGTCTCTAGGTGCCACGGAGTCTGAGTAGTCACCCGTTGAAGTTGAACGATTTTTTGGTCTCAGGGCTCTTAAGGGACTACACCCAAATGAAGTAGCCCGGAAGCAACAACATTGTCACGCACCAAAATGAAACCTCCTCTAGCATTCACCTAGCCACCCAGATGTGTTGGTGCAGTCAGTTTGGTGCCATGACCCACCATTTACAAAATATAGTGTTTGACAGCCTTACACTGGCTCAAACTGCACTATTTCACACATTTGCAAACAATAGGGCAGCAAGAGCACCGATTGGAGATGGAAAAAACTGAGATAGGATATTGTAGAGGGTCCCTACATTGAGGTGTAGGATCTAACGAGACATCTCTAGGTGCCATGGAGTCTGAGTAGTCACCCGTCGAAGTTGAACGGTTTTTTGGTCTCAGGGCTCTTAAGGGACTACGCCCGAACGAAGTAGCCCGGAAGCAATGATGTTGTCGTGCACCAAAATGATGCCTCCTATAGCATTCACCTGGCCACCCAGATGGGTTGGCATAGTCGGTTTGGTGCCATGACCCACCATTTGTAAAAATATAGCATTTGACAACCTTACACTGGCTCAAACTGCACTATTTCACATGTTTGCAAACAATAGGGCAGCGAGAGCACCGATTGGAGAACAAAAAAATAGAGACATGCTATTGTAGAGGGTCCCTACGCCAAGGTGTAGGATCTAACGAGATGTCTCTAGGTGCCACGAAGTCTGAGTAGTCACCCGTCGAAGTTGAACGGTTTTTTGGTCTCAGGGCTCTTAAGGGACTACGCCTGAACGAAGTAGCCCGGAAGCAACGACATTGTCACACACCAAAAAAATGCCTCCTCTAGCATTCACCTAGCCACCCAAATGTTGGCATGCATCAGTTTTTGGTGCCACGACCCACGTTTGTAAAATATAGGTTTGACAGCCTTACACTGGCTCAAACTACACTATTTCACGTGTTGGAAACAATAGGGCAGCAAGAGCACTGATTAGAGATAGAAAAAACTGAGACAAGATATTGTAGAGGGTCCCTATGCTGAGGTGTAGGATCTAATGAGATGTCTCTAGGTGTCACAAAGTCTGAGTAGTCACCCGTCGAAGTTGAACGGTTTTTGGTCTCAAGGCTCTTAAGGGACTACCCAAATGAAGTAGCCCGAGAAGCAATGACGTTGTCACACACCAAAATGACACCTCCTCTAGTGTTCACCTAGCCACTCAGACATGTTGGCATAGTCGGTTTGGTGCCACGACCCACCGTTTGCAAAATATAGCATTTGACAACCTTACACTAGCTCAAACTGCACTATTTCACGCGTTTGCAAACAATAGGGCAACGAGAGCACCGATTGGAGACAAAAAACCATGAGACAGGTTATTGTAGAGGGTCCCTACATTGAGGTGTAGGATACAACGAGACATCTCTAGGTGCCACGGAGTCCGAGTAGTCACCCGTCGAAGTTGAACGATTATTTGGTCTCAGGGCTCTTAAGGGACTACATCTGAACGAAGTAGTCCCAGAAGCAATATGCCCACCAAAATGATGCCTCCTCTAGCAACCTACCACCTAGACATTTCAGGCACAGTCGGTTTTGCATGCAACCCACCGTTTGCTAAAATATAGCGTTTGACAGCCTTACACTGGCTCAAACTGCACTATTTCACCTTTGGAAACAATAGGGCACCGAGAGCACTGATTTGAGACAGAAAAACCGAGACAATATATTTTAGAGGGTCCCTACATAAGGTGTAGGATTTAATGAGACATCTCTAGGTTCCATGGAGTCTGAGTAGTCACCCGTCGAAGTTGAACGGTTCTTTGGTCTCAAAAGGGACTATGCCCAAACGAAGTAGCCCATAAGCAACGACAGTCGTTACCAAAATTGATGCCTCCTCTAGCATTCACCTAGCCACATGTCGGCATAGTCTTTTTGGTGCCACGACACACTGTTTTCAAAATATAGCATTTGACAACCTTACACTGGCTCAAACTGCATTATTTCACACATTTGGAAACAATAGGGCAGCAAGAGCACCGATTAGAGATGGAAAAAACCAAGACAAGATATTGTAGAGGGTCCCTATGTTGAGGTGTAGGATCCAATGAGACATCTCTAGGTGCCACAGAGTCCGAGTAGTCACCCGTCGAAGTTGAACAATTTTTTGGTCTCAGGGCTCTTAAGGGACTACGCCCGAACGAAGTAGCCCAGAAGCAACGATGTTGTCACTCACTAGAATGATGCCTCCTCTAGCATTCACCTTGCCACTCGGATGTGTTGGTGCAGTCGGTTTGGTGCCACAATGTCCCAAGGCATGACTTCTCACTACTCGCCTCCGTTCATTTCCTAGGACTGCCTAGAAAAGGTAGTTTGTAAACAATTATGCCACGAAGGCTCAAGGAATGCCAGGAAGGCTTCGGATCGGGTGGTCTGACTCCAAACCAGGCCTCCCTAGATCCCTCCATAGCACCCGAAGGCATATACCCCCCCCCCCAATCAAATGCATTGGCAGTGACAGTTTGTTGGACCACGACCTCCCGGGGCATGACTTCTCGTGCTACTCGGCTCGCATCAATGAGATTGCAACAAGTTTAACACATTACCATGTAAATACTCTAATGATTGTTAAATGATCTCTTTTTAAAGCATGTTAATACACAATAGAGTCTTAAGAATATTTTTTGCATATCTTGTGCCAACTAAGTTCTACAATGTTTCTGTATTTTTTTACAAGTGAATTCAAATTAGGACCTTATTGTTACACACATCAATAACAAGTTTAATTTGGACTAATACTTAACAAATAAATTGTAAGTACACTAAAAACATATAAAATGACTTGTAATAAATCCCTCAAGACCATTTTTAATTGTGTACATTTTGTCTCACTTTGGAGTGTGTTAACCACATACTTAAAATAAGAAAATTGATATAAGTCCACACTTGAATCTCTTGAAAAAAATGATCTTGCACCCAAGAACCTTCAAAACCATTATATAACATAACATCATATATCATATATCATTTAACAATAACATTTAACAGATCATATATCATATCCATAATGGTCACATAATTGAGGCCATCAAATCAAATCAAACATATAGAACTAATATGGTTATGAAAACATACATAGAAGGATATCATGTGCAATGAAATCAAATCAAACATAGAAGTAATATCATTATGAAAACCAACATGGATATAATGTATCAAACTAAGTGTGTTGGACGTGTCTCTGAAAATATAAGTTCATAACATGTATCGAACTAAGTGTGTCATACATATAGGACCACATGTGGTCACATAAGGCTATATACATGGACTATATGAAGAATCATGAACTAGGACCAGATGGCATATATACACATATATATACAATATATATATACATCCATGTCCTATGAATCTAATCATGAAACATCTTCCCTCTCTTTGCCCTGCTAGAAGAAGCATGTCCATGACCTGGGGATGTAGTGGAGGGAGATGCCACTATAGATTTCATCCAAGTGGTCCTAGGCATCTCTAAGAAGGCCTACAACCTAGCCTGCACATTCATAAACAACAAGTTTTTAACACCCAAATTTTTAAAATACATTCAAAATTTAGAAACTTAGAATTTAGTTAATGCATGTGAAATCTTACCGCAATCTCATGATCCCTATCAATTTGTCATCGACGCGTCGCAGGGTCAATGGTAGACTCACAAGGGGTAAGCTACATACAAATAAATAGTTCAAATTAAATATTTCATGTACAAAATTTGATATTGTAGATTTAAGTAATAAGAAAAAATTCCTCCAAAATTTAACAAATTTGAAAAATTGTACCTCAGTTAGTGGATCTGCAGATGCTATGGCAGTATCTACAACAACCTCCACAGTCTGCATATATGGAGGAGTCTCTCTGGCAGTCATAAGCTATACAAAAAACATGTACAAATCAATATTAATCTACATGACTTCCACATAACAGACCCAAAGCATAATCGACACATAACAAACCAATACATATTAATTTGCTAATAGAAATGAACCAAGGAATCTAGGTTTAATGATCTTCTAGGGAAGCTTCGATGTTACTCGAGTCTCCAAAATTCCTACAAGAGTAGATACACAACTGAACTTCCACAATTAGAAACAAAGTGTAAAGAGAAACTAACCTGTGTAAAAGTCACATGAGGCATGCCAGTAGCCTCAGTGCCCAGAGCAGATGATGACCCACCAGGCTCCTGTATAAAAGACAAACATATTAATATGTACATGTACACGTGAAACATTATAATAATAAAAGTGTAATCAAATGAAATTTGAAATGTAAGTACAACTTGAAACTTACATCTGTAACATGCCCAGTTGTAGTAGCTAGCATGTCGATGCCAGATGTGTCCTTCACCGGCTCTTGCTGTTTAAAATAAAAAATAGTTTTTACATGTATGTACATGACGTAATCAAATACATATATATTAAAATCTCAAATGAATTAAACTATTGTATATATATATATTAAATATTTATTTGACATTTACCTGTGAAAGACCAAGATCATTTGCACCAGTTCCAAAAACATCCACCATCATCTCATCTAGAGAAAAGAAATCATGTGATCCAGAAAATGATGTCTCGCCCACAGTGCATACGGAACCACATGATCCACAGTGGTGTGGTGCACTAGAACTGGTGCCTCCACCAACATCACCAGATGCAAGTTGGTCACTATGTTGGGTCAGAGTGTCAGTGAGCTCCCTTAATGCATGTAGTGTGTCAATCTCCACAACCTCCTTCACTGTAGGAGGGATAACTGAAGGTAGTGGGGGTTTTGGGGCATGGGGGATCCTTGGTTGACCAATGCGTGCACCAGGTCTACTCTATGCAGAGCCACCTCCTCTCCCATAAAACTCAGAAAAGTCAAAATAATTTGGGACCTCATTAAGCACGAACTTGTAATATAATTTCTTCAAAAAATAGAGAGGAACCTCATTGTTGTTGCATGGTGGATAATAAAAAACCATCCACCATCGGTCCCAAAAAATTGTTCTTGATTCGATCATTGTGGCACCAATGGATTGGGAACCATTTGCAAGTAGGTACAGAGGGGCATTGATTCTCGGGTCAGTAAAAAATGCATAAATGCAGTCTTTTGTAATTTTTTTGTCTTTTACGGCCACATGGGATAATTTATCCGTATACCACTGCCTACAATCACCTCTCAAGGTATTCCATCTATCTATTTGGTTGGTTACGGAGTCGACTTCACCAATCAATGTTTGCAATGTGTTAGCTAAAGTCATGTGGGACAAGTTTGTGGCATGATTTTGTCTTATAGTCTGAATAAAGTTCTCAATGGCAATTTTATTTTGTCAGATTCTTCCAATGATATCAGCTTGTGTTCCTACTGGTTCCGTGGGGACAGAAGGAGCCACATGAGGCGGATCTACATTTGGAGGATGGTTTTGAGGAATGTTTGGAGGGTTTTGAGGAATATTTGGATGGTTTGTAGGATTACGAGCTTGCCGAGCAACTGACAAAACAAAAAAATTGTATACATAAACAAAAAATTGAAAAACCCATGAAAATCACAAAAAAACCTAAAATGTAAGAAATTTGATCAAAATCGAGGGCTTACCTCTTCGTCTTGGCTGCATTGTTGAAAATTTCACGATCCAGAAGTCTGAGGAGCAATTTTTAGAGGGTATTCAAAGCTCGAGTGCCAAATGTCTAAGAAAAATTGCGGTTCGTAGGGGAAAATGGGGGAAAATGAGGAGTCGCGGGTCTATTTTTTTTATCTCAGAGGACCGCAATCATGGTTTTAGGTTCAGAAATCACCAAACCTACAAAAATAATTCCATGATCGCAGTTTAAAAACTGTGATCACGGTACGTAAATTTCAGGTTTTTATGTCCACTTAATTGTCTACCAACTTGCTGCACTTACCCAGACATCATCATAGAATTAAAAAATTAAATGTGATGTATGGCTGGGAAATAGAGTGTAAAAAATATTAGTCCTTTGCCTTATCCGTTGAGTTAGTGGTGAAAAGGAAGAAGATATTCAATCTGCTATCAATGGCTTTAGCTTATATCATCTCATGTACAGCTGAACAAAGATTTCGGTCCCTTTCACCTTTTTTTAATATATTTCCCTGATTTCAAATATCGGCCACATTTTGGAAGGGAAAAAACAGAAAGAGAACTCCTAATTTGTACATGTATGAAATAGAAAATAAATAAAACTAGGAAACTGATCTCATTATTTTGGAATTTTAAATGAGTTGATGCACAGTCATGTAGGAAAAAGTCTTCTTGTCAGGTGCATTGTTGGAAGATTTTCTCCTCCACTTAGTCCCCATTCTCTAGAACAAGGGAGCATTCCATGAGACATCCATATGGCTGAGTGGAGAACAAAGGCTTTCACCGAGATTATTTTCTAGAGACTCTAACCTTAATTGGCGGGGATGGTATTGCTAGATACGACCACCAGATGGTTTATGTTTCTCGGTATCTTTCATGGGGAGGATCTTCCGAGACCAAGTCCTATTGGTGGTAGTGCTATTAGACTTGAAACCGGAGTTGACAAGTGATTCCCAAAAACTGTGCTTTCCCCTAACCAACCTAAACAAAAGACTCTTCTAATTGAGAAAAACTAGGAAAACTTTGGAAGACCACAATGAAAGTGGGGGATGATTGATGTAACATGCTAAACATTATATTTATTTATTTGTTTATTACTTCTTAATTCATAATTAATGTTTTAATGGATATAAATATAGGTTAGAAGGGCCCACATGAAAGGAATCCTAAATGTTAAAATCATACAACTATAATTTTGTGCAGCCAAAAATAAATAGATAAAAAATCCTAATATGCTTCTAGGGGAGAACTTAGAATATTATGGAAAATAGAAGGAAGAGAAAGAAGACACGGGAGGAGATAGGAAACATTAGATATTAGGATAAAGGAAAAAATAGAAAATACATAAATACAAATCTCAGAAAAAACTTTAACAACGAACATTTGTACTTAGGTGAATATTAGTAATTTCAGACTATTCATTTAGTTATTTGGTTGAGTATGTCACTGCTCACATTTTTCCTAAAAAAACACACAAACAATAATTTGTTCCTTGTGAATAGCCAACTAATCTCTAATCACAATATATATTTTTAATGGATCTTTGCGTAATCGACGGGCCGAGATTTCATAACATTCATAGATTGCTAAGAATTCTATTGAACATTTGGTCTCAATCGTTGACATTTTATGGATTTTTTTTAAAATTTGATTAAATTCACCACTTATATATATATATATATATATATATATATATATATATATATATATATATATATATATATATATATATCTATTTAGTATTTACTCTAAGACAAACATTTTTTAATATCTTTTTCAATTTACAAACTTGCGATTTGGGAATTGTTCTAAGTAGTAGAAAAGGATTCAACATATTTTGTAAAAAAAAAATTCATGGTCTTGCAGGATGCAACATTGCACTTTACATATTACAAGTGCATGTATGTCTATTCAGTATTGATCCAATTTTTAAAAAAATTTCTATCATGTCACACAGATTTATCTATTTTGTAAGTCAGGTTGTTAGTAATGCTATAATCTATTAAAATATGTCACTTTTTATTTTACGGTGACACAAATATGTGTATCATCTCTAGTGTCATTTTTATTTCCATATCATGTGATATTGCAATGCCTTAGTCAATTTTCTATTGAGTTGTGGAGCTCAATTACTTCATTTTAGCATGTAATTGGAACTTACTAGAAGACACAGTAACCGACATCGGTTAAGGGAAGACCGACATCGGTCAGAGAATACTGACATCGGTCAAAGGCAAGTAGGAACCGGTGACGGTTAGGCATGACTGATGTCAGTTACCTGTGCGACGAAGTTTTAATTAAATCTTGGGAATTATATCTATTTTTAGCATTAAAATAGATTTATTAATTTTAATTGCATGACTAAGTGCCCTAAGTCTATAAACGACTATATAAGCACAAAAAATAGGGTGTAGAAGTAATAATCAACAAGAATTAGAAAGAACTTGAAAAAGGTTGGTGAGAGAGAATTCTTGGTGGTAGAGAAAAAGCTTGAAGAAAGAAAATACTAAACATCCGAGAAGTGTGGAAGATTGTAAATCTTCATTGTATATCTTGTCAAAGATTTGGATAATAGATCGAATTGTTTCTTGGTGGACATAGCCCACACTGGGGGAACCACATTAAATCTAGTGTTAATGTATGTCTCTTGTTTTATATATTTCTTCTGGTAGAATATTCACTTTTATTTGCATGTATGCTTAGATCTGATGTATTGTCTGTACAACCAGTGTGCTAACCCCAACAACTGGTATCAGAGCTTTGTATGAGGGTTTTGTGTGTTGACAGATTTACTCACAGAGGGTTTTCTGATTGAGTGGGAGCTACAATAATAGCAGAAGAAACAAATACAAGGTAGAGAAATTTGACGGCCAAAATTATCAATTATGGAAGATACAAATTGAGGATTATCTTGTATCAAAGAGATTTGTACTTACTGTTGGATGAGAAGTCTAGACCTATGAAGATGACTGATGAAGAATGGAAGATTCTTGATAGAAAGGCTTTGGGATCTATAAGATTGAGCCTGACAACATCTATGGCTTCCAATATTACAGAAGCGGCTTCTACGGTAGACTTAATGAAATATCTTGCTAATTTATATGAAAAACCTAGTGCTTCAAATAAAGTTTATTTGATGAAGAAACTATTTAGTTCTAAGATGCATGAAGGTGGATCTGCATCTAGTCATTTGAATGATTTCCGATCTATTGTAAATCAGTTAAAATTGGTTGTTATATACATTTGATGATGAAGTAAAAGCACTTTTATTCTTATGTTTTTTGCCTGATAGTTGGGATAACTTGGTAATGGTTGTTAGTAATACAACATCTGCTAATAATATTTTGAAGTTTGATGATGTGGTTAGTATAATCTTGAATGAAGAAATTCACAGGAAGAGTACAGAGGAATCATCATCTGGAAATGCTTTGAATGTAGAAAGCAGGGGCAGGCAGAAGGAGAGATCCAAGAGTAAGAGTAATGGGAAATCAAAGTCAAGGGATAACAGATCTAAATCTAGAAGTAAGGGAATTACTTGTTGGAAATGTGGAAAGAAAGGACATGCAAAGAAATATTGTTGGTCAAAGGATAAAGAGAATTAACAACCGGACAAAGGTAAATAGTTGAATCTTGCTTCATTGAGGTAATGCAAGATGCTCTTCTTATTTCTTTGGAAAATAGAATTGAATCATGGGTTTTAGATTCAGGAGCTTCTTTCCATGCAACCCCTAATAAGGGTTATTTCAGAAATTATGTCCAGGGAAATTTTGGGCATGTTTATTTGGGTGATGATGAACCTTGCAGTATTACTGGTAAAGGGGAAGTTCATCTAAAATTACAGAATGGAAATACATGGGTATTGAAAGATGTGAGGCATGTGTCAAGCCTCAGGAGGAATCTTATTTCTGCAGGGCAACTAGGTGAATCTGGTTGCATGGTTACTTTTATAGGAGACTCTTGGAAAGTCACCAAGGGTTCTTTTGTTGTGGCAAGAGGTAAGAAGGTAGGAATGTTATATTTATCTACCTATGTTATTGATTCCTTTTCTGCATTATCTACTTCAGATTCAGATGCATGCATGTGGCATAATCGGTTGGGTCATATGAGTCAAAAAGGAATGCAAATCTTAAAGGCTAAGGGTAAGTTATCAGATTTGAAATATTTAGATCTTGATTTCTGTGAGCATTGTATCTTTGGAAAGTAAAAGAGAGTGAGATTTCTCAAAGTTGGGGCAACTAAGAAGGAGCAAAAATTGGAGCTTGTACACTCAGATGTGTGGGGACCAGCTCAGGTAGCTTCTCATGGAGGATCCCAGTATTATGTTACTTTCATTGATGATGCTACAAGAAAGGTATGATTTTATTGTATTAAACATAAATATGATGTTTTTGAGACTTTTAAAAGATGGAAAGCCCTTGTTGAGAATGAATCAAATTCAAAGTTAAAGTGCCTTAGATCTGACAATGGTGGTGAATACTGTAGCAAGGATTTCAATGATTATTTTTCAATGAATGGGATATGTAGAGAAAGAATGGTTCCAAGAACACCATAGGAGAATGGTGTTGTAGAAAGAATGAACAAGACAATCATGGAACGTGCTAGAAGTATGAGGATACATCTTGGATTGCCCTTGCAGTTTTGGGTAGAAGCAGTTGATACAATGGTTTATTTGATTAACCGTGGGCCTTCAAGTTCACTAGATGGAGGAATACTAGAGGAAGCTTGGACTGGAAAAGAGGTAGATCTTTCTTTTCTTAAAGTTTTTGGTTCAGAAGCTTTTGTGCATGTTGATAAGGAAAATAGGAAAAAGTTGGATGCAAAATCCAAGAGGTGCACTTTCATTGGTTATGGATATGGTGATTTCAGTTTCCATTTTTGGGATTTAGAGAATTCTAAAATTATTAGGAGTCGTGATGTTGAATGGAATGAAAAGAGAATGTACAAGGATCAAATTTTGGTACCCAAGGATGAAACGGTTGAGAAGTTTATTGATGAAAATGAACTCTTGGATTTAAAGAAACACCTATAGAAATACATAGTAACCGTGTGTCGGTTAGTACCTAACCGACATCTAGTTAGATGAATCACCGTATGGTTACAGAGGATCAGAACCAGCATCGGTTAGTAGAACCGACGTCGATTAGCATAACCGACGTTGGTTATAGGTGACCGGCGTCAGTCACTATCAGAAGTTGATACTAATGTTCAGGAGGCCTAGATTGAGCCTCTGGTACTCCAAACTCCTATGAGAAGGTCACAAAGGGTAAGTAAACCTCCAAAAATATTTACACCTTCTCTATTTTATTTATTATTGACTGATAATGGTGAACCAGAGAGATTTGAAGAAGCAA
This sequence comes from Taxus chinensis, assembly GCA_019776745.2. NCBI lineage: Eukaryota > Viridiplantae > Streptophyta > Pinopsida > Cupressales > Taxaceae > Taxus > Taxus chinensis. Next base: position 223,171,383 of record CM034151.1, on the reverse strand, counting down.
TGTAGGATAAGACCCACGTTCAGTGGGAGCATGACATGGATGAGGAGATGGACTCCTTGGAACAAAACCAGACTTGGGATTTGGTTAAGTTGCCAGTAGGTAAGAGGACATTGCAGAACAAGTGGGTTTACAGGATTAAGGAAGAAGAGGGTGGATAGAAAAGGTATAAGGAAAGGCTTGTAGTAAAGGGATTTGCATAAAAAGTAGGTATTGACTTTGGTGAAATATTTTCTCCTGTTGTTAAGATGACTTCTATTCGTACTGTATTGAGTTTAGTTGTAGTAGAATATTTGCATTTAGAGAAACTAGATGTGAAGATGGATTTCCTTCATGGTGATTTGGATGAAGAGATTTATATGCAGCAACCACTTGGGTATGAAGTCAAGGGTAAGGAGAAACTAGTGTGCAGGTTGAAAAAGAGCCTATATGGGCTCAAGCAAGCTCCAAGGAAATGGTACATGAGGTTTGATAGTTTTATGCATGAGCATGGTTACTTGAGATGTGAATCTGACCATTGTGTTTATTTCAAGAAGCTTGAAAATGGGAGCTATATTATTTTGTTATTGTATGTGGATGATATGCTTATTGCAGGATCTAGTATGCAGGACATTGGTGAGCTTAAGAGAAAGCTAGCTCACACATTTTCTATGAAGGATTTAGGAGCTGTAAAAAGAATCCTTGGCATGCAAATACATAGAGACAGGAAAAACAAGAAATTGTATTTGTCTCAGGAGGATTATATCTACAAGGTGTTAGAAAGGTTCAACATGCAGAATGCAAAACCTGTTAGTACACCTATGGTTGGACACTTCAAATTGAGCAAAGATCAATGTCCTTCATCACATGAGGAGGTCAAATACATGACACGAGTGCCATATGCTTCAGCAGTTGGAAGTCTCATGTACGCTATGGTTTGTACCAGACTAGACATTACATAGGCAGTGGGAGTTGTGAGTAGATATATGGCTAATCCAGGTAAAGAGCATTGGAAAGTAGTCCAATGGATACTCAGGTATTTGAAAGGGACATCTAGTATGTAGTTATGCTATGGAGGTTTAGATATTTCATTACGTGGCTATGTTGATTCAGATATGGCTAGAGATCTGGATGGTAGGAGGAGCACTACTGGATATATTTTCACAGTAGGTGGAACAACAGCTAGCTGGATTTTGAGATTACAGAAGGTTGTGGATTTTTCTACTATAGAGGTAGAGTATGTTACATCTACAGAGGCTAGCAAGGAGATGATATGGATGAGTAGGTTCATGGAAGAGTTGGGAAAGGAGCAAAGTGATTGTAAATTGTTTAGTGACAGTCAAAGTGCAATTCATTTGGAAAAGAACTCAGTGTTTCATTCGAGAATGAAACACATTCAGTTGAGGTATCACTTCATACGACAGGTATTGGAGGATGGAAAATTGAATCTGGAAAAGATTCATACGAGCAAGAACCCTGCGGATATGCTAATGAAGCCATTAGCAAAGGAGAAGTTGGAGCTACACTCCACTTCTATTGGTCTTCGAGTTTGAGACTTGAAGAGGAAGAAACAAAGCTAAGGAAGGATCCAAGAATGATGTTGTACAGGTATGGTGCAGTAATTAAACTCCAAGTGGGAGATTGTTGAGTTGTGGAGCTCAATTACTTCATTTTAGCATGCAATTGGAACTTGTAGGAAAACACAGTAACCGACATCGGTTAAGGGAATACCAACATTGGTCAGGGAAGACCGACATCCGTCAGGGAAAGTAGGAACTGACGATGGTTAGGTAGAACTGGCATCAGTTACCTGTGCGACGAAGTTTTAATTAACTCTCAGGAATTATATCTATTTTTAGCATTAAAATAGATTTATTGATTGTAATTGCATGGCTAAGTGCCCTAAGTCTATAAATGACTATATAAGCATAAAATCTAGGGTTTAGAAGTAAGATGATTAACAAGAATTAGAAAGAACTTGAAAAAGGTTGGTGAGAGATAATTCTTGGTGATAGAGAAAAAGCTTGAAGGAAGAAAGTACCGAACATCTGAGAGGTGTGGAAGATTGTAAATCTTCATTGTATATCTTGTCAAATATTTGGATAATAGATTGGCTTGTTTCTTGGTGGACGTAGTCCACACTGGGTGAACCACGTTAAATCTGGTGTTGATTTATGTCTCTTGTTTTGTATATTTCTTCTGGTAGAATATCCACTTTTATTTGCATGTATGCTTAGATCTGATATATTGTCTGTACAACCGGTGTGCTAACCCCAACATTTTCATCTCATCGTAACTAACTGAAAAAATTCCTTATAGGAAAATGATAACTAAAAAAGGGATCCTTAGGAAAAAATGAAAGCACAACACCTCTTAGTTAGATGGCATACAAAAAATAACATCTTATTTTGGAAAAAATATCATCCTTCCCTATCATTGTTAAGGGATAATATATACATTTGAAATGAAACTCAGGATGAGTTCATTGATGATTTGATGACTGATGTTGTTAATGACAATGAAAATGAAATGCTTCCCCTTAAAGACAGACCATTAAATGAAATTGAAATTGCATCACTAGATGATTTACATTTCAAATCTAGTGTTAGGATGTTGTCACCTTTCGGATTGAATGTTGGGACACATGTTTTTGGCAGAAAGAGAAAGGTAAGAAAATCAGACTTGGGAAGGAGTTTCAGGTTAGAGTGAATTTCTAAGTTTCCTTTTATTGAACCAGTTGAAAATGAAAATAAAGGTAAACCTCCCAAAGAATGTAAATGTAAAATTGTAGTTGGAAATTGGGAAGGGACAAAATAATGCAACTTAAATTGGATATTATTTAGAAGTGTGTTGAAAGATATATGAAAAACAAGTTGTAAATGGAGTTGTGAAGAGTGTTGTTAGATGGAAATTTTTGGATGATTATTTACATATCAAGTATGACAAGTGATAATTTGAGGATCACAAGAGAACTGAAGGAATAGTTTCATATAATGGAGGGACAATTACATCAAACAATTTAACAAGGTCATTCAATAATATTTTAGGTAAAAAGGTTCAGGTAGCTATTATTTTTACGTTCTAAAAAGATGTCATCCTATAGCATATTTTCCTAAACATAAGAATATGTTGTCTTTTCTTATTGTCCCACACTTTCCTCATTCTCACTGGTTTGAGAGTAGTGGTTTGAGATTGGGTGAAATGCGTAGTTATAGTTGAAAAAGAAGACTTGAGAGAGAAACTTAAGTTTACACGATACCTATCTTTGTCTATTGATGAGGTTACAATAGTAGATAATATTGTTTGGGTTTGTATGTATATTTATATTTTTGAGAGTCATGTGAGATAATCTCACTTGTTATTCACAAGATGAGAGAAAACTCTTGACAATGTAACTATTATGGAAACCCTTCATATCTATCAAATGAAGATAGCTGTAATGTTAATAGACATTGGACAACTATAACAACATCCATGAAAAAAGGATCAAATATACTAACCACGGAAAATATGCAAATGTAGCATATTGCCCCAAATAATCACATTTAGGAACATCTGAGAACATTCCAAAGTAGTAAACTAACAATAATATAGCCCCCTATAATCAAGGGACCTTGAAAACTAGATAATAGCTAACTAACAACTAAGTTAAAGTAATAAAATTTAATTACTTTAACATTAACATTTAGTAAACAATGAATTAACCTAAAATTATTCCTAACATCCCCCCCCTTAATTCATCATGGTCTGAAGTGAATAGGAGAGAAAAAACTCTAAAACAAAATGTGTTTACATGAGGTAAAAATTTATTAGCAAACACATGCTAAAAGAAACCTATTCTAAGGTGAATCAAATGAATTTATCATTCCCCCCATTAATTCAGTATGGTCTTTCTAGATCTCATCTGAACAGGAATAGCTAGATGAAGGTACTTCCTTTGAACGGTGATGCAACAGATGGAATAGGTTCAGGAACTCTCTCTGGATGTTTGGAACCTCTTTTGGGTTGGCACGTGTGCTCGAAAAAAAAATGAGTATACTATAAATGATTTTTGAAAACTTTGTTGGGTTAGCATCATAGCTAGAAATCAGTAGAAATGGCATGAAAAACTACCCTCCATTCACTTTTCTCTAATCCGCAAGGAATACTACTGTTGAGCGATAATGAAGAATTTTCAAGTCTTTCATCTTTTCCCCCTAAATTTTGATGTGAAAAAGAAGATAACTAGCCCATGAGAATGAAAAAAATATTTTGGCAATTTATAATGATAGTTGTGAAATTACAATTTTGTCTCTTCTTCTATGGAAAAAATCCCTTTGGGATACATTGTGAGTACAAAAAAATGCAAGATTTTATACTTATTTAGCTTATTTCAGCCTTTGAATTTTTTTTTAAATTTTTTATAATGAAAAAACTTTTGCAAGTGGATCAATTTGTAGAAATCATGAAATCATACATTTGAAAAAAAATGACACCTCAATCTGAGGTACCAGTTGAAAGTTATGACTTGCATATAAATTCTAATTTTGATATCTTTCTGGGCCCCTTTCCAGATAAATGGAAAGAGGGTTCAATCCTTGTGTTTTTTTTCAGAAAATCCAAAAATGGATTTAATGAATAACAAATTTTGGTAAAAAATGCAGATCACGATTAGGGCTTCCATGGCTCATACGCACGTGACCTAGGTTCTCCGTTGTTTCTGAGATATCTAAGAGAATCTTAGCTCCTTATTTTAATTTTCCCCTTGTGGTTTTCATTGCAAGAGATGATTTGCGAGATGACTGTGTTGAGTTCATTGACTCATGAATTGGTCGTATTTGCATGTAGGTCCTTTGATCGACCATGTGGGAAGTCAACTTGAATGCCTTTTGTAGGATCTACTCTAACCTCACCACAATGGTCACTTGGCCATTTGATTACAAGGTATTATGGATGCCTCTATATTATTTTTATTGATTATGAACTGTCTAAGATCTTGCCGACTAATCATGCATGGAAAATGTGCATAGGTCCATTGTTATCAACAATGCCCAACTCTTTGACTATCTACATCACAATCTATAACTCACTCTCAATGAAGAGTTCGGTATGACAAATAGGTGTAGATACTTACTACATTGGCTCCCCATTGCACAATGTTGAAACTATGTGGCCTCCACATTTGGCATAATCCTCCAAATATCAACAGTGGATGATTAAATGTAGCAGTACAGTCAAATTTGTTTTTCAATTTTTTTAAATCTGCATCAATTATTGTAGATTAAATAAGGGGATGTGGGTATGCATACAAAGTTCTAGGAATGGGCTGAGAGGCTTTATGGATCTCCAATTGCAATTCAAATTCCTCTGGTGCTCTAGAATGACATCTCAATATGAGGTAATATTTGAAAGTTATAGAAAATTGTTTAAATTTTGATTTTAATATCTTTTCGAGCAGCCTCCAAAAATGGATTTTTTTACAACTCGATTTTTAAAAAACGTAGCCCGATTATAACATGGATATTTTATGCACGCGACCTAAGTTTATTCGTCGCTTCTAGATAAGGCCGGTCCAATTCCGTCTTAGCTCCTTATTTGACACATTAAGCTAAGTTTATTCAAAATAACTCCAATGCCAAGAAAACCTTTGTTTCAAAATGGTAATAATGAATTTTGAAGGAGATTGGTGGCATAAATGATTCTACAATTCAAAAACGATGGTATGAATTGGGGAAAAAGGGGCATTTGTAATGCAAGATCATCATAATGGTCTTTTTGTAAGACTCCAAACATCCTATTTCTAGTATATGATTTCATTGTATGGCTCATAGAATGAATCTAGTATAGAAAATACTCAACAAATTTAAATTTGTAAAAAAAAATTAAGAACATGTTTGAGAGGTGCATGTATTTCTATCACAATCTTAAAAGGTTCGTGGAACTCTAAAACATTGCAGAAGGACTAAAAATGGGCACAAACCATGAACATATGTCAACACTACATAGATCTCCTTATATAAACTAGTTTGTAGGGTGTATGGTGAGTATCAATATTTATTTAGATTAGTGTAGTAGAATATAATGGAACTTAGACAAGGCTCATGATTTGATACATCATTTGAATGATATAGGGACATTTTTGATGTTGTGTGGCCTCCTTCCATGTTGGATGAAATGCACTGTTTACTTGAAGAAGTCCAAGAAAGAACTATATATATTGCTTATTTTTCTAATTTGAGGAAACATGTTTTCCTAGCAATAAAATATATGTTTCTCAATGAAACTACTTTTTTAGGTCCAAAGTTTGAGAGTTGGAACAATTTAATAAAGATTGGAAATCCATGTGGATATGAGATTCCAATGCACATCTTTCAAATAGAAACTAGTAAGGTTGGGAAGGTAAATGTCACAGGGACGCTCTTTGATAACATTATATCATCAACAGGGGGAAGGTTAAGAGAAATTATAATTTACCTAATAAAATAAATTGTTAGTTTATGATATTATTTTCCTTCTATTCATTTTTTTACTTGGAATATTTCCTACACATGACGACTTATCTTTCTTAGGTATCGATTGTGTCCTAGGAGTTACTATGATATGTATTACATGTCATAGTGTGTCATATAGTGTCATAGGATTTACATTTCCATTCTGGAATGTAACTCCTCTATGAATATTCTCATGGAGAAGTTACACAATACTCCTATTTGTACACACCACTTGAGATTATTTGAGGTTCCATATTTTACACCATTCTTGTATTTGTGAGTTAATTTCGTATTGCATTAATTGTTATATTGTTCTTCAAATTCATGTAACTACATGTGTGTAAGCATTATTTATCATAGATTCTAGTGAAAAATCCGATATGGTATCAGATCCTCGTTGATAAAACACTTTTTCATTTTCATTAGTTGTGACATTATTTAAGTTTTTCTAATCTGACAAGGCATGTGCAAAAATATTTTACATTTAATAATACTATGGTAATTTTTTCATTAAGGGGTTACAAAATTTCTAGGGTGTTTCCTACCAGGTTCCTACCATTTTCATGCATTTCGGGATTTATAGGGTGTTCGAAATGTGCTAAAATTTGATACAATGTGTTAGGTTTTTGGAGGTGTTCTACAAGTCAAAAATCCTGACCCAGAGTTTCATATTTTTGGGACTTCAAAACAACTTGAAACTTCAATATATTTTGCAATATGTGGTCAAAAATCCAAACCCCGATCAATGCCTAATGTTTTTGGTTTTCGGGACATTTTTTATTAATGGTAAAAGGTATTTTGACTGGGATCCTACCAAGGTACAACAAAAAGGGTCAACACGTGGATAAATAACTAAGCACAAAAGAGAAAACAAGAAATACACTGCCTAACAATACCAAAACAAAGAAGAGTCATAACTGATATCTAGAAAAAGCAATAGCAGTAAAGGAACAATCAAATGGAAATAAAAGAGACAAGGTCTCTAGGAGGTGGAAGCAATTTTTTTGTGAGTATATATCTTCTTGTTATGAACCTTTTTCCACCCATTAGAAAATTCTTCAATAGGGAAAAAAATTTCAATTCCTTCGATTGGTTGATATGTGATTTTTATACAAGGAGATCAAATAATATCCTTTTTTGCTTCATACACTTGTGATTCAAAATTTTTGATCCTGTGTTTCATTAGTTGACAACCCCTTAGGGCTCAATGGAACAATGTTCAATGGTTTTTGGGATTTTTGAACATCTCGACACTTTGACATATTTTGCAATATGCGGTCAAACCTCTCGACCCCGGTTAACACCTAGTGTTTTGGGTTTTAAGGACTTTGAAACATCACAAAACATCAACATCACTTGTAAATTTTAGTCAAACTCTTGACCCCCAATCAACACAGTGTATTTAGGACTTTTTTGCATGCTCAAAAAGCTTCAGGTTCTGACACATGCTCAATAAGCTTTAGGTTATAAAACATGCACAACAAGCTTCAAGTTCTAACACATGCTCAACAAGCTTTAGGTTTTGACATATATGCTCAACCAGTTTTAGGTTCTGACAAATTTTTAGCCAGCCAAAAACACTTAGTGCATTTCGAGTATTTTGAAGTGTTTAGTGAA